>CM074287.1:19733745-20426245 GCA_037194245.1 Opsariichthys bidens
AGTGAGTGAGTGAGTGAGTGAGTGAGTGAGTGAGTGAGTGAGTGAGTGAGTGAGTGAGTGTTTAATTGAGTGAGTGAGGGAGTGAGGGAGTGGCTGTGTCCGAAAATCCCCCTCTATTCCCTTAAATAGCTCACTATTTGAGGGAATAGCCATTTGCAGTGAAACCATAGTGAACAATATCAAGTACACTCATTTAATCCTACAATGCACCGCAATAAACGTGCACACAACTGATGCACGCCTCAAACTAGGAAAAATACCATAATTGTACTGTCAGAGTTGCACACCGAATGAATTTCTGGGTCTCACCAGAAGATGGTGCCCACGGCTGAATCATTCGTCCATTCATCCATTTTCCAAACCGCTGGACCAATGTGGGTGCATGACAGTGCATAATGTCAAATAGGTATAAATTCCTTTTTAATCGATTATTAAATGGTTTGATTACATTTATACACAGTTTCCAAGACAGAGTTCAAAATAAATATTTTTTTTACTACTGGACCTGCCAAGTTTGCAGAGTTTCAAATGATTATTAAACAGCAAGCACAAAGCTCTTCCGGCACACTCAGTGTCCGAATTCACTCATTTTCTTTAACTCCTTAAAGTGGACTACGGTGTAGGGGCGATTTCAAACACAGCAAATGAGTGAGTGAGTGAGTGCTGGGCATCAGAGATGCAGATGGCTCAAGACACATGCAGTCAAAAACACACTGCTTTACATTTCCCTACCATGTCAAATTACATTTAATTCAGCAGGATGAACAGAGACAGAGAGATTAAAAGACCATCATATTGGTGATCGAGTGCCAAGAACAATGAGCCAAAGTCTGTCCTACAGCTGAAACGTCCTTGAAACTGAACACAGAATACATAAAAAACTAATTTGATAGCAAGTAAATAAAATAAAAAATAAAACATTTAGACAATTCACAGTCTGCATAATGAGCCAACACACTTACAAATTCTGGCATCTTCAAAAATCTGACACTGGATTGTTCTATAATATGAACCATTAAAACCTTGTAACAACCTAAAAAAGTAACTTATATAACCGCACAATAAAAGTAGCATTAAATGATTCATTAATCTTTGATCAATTCACTCAAAAGACATTCTAATCTCTTCAAAGCCTAATATATTCCAATGCTTTTTCCTATAAGACTGAGTTGAAACACAAAACCCTTGAAACTTTTACACACACACACACACACACACACACCTATAAAGCCGAAATGATTCGCAATAATTCAGCATAAAACTGATCCATAAAACTAGCTTTTGTCTTAAAGGACTGAGATTACTAATTTCAACAAAACATAGACATGCATCAATAATTAATTTATAAATGCACGAAGAACCTGTGGAAAGAAAGCTCTTGGACACATGCAACTTTACGCATCAATGCACTCATGCCCAAACACACATCTACGAGGATGCATCCATCACTCATGACTGTATTTACTCGTTACCTGTGTGACAGATCAGCCACAGCTGCGCGATGAACAGATGTGATGTGGCAGTGACCAGACGCATCATCTTCAGACTCGAGTTAAAAGTGGAATGAACACTGATCTATTGATAACGCAATTACAGTGATGTTACAGCGGATCCATGTTAGTGTTTCGCGTATCCTGTTCGTCTTTCCCACGCTAGAGCTTCATTCACTGTATGATCATAGCGCGCCAGAGGAGAGACCCTGCGTTCACGCGCCGCCCACAGCCTCGACAGTCTCGCGCATAATCAATCGGAGGTTTACGGTCCGAATAGCTGGACGTGCACGGTCAATAAACAGTGCTAGTGACATGCAACATGATATTAAATGTAAAAATCACCTTTTATAATATATACGCTGAGAGCTTCATGAGATTGAAACAACATGTGTGCTTGTTGGTTTATACATGAGCATGCATTGCATTACAAACAGGGATGGGCAGTAACGAAATACAAGTAACTTAGTTACGTATTTAAAATACAAAATTTGAGTAACTGTATTTCATTACAGTTACATTTTAAATGGGTGGTAATCAGATTACAGTTACATCTGAAAAGTATTTTAGATTACCAAAGTGATTACTTTGAATTTTCATGTCATTTAAACAGCAATTGGTGACAGTCTGAAAAGTTAAGTTTCATCAACATAATGATTAATACTTTTAAGAGGGATCATAAAAATTTTGTTATAATGTCCTGAACAAGACAAAATGACTGAATTTGTAAAAAAAAAAAAAAAAAAGTCAACTTAACTTAACTGTGCTGTCATGACCTGATGATCCACGACTGTTGTCATGTTTTGTGATATTTGTTTGTGAGTCATTTTATAATTCACTGGTCACTGCAACTTTTTCTCACAATTTGTTTTTCCCTCACAATTGTGAGTTATGAAGTCATAATTGGGAGATATAATCTTGCAGTACTGACTTTTATTCTTGCAATAGTGAATTTATATCTCATAATTCTGACTTTTCTCAATATTGTGAGTTTATATTTTATAATTCTGACTTTTCTCAATACAGCGAGTTTATATCTCATAAATCTGACTTTATAACTCGCAACTGCAACTTTATATCGCGCAATTCTGGGGGAAAAAGTCATAATTGTGAGATAAAAACTTGCAATTACCTTTTTTGTGTTTGTTCCACACTTATTAATATTCCAAAGTATTCTAAAGTATTTAGATTAAGTTACTAAACTTGAGTAATGTAACAAAATACGTTACAAATGACTTTTTAAAGCATGTATTTTGTAATCTGTAGTGAAATACATTTTAAAAGTAACCTACCTAGCCCTGATTATATACTTTTATTGACACCTGTTGGACTGCTTTGAGCCAGCACTCAATCAATTTTCTATTAAAGTGAACTTTCTTAAGATTTTTTTTTTTAAATGAATTCCACTTTGGTTTAAGTACAAGTGACTATTTTTACAATGTCCCCGGGTGCTGCACTAACCTCTAACATAAAACTGGTAATTTATGCAGAAATATTCTATGCTCCAGTCAAATGGTTTTATCAAAACCATGATAAATTTGTGAGAAACTGGTGTTTTCCCGTGTTGTCAATTACAAAAATATCAAAATTCACGCATTCATTTTTTTAAGCTACAGAGTTCAAAAATGACTGCATAACAATGCCACATGCAATGCACCCGGAATCGAAGGACCAAAACACATTTACATATTTAATTCATATAATTGCTTGATTCAGTACCTGGATTAGGTCTTATATTGTCTGAATGATTGATTCTTACGCTCTGAAAAGCGTTCGACCGAGCATGTGGATACATCTTGTGCTTGTACTAAACCTCACAGAATCACACTGTTTCTGCGCTCCCTGTTGTTATCCTTTCTGCTAGATTTGCATAATTTATTCAGGGCACCTACTTCACTTGCTGGACGGCTTTTATAAGGGGGAGCTTGATACAGCTCCTTCAGCATTCAGAGAAGCCCATTGTACATGTCTACACCGCTCAGATTAGACTCAACAAAACCTGTTGATGATGTGCTGGAAACACACTTCCCATGGGTGCAGTGGTCGAAATATGCAGGTACTGAGGTACCTTTGCAATCATTTCAATTACGAAGAGACTAATGTCAACAATGCTGTGTGTTTTCGACTGGTAAACAGTACATCTCCTTTATTCTTCAATGCTTTGCCATTCCAGGCTCTTATAAGAAAAACAGTAACCCTGTGATGGAGATCCTGGGCTCGTCTTTTCAGAAAAAGCGGCAGCATTGTTAATTGGGAGCATTTGGATGACAATAATACACTGGGAGGTGGACAAAAGCCACCAAAAGAGAGACCATGTGAAAGACGGAGAGAGTTAGGGGTCACACTGAGGCAACACGGCGCTGGTAATTGTATCGGTCGTAAAAGTGAAGAGGAAGAGGGCGTGTTGAGACTTCAGCCAATCACGACGTCCAGATTAGTTCCACTGACTCGAAACACCCAGACAACTTTGAATCAAAAGCATCTTTAGTTTCTGTCAGATGCATCTAGAATCCATGATCTGCTTTAGTGAAAGAGGCAGATCGGTTTACACCGAGGAGCATCACAACCGAAGGTGCCGTAACAACAACCTCACAGGGTCCTCCCTTCACACATGAGGATTGAATTACTCTAGATAAGCATCTGCACAATGGAGAAAGAGCAGTTCATTAGCAGCATTAGCATCACATGACCTCAGGGTTCTTCTGCCTTGGTTGGTTTTTGCGTTTCTCTGTGCCGTTGCATTGGCTGGATCAAACAGACGATTTGTCCACGGTTGGATGTGGAAACTGATATCAGCAATATCGACAACCAGCTGTGCTGCTCCAGCTTCAGTATTCCTGGCATTCTGCCAGACGCTGCAAATCAATGCGGATCACTACAGGGGGTGTTCAGATGCAAATCCCCCTGGCTTATTTATCTGTGGGGGGTTCAATATCTTCAGATTATGAACAGCCTACTCAATTTTGCATTATGCAACCATAAAAATGGCTAATGACACACTATGTTTTAAACTAGATTTGGAATGGAGTTTGCTTGTTGCATTAGTTGGTTACCAGGGTCCTTTGTGGTTGATGCAACATTTCCAAGGTGATTTTGCTGGTTGCTAGACAGTTACTAGGGTGTGTTGGTGGACACAAAACATTACTAGGTGGCTACCAGGGTGCTTTGGTGGCTGCTAGGTTGCTACTATCCATGGTATATTAGAGGTTGCTAAGGCAAGTGGTTGTCAGGGTAATTTTGGAGATTGCTATGGCGTTAATAGGCGGTTACTAGGGTGTTTTGTGGTTGCCAAGCCATTATTCTATGGTTATCAGGATGCTCTGGTGGTTGTTATGTGGTTACTAGGGTGCATTTATGTTTGCAAATGCATTAATAGGTGGTTGCTTTGTGTTTACTATGTGGCTACTACGGTATATTGGTGGTTGCTAAGGGATTACTAGACGGTTGCCAGGGTGCTTTGGTGGTTGCTAAGGCATTGCTAGGTGGTTACTAGGGTGCTTTGTGGTTGCTGTGCTTTTATTAGAGTGCGTTGGTGTTATTAAGGCATCACAACCTGAATACAAGGATGCTTTAGTGGGTTGCTAGGGTGTTGCTTTGTGATTAGTATATAGGTGCTTTGTGGTTGCTTTGTCTCTCATTTCTAAGGTGGTTTGGTGGATGCTAAGGTATCACTTAATGGTTACTGGGGTGCTTTTGTGGTTGCTAGGGTGTATTTATGGTTACTAAGGCATTACTAGGTGGTTGCCACAGTGCTTTTGTGGTTGCTAGGGCGTTTCTATACGGTTACTTGGCTGCTGTGTGTTTATTAGGATTATCGTTTTGGTGGTTGCTAAAGCATTACTAAGTGGTTACAGTGATGATTGATAGGGTGTTGTTGTCTACAGGATTTTTCACCAGCTCCAACATCCACGAGGAAAAACTCCTAACGAGAATGAGAAAAGAATCACACTTATATTTCAACACTTATATACTTAATATTGTTCAGAGATGTAGTCTCCTTTTCCTACCGATGCACAAACACAAAACCAGTAAACACTGGACAAATAGCACCATTTCTGCACTCAATACACACTGGTGAGTCCTGTGAAGGTTTATTCTCCAGGAACGGTGTGTTGAGGAGCATCCCTGGGGTGTGATGAAAGCCATTCATGAAGCTAACGCCATCCTTCCACAACACAACATGGCATTGAAATAAGCCTCTGAAATGTGACATCAGGGCTCCTTGAGTCCAAAAGAGAGAGGGGCCCAAAGGAAGAGCGCTGGGGGGCTTTTCATCTGAAGCGTAAAGCCAGGACAACGCAGACCGCTGTCTCCATATCCCCCTCAGAGAGATGAAAAATCAAAACACATCACACATGCACACATGCTGAAAAGAGAACAACAGCGTGTGACTTCTAGTCACAGAAGAAAAGAAAACACACACAAAAAAGCTCCAACATCAGTTAAAAAGCCTATTTTTATCTTTCAAACGGTTGTAAATTTCCATGTCAACATTTGAACTTCTACTTTGCTTTGGAGCACAAATAATGCATCTATGTTCACTGATTTGCTGTGCTTTTACTTGTTGGCATCCCAGGGGCGAAAAAAGGATTGCTCTGTTATTAATTAATGTTTTGACATGTGATACAGTAAGAGTAATGAGTTTTACAGCTGTGATCATCACGAGCAACAGCGTTTTAAAGTCATTTATCATGCTTTTACGCTGTCCTGACTTGGGTCTTTATGGAATACTAATTTGACGATTTGGTTCGCCAGTTCCCAGGGTGTACTTATTAAACTATTAAAACACTGCAGATTACTGAAATCACTTTGATCACTAATAGGTGCTGAAACTCAGAAGCATGACGGCAACTTATGCCACATCACAGTTCCTTAGCAACTGAGAGAGAAAACAGACAGGGAAGAATTCAAACAGCCCAGTGCTGACCCATAATCACACACTCCTGACAATCAAGAACACAGGCTGAGATGAAAGAATCAACACTTCAAAGTTAACAAAAGGGGAACACAAAAGTGCTATGGTTGGGAGGAAACACGGAAACATGACTGTCCTTGTAAACTCTTCGACTGCTCTCTCTTTCCGTCAGATGATTTATGGATTTATGGATGAATATATGGAAGCCCATTTCTGACGCAAGAAAATAATGCTTTGATGAACCTTCATTTGACATATAAGGTTGAAATTATGAGATAAAAAGTCATAATATGACATACTAAGTCATAATTATGAGACAGAACGTAGAAGAGATAAGTCGTTATTATGACATAGGTCATAATTAGGAGATAAAAAGTAGAAAAAGAGATAAGTCAAAATTATGGCATAATATCAGATAAAAAGCCGGAATTATGAGATAAAGACCCAATTATGAGATAGAAAGGTGAAATCATGGGATTAAAAGTCATAGTTATGACATGCTGTCAAAATTATGGGATAAATTGAAATTGGGAGATAAAGTAATAGTTATGACATACTAAGTCATAATTATGAGATAAAAAGACAAAATTATGAGATAATTTGAAATGATGAGGTAAACAGTAATAATTATGACATACTATGTGATAATTATGATACAAGTCAAAATTATAGGATAAAAAAGTCATAATTATGAGATAAAGGCCAAAATTGAGATTTTAAGTTGAAATTATGATAAAAAGCCGAAATTATGAAGAAAAGCTGAAATTATCAGACAAGGTTATAATTTTGACATACTAAGCCATAATTATATGTTAAAAAAATGAAATTATAAGATAAAAAGTTGAAATTATGATAAAGAGACGAAATTATGAGATAAAGTTATAATTTCGACATACTAAGCCATAATTATATGATAAAAAAATTTAAATGATGAGATAAAGAGTTGAAATTATGATAAAAAGCAGAATTTATGATGAAAAGCTGAAATTATCAGACAAGGTTATAATTTTGACATACTAAGCCATAATTATATGATTAAAAAAAATTGAAATTATGAGATAAAAAGTTGAAATTATGATAAAAAGCCGAAATTATGAGATAAAGTTATAATTTCGACATACTAAGCCATAATTATATGATAAAAAAAAATTTAATTATGAGATAAAGAGTTGAAATTATGATAAAAAGCAGAATTTATGATGAAAAGCTGAAATTATCAGACAAGGTTATAATTTTGACATACTAAGCCATAATTATATGATGAAAAAAAATTGAAATTATGAGATAAAAAGTTGAAATTATGATAAAAAGCCGAAATTATGAGATAAAGTTATAATTTCGACATACTAAGCCATAATTATGAGATAAAAATTTAATTATGAGATAAAAGGTCAAAATTATGAATAAAAAGTCACTTGTGACAGTAATACTCATGAGATAAAATGTCATAAATATGACATACAGAGACTGAAAGTTGAAATCGTGACAAAGATTAAAAAGTATGACAAAGTCGAAATCATGCCTTTCTTTGTCATAATTATGACTCTTCATGTCAAAATGTCATTCATTTTCATCTTTTTCGTTGGAGTGCACGAATCTCAAGGTCTGTTATTAATTAGTAACAATGGAGGGGGAAAGTCGCCTTTAAATCGTTCAGGGTTTATCTGAGACCTCAAATGTTTGTGCTCTTCTTTCTCTTTAACATTCAGCACTGAACAATGGACACTCTCTGTCCCTACAAAAGAGCTCACTTTCAATAGCATTCCCACACACAATTAATTCCTGTTTGTTAATGGCCACCATGAGTCACTGGGATCAGGAGCACGAGGAGGGCTTCAAAACACTGGGAGAAACTTATGCAGAGAGGATCTTCTGACTTTTGACAGATGGATTGGGATCAAATCAAAGACATGAAAAGCCTCAGAGGATTCTGGCAACATTTTATTCAACAGTCTCAAACTCTTGAGTCTGAACTGTTGTGGCATCAACAAGTAACTTTCAGGAGCCAGTAATGAGGCACAACCTTACAGACATCAACAGGCAAACGTTTGATAAGAGGAAACGCATTCATACATCAGAAATGCTTTAAGTGCACCATCTAGCGGTCACCGAACGAACTGCTTTTTACGCAACGGCTTGCGTCATCAGAAGGTGACATGTTTGGTCGTATTACGTTCTACAAGCTGAACGCGTCCTTCGGAGTCTCTGCACTACACAATATGACACTTTTATTAGGATAATAATAATTAAAGGAAGTATATGAAGTGATGAATCGTGTTTGGTAAGTTTTACAGAACTGGAGTGTCCGCCAAAATGATCTCTGATAAGTTATAACATGTTTCTAGTCGAAATACTGTCTGTGTGATGGTTAAACTTGTTCTCAATGTTAATGGGATTTGTTTGGGACGTTTATATTGAGCAATACGAGTCCTGAAAGTTGTTGACAAACCTGCAGAATGACTGAGGAGAGATGAGCGCTCCTAACGCCGGTGAACGGAAGGCCTGCTGGAGCGCGAGGGATGAGCTCTGGAAGTGTCTGGATGTCCACCAAGACAAAACATCTGCCTGTGAGAAACTCCAGCAGGAGTTTGAAGCCAAGTGTCCTGCCCAGTGGGTCTGTCCAATGTTCTGATTCAATAGTGCACATATGACACCTGCTTGCGAGTTGAATTCATTTGCAGCAGCTGTCACGAATATTGAGATTTCTTCCAGCATGTTTACTGGATTATTTCTTGTGTTGAAATGAAACCAAAACATTTGATTGACTTTGCCTTTATATTTGCATGTGTTATGCTATTGCATTATTATAAAGTAGCAATATTATAAATAGCATGTTAGTTTGCAATAAAGTACTTCTTTAAATCATGACAAAAGATGATTAAAACGTGACTTAAAGTAAAAATTTAATTTGATAGGTGCCTATGAAAGTATTCTCTGTTTAAGTACACTTATGTGGCCTTATATGAGTACAGTTTTTAGAAATATCTACTTTTAGGATTTGATGTACACTACAAATGCGCATTCAGTAAAGTTAAGCGCGCTTTTTCACAAGGGCAATATTGTTTTTTTCTGTTGAATTTTACAATGCATATACATGAACTGATTGTTGTAATTCAACGGCAGGTGAAGTATTTCGTCAAACGGAGGGACTTCTTGAAGTACAAGGAGAAAATACAAAACGAGGGCTATGAACCAACTGAAGGAGCATCAAAATTATAGCCAGCAATGATGTGCATCGGAGGCAGCGATAACACTGGACTCACTAAACGTTTTCCTATCCTGTAAAAAGCATTGTGTTTTTGTCTTATCGTAATTTAATGAATCTATGCTGCAGGGAGCTTCAATGTAACGCTTGAAATGCAAAATAAATAAATGAACCAAAAATACAGTGTTTTATTATGTTTCAGAGATGTCAGGTGAAATAAATTGATCACAGAACATATTACAATGATTCGTTTGTGAGTAGGCCAACAATGGGTGGCCGACAATAACAAAATGTTTGTTTCTTGTATGTACAACGATTAAAGGGATAGTTCACCTAAAAATGAAAATTCTGTCATCGTACACTCACGCTCAAGTTGTTCTAAACCTGTACGAGTTTCTTTGCTCTGTTTAGCACAAAAGATCATTTGAAGAATATGAGTAATCAGACAGTTGCTGATTCCCATTGTTTGGAAGCTTGTTTCTGCCACTTAATAAAAAGATAAACATGGAATAATTGCAACTTTTTATCTATATTCTGACTTTTTTCTCAGAAATGCATGATATAAACTCAGAGTTAGGGGAGAGATAAATTCAGAATTGTGTTATATAAAGTCCGAATTGCGAGTTAGAAATTCAGAATTGCGAGATATAAAGTCGGAATTGCGAATTATAAAGTCAGAATTGCGAGATATAAAGTCGGAATTGCGAGATATAAAGTCAGAATTGCGAGTTATAAAGTCAGAATTATGAAATATAAAGTCGGAATTGCGAGATATAAAGTCAGAATTGCGAATTATAAAGTCAGAATTATGAAATATAAAGTCGGAATTGCGAATTATAAAGTCAGAATTGCGAGTTATAAAGTCAGAATTATGAAATATAAAGTCGGAATTGCGAATTATAAAGTCAGAATTGCGAGATATAAAGTCGTAATTGCGAGATATAAAGTCAGAATTGCGAGTTATAAAGTCAGAATTATGAAATATAAAGTCGGAATTGCGAATTATAAAGTCAGAATTGCGAGATATAAAGTCGGAATTGCGAGATATAAAGTCAGAATTGCGAGTTATAAAGTCAGAATTATGAAATATAAAGTCGGAATTGCGAATTATAAAGTCAGAATTGCGAGAAATAAAGTCGGAATTGCGAGATATAAAGTCAGAATTGCGAGATATAAAGTCGGAATTGTGAGTTATAAAGTCGGAATTGCGAGTTATAAAGTCAGAATTATGAAATATAAAGTCGGAATTGCGAATTATAAAGTCAGAATTGCGAGATATAAAGTCGGAATTGCGAGATATAAAGTCAGAATTGCGAGTTATAAAGTCAGAATTATGAAATATAAAGTCGGAATTGCGAATTATAAAGTCAGAATTGCGAGAAATAAAGTCGGAATTGCGAATTATAAAGTCAGAATTGCGAGTTATAAAGTCAGAATTATGAAATATAAAGTCGGAATTGCGAATTATAAAGTCAGAATTATGAAATATAAAGTCAGAATAATGAAATATAAAGTAAGAATTGTGAGTAACAAAGTCAGAATTACGAGTTATAAAGTCAAAATTCTGAGAAAAAGTCTTGAAAAGAGTTGAGTTTATATCTCCCAATTATGAGAAAAGAAAAAGTCGCAAATTACTTTTTTTATTTTTTATTTAGTGGCGGAAACTAGTTTCCATACCACTGACTTCCATAGTATGAAAAAAATATACATAGAAGTCAATGGGGATCAGAAACTGTTTGGTTACCAACATTCTTCAATATATCCTCCATTTCCAATTTCCACAGAACAAAGAAACTCGTTCAGGTTTAGAACAACTTGAGGGTGAGTAAATGATGACAGAATTTTCATTTTTGGGTGAACTATTCCTTTAAAGGCCAACTTCAAAAAGTACAAAGGTTTATTCAACTTAAGATTGTGAGAATAACAAAGGATTTGAAATAATCTTCTGTAACCTGACCACATAAGCTATGTAACATTTTGGTAAGAGCGTGTTAGATTCTATGTCTGATTTCAGCAGCGACTTCAACTGATGCAGAATCTCCCTCAAACCTCTCAAGTAAATAACGCAAATGTATCACAACATTTGTTAGACATCAGAAAATAAAGCATACAGACATGTTACATTCAGTGGGCACACACAAGCATTGCTGATTGTGTTTTGTAGGCACATAAACTTGTGCGTTCAGCTTTAAATCTACGCCTAATACTTTAAGGCAACATTGATATAGAAGTGTAAGAATAGTTTCCACCGTTTGTGCCGTTCATTCAGTCACAGTGAGCAGTTCTGCATCCTCCGACGGAGGTGTCACGGATACTCTCTTACTCCACGGACGGGTGAAAAATAAGGCCTTAATCACGTTTCTATGCCTCCTTCAGTGTATATCCAGTGTCCTCAGTCCCAACATGTCAAACACTCACGCCTGTGCCGTCCACCTCCGGCTACAAGCTGCCCGTGACGTTACGCATCACCGCCCAGGTGGGGAACTCGCTCAGATGAAAGAGAGGCTCTCCCCATGTCATTATGGCCAACATGACCACAAAAACTCCAATCAGATTCACTCCGAACCCGGCCTTGACCTGCAAATCACAAGGAGAAAACAGCTTTTTTCAGTAGATGAGCTTACGCCAGGGGAAGTTGCCCATTGTCCCATTTATTTAGGAAAAAACGAATTGTCGCCCAGCCCTAAAACTTGTATAGTTTATGTTAGTGTTCATTTAAAAACACCCAATTATGCAAAATATAAGATGGTAAATATTTAAATGGTGAGTTTTCAACACAATATATAACAATACAATATGCAGGGTATGATTTTACCGCAAAATCCAACATTTTGACACTAAATGATAACCGCAAATTCATATTTCTCTGCTCGGAATCGAGTTGTTTCTGTGAATTGCAGCGAGCCATTTGCTTCTTTTTTCTGTAGATTTTGGTAGTCTGTAAAAATATACCACAGATTTTGTGTCAAATCTGTTTGCATAGTCAATCTCAAAACTCTTTCCCGTTTTAGATGTTTTGAGTGTTATTCCCGGCATTCCCGCTGAAAACCAATGAGTGTTTTTGCCACTCAGTGGCTGTAACCGTAGTCAGAACGGCCGACGGTGACGTCATGTACATACCCTCTAGAATACGTATTAATAAAATAATAATAGATTTTAGTTTTATGAAAAATAATTGAAATTGTCTTTTTAATATTTTCCCTCTTTCAAAGGGAATTCTTCCATAAGTCAAAAAAGGTACTGTCTCCTCCTTGCCATCACTTTATTTTTCTTATTTATTTTTCTTATTCAGTTTTGCTATATTAATCAGTAAAATGTCATATTAAAAGTGCAATCACTATTTACCATCAGCCCAATTATTTTTCTGAAGACATCATTTTATCCTAAAATATATTGAAATGTTCAGTAACTTAGCTTCAGATGGCACAATTCAATTTATGAACACAGTATTTGTCAGATTAAAACCTTACAGAAAAGCACTTTTTGTTATCGGACCAGGCACCTGTTTCACAGAATGGCCCTCAGTCTGTGTGCTTATGAAAAACAAATGATTAATGGTTTGGCCTTTCGACATGGCATTCCTGGCACAGCTGTGAGCCGTGACAGAGGTGATATAACAGGATAATGTTGTTTCATACCATGTCGCTGATCTGCACGTGTCCATAACTGAACACAATGGCGTTTGGCGGGTTTCCAACAGGCAGCATGACACCGAAGGACACGCACATGGTGGCAGGGATGAGCGTGTGTAGAGGGTTGATGTGCAGCGTCTCTGACTGTGAGGGAACAGGAGACACAGGTCATTAGGGTCATTCGGGACAGAACAGCACACTTTCATGCAGATTAATTTGTTTGTGTGAGACTGGTCTGTCTTTTAGGTTGGATGTCAGTCGTGCGTGTTCTGACCAAGGCGGAGAGGATGGGCAGAAACACTGTAAGCGTGGCGGGGTTGCTGGCGAACTCAGTGACGGCGGACACGAGTAGACACGCCAGCAGAGTGACGGCCCAGGGAGGAAGACCACTCATTGGCTCCAGCTGCCGACCAATCCACATGGAGAGCCCAGACACCTGCTCGAGAGAAGTCATTTAGTTCGTTTACAAGGCAACTGTCTGCATGTCACATAGCATTTCTTTAACATAATAGTTATGTAAATATATGATTTATGAATACAATATTCTTTATAAATATTGTAGTAAAATAAAATATGTTTGAGTCACATTACACTGTAATATTAAAATAAAATGATAATAAATTATATGTTTAAGAAAGGAATACAATAATATAATGGAGATGTAAAATTAAATTATAAAAATTATAAATAAAAATAAAATAAATCGTAAATATAAAAATAATTCAAAATAATCTGTATCTATATATATATATATATATTATATTGCACTGTAATATTAAATTTGACATTATAAATATTTGATATTAATTGTAATATAAACATTAGTCATAAAGGAAGACTATTTTTAGGACCATTAACACTGTATTGTCACAATCTTTCATAATCGTACTTAAAATATAAATAATATATCATATATATTCTTTTCTGTGTTCACATTACAGAAGACCAGTGAAAATTATGATATATATATATATATATATATATAGCCTTATTTCTTTTATCCACAATTTAATTTTTCCTATTGATTTTGGGTCACAAAATATTACCTAGCAATTTTTGAACGTTTTAACGAGATTCACTGTAGTACACTTATCAGAAAGTGGCCTCAAAATACAACCTTTCAGACACGCTCACCTTGCATCCGGCAGCCAGTGCATATCCTCCTCCAACCAGAATAACAATTTCCCACGGCATCAGTCTCTGGAAGTCTTTCCAAGTGATCATCGGGGCCAGAGGGTCCTCTTCCTCCTCATCGTCATCATCATCTGCAGAGATAACAGACACAAGAGCACTTACAAAAGTTGGCCAGCAGGGTGCGCCGTCCAGAACATTCACCTTTGCTCTCATGTCCTCAACCCGAATGAACTGGTTGTACAACTAGACCCTGGTGGTCCGTATTACAGCAGCAGCCCGCTGAGCGAATGCTCGCGGCTGCATTGAAGTGTGGAGCGGCCCTGCTGCGGGCAGCGTGGGATCTGACCTTTGTTCTCGCTGGAGAATGCAGATGGCCAAGGCTTTCGAGCAGGGATGAGGAAGAGGAGGAAGCCGAGCAGCACAGACACCGTGGCATCGGTCCTGTAGCCCTTCCTGGAAGACACATAACGTTTAGTGAATCTTGTGTATATGGCTTTATTTCGCATCAAAGCAAGAAAAGAAATGGAAACCAGTGACTGGTGAGGGTTAACATAAGATGTTTTCATACTTCTCAAAAAGTGATGTCCAGCCAGGGACAAATCCCGGCTCCCTGGTGAACCAAAGTACGGTCATCAGAATAAAAAAGATGCCTGTCACGACTTCAGGATAGCTGTGGACCAGGAGAGAAAACCGTATATTAGTCACAATATCAAAATAAAGTCTTCCACAATATAATTATGCTAATGCCATCCAGACATGATGAAAGATTTTTTACTTTGAAACAATTATCACTCAGAAATTGCTAGTACGTTTTACCAATTATTACAACAAAATGGCAAATAACATTGAATTAAACATGAAATTTTGAATGAGAAAGACTGAAATTATATTTTCTGGTAAAATATAATTTTTGTACAGTGTACCTAATGGGGCCGAGTTTCTGGTACTCCTCATGAATGCGTTTCTCGGAGAGGATTTCTCGCCTGGTTTTACGTTTCTTGCTGAGAGAGCAAGTCTCTCTGAAACTGTGGAGAGAAAACAGCTTCTGAGTTCAGGAAGTTTCACAAAATAATTTCAAAATCAAAAAAGTGTCAAAAAATTTTATTCTTACTTGCATCCCAGAAATAAAAAGTGCAGCCAGATCCAGGTGAGTATCAGCATGATCAGAGCGATGGGCAAACTGAAGATGAACCAGGTGCCAAAGTTGATGACTTTTGCTTCTGGGTAACGACTGAAAAAGACATTATATAACTAAACTTAGTGACAATAACCTAATAACGTTCGTATTAAAAATTGTTGTTTCAATTTAAAGTAATTTTACGTTTAGTAAACTTTAAATGTATTAAGTGACAATGTAGATTAGGAAAGTTATTCTAATGCTAAATGTTAAGTTGTGAGAGCTAATTGCAAAAAGCACGTTAAACAGTGTTGATATAATTAAAATGATCATTAAAGAAGTCAGTTAAAGTGCATTCCACTATCACTACATACATGTTTCTAGTCTTATTGAGACCAGAATGCAAATTATTCCAAAGAAAATTCTCCATGTGTTCAGGGGTCAAATGTCTCATTTACTTCATTCCAGTGTGGAAGAAAAGGACAAGGTTCTGTTTACACAGCGTTTGAAAGCCTCAAGAAGATACTGAGAGCCGGTCAATGTGGTGCAAGATTTTTAGCTGCCCCACTTTAGGCCGATTAGCACTTTACATTGATTACTACTGCTAAAATGTCAAGTCAGAGATAACAATACTCAAGAGAGCACAGATTATAACAGAGCTTGTGATAGTTACAGTCAATACGGCAATTTGCCCCAAAAGATGGGTCAATACAAACCCCACTGACCTGCTAAATGCCCTCGTTTCACTGTGATTTACAGTAGTAAAGCCTACGGCAAACCGAGATTTTCACCCTTTATTCAAATATTATTAAAAACGTGTGTACATTTTGTAAGCATTTTGCATGGTTGTGCTTAAAGTCAATAGTTTAATTTGTAAAGCACATGCAAAACCAAAAAAGAATATATTAATAACTGATTACGTGGTAGTCAATACGTGCTTTTTCCTGTGAGTTTTTTGTATAGTAAAATAAAACATGCAGCTGTAGTTTGCTTTTTTAGCCAAATAATTTTGTCAGATAAATACTTTAACCAAGTATAGTGTTTTGTTAAATATTTTTCTCATATTTTCATGGTTTAATCGAGCTTATAGGGTCATTAAGAACAAATATCCCCTTCGAACGTCACTTTTGGCCACTACTGTATATCTTTACATCAGCAAAAGACTTTCTGGCAAATATAGAGTCACCTTTGCCCAAGAAATGTTGCACAAGGAAAGGGTTATTTTTCTCTACTTAGCGTCTTTACAATCTGCAGGAAATGAGACTGAGCGGATTGAAGGTGCTTAAACAAATCCCAGCAGTGCCCAGTGTTTTGTGAATGTGCCTTTTATCGAATGGACCGGGCACAGTGAGGTGATAACATACTTGTTGAATTGTTCGGCAAAGATGAGGTTGGTGGACGTGCCGGTTATGGTGATGAGACCGCCGATGGTGGCCGCATACGTGATGCTCAGAGTCAGACACTTGCAGATCATGTGGTCTCTCTTGGTGGGGTACAGCGAATCCCTTCGGATTTTGGGTTTCCTTGGCACAGGAATGCTAATTGGAGCCTGTTTAAGAACAATTGTAATCATTTTAAATATTCAAGAAGCAGATTCTGCAGTTACTGTGAGCGAGGTGAAGGTCTTACCTCTGGCAGATATCCATTTGATTCTTTAGAAAACTCTGGGCCAAAACCAGGCTTTAATGTTAGACCATTCAACTCCTACAGTACGAAAAAACACATTTAAAAAAATCTATTCTTAATCTATGGCTTTGTCTATTTTTTAAAATAAAAACAAGGCTGATAAAATTAAATATATATATACCTATATTTACTTAAAAAAATTCTTAAATTAAGACTTTTTTGAGACATTGTACTTTGTGCAGAGCCCGGATATGACATCCAGGAAAAAAAATAGTAGGCTAAATCGTGAGCACGATTTACTATTTTTTGTTTTGATTCATAAATCACGCATGATTTATAAAACCGAGGGAATGAAATAGAAAATCGTGCACACGATTTGGTAAATTGAGGGAATGAATTAGTAAATCGTGTGCACGATTGAATTTTTTTTCTTGCATGTCATGTGCGGGGCTCCGTAACTTTGAATATTTTTTTTTTTACGTGATTTTATACTTTTAAAGGTTCAGTGTGTACATTTTAGCGACATCTAGCGGTGAGGTTGCAAATTACAATCAACAACTCAGTCCACCACTCGCCCCTCCCTTTCGAAAGAACATAGAGGAGCTACGGTGGCCTACACAGGACAAAGATGTCGCCGTCTAAGACAGCAGAGAGTAGCCAGTCAAGCAATGAGGTTTCTTCACAAAGATAAATTTAAGAAATTATATTTACTTAATTATTCAGTAAAACAATATGTTATTGTGAATATTGTTACTTATTCAACATTGTGTCAGTGTTTTATTTGCTGACTTTTGCTAGCTTTTTTGCACAAAGAAGAAGAACAACAACATAGTGATGAAACTCGCTCTGTAAAGCAGTTTGTCCGTCTAGGGCTACTGTAGAAAAATGGCGGCGCATAATGGTGGCTTCCATGTAAGTGGACCCGTGGCATATGTAGATAGAAATGGCTCATTCTAAGGTAATAAAAACATAACGGTTCATTATGTAAGGTGAAAACATAGTTATGTATATTATATTGCATTTCTGTCAATAGATCCTCCTAAAATTACACACTGGACCTTTAACATGTTGGTTTTAAAAGATGACATATATGATAATCGTAATTACAAATTGCAATTAAATGGAAACCTAACATCTAAAATCAATCAACTGATTGCATTAGACATGAAATGTAATTTTTTTTTTTTTATTGACAATGAATTACATGTTCTATATGGGATATTCACATTAAAATAAATTATAATTACAAAAAATGGTGAACATATTTATTTATTTAGCAGGGTTTTTTAATCAATTGTTTTAATTAACCCGACTAAATTCAACCTTTTATTTTTTATTTTCTTCCTACTTTCTGACAGCCATATTATTCCATATTTGATGGTTATTTTATTGGGAATAAATGACAGATGTAATCTTACCTCGCTCACCATACAGACTGCATGTTTTTCACTGCAATCACAAAGAAAATACAATGAATAAACTAGCTTGAGTTTAATACAGGTGGAGTTTAATACAGCTCAGACATATTGTCCTACTTGTCTTTCCGGTCCAGCAGCTGAAGGTGATTATTGCTTGATTTTTGGTTTTCCTCTTTGCCTGTGAAAGAGCAGAAGAATTGAATAAAAAATATTACACAATAATAAACACAATACATGCATAACCACCATGGACACATTCTCAGATTGATGCTTTGACTCACTGCTCTCCTCGTCCTGTGTATCTATGGTCCCAGAGTCATCGATGGAATCGGCGATTCCGGTGCAGATAAGTTGCTGTAGCACAGCCTCAGCGATCGGCATCACCATGGCCGTGGTGGACGTGTTGCTCAGCCACATGGAGAGAAAAACGGTGCAGCACATGAACCCTAATACCAGCCTACAACACAAAGAGTGCACAGAACAGATGTAGGTCACAGAGTCAGTTTACACCAGTAAGTGCATGTTAAAGGTGCTGGAATACATACATGCCAGGTTTGGCCCCGGCGATCATGACCATCCGGAGGGCGATGCGTTTATGCAGGTTCCACTTCTCAATGGATGCAGCCAAACATATGACCCCCATCAACAACAGGGTGGTGTCCTTAAAATATTCAGAGGCCACCTGTGTACACATGCACACATACAGATATTTAAAGGGGTCCTATTATGCTTTTTCACATGTACAACTTTCTTTAGGTGAATGTTGTTGTATGAACATGAAAAAGGTCTATACATTTACAAAGTCACTCCAAATGGAGTTATTCATATCAGTGCGCACTGTTTCAACTTCATGAAAGTTTTCTTCCGGTAATGTACACGTCACAAAATTGCTCATTTAAATAATTCCCGTCCAAGGCATATGCAAAATAAAGGGACGGGGCCTGGTTGAGTTGTGTTAGTACACTGGTAAAAAATGTGTTCGTAAAAAAACATTTGGTTAAAAACAACCCAAGTTGGGTTGAAAATGGACAAGCCCAGCAACTGGTTTGCTTTTACCCAGCTGTTGGGTTAAATGTTTGCCCAACCTGCTGGGTAGTTTTATTTAACTCAATAATTGTTTAAAAATAACTGTATCGCTTGCTTAATATGAACCCAAAGTATGTTGGAAAGGGACATTTATTAATATGTTTAAAAAATGAACATTTATTAATAAGTTTCATTAATAATAATTACAAAATAAACATTTATTAAATTGCTTATTAATAAATGTTCACCTTTTGATTCTTATTGTTGTCTCTAATAATGTGTCTAATTTTTCATTTCCAACCTATTTTGGGTTCATTTTAAGCCATTCGTACAGTAATTTTTAAACAATAGTTGAGTTAAATAAAATTGCCCAGTACGTTGGGCAAACATTTAACCCAACCGCTGGGTTTGTCTATTTTCAACTCAACTTGGGTTGTTTTTAATCCAGCATTTTTTATGGTTATGGTAAGGTGCGGGACATTTCCCAAACACGCTCCACGTCCAGCTGACAAATCTTTTATCAAATGGACCGGGCACAGTGATACATACTTATTTATATATATATATATATATATATATATATATATATATATATATATATATATAATGGGAAGGAATATATAGAATGTCCTAAATGTTAGCTTTCTAGCTGTGCCCAAAATCAAGAACAAGAAACAATGATTCTAACCACAGTTCGAGAGCTGCAGCTCCAACCACGTCAGTTTGTGACACTGTTCTAACTGGAACTTACAAAAGTAAATACATTGTCAGTATGACACAGAAGATTTGGTGTGAATATTGTTTATGGTAACTGAGCTTTTATTGTCATCCCCTCTGACTTATTTTTTGACCTATGCCCACCATATGTAGTTAAAGCTTTTACTATTGCTGATCTAAAGAATTGTAACATCATTTCAACTCTGCAGAAAACATCAGCTTGTTGAAGTTGTTTTTAATGCCGGTTTGATGTTTGGGGTCTGTTAGATTTAATGTCTTTATGCTCGCCAAGGCTATATTTATGAATCAAAAATACAGAAAAACAGTGAAATATTATTTCAATTCAAAACAACTTTTTCTATTTGAATTTATTTTTGAATGTCATTTATTCATGTGATGCAAAGCTTAATTTTCAGCATCATCACTCCAGTCTTCAGTGTCACATGATCCTTCAGAAATCATTCTAATATGCTGATTTGCTGCTAAAGAAACATTTCTTGAAAGTATTAAAAATGTTAATTATGAGTAAACTTTTGAAGGGTAGTAGATGTACATCAGACAATCCAAAATTTCTGCAGTCAGCAGACTAGAGCAAAAAAGATTGCGTAAAAAAAGGGGGAATATTTACCAAACACGATTACAAGTATTTAAGATAACAGGTTGCTTTGTCAAGTTTGTCAATGGGATTTAGTCACATGATGCAGCATTTTGTTTTACATAATATCTTGGCAGTTTATTGCGGATGCGATAACAGGGTGGTACAAATGAATGATCAGCCACTCTAAGAGCCGTAAAACTCTCACACATGATGAAACAAAAACACTATGACATTTTTCACTCTTAAACCATCAGCTTTAGAAGCCTTGTACCCTGCACTCTTAGAAGAAAAGATTCTATACAGAACCTTCTAGGGGTTCTGTCAGGCACTTCATTTATAAAACCATTTAGGGATTCCATCATGGGAACCTTTTATGTATTTAGTTTTAATTACTTACTTTTGTAATTTTTATTTTATTTTGATTACATTTCATGAATTAAACAGCTTGTAAACCTACTTTATCACTAGAAAAAATTGAAATAACCCATTAAACATGAAAGTATTATGCAATTATTTAAGATATTCCATTTGAGATTGAGTAATGATTGAGTCAAGAACCCTAGAGTTCTATACAGAACCGTATAAGAGTGTGACAGAGAGGCTCAAATGGTCATAAGGGACTTTATTAATATAACCAGGTCAGGCATTTCCCTCAGAAAGCGGGTCGTATATTACATAAACCAGCTCTGTAAGAAATGCAAAGTCCTGCTATTTAAGTATGTTAAATATTTAACATATCCTATTGTTGGATGCTGCATACAGTGAGAGGGCTCAGAAAAACATCTTACCTCACTGGATTTTAGGACCCCAAACAGCGGGTACAGGAAGGCTGGCACCAGTGCAGCGGCTCCCAGCGGCACAGCTTCAGATACCCAATATACCGCTGTCACAATCAGGACATAAGCACACGATGATTCCTGCAAAAGAGATCGAACAGAGATCAACTCATCATTATGAACATCATGCAATGTGATCTAAACACGTCTTTGTTTCTTTGTATATTAATGTATTTATTCTTGGCGGACTACTGCTAATACACAGACACACTGCTGTAAGCATGTAAGATACGCTGCTGCATAAATAGACATTGTAAATATGTAAATCCTGTAGCACAGTGATTCCCAACCACATTCCTGGAGGCCCCCCAACACTGCATATTTTGTATCTCCCCTTTTTGTGACACGCCCATTTCAGGTCTTGGAGTCTCTACTAATGAGATGACGATCTGAATCAGGTGTGTTTGATTAAGGAGGCATGGAAAACATGCGATGTTGGGGGGCCTCCAGCAATATGGTTAGGAACCCCTGCCGTAGCAGATCTAGACAGGTGGAGCTGGGGAGGTGGAGGGGCTGATGGAAAATAAAGGGGTGACGAATTTCAGGACTAGTTTACAGCAAACACTAAACCAGACTATTTAAATGTTGAGTAATAAGCAATATCGTTGGCCACGGAATCAGCAGAGGCCCATCATGTCTCATATATAATCGTATATATGTAAAATTAAAATGGCAACAAATGGACATGTACAAATGTAAAACACTTTAAAAAGCATTCTGTACACACACACACACACACATATATATATATATATATATATATATACATATACATTTGTTGCCATTTTAATTTTAGTTTATTATAAATTGAGCAACTATATGAGCTATAGCAAGATCTATTTTGTGGAAATCAATAGTATTTATGCAGCTGATAAATAAGCTGATTACATACACATCTACATATATAAACAGGAAAGAGGATTTGCTTGTACCAGCCGCCCCTAAAATACAGGAACAAATCAACCAAATAATGGGTTTAATTACAAGCAAAACAGCAGGAAAGCATGTGCGTCAGTATGTAAATCAGAACAAAAATCCAAATCCGGTTGTCTCTGCCAAATATTTTGACTTGGGTGCAAAGCATTTCACGTGGGTCCACCAAACAACAAATAATTAGTAGAATACAAAGTCTTTATAAAATCTGCATGCGGAGCTTAAGCTGACAGAATGAGCATTTGTCAGGTGACTCATTTTTCATTATTAATCAGATTTTATAACAGGCGAGCAAAGTTAATACACACTCACACACCCAGACACAATAAATACATAAAGCTAATGAGAGGGACGTAGAAAGGCACTGATGTGTGACCATTTTGTGATGATCATGATCATGTCTGGTGGCTTTTTCTGTTATATGTTAATATTAATATGTTCATTTAAATAATAATATGTTAATTTCAACATTTACTTACATTCTTAAAATCAAAATTTGCATCTGTTGATATTATCTAATGCCCAACATTTGTACATTTTTATTAACTACCATTAAAAATAGTTTATAAAAACTGAAACAAACATTGCTCATTGTTAGTTATTGTTAGTTAATGCATTATCTTTTTCAGGAATTAAACTCTAGAGGGCGCAGGCTGATATTGCAATCACATCATTTACGAATGGCACAAGCTGATTGGCCTCTGCTGATCCTGCAGCCAATGAGATTGGTTGTAAACTAGTCCTGCAGTGCGCTATCAGAGTTCCTCTGAACCCCTCCACCTCCCCAGCTCCACCTGCCTAGATCTCCTATGGGATTAATGTATGTCTATTTATGCAGCAGCAGCATATCTTACATGCTCACAGCAGAGTGTCTATTAGTCAATACTTGCTCTGTAGCAGCATCAGTGTAGCAGATCTAGTCCGCCAAGACCAAATACATTTAGACTGCCATAACCTGCTAAAACTATTCAGAGAGTTGCCATGAACATTAAACTGCCATTTCATCGATCTCAAATCATCCATCATCTGACAGTATTCTATGCTTCAAACTTTCGTAAGTATTCATTTAGCAAGAGACAATGGCTCATGGCTAGTACCTTATAGGACTCGAACCAACAAACTTCTGGTTTCCATTAGCCACAATACGTCACACCATCACATTTTTGTCCTTTCCTCTGTCCCTCAGCATTCCTGCCAAAGCTGATTATCACTCAGTGTGTGCCTGTGTTCATAAAATCTGCCCACTTTTCTGCTTTCTTATTACCTCCCCACTGTTATAAAGGACTTCCCGTTATGTGCCACACTAGCAAATTAAATTTCCATTGGCACATTGTTTTTGTTCTGCTTTAATCTCGTCATTGCTCAAGAAATCAGTCTATTCAGACCAAACTGATTTCTGGTAAAAGGTCTAATAGGGCACTGATGTGTCAGGCACTTGCAGGTGATGAAAGAAACACATAATTTCCTCTAATTTGCATGAGTTGTGTATTCAGAGGATTACTCATCAAGCCCATCTTTTTTTCACTTTGTTTTGTTATATTTGTAGCAAAACATATTGCACTCATTATGTAATTGCTTTGTATGATAATTGCTTTCAGTCGGCGGGTGAGATGGGATTACTGTTGTGAACTGATCATGCCATTATTTCTGACTCTTGATGAAAAGTGCTAGAGAGATAAGCACACAAAACCTGTGCAAGTAATCTAATCTTAAAAATGTTTTGTAAAAAAAGCAGTCAAAGGAGCAGATAATGACATTTCCTGATCTATGCGCTGTTTCCCTGTTTGTCTACTGACTTTGCAGCTGTGGATATCAATTTGAATCAAGTGTCTGATTAGAATCGGCTACTTCAACATCAAGACTTTAGGTTAAAAAGTGCATCTAAGTGTATTTCTTAGATCCTGTCACCATTTGTATACATTTTTGCCTTACTAATTCATTTTAAATGGCCCTGATTTGAGGTAAATTATTTTAAGCATAAATATCACACACACATATATATTAGTGCTATCAAATCGATTAACCGCGATTAATCGCATCTAACATAAAATGTGTGTGTGTATATATATATATATATATATATATATATATATATATATATATATATATACACACACACACACACACACACACACTTATACAAACTTTTATCAATCTTTGTTTCGCATGGATTATAGTGTCACGCCTACAGAAAAAATATAGAAATAAATATAGAAAATACCTGAAATCTAAAAGTAGTAAAATATTAAATCTGAAAGTGGTTTATGCTCATAATCTCTGAAAGCATTTTGTCAAAGAATGACAATACAAATGTAGGACGGATGAAATGCGCAAACAAACGGTTAGCTAATTTTCGTAGGATTCAATATGGCAGGTCATGAGAGATTAGCACAATCCCTCTCTGCAGGCTTTGGTGATTTTGGACTGAATCAAAGATACCCCATGCTACATACACAAACAACATCTGTAAAAACTGCCGATGTTACAAACAAACAAATCCCAACAGAACTTGAACCATCACGGCACTGAACGTGCTCTAATTGCACCTGGAAAACTACCAACCAGGTGAGAGGTCGCCGCGCCTCCCCAAAGACCCCACAGGAGACCATAATCAATTATCACGTTTGAGACATTATATTGTTTAGACTGCCTCTAAAACTGCATTTTATTTACCTCTGCCCAAATTTTCCATGCGTCTGCAACTTAATGAAAAAGGCTTATGTAGAATAAACGAATTTATAACTACTAAATATTGCGTAAAAACCTGTAGTGATTTTTTTTTTTTTAAATGCATGTTAAACGTATAGTTTAGTGCAAATATTCAACGCGCATTAGCGCGTAAAAGCGCACGGACACCGCGCGCTGCTCAAGAGCGCATGTGAATGTGATTGTAGAAATGGATGAGGATATACTTACACTGCACGGATGGATGAGAGGCAGAGGCAGCAGGGATAAGGGAATCATGACCACGAGAATGAGTTTCCGAGCCGTCCATATTTTTTTGATTAAGTCCATTCTGGCACCTTCCAGCCTCATGGGAGAACTCTTTGCTCAATTCAGCTCGCAGAAGTCGAGGGATCTTCCAGAAACACTTCACCAGTCACTTCACTCCCCTTTCAGCTTTCACATAAATTATAATTGCAAGCTGTTGTCCGCGCAAATTGCCGTTTCCCCGTTTTACGCGCTGCACTTCCGTCCTTCTTAGAAAAGTTGGTCTAGTTGCGTGGATTGTGAGCTTTGGTTCCTGTTTGAAAAATCCTGGTCCTGAAGTCCTTCTAAACCATCTAAGAGTGATGTGCAGATCCTCTTATACCGCGTTCAGGATGTATTGATGAAAAGCACACCGACGGCTTCTTTTGTGTCTCCACCTGTAAATGCGTCTATCTGTGACTCGCCATGCTTCGTTATTTTTAACACTGCAAATTGAGTGTAAGTGTGCATGAACTGTCTTGATGAACTGCGTTATAAAACCCGTTCCAAGGATGAATACGAGATGTATGACTACGCCGTAAAGCTAATTTTTCTTTAATCTAACCATATCTCCTCCCAGTTTGAAGCTGGACCAATCAGAGTTGAATGAGTGGAGTTTATGAATGGATGTGGGGTCGTGGGGTTGCGATGCTCCGGAGCCAAATTGAATCGTTTACATGCAACACCGTCAGTTTCTTAGAATAAATCCAACAGGGAACATGCTGTTGAGCCTGTCAGAAAACAAAGAGCGCGGGACAAGCAGCAGAAGCACCTGAATTAGTGCACGCACAAAAGCTCGTGACAGCAGCACATTCAACCCAATAGCCTGTACGTCGTGATTAGTAGCGTTATAGTATTTATTATCAATTAACATTATTCAGAATATCAATATCCCTCTGGTCCTCTTGCTTTAGAGGTCACTCCTGACTCCTTCGTGGTCAAAAGTGACTGAAGCCTTGAAATGTAACTTTTTTGTTTTTCAGGAAAAACAGTTTAATATATTTTGTTCAATAATAATATGTTTTAATTATTATTTAAAATTATTTTGAAGGTATTTTATGCAATATTTATGCAATTTGTTTATAATATATTTTTAAATTATTTTTCAATTAAAGCAGTATTCCATGTTAAAATAGAGGAAAGGGATTTAAAATCCCATTTTTTAGTGGGAGCAAAAATATAAAGTGGCTTATAAATTCTATTTTTAGACATACTTATTTTTATTAAGTTGTGGATTTGGATTTATACTTAGATGTTCTCAAAAACTACTTTTTGTCAAAGTAGATTTTTGTTTGTTTGCAATGTTGATTTGAAGCGTCAGTTTTTGCATTAATTTTACTGCAGTCAAATCTGAACATAGAGGAGGACATTTTGTTACACATAAGATCAAAATTCAATAAAAATGTAACAAAAATGAACTGGATCTGATCTGATTTCAACCTCTTATTTGTGTCGTTTGGCTCAATTTTACCGTATTGTTACAGCCACACCAGTTTTAGCGTGTCACCCTTCATTGTGGTGCACTTTTTTCTGCACAGTGGCTCAATTGCAGTTTATACCACCAAACAATTATCTGAGTTTTCATATTTTTTTCCAAATTTCCCATTCATTTCCTATGTCGGTCGTTTTTTTCCGTCATTTTTGAGGACCAGAGGGTTCATTAGTATACATATCTCATTGGTAGCACTTTATTTTACAGCCCTGTTCTCCATGTACATCCTAAGTACTTATTATAGTAATTGCAATAACTGGGTAATAACTAGGTACTAAACCTGAACCTAACCTTAACCCATGCAGTTGCCTTTTATTATCCAGTAGTGCAACAATAATTTTATTATTAAAATTCATATTTAACTATTCCATATAATAATATATTGATTTATTGATAACCTTCCATGTTTATTTACAGTTGTTTATTATAAATAAATATAATTTATCAAATGTATATTTTCTTGTTCAGAATTTAAAACAGCACTAACTGTAAAACAGAATCTTCAATCAGTCCAATTCATTTTAGAATGACCATTATGTGCATCACATGCCACCTAGTGGAAAACAGGAGCAGTTACTGTAACCCAATTGGCACTTATCAAGCATTAGTTTTACAGCCAATACAGCCAACAACAAATAAAAATCTGCTGCTTTTCTGTTGCGTAATGCGGCCTAAGTCTTTGTAATTTCTTTCTGAGCAAGAAAACTTAATCTGAGAAAATGCTGTGCTAAACCTAAGCTTTGTTTTGTAAAAATGAATGTTTGTGTGCTTTTAGTTTGATTAACTTTTATTCTCTTCACTCAGGATTCTTGAGTGTAATCACATTACATGTTCTGCATTTGTCTGCATTTAAATCAACGGTCTGCTCTCCATAGTGGGGAGGAAACGCCGAATACAGTGTTGCATAACCTAATCAATGTTGCCTAAGTTACCTGTAAACCTCTTTAGGGTTTTAGCAGGGGATGAATGTCAGTAACGCTTAAATCTTCAAACACTCTGAACAAACAGTCAGGAGAAGCGTTGCTCCTGCATGAGGCTTTGAAAAGACCCTTCTTCACGACACAATGCTGAAGATTAAGTGCTGTCCTCCTCTTGGACAGAGTTATAAGGGCTTGATGGGGAGAGAGGAGCCATTAAGATCAGGTTTATATGGCATGATATGGCCGGATCTGAAAGCATTACAGAGGCTTAAAAGACTGGCCGAGGTGTTTGATTAATCAAGGGACTCGTTGAACAATCCGTTATTCAGAGTGTGGAGTGTGGGATATTAAGACTGTTTGCTGGGATGAGTTGAGAGTCTGATTGTTTCCCTCTCTGGGAAAACACACACAGTTCAGAAGGGTCACAGCTAGAGAAAGAGGAGTCTGTCACCAACATCACGGCCACTGTCGCTCTGAAGGAGACAGCTGTGAGTGAGAGACATGCTGTACTAACAGTGTTTATAACCTTTGCAGTAAAATGGACAATAACAAGAAGGAATGAAGGAATAATGTGATTTAAGACAAAATATACACCTTTTGACAGACTCAGTGTCCCAGATGAACTGAACTGATTGAACTGAACGAGCAGCAGTCATGTGTAAGACGGATGTTCGAGGTCAAAGGCTTTGCGTGTTAACTAATATATCCTTGCTTAGAAACTGAGAGACCAAATATGAAGAATATATGAAGTACAAGAATGCCAGACATCATTGGGTAAACGGGAGGTAGAGCATCACAATAAAGCAGCTCTTTATTGACACTGAATAATCAATTTGTTTGGAATATGAAATAATATACTGTAGATAGATAGATATTATTTCATGTTCAAAACAAATAGATTATTCTGTATATATATATATATATATATATATATATATATATATATATAAATTTATTAATAAACTTTAATGTTTATTTACAATCATTTATTATAAATATAATTTATAAAAATTATATCTATTTATATATATATATATATTATATATTATTATATATATAATATATATATATATAATATATAATAGGTATATTATATATTACCTTTATTTATATTACCTATAAAGTGTGTGTGCTCAAAATTGACAGTAAATAAATGTATATTGTTAAAGGATTTCATCAGATTCCTGAAAAACAACGCATCATGGTTTCAACAAAAATATTAAGCAGCATAATTGCTTTCAAATTTGATGATAATAATAAATGTTTTTTAAGCAGCAAATCTGCATATTAGAATGATTTCTGAAGGATCATGTGACACTGAAGACTGTAATGATGCTAAAAATTCAGCTTTGAATCACAGGAATAAATTTCATTTTACAATACATTACAACAGTTGTTTTAAAGTTGTAATACTATTTGACAATTTTGCTGTGTTTTTCTGTGTTTTTGATCAAACAAATGCAGCCTTGGTGAGCAGAAGACACTTCCTTCAAAACATTTATAAATCTTACTAGCCGCAAACCTTTGAGCAGAAGTAATATTTTGGACTTTGAGGTTAAAAGCATCATCAGATGTGCAGCTCCTTCAAAACATGCCATATTTACTTTTCTTTTATATGTTTGACATTCATTTCGATGACTTTACTAGTATTATAACAATGAGGAAAATGTTAAAAAAAAATATTAATGAAGCCTACTAACTGGAATTGTAGTTTGGAGGATTCAGCAAAATGATTTTGAGCAAAAACTAACTAGTAAATATGCCACCACTTTAAAGACACTGACTAGTAATCACGTGAGAGCGAGACAAGAGTGATGCATATGTACACGAGGATGTGCCAGCACATAAATGACTGCAGCTCTGCCGTGTGTTGCATTACGCAAGCGGATCATAATCAGCAGCGGAGCTGCAGCATTGAGCACAAGCGGCTTACGGAGGAGAAACACACAGCTGCGCTGCATGAGAGGGGATGGAGTCAGCGTAACTCCCTCCCTCCCCCCCTCTCTCTCTGTGCCTGATCCTCTGGAGGAGCGAGCAGCCTGCTGTTGGAAGCGCAGGAGAGTCTCTGGAGTCACCAAGGACCGGCGGATATGACCGACTGACATTCACATTTTCTCTCTCATTTTTTAACCCCAGACTTCAATGGCTTTGAAAGAGAGCCTCCTCACCTGGGGTTTCCTGCTGTGGTCTATGACGTGGAGCTTGGCTTGGAGTTTTACGCCACATGAAGGGTCTTCGGTCAGTCCCATTTTTCATCGAACCACTCCACCTGACACAGAGACGGGGATGAACAGCACTGAGGCTCCCACGAACAATTACACAGGTGCGTACAACAACAGTGTACTTTCCTAATGATCTAATAGTGCTATGCAAAAAAATGAGCAGTTTTGTGCAAAAAGTTGCATGTTTGGCATTTTCAATTCAACTTTTTCATAAAGATCATACTCACCGTGCAGCATTTACAATCCACATCTTTGTTATACCCGCAAAAACACATGAATATATCATAAAATACGCATACTTGCTCCTGGAATTCACGTGTTGACTTTAAAATCTTCTTAAAGGTTTACATACAAACAGAGCTTTCATAATAAATGCTTCATGATCAACAGGGCAAATCAGATCAACCTGAATTGTATATAACCCAGATTTTTAATATAATTGGAGAACATATAAAGTAAGCCAGCAAGCTGTCCAGGCTCGCATACTTTGCAAATAGTTTATTGATGTCTTCTGACCTAAAGTCAATATGTGTGACGGATTTGTGGGGCTCTGAGCTGGACAGAGAAAGAGGGCATTATCAAGCTGTAATGTGTAATTTATTAGTTTGATTGCAGAGGGTGATTCTTTAATTTATCTGTGGAGGAAAAGACACTGACGTACCCCAACCATCCACAGGTGTCAGTTACCTTGAGGTTTATTCCACAGGTGAAACAAAGGACGCTTTTTGCCACGTGGCAGTGGCGAGCTGTGGGATAGTCCTTGGCAGTTTGTCAGTTCCGTTACATGGTTGCCAGCTTTGAAAGTGAAATGGAGGGGGTTTATCACCACCGTGGCCGTGACAGAATTTGCCCTGCTTTCAGCTTTCAGTGCACTGCAAACCTGGAGGAGTCTTGAGTAGATCGCTCTTAGATAAGAACATGCACGGGTCATATTTCATCGCATATAAATGATATTTTGCATGAAGAAAAAGAGATATATTTTGTGCAAAGGTAAAGGCTATTTTAAGGACGTTAAAGGGGTCCTTGATTATGATTTCACTTTTTTAACTTCAGTTAGTGTGTAATGTTGCTGTTTGAGCATAAACAACATCCGCAAAGTTACGACGCTCAAAGTTCAATGCAAAGGGAGATATTTTCTTTTACAGAAATCACTTTTTAAGGACTACAACAAACGGCTGGTAGAGACTACAACTAGATTCTTCCTGGGTTGGTGACGTCACAAACCCCAAATTTACATAAACCCCGCCCCCGGGACCACACAACAAAGGGGGCAACTACATAAATTTAGCTACTAACTGTTCAGAAACGTCCAGTTTCATTCTAAAAGTTGTAACTTCTTCCTGAGTCTCTCCATCAGTGTCAGACGATTTGAACAATGTAAAGCTGAACACCGTTACTGACAATCCTCATTTTAGCTGCGTGAGATTCTCCAGCTTTGTTGTTGTTGAGCAACCGAAGCTTTAACCGAAGTTAAAGCTCCGCCCTCTTCTGGAAAGCAGCAGCTCATTTGCATTTAAAGGGACACACGTGTTTTTGCTCACATTCAAATGGGGCAAATTAAAGCAAATTTATTAAGCTATAATAAATTATCTCTGGGGTATTTTGAGCTGTATTTTTCAGTAGGATATATATCATAACTTAAATAATAATAATAATAAAACATCTGTAATTTCTTCATTTCATTTAAATTTTTCATCGTAGAATAAATAAATTTTAAAACAAAATCATAACCAAAAAATCAGGGAGAAAAATTAATTGCAATGATAATAATGCAAATAATCGTAAAGCATAATGCATTTCCTTTATGAAAAATATAAAAACCAGGACAACAGCAAAGATGTTCCATTCACTCCAAGTCACCCATCTACCTGCAACCCAAACACAGAGGCTTCCACGTCACCTCTTTAAAGGGATTACTTAATGTGTTAAAGAGAAAAAACCAGAGCACACAAAAATAGCTTGTGAGGGCAGCAGAGTTAGAATTACACATTAAAATTGCACAGCGGGAAAAGTTGTACCACACTGTTCTTAAAGTTACATAATCGTGTATTGACAAACTGATCCTCTCAAACTATCCCACTGGAGAATGTCTGTGGTATTATGGCAGTGCAGTTTCAGGAGCGTGTGGTCAGCCTGCATCATCACAGCCTCCTCGACTGCAGGGACTTGTGGGTGATAAATTTTTAATGCACTGCCCTATGCTTTATTTAATCATGTTCTATTCTAAGAGAACCTCTCTGGTGCGACCCTTAGGGAGTATGGGATTGAGAGTGAGACAGGAGGGAGGAGAGAAAAAAAAGTGACAGTTGAGTTATTTATTTATTTTGCCATGGAGTCGGATTGCTTAATGCTAGCAATGGGCTTTGGCGTGAGCAGCATTGCCATGCCAGCTAAGCCGGGCTTAATGAGACCAGCAAAGGACTCTGTGGAGTCGAACTGGTGTGAACAATAAACACGATCAAGTGTACCCTGCCAGCTTAATCACACTGACTCCAACACAGTCAATATGAGCTCAATTTTACTGTATATTGACAATAGAGATGGACAGTGCAATGATACAAACTCGGTAGGAGAAGACAGAAGACGCTGAATCTTCTGTGGGAATCCAGAGAGACTGGATTAGGGGATAGAGTGAGGGAGAAAATACCCCATGGGTCCTGATAGAAAGAGAGAAGGAGAAATGCTTTCATCTGAACCCTTGAGGATCACCAAGTTAACTAAGTCCCAGGACTTTTTATCTCCAAAAAGTTGCACACTATAATATATATAATATATAAATACTATTTAGTCCAATCATGAAAAAGCAAAACCAGCAAACTCTGTTCTATTCTATTCTATTCTATTCTATTCATATTCTATTCTATTCTATTCTATTCTATTCTATTCAGTCCAATCATAAAAAGTGGTAGCAACAAGTTCTAGTCTATTCTATTCTGTTCTATTCTATTCTATTTGATTTAGTCCAATCATGAAAAAGCAAAACCAGCAAGTTCTGTTCTATCTATTCTATTCTATTCTATTCAGTCCAATCATAAAAAGTGGTAGCAACAAGTTCTAGTCTATTCTATTCTGTTCTATTCTATTCTATTTGATTTAGTCCAATCATGAAAAAGCAAAACCAGCAGTTCTGTTCTATTCTATTCTATTCTATTCAGTCCAATCATAAAAAGTGGTAGCAACAAGTTCTAGTCTATTCTATTCTGTTCTATTCTATTCTATTTGATTTAGTCCAATCATGAAAAAGCAAAACCAGCAAGTTCTGTTCTATTCTTTTCTACTCTATTCTATTTAGTCCAATCATAAAAAAGTGGTAGCAACAAGTTCTGGTCTATTCTATTCTATTCTATTCTATTCTATTCAGTCCAATCATAAAAAGTGGTAGCAACAAGTTCTAGTCTATTCTATTCTGTTCTATTCTATTCTATTTGATTTAGTCCAATCATGAAAAAGCAAAACCAGCAAGTTCTGTTCTATTCTATTCTATTCTATTTAGTCCAATCATAAAAAGTGCTAGCAACAAGTTCTAGTCTTTTCTATTCTGTTCCATTCTATTCTATTTGATTTAGTCCAATCATGAAAAAGCAAAACCAGCAAGTTTTATTCTATTCTATTCTGTTTCATTATGTTCAAATTATGAAAAATTAACAGCAACAAGTTTCATTCTATTTAGTCTAATCATGAAAAAGTGTTGCATTCTATTCTATTCTATTCTATTCTATTCTATTCTATTCTATTCTGTGTTAGATCCAAGAGTATGTTTAAGTCTTAACACATTTAAAAGTTTCTAACCATCTGTTTGTCTCTTTTGCAGCCCTGAGCTGCGTATCGCTGCTGCCCCCTCGGCGAGGTTCTTTCTATGTAGAGAAGGGCAGTGGGATGTCCGTGGGCACGGTGTTGGCGTTCTGGTGCCTCGAGGGGTACCAGCTGGTGGGCAGTGAGAAAATCACCTGTGTCCTGCGTAGCAACTCTGCTCAGTGGAGCAACTACCCGCCTGACTGCGAGGGTCTGTTATCACTACCATCATTTCTGTTTTAAAGAGATAAAAACAGTTAAGAAATGCAAATCCCAGATTTTCAATGTGGACTATTGTGTAAATGTGGTAGCCATTCCCAAACCAGAGGACCGCGGGCTGAGAGTGGCCGTGCTGGCATCGGTAGTGAGCAGCATCGTCATCCTCGCCATGTCCGTGTCCTTCATTATCTGCTGCCTGCAGGAGCGCATGAGCAAAGGGAGGGCAGAACAGACAGACGGACGGGGCAGGTATGCACATTCATACACACTGGGGAAGAAGAGACAATGCAACCTAAAATAGGATGCTAATGGTTTCTCTGACTTTCCAGGATGAGAGACAAGCACAAATCATCCTGGAGGAGTGAGTGCTGGCTGGAGAGAGATGAAGGAGACTGGGAAGCTTTTCCTCCACCTAAAATTTACAATCTTTCCCAGCACCTTGACCCCCATTTGACCCCTGAGAGCCCGGTCAATATGGGGGGACTGGCTGGTTATGATAACCGCGGGTATCAGAGGTGAGATATGGTGATTTGTTAAATTAGCTTAATAGAAAATAGAAAAATAGAAAAAAAAAATTCTTTTTTGCAAGATTCTTTGCTGAATATAAAGTTCAAAACTACATTTTTTAATAGGATTTATTTGTAACATTATAAATGTCATTTTCAATTTAATGCATTCTTGCAATATAATAAAATTGAATAAAGGTTGCACTCTATATTCTATTCTGTTTTATTCTGTTTAAACCCAATCTTATTTTCTATTCAACTTGATTTAGTCCAATCATGAAAAAGCGAAACCAACAAGTTCTATTATATTCTATTAAGTCCAATCATGAAAAAGCGAAACCAACAAGTTCTATTATATTCTATTTAGTCCAATCATGTAAAAGCAAAACCAACAAGTTCTATTCTATTCTGTCCAATCATGAAAAAGTGAAACCAACAAGTTCTATTCTATTCTATTTAATCCAATCATGAAAAAGCGAAACCAACAAGTTCTATTAAATTTATTCCAATCATGAAAAAGTGGTAGCAACCAGTTCTATTCTATTCCATTTAGTCTAATCTTGAAAAAGCAAAGTTTTATTATATTCCATGCTATTCTATTCTATTTAATCCAATCATGAAAAAGTTGCAGCAACAAGTTGCCTTCTATTCTATTATATTCTATTCTGATTTGATCCAATCATGACAAAGTAGCATAAGTATTAATTTTTTACCCCCCAAAATAATTCTTTGTTTTGCAGGAGCCAGGAAAACCTCTTGAAAGCTCCTCTTCCTGGACTTTACCGTACGGAAAGTCAGATGTACCCTCATGTGGTCCTGCAGAGGGTGCCCACACCCACTGTACCGACTGCACCCAGCGTGCCCGTCTACCTCCGTCTCTCCACCCCTCCGCCCACAGAAAGCCGCACCGAACAGCCCGCTCTGCCGCCGTACCCCAGTGCCACTCCACAGCGTCTGTGGCCATAGCAACACATTTCTGAGTATTCAGAACTTTTACAACTGTCACCATGGCCACGGATTACGGCCCCAACATGCAAACGGCTCCTGTTGGGTGACTGGGGTTCAGAAAAAGCAAGAGAAATGATGGACTCAAGTTAGAGCCACCTAGATCTCTACACAGTACTAGATCTAGACATTGGACCATGTGTGGGTCTCTGTGTAGTAAATATATTTAGTACGTTGCATATGTCAGAACACTTCTGAACGACTCTGAACAGGCCCTTTGTGTAGTTTCCTGGAGAGGAAAGTTACTGGTACTGTGATCCGCTCCAGGTTTTCTTTTCAGCTAGTACCTTTTATTTTTGTGGCTCAGACTATTTGCACGCACTCACTAAAATTAAAAAATCCACTTTTTTCAGGTCAGATTAGAGCATAATTTTAATATTTTTATGTTTTTTATGGAAGTATAGGATAATTGCATTAATGTCCTCATTACGGACAGACATTGGGATCTCATAAACATATGATATTTACTTGATTTTGTTTAAAACAAAACAAATAAAAAGATTAAAATCATCATATGTGTCTTGTATACCATCTATTGCCTGCAATGTCTCACCAAAACTATTTTATAGACTGCTTGTAAAAAATACTTTTTGTTTGTTTGATAATTCACATGTATGTTTAATCTAGGATCTGACTTTGTGGGTCCAGTCAAACTGACCTACTGAAGCTATATAATTAGCTGACTCTCAAAATTATTCAGCTCATCTTTTCCAGCTTTGGCACGTCATGTCTATTGCAGGTTATAAAGGAAGCAACACTGTGGAAGGAAACGATTAGCAGGCTTACCTGTAGATTCAGCAGTGACTGAATGACTGCTTTTCCATGGATCTTGTTGCACTTCAAAATAGACTGCTTTTTATTATTTAAAGTAATAAATCTTCATGTAATGAAATCTTGATTTTTAAAAATTCTGTTGTTATATACTCCATTTTATCAATTCAAAATGAAACTTTTTTTAATGCTGGTGTAAAGTCTCTTCACATCCCAAATTAAGTGTTCTAAATGTCTATATATTGCCTGTGGAAGGCAAAAATGTTCATCCAATCATTGCGTTCGGTCAGAATGCAGTCAGGTGCTACAAGTCAGTGCTCTTTAAGTTATGTTAATTATTATTGTAGGCTAATATCTGCTTTGAGACATGAAGTAGTGTGACGCCATCTCTCGTGAAGCTGTTGTTTGCTCCTTGCTCTGCTCTCTATTGTGTTATGGAGGAGGCATGGCTTTGGAGATGCTCTGGAGAGCTTTGATCGTATGCCTCTCCGAAAATGGCCTATCCTACCTTTAAATTTATATTATAAAACCACATGCGAATACTGTAATGGGTGGCATAATCTCTAACAGTTCCGTTTTATTTGCCCAAAACGGACTTACCTCTATGTCCACAAGGTGGCGCAATTGATCCACAAACATTTCAGACTGCAAGCTTGTTGCCCTGACCACAAAAGCGGTCATAAAACATTAAGCGCACAATTCTCTTACATTAAACCCCAATCTAATCTTAAGACACCCATCTTTCACTTCAAATGAAAAGGGCATCTTTTGTTCATACATTATTATACAATATATATAGTTCAGTGATTTTTTTTATTTATTTACTCACCGACAAGACTTTCCAAACACCCCCTGTAACACAAAAGCATTTTATCAGTTTAGTCAGCTATAACGTTTTACATTCATTTAATTTGTTATTGTTGCATATTCCTCATTACAAAAGAGCCAAGCCATGCTGCACTATTTATAAAGGTGGCTGCGCATGCGCAACGAGAGCGCAGCTCCGCTCCCATTAACATGAGTTAAATAGGCATGGAGAGCGAGAATACACCTTACAGGCAGGGAAGGAGTGAATGAATGTATTAATAACTTCTGTGTTACATTCATTATGACAGCATGCGCAGGATATGGGAGGTAGAGTAAGAGAGCGAGGTGTTAAAGGTGACATTCCCATGGCCAGAACCAGCGCGCACGGGCTGCTCTGCCAGAACAACAGCAAACTGGACTCTTTCCTCAAGAGAAACACCAGTCGGGATGTGTACGAGCGGATCCGGGTGTCCGAGCCGTGTGTGGTGGTATCGGGGTCGGTGAAGAAGGTTTTCATGCATGTGATCTTGACCGACGAGCGCGTGTATCTGAGCGAGTATCCCCCGCGCGCGCTGCGAGAGGCGCTCAGCTTCAGGCACGTCACGAGCATCGAGCTGGTGAGAGCGAGATATGCACAGAAATATTAATGTTGTCATTGTATCTATTGACATAGAGTGCTTTATTGACACATTTGCATGTGGATTGATTAATGCTTTAACTCAACAGCACAATACAGTATACAAATTGCAATGAATGTAGTGCAATAATAGAAAGCAATATGCACTTTAGTAGTATATTAACAATAAAAGAAGAAAAAAAATAGACACTATATAACAACCCTGCTTCAATTTGCTGGTAAATAACCAAAAGATATTTTGCTATCTGTACCAGTCCTGGAGAAGTTATTAAAATTAATAAAATCTTAAAAGGGCATGAATGAAATTATACATTTGTGTAGTTACATTCAGGTTAGCTAGAAATGACTCTTTTTGGGCGCATTCTTCAGTCATCTCGTTTGTTTAGAAAAAATCTTGGAAAATCGTAGAAAAAAAATCAGCCTAGAAATGTTTGAAACCTGTTTGAAACATTTTACAGGCAATATTCTTATTTTTTGTATGTTCGTTAAACTTAAATGACTCGCTCCTTCACTCAATTGCTTGCCATTAATAACTATGTAATATAGTTTTAAATCATACGTCACTCACGGCTCAGTCAGTGTGTTCTAAATGTCAGATAAAGCACGACTGTCTAAGCTGCAGTACTGCCAAGACAATGCTAATAATAGAGAGGACGTTAGTTTATCCTGTTAAAGAATGTTTGTTTGGTAAGATTATGCACTTACACAGCTCAAAGCATGAGTCATGGAACGTTTCAGCTCTGGAATACTGTAAAAGACAGACGGATGAAGCATGTAAATGTCACAATGTCAGAATTAACAAGGAAGGTCATGCAGTTTATCTCTTAAGAGCAACTGCATTCTCACCAGCTTGCTGCTGGCTGGGAATACAATATATGCAGATTTAATATATAAATATACATATTAATGATACTAATTGATTATTAATGATTAGACACTATTAAAAAGGTCATTCATTCCCACTTCAAGCGGCTTAAAGGCCCGTTCACATCAAGGGTGATATAGTTATCTTTATATCTTAAGGTAGCGCGATGTCAACACAAATCTCTATATTTTCCTCACAGATCAACGATTTGCCTGATTTCCTCAGTGGTCAGGATCGTGAGCGTTCACTGCATATTCGTGTTGTTCATACTGCAAAGAATACTGGGAAAAAGAGCAAAATACCCAAAGGATCCAGCAAGAATAAGCCAGAATGTCCACCATCTCCATCGCAAGGACGCAACTTGAATGCCCGTCATTCTCTGGAGGGTAAAAAAACAACTTAATTACATCAGTAATGAATCATTTATTAACCTTTCGCAAACATTCTGACAGCACACATACAACTCAGAGATGTCTATTTGATGTGCGTGTTTAAATCTGGAAGACTTATTGCAATACATCTCTTAGACGTTTCCCCTCAGACGTTAAATAGACATTTAGAAAATGTCTTTAAGATGTTTATGGTTTAGAATGTGTGTAAAACTGACATCTTAGAGACGTTTCTCAGATTTTTGTACACAGCAGATGAAGCGCTCTTTAACAGACATCTTGCAGACGTATGTGTGCTATCTGATCGACTGCATAGCTATTATTAGAAGCTCAGAATTCAGCCCATTTTTCCCTCGACGGTGTGATAAACCTGTAATCGCATTACAAAAGTCCCTGACCTGCGCTGCAGGTATGTGTGTTAATCCATGAGCTCTTTCACCTGTCCAGATGAAGCAGCAGTTCTGACACCTTCCTGACCCACTTTGACTTGTGGGTATGTGTCAGCTGTGAGTTTTGTGCCCATCTTAACTGCTAGGATATGTGCGCCGGCTACTTCGGCATTGAGATTTACTCTGTCCGCACATGGGCAGTGGAGGAAAGCTGCTTAACCAGTTCAGGATAAACAGCTAAATGAGGTTATCTCGGGAAAAACAGCACAATTCTGTCATTAATTCCTCACCCTCATGTCGTTCTACACCCGTAAGACCTTCGTTCATCTTCAGAACACAAATGAAGATATTTTTGATCTAATCTGATGGCTCAGTGAGTCTCTATTGACAGCAAGACAATGAACACTTTCAGATGCCCAGAAGGTACTAAAACGTATTTAAAACAGTTCATGTGAGTACAGTGGTTCAACCAGCTTCTATATATGTATTAAAAAGCGACGATAATACTTTTTGTGCGCCAAAAAAAAACAAAATACGACTTTTCAACAATATTTAGTGATGGCAAAAACACTGCTTCGAAGCTTTACGAATCATTTGTTTCGAATCAGTGGTTCGGAGCGCGTATCAAACTGCCAAAGTCACGTGAACCATGACGTAACACTTATGACATAACAAAGCCTCGTTTACTGAAATCACGTGACTTTGGCACTCCGAACCACTGATTCCAAACAAATGATTCGTAAAGTTTCGAACCAGTGCTTTGAAATTGGCTTTTTACCATTACAGGCTGGTTGTTCTCACACATCGGTGTTCAAACACCTTATGAAAGTGAATTTTGCATCATAGATCCCCTTTAAACAAACATCACAAAGTCGCACACAAAACCATGGCAAATTAAGAATGAAAGTAAAAAAGTAAAAAGTCTATTTTAAGTTAAACACATTTTTTCAAGGTAAAAATCACAGATTTTTTGAGGGATGACATTTTGACTTTCAGTTTGCCTTTTTTGCCAAATAATTTTGTCAGAAAAATACCCTAAAGTGGCCTATTATGCTTTTATACTTTAATATTACCATTAATGCGGTGTGTAATATAGCTGTTAGTGAATGTAAAAGGTCTGCAAAGTTTTAAAGATTTAAGAGGACAACACATAAAGTTATTGTCTCCTAAAAGAAAGAATCGATTCTGATCTGCTGAAACGAGTCGTCAGTAATTCCAGTCTCACTTCCTGTTACATACCTACTTAACAATATAACAAATTTGCAAAAAGTCGCCTATGGTCTTCATGGGCTGCCCGTGAACAACGTCTACTTTGACCCTCAAACACTGTAGCTGTCGCTGAGGCCTGGAAGAGTTTGGTTCGTGTTGTTGACTTGTCGAGAAGATGCTGTTTTCTGTGCTGCCAAAGCGAATTCATTTTTCTGCACTTCCAAAGGATGAGGACTCAAGCCTGAATTCATACGGTAAAACCAACACCATCGGTATTGTTCATATCACTGTTTATCAAGTGCTGAGGAAGATCTGGAGCTGAAATTCAGATATGGTAATAAGCGTTTAGTTTCCCACACACGCTGTAAGCGGTTGACCAATCACAACAGACCTGTTCATCTGACCAAACTGTTTTCATATGCTATAAGAAATGAGGAGATATTATGTATATTATGAGTGTTTTTTTACCTTGGATGCATGCAAACCTATTGTAGGAAACTCCAAAACACAATTAGGAATCTTTAAGATAGCATAATAGGGACACCTTAACCTCCTCCCTCATTTTTAAAATATTTTTAAAAATATGAAGTCATGTTTTGATGGTTTAATCAAACTTGTACAGTCGATTAAAAACAAGTATCGCTTCCGGACATCACTTCTGGCCACTACTGCATATATTCACGTGATGGTTGTATAAATTGCAGTTGCTGGACAAAAATGAATGTGACATTGTTTGTTGTTTTAAAGTTAAACTCCATTATGAATCTAAGTAGATGATTTCAATAAGATTAATTAAGATCACTTTGTTTTCAGGAATGAGTCATGTTCTCCTGTCAGCAGCGCCGTCTGAGTCCTCCAGCTGGAGAATCTCTCCCACATCAATGAGGTAAAGCCCTCTCAGTGTTAACGGCCTTACTTTCAACCAACACAACTACTGTGTATTTGTGACCATCACAATGACCCATTCAAAGTGCTTTATCTCCACCGCACAGCTTTTTACTGCTCCTGACTCTACAATGCTCAGACCGAACAGACTCAGTTTTGAAGAGGAATTTGCTAAGCAACTCGAGCTACAGCGATCATATTAAACAAACTGGTGCGATAATAAATGCAGAGATATTCCGAATCCCACTGCTCTATATCTCACAGGGCCCACAAGATCTGTGTGTGTTGTGCTTTGTTGCTTAGAAACTAAAATAAGTTTTTGTCTGTGCTAAACTATCAATGATGCCATTGGCAATATACATATATATTAACATCACAATGCAGCAAAAAGCATTAATTAGAGCAATCTAATGGATCAGAAAATAACTACAGTTGCAAGTATTGAATAGTTTAGCACTATTAAGCTCTTGAAAAATCCTCTGTAACTCTGACTTCCTATTGGGAGAAAATGAGAAGCAGAGGGGGAACGCTGGCCTAGAAACTCATTAGAGAAGAGAAGCAGAGAAGACAGGACAGAGGCAGCAAATTAGCGAATGAGAGATCAATAGACTGTGTGTTGTTTCCTTGATCTTTTAATGTGCCCCTATTATGCTGTTTTTAGATATCGCCTTTCATGCAGTATGTAATATGGCTGCTTGTGAATATAAAAGGTCTGCAAAGTTTCAAAGATCAGACAAATGGAGTTATTGTCTCCCAAAAGAAAGAATCGATTCTGAACTGCCTGAAAAGAGTTGTAGGTAATTCCAGTCTCACTTCTTGCATGAACTTATGTTTGCAACAAATTAGCATAATGTCAGCCTATGGTTTTCATTGGCTGTCTGTCAACTACTTTGACCCGCCTTTTAAATGCTGTAGCTGAGGCCTGGTTCGTTTTGTTTGATATGACGAAAAGACTTTTTTTTTGCACTGCGAAAGCAAATCCGCTTTGCTGCACTTCTAAAGAATGAGGACTCGATCTTGAATCGATACGGTAAAACCCACGCCATCATTACTGTTCGTATCACTGTGTATCAAGTGCTGAGGAGCTGAAATCACCATCAGACTGGGCTGTCTGACCAATCAGAGAAAAGTAGACCAATCACAACAGACTGGGTCATGTGATCCTACTCGGCTTTAGGAAAGGAGGGGTTTAGAGAGACTGAATACTTTATCAAACCGTTTCAGACATTGTGAGAAAAGAGCTGATGCTGCAATATATTTTATGAGAAAATTAAAGTGTTTTTGAACCTATTGCAGGAGACTAAGTTAGCAAAGTGCTATTCTAACTGTTCCTATGAAAACATATTGTAACTTCTGGAACTATTTTTTTATTTTGTTGCAATTTGCAGAGCATGTTGCTCTCTGTTGCAAAGTGAGCCTCTGAACAGGAAATGAGGCGAGAAGAGAGGTTGCATTACATGTGCATGTTTAATGAACGCAGAAAAAGGATCTTCTACATTAGAAACCACTAGCAGCATATTAAGTTTTGTGTTGCTGTTGATTGTGTGGTTTTCATGTTGTAGAAGTAATATATATATATATATATATTATTTTAGTTTTCATTACATTTTTAGTAATTTTCTTCATTTTTATTATTTTGGAGGGATTTTCTAGATCAGTATTAGTTTTCGGTTAGTATTTTCAGTACTTCAACTCTTCATTTAGTTACAAAGTTTTCCATAGAATTTTTACATTTTATTTTGCTACATTTTGAAAACATCTTTAACATGGTTTCCAAAACTGACATCAGTTGCAAACATGATGTGTAGTCATGCATTTTACACTGTTGACAGTCCATGGCTTTACAGCAGTGAGACGGGGACGCAGAGGGGGAGGCCGCTGGCGTCATTCACACTGTTGCCGGGGCACAAGATGAGACGGAAAACGTCAACCAATAAATGTCCAATTAAAAGACCTTGTTTGTCTCAGCAAAACATGCCAGCTTGACGTTCTTAATGACACGTGTTTATGGTTTGACGAAGAACGGGCGATGCCAGTCGTCATTGCTACTACATGTTTGTGTTCATCAAACCTCTCCGAGACTGTTCTGAGAACAGTGTGAACGTGTGATTTCTCTCAGTAGCACTGTAATATGACTCTCAGCTCCAGTCGAATCCTACCCAAGGGATACCATTAGTTCACGTTCAGCACATATTTATGAGTGCTTGCAATTTGTCTGAAGAGACATACTCGTAACCACATGGGAAGTGCTATAAACGCTATTTAAAGGCAGCTTTTCCACAGTTTAAGCATCATTTGAAGAGTTTATTGAATCAGTAGTTGCACAGAGATGGTCTGTGATGAAAACTAGGTCAGTGCATCTAAAAAAAAGTTTGTGCCTATTTTCCACTAGGGAAATTGCGAGAATGTTGAGGCATATGGAAAGATTTTCTTTTCATCCTGCACTTATTAGAGGAGATTGAAATGGGAGGATGATGATGATGGGGTGTGAAATACATTGTCTGGCATCCAAACCTTGAAGTTATGTGCCATACTGAACATATCTCTCTGGCTAGCGCCTCCTTGTGGATATGGGCTGTCAATGCAGCTGGTTTGCAGCTCTGTAACAAGTTGCTTTTGTGCTTCATCAAAGGCCCTAGTTAATTATACAGTTCAGTGGACCTCTTTGAAGAGATGTTTTGATTATAAAAAGATCTCTTAGAGCAGCCTATTATAAGGTGTTTTTTTACTAGAAAAATCTGTGTGACAAATACAAGTTGATTAAAATGTATAGTTTAACATTTTCCTTAGTCTTTGAACACATTAGGCCACATATTAAACACATTTTATTTTTAACATAATATCATTTTAAAACTTTGAATATCATAAGATTTTATTGCGGTTTTACCATCTGATATCTGACAACCTTAAATGCCTTCCCATTAGTTTTTAATAATAGTTTTGAATTTGTTTTCATATTTTCTGTTTTTATTTAAATTTTAGTACAGTTTTGCTGTGTTGTTGTCTCTATATGTTATACATAGTCTTTATTCATTTTAATTTGTTTTAATTTAGTTATTTTAGTACATATACAAGTTAATCTAAATGTAAATTAGAAATGTTTCCTATATCATTGATCAGAAATAAATATGTTTAAGCTTTTTTTTTAAATATTCCATTTTATTTCAGTTAATGGTTAAAAGAAAAAAAAAATTATTTCATGGTTATAGTTCTAGTTTTATTTTAAGTTCGCTATAATAACTCTACTTGGCATGTCAGGTTTTTTTTTTTAAATATTAATAATATTATTTATTTAATATTATTATTATTATTGATAAAAACAAAACTGCTTCCCTACATTTTAATCTAAAATAATATTTATTTTTTTATATTTTTATATATATTTTTTAAAGACGATCTTCAGATCTTAATCACCTTGAACGTTTTGACTAGGCCTAAGAAAACATATCTTTGTCTGTTATAGTGATGGTGGGCTGGAGGAAGAAGAGTGTAGAGCCATTCCGAAAAGACGTTCAGCTTCCTGTCCAAACCCGGATGTATTGGGTCTGGGCCTCTTTAACAGCACCCCCGCTCGCTCCTCCAGCTCCAGTGAAGCTCCTCTCCCCAGCATCACAAATGCCCAGCGACGCACCTCTGCTCAAGACCCCGTAGCGTTCTGTCACAGGGGTTCAGTCCAGACAAGAGTGACGATGAAGACAAAAACGGAGAAGCAGACAGAGGAAGAGGAAGATGAGAAAGAGGAAGAGTTGCACCTTTATGCTGTATCTCCATCTTCTCAAATATTCCATCACCTTCAGAGCTCCTGGAGCAGCTATATCATAGTATGTGTATGTGTGTGTGTGTGTGTGTGTGTGTGTGTGTGTGTGTGTGTGTGTGTGTGTGGAGTCCGTTGCCATGTCTTAGCTTCTGGATTTTTGTGTTTAATGCTCAACATGCAAGTCAGTCTTGTAGGTTGGCCATTTTCCACAGAATATAATCGTATTTGATGCACATTTTTCACTATAAACCATATTGTGTCTGATCAGTGACTTCTCATTAATGAATGAATGCGCAACATTTTTACCATGTTTGTACCATGCTATTACTACATTTATTAATTAAAAAAACTAAATTTTAAATTTTAAAGAACTCTCTTTATCTCTCTTGATCTACAAACAGACATTAATTTGATTTGTCATTTTATTTTAATTTCAGAATTATTGTGTGTGCATGTGCAAGCATGTTTATGAACAAAATGCAGGTAAAAATGTGTGTGTGCATGTAGAGATGAGGCTAAATGTATTTTACAGAAGTAATTTGAGACAAATCTAACTAACTAAAATCAGCATAAAAACGGATCTGAATACAAATAGTGAAACAATTTAGTTAATGTCACTTCCTTTTTTTCTTCTTTTTTTTCTTTTTTTGATGTCTATTTTGACACCCTTAACGCATATCCATAGTTTCATTTTCATACTAAAAAGGATTTTTTAGAAATGTTTATGTACCTCTTCTGGGTCAAAACGGACCTGAATGCAACAGTAGGGTTTTAACAAACATAAATGCTGCTCATTCCTACTTTAATCATCTGAAATGCCTTGCCCCATGATGTTGTTGTTGTTGTTGTTGTTGTTGTTTGTAGAGATCAACTTTGATGCTGGACCCAGTGTACAGGAGAAGATGTGGCATATCATCCTCTTCTCCTCAGAAACAGAAATATCACAAGATCAGGTGCTGCTATATATCTGTTATATGCTCTATATATCTGACCGAACCGCTCATTTTTATGTGTAAACTGCTCAGGCTATGAAAGCGTCTGCTCATGTGTTTGCAGCTGGGAGCGGACGTGTCACTTGTTCGGTCAGTTGAGTGGAGAGCTGCTTCAGGAGAACAACAGTCTGGAGAGTCTGTATTTACTGCTGCAGGAGCTGCACACGGCCGCGTACCGCAACCCCACCATCAAAAAACTCTTCTGGAGGGTAAGATGCAGCTGAACGCATTAGTGTTTACATGCATTTAAAGAAATGGTTCTTCCAAAAATTTAAATTCCTCTCTTATTTGCTTCTCAGTCACCTGACCTTTATCCATTCCTGGTGAAAACTTTGGTTGAAAGCTCTCAGGGCAACCAGGAAGGAGTTTACACGGCTGACAGACTTCTGTAAGCATCGTAATAAGAATAGTACAGTCGTGGCCAAAAGTTTTGAGAATTACATAAATATTGGAAATTGGAAAAGTTGCTGCTTAAGTTTTTATAATAGCAATTTGCATATACTCCAGAATGTTATGAAGAGTGATCAGATGAATTGCATAGTCCTTCTTTGCCATGAAAATTAACTTAAACCCAAAAAAACCTTTCCTCTGCATTTCCTTGCTGTCATTAAAGGACCTGCTGAGATCATTTCAGTAATCGTCTTGTTAACTCAGGTGAGAATGTTGACGAGCACAAGGCTGGAGATCATTATGTCAGGCGGATTGGGTTAGAATGGCAGACTTGACATGTTAAAAGGAGGGTGATGCTTGAAATCATTGTTCTTCCATTGTTAACCATAGTGACCTGCAAAAAAACGTGTGCAGCCATCATTGCGTTGCATAAAAATGGCTTCACAGGCAAGGATATTGTGGCTACTAAGATTGCACCTAAATCAACAATTTATAGGATCATCAGCAACTTCAAGGAAAGAGGTTCAATTCTTGTAAAGAAGGCTTCAGGGCATCCAAGAAAGTGCAGCAAGTGCCAGGATTGTCTCCTAAAGAGGATTCAGCTGCGGGATCGGAGTGCCACCAGTGCAGAGCTTGCTCAGGAATGGCAGCAGGCAGGTGTGAGCGCATCTGCACGCACAGTGAGGCCAAGACTTTTGGAAGATGGCCTGGTGTCAAGAAGGGCAGCAAAGAAGCCACTTATCTCCAAAAAAAACATCAGGGACAGATTGATCTTCTGCAGAAAGTATTGTGAATGGACTGCTGAGGACTGGGGCAAAGTCATATTCTCCTATGAAGCCCCTTTCCGATTGTTTGGGTCATCTGGAAAAAGGCTTGTCAGGAGAAGAAAAGGTCATCCTGAGACCATTCATGTGTGGGGTTGCTTCTCATCCAAGAGAGTGGGCTCACTTACAATTCTGCCCAAAAACACAGCCATGAATAAAGAATGGTACCAAAACACCCTCCAACAGCAACTTCTTCCAACAATCCAACAACAGTTTGGTGAAGAACAATGCATTTTCCAGCACGATGGAGCACCGCGCCATAAGGCAAAAGTGATAACTAAGTGGCTTGGGGACCAGAACGTTGAAATTTTGGGTCCATGGCCTGGAAACTCCCCAGATCTTAATCCCATTGAGAACTTGTGGTCAATCCTCAAGAGGCGGGTGGACAAACAAAAACCCACTAATTCAGACAAACTCCAAGAAGTGATTATGAAAGAATGGGTTGCTATCAGTCAGGATTTGGCCCAGCAGTTGATTGAGAGCATGCCCAGTCGAATTGCAGAGGTCCTGAAAAAGAACGGCCAACACTGCAAATATTGACTCTCTGCATAAATGTCATGTAATTGTCGATAAAAGCCTTTGAAACGTATGAAGTGCTTGTAATTATATTTCAGTACATCACAGAAACAACTGAAACAAAGATCTAAAAGCAGTTTAGCAGCAAACTTTGTGAAAACAAATATTTATGTAATTCTCAAAACTTTTGGCCACGACTGTAGACACGCAACTTGTCATGTAACATATGCACATGTAACTTGAGGTACATGACTGTCTCATAACAAGCTATCCATACTATCCATGTTAAACAACTCTTAAACTCAACTCACCAAGCACATTTTCATGATCAGTGATGTTGGTTTTCTGTAATGCATGAAGTTGCTGTTATACTTTGTTCTGCAGGCTTTGCACTTTAGTGGTTCAGATATTAAGCCTGATGTTCAGGGAAACAGAGATTGAACCGACAAGACTCAGCATGCTGACGGCCAAACAGTAAGTGATTCTACTTTGGCAATAATATCATTCTGCTCATTAAAGGCAATTTAAATGAGACATGGCTGCTTTTTGATGCAGGGGGGCTCTCACAGCGGACATGCTGCTAGCTTTAGTGTGCGATCCGGATCTTCAGCTGCCAGACTCTACGAATGACCCCAAATCCTCAATTACTAAGGTATAAAAGACAGTCCATAATGAGAAAATTTAATATTTTGTCTTCATTTACTTCCCAGTGTGAGAAACAGACAAAACATTGTATGAGATTTTTTTTTTTATGATCAGTTAATTTAAGATTTCATAAAATTTCAATTTAATTTATGACACTGAAATGTGTCGCAGATGCAGCGTCTTCAGGCGGACTATCTGGACGCGGCATCTGCATTGCTGTTTGAGGTGGTTGTGCTCTGTCAGGAGGTGAGTAGCATACATATATAATATATATATATATATATATATATATATATGAAAAATACAGTAAAAACACAATTAATGTGAAGTACTATTAAAATTTACAAATGTTTTCTGTTTAAAAAGCATCATATATATATATATATATAATATTTTTATTTATTTATTTATATACTTTTTAATGACCCTACAAGTTTGATTAAACAATCAAAATAAGAGGAAACTATTTTATATTTTTTAAACATTTTAAATATGAGGGAACGAACAAAACACTAAACTTGGTTGAGGTATTTATATGACAAAATTATTTGACAAAAAAGCCAAATTACTGCTACAGTTTTTATTTTACTATGCAAAAAATAATAATAAAAATTTACAGAAAAACCAAAAGCTCACAGGAAAAAGCATACAATGACTACAACATAATCAGTTATTAATATTTTGTTGGTTCTCTCTTCTTGTTTTTGCATGTGTTTATAAATTCAAAAATTATGTCTGCACAATTTGGCATGTTTCATTGTGTTATCACAAATAAAACAGTTCTGTAGCACAACAATATGCTTGGAAAATATTTAAGAAAATTTGAGTTATATTTAGAGAAGGTTGAAGATTTCAATTTTCCTAAGATGGATAGCACTATATATATACAGTGTGTGTGTGTGTGTGTGTGTATATATATATATATATATATATATATATATATATATATATGTAATACTGAACAGCTTTACTTGTTTCATTTGTGGTTCAAAGGCTAGTCGCACACCTTCTCTGGGACATTTCCTTACCATTGGGTGGGTGTTTCGATTGCTTAAACCTCATCCATTCATAGTAAGTATATAACCATTTCATTTTCATGCACATTTGCATGAATCCACATGATTAGCATGCTCATATTAGAACAAGTGTTTGAACGTACCTCCCTCTAGAGATTCAGCTAATATGATCGTCCTGTTTGCTCTTTCCATCATCTCTGTCATAGCTCCCGTTTGTTGGATATCAGGCCCAGCAGGTGGTTCTGGTTCTCTCAGGCCCGCAGTATCCAGTCAGCCCGTCTCAGGTGGTTCTTCTGTACCAGCGATTCCATGTTCTGTTGGCCTGTCTGCAACACAGCACCTGTTTGAGCAAGTACATCAGGACAGGATTCAAGGAGGAGTTCAGGTTCTACATGAGCTTCATCAAGACCAGATTTTTTCAAGGCTAAGACAGGGCTGTCATATTTTTTTTAAAAATCCTCTGTTTTTATAGGTACTACGTGAAGATGTCAGGGCTGGAGGACAAACTGCCCCATCACTACCCCATCAGCCGGGCCGCCCAACGCCTTCTTTCTCAGCTGCTCAGTCTGGTTCTCCAGAAACCCTGAGATCAGATGTGCATCTGTCTCTTTCTTTTTCTTTCTGTCCCTCTCAGATTGAATTTATTATTTCTGCATAGTAAAAACTACAGAAGCTTGTTTCTGCCACAGAATCAAAAAAAGTAAAAAAAAAAGTAATTGCAATGTTTTGTCTCGCAATTTTTGACTTTCTTTCCTCACAATTCTGAGTTATTATCTCTCAATTTTGAATTTTTTCACAATTCCAGTTAATGTCTTGCTATTCAGAGTTTATATCTATTAATTGTGAGTTTATATCCCGCAATTCTGACTTTGTTCTCACAATTTTTCCAAGAATTGTGAAATATATACTTGCAATTGAGAGAAAAAACATCTGAATTAGATAGAGATAAAAAAAAAGTTGCAATTACCTTTTTTAATTTTTATTCTGTGGTGGAAACAAGCTTCCATAAAAAACAGACGCATAGGTATTCTGATTTGCGAATATGCCTTTGAATGAATATGCTGCACTTTAAGATTGAATTTAAGTCTTGTATTGTGTCTTACTGTGTGTTGAACAGAGACTGCAGGATTCCACTCTGTTTAGCATATCGCCTTTGTCCACACTCAGGATTACAATAACTGTAATATGTGTACAATATCAAAGATTTAATGGGAAGTCAACACATAGTACATGAACATCACAGAATATTTAATTTATGAAACCATTTATTTTATAAATATAAAAAGATGGATGTCTAATGGCACTTTTTAAATGAACAAATTCAGGTTTGGCAGACCACTCTGACTGATCACAGTATTATCATCTAAATATGAATCTTCTTCATACATTTACAAGTAAAGCCACTGGTACGAATGCACTTCTTTATTTTGGTTTGCTTTTTTTTTTTCGGATGCTAAAGGACTGTACTGATTTTCAGGAACTCTATGTACCTCAAAGCCTCAAATTAAAAATAAAAATATTTTAAATACACATTTGTGTGTCTCTCTCTCTCTCTCTCTCTCTCTCTCTCTCTCTCTCTCTCTCTCTCTCTCTCGCATTTTTATAAAACCAAATTGTTGAATGAAGATGTTGTTTCTGCAACTATGAGCTATGAGCCCTGTAGACTTAATAAATAACAGCAACAGTGTATATAAATGCATCACATGATTATGTAATTTTTGTCATATTTTTTAAATTAAACTTCCTGAATGTTTTCACTACTACACCATTTACATTTAACGTTGAAAATTATGTATTGCATTTTTCTATTTTCGTTTAATTAAACGGCCGACTAATTCCATAGCAAGCATTTTATATATGATAAATACAATTAAAAACTATCAATTGCTTGACTGCAATGATAATTATGTGTTGTATTTGGGGCAAAATTGTTCCTAGGGTGTTGTATAAATTGGTATAAATTATTTTCACACAGTACATTTTGTGTTTATTTCCCTCTTTGTATCATAATTTCAAAGATGTAATTATTCTTGTTTTATATTTTGTATTGGAAATAGGTGTGGGACAAAATTAAAAGGCCTACTATTAATTTTAATGTAACATTCACTCAGCAAAAACAAACCAGTTTAAATATATTAACTTTAAAAAAAATTCCTGCGACATAAAAATTGAAGGCACATAAAAATATAATTAATAAAAAAATTAATATGATAAGAGGACAGAACGGGAACGGATGTTGTTCGTTTTTGTTGCTAGTAGGGAATGTTTTCCAAGACGCACCGGAAACAGCGTGGGGTTATTGAAGCATTCTCAAGATCTTTTGAACTTGTAAGTTGAAGTTTGTCTTTCCATTTGTCTTTTATATAAACTGCGAAGACGATATAGATTATTCATCGTAGGTATACAGCGTACAATCACCATTACGTTACATATGTCTAAAAAACGTGACTTGGTGAAAGTGAATGGCGGGAGATTAACATGTGTTTCTTGATTGGATTTGCTTAAAGTAGAAATCAGAACAAATCTTAAATAATTAAATTATAAAATGAATAATGATGAATTCATATTATAGAGGATACTGTAAATGATGTTTTACCTTAAACTACATCATGGCAACGCTGTCTTTATAGGCGGAATGGTATTTTTCACCCTTACTTTCATGTAGTTCAGTTTACTTTATACTGGTAATGCCACTTTTGTTTCAGAGTGTGTATGACCTATCAGCACATATCAGAGCACCATCCAACCAAGTAGAGAAGATGTTGAGAAATGCCTCCGCACAGGTAACGAAAACCAGATGCAGATGTGTTCATATTCGCTTATAAGGATTATTATAGGCTTACTGGTTTTCCTCTGTCCTGACAGATACTTAGACAGTTTGTCCGACACAGGACCACAGATGCAAGTCTGATCTTGGAGAGATGTGAGTATCTGTCAATTATAGCACAACAGGAGGTGTTTTCAATGGGGCCTGCAAAAGGATCTGTGGGAAAATTCACAGAAAAACTGAGTAAAAATAATTACTATATTATATTTTTATATTAATATTAGCTATAATAAAAAGTAGCTAGATAAATGAAAAAAAAAAGATTAATAAATACTAGGGCTGGGATATTGCCTTTCGGTTCGATATCAGTTCATTTGGATATATATCAGGTACAGTACATAGCAAAAAAACTCTAATTGAAGATTAAAATGAACAGATTTGTAAACAAACACTTCAGCTACACAAGAAAGTTTTTATAATAATAAAGTTATAACACTACCTTTATAATAACGTGATTATGTCTCTAATCCAATTCACTTTTTGAAATATGAACATTTAAATGATGGCTGCCAAGTCATTTACGGATTTATTCAAACATACATTAAATATTGAAGGACTGTAAAATAAATAATGAATTTGTAATATAGTGCATAGTATATTTAGCTAAATGCTCGTTTTTTTCGATTTTATGGACATGGTAAATTTAACATTGTGTTCTTGACATTGTTTACAAGCTGTTTTATTGACGTCTTTCCGCGGTTGAAACACTGAGCGATTTCATGAGACATGATACAGATTTCAGTAAGTTTTACCGTATCTTTTAACATACCTTCTGATGTTCATTCATGTTTATTTCATGCTGTTACTAGTAATACAGCCGGAGAGATGGTCAGTTCACACGCTCTTCGCTCGATCTGAGGGCTACAGCGTTCTGTCGCGCCACATTACACGGCGTCAAAATGATATTTATTGTTTGAATTATGTAAGAAAATGGGCAGAATTTGAAATCTGAGACTTTGTTTTATATCAAAAGTAACAAAGGACAAAGCTTATTGTGATTTAATTGGATGGGAAGCAATATTCAATATTCTGTTCTTTCATCAACTGAAAACAGAATAGACTGAAAGATTTAAGAATTGTGGATGTCGGTCCATAAAAATGAGAATTGATTAAAATCAAGAAATAATATTTTTTTTACCCAGTAAAATAATAAATACATAATAAAATATATGTAGTCATGTAAAATGTATGTAATATAATATAATATTACTTATAATATTACACATTTTTATAATATTATCACTGTACTTAAAAGATTGAAAGCCCCTGGTCTACTGTATAACATTATCAGCCTAATGAATGTTACCCGTTTTATATTATAAGTGCTTGAAGGAAGAACTAATCACTATTTTCCATCCAAAAAATTACATTATTCACATGTTTTGTTTGAGGCATTCAGCAATCAAACAATATTTTAATGAAAACCGTTTACTCTTTTTACCTAAATAAACAATACTGTTTTGTGTATTAAAAGTTAATTTATGTACATTCAAACTCTTTGCTTTAGTTTTCTTTGCAGAAAACCCTAATGTTTTTGTCTTTGCTTACATTCTTAACAGCTATTAACAAAGTGCAGCTTCTTGGGCGAGTGGGACAAGACCCCGTCATGAGACAGGTGGAGGGCAGAAACCCTGTCACCATCTTTTCCATGGCAACAAATGAAATGTGGCGCTCCGGGGAGGGAGAACCCACAACCACAGGTGGGAGTTTAGAGATGAATCTGTGTACTCGTTATTATTTCTGTTTATACTTTATATATTTTATGCACAGTCTGTGGAGGGGATCAGATTTACATTTCACTGCAGTTTGTATGCGCAAATACAAATCTTGAAGCTTTTTTAAGATATGACAGTTTTGTTAAAGATGTTTTGTTAGAGATGATGTAAAAATATGTGGGTGACAAATTAATTCTTGCTTGCAGATATGCCTCATCTGAGAAATCTGTAGGTGCAAATATGTGGTCATAATAATGTTGTTGCATAATTGATTGCATGGAGATGCAAGAAATGTTGCTGCAAGAGGGAGAGGATATGAATAAAAAATTATGAGGGAATATTAATTTTAAAAAATGACTTGCACTGATGAATTACTTTATAATAAATACGACAGTGTATTCCATAAAAAATAAGATTTTCAATTTTGATTTTAATGGCGACTTTAATAAACTAAGAAAGGTTATTGTTCTCATTTTTTTTTTTTGCAGGAGATGTCACCCAGAAAACAACATGGCACAGAATTTCAGTATTCAAACCAGGCCTCAGAGACGTGGCGTATCAGTATGTAAAGAAAGGGTGTGTTCGCTATTTGTTTTTTAGGCATCTAATGAATATAAAAATTAAAAAAAAAACCTGCTATTAACCTAGGATCAAACTTATTTTCAGGTCTCGAATTCTTGTGGAAGGAAAGCTTGATTATGGAGAGTACATGGATAAAAACAACGTCAGGCGACAGGCAACAACTATTATCGCAGGTCAGACTTTGGTGCTTCTTTACCGCAGACTATAAAGATTATAAATTGTTTTCTTGTTTTTGCTTTAACCATTCAAAAATGAACTAAATATCATTTGTCTCTCTTTCTGCAGATAATATTGTCTTTTTAAGCGAAAATCTGCGAGACCAGTAGTGAAGATGCCTTCCAAGACTTTAGGAACCAAAAGAAGATATTTTGTATAGCGTTATTCTGCTCACAGCACTCTTTGTGCCTGCCCTGTACAGTCATACATAAGCAAATGAAGTCATGTTGTTGGTATGATTGTGTCATGCTGTTTTAATCGCGACAGGGGGCACAAGCAGGATGGACTTTGACATGTAAACACACGTTCCAGTCCCATAAACTGGATTTGACTCTTTGTAAAAGAAAAAAATGCTAATTTCTTTTTTTTTGCCTTCTGAAACATGTTGGAAAGCGTAATATTTGAAATTGTTTAACAAAATCACTTCCAATTTGTTATATTGTACTGTCGTCCAAATGTTCATGAATAAATGTAGTAGTTTGTCACTAAATTATTATTATTTTTTTTTTTATGTGTGTGTGTGAATACTCTCACCCTCAACGAACAGAGCATGTAAAACCCCTTCTGGTTTCAGACACTTCAAAATTTAGCTGTCTGAAACTGAGAGAACAGTAGTTTCAAGTCTAAGTTTTGTTTTTCAGTCATTTCCATGTGTTTGGGCACATTTTGTTACTTAGTACGGTCATTTAGTCCAATTTTGCAGGCGTTCTTAGTCTCCTGAATATAGTAATATTATCTTAAGTGCTCTATAAAATAAGAGAAAGTTTACATTTCAAGATATTTACCGGCAGTAAGAATCCATTGACAGAAATAGGAGTTGAGGCGGTGCTCACAATTTGGTACTCTTGGCTTTAGACGGTTTGTTGAGAGAGACTATGCGGAGTCAACCTTAATTGGAGCAATTTCACGTCAATCATACAATAACGATCTCCTATTGGTCAGTCGGGATGTCCGTCTTCCGTGATTATCTCAGCGTGAGGTGAGCTTTAAACGTAACAGCTCATCTTATTGGTTCTCGTGTGGATTCCAAGGGCGGGATCTCAGATAGGAAAGTTTCGTATTTTAAGGAAAATTTATGCGTAGTGTTTTCAAACAGTGTAACAAAATATAAACACATTTAAAAGTCAATATTTTGTTATTTGTTTAGACACATCCATGAAAGTAGTATGCCTCTAATCCACAAACTGTCTTTTGTAAACAAATTTGGCCATTCCCATCGTTTCCCCGCCCCAAATTCCTGCTCGTCTGTGAAGGGGCGACATTTCTCAAGGAAGCTGAGGAAAGTTCCGTGAACACTGGCTACAGACGCACAACTTATAATCAACTTTCCGTTGACAGTAAAACATTCACTTTGAATCACGGTCAGACGAGCCATTTGACGGATACGCGATCGCCAACGCTGACAAATAGTCGTTTGTGGAGTCGTTGAAGCGACTGCGCCTCCGTGACGGTTCTTTACAGACGCAGATCGAGGCATGGAAATAATGGATTGCGGGGAACAATTTTTACAATGGGACAAAAATCTCAGCGAATTGTCCGAAGTTGGGGATAACGACATTTTATACAGCACTGTAAGTGGGAATCTTCATATGATGCCGTGGCATTAATACCATCTCTCACTTTTGCATGTTATGATATGTTGCAACTGGTGTCAGATCATCTAGAATGCATTTAAATTGCTCTAAACCGTATCATTTACAACATTTGGTCGTAAAAATAGTTTTTATTTGACTTGATCGTTCATAGACACTTTACTTGAGATCTATAATGTGCAATGGGTTCCACTTGGCTCCAAGGGATAAAGTTCAGATGGTGCAGTCATCCAGTGCAGTGCCACACAAAGTAATGGGTTTAGCCCATTTGGATAAAGTTAGAATGTACTGCTTGTATCCTTGAAGAGGTGTTGCAGGTTATGTAATAATAGGTTTGTGTTCCAACTTCTGCTCAAAGGGGCCTCTACATGATGGGTAGACTGCCGACTAATTAGGGGGTTCACAGTGGGTAGTGTACTTTTTTCTTCAACATAAAGAGGTAAATAAAAATAAAAAGACACCAGCAAATTTAGAAAAAAAAAAACTTGATCAGTTTGACAACGTGCTGTAAATACTCACAACGCAGCCAAATACAGAAACACGCTTCATGTACTCACAATGCAAACAAATACAGAAGTATGCTTTAAATACTCACAAGGCAACCAAATACAGAAACGCGTTTCAAAAACTCACAATGCAACCAAATACAGAAAAGCATTTCAAAAACTCACAATGCAACTGAATACAGAAACACACTGCAAATACTCACAACGCAACCAAATACAGAAACGCACTGCAAATAAATGCAGAAACGCGCTTCAAATTCTCACAATGCAACCAAATGCAGAAACACGCTGCAAATACTCACAACGCAACTGAATACAGAAACACGCTGCAAATACTCACAACGCAACCAAATACAGAAACGCACTGCAAATAAATGTAGAAACGCGCTTCAAATACTCACAATGCAACCAAATACAGAAACATGCTGCAAATACTCACAACGCAACCAAATACAGAAACGCACTGCAAATAAATGTAGAAACGCGCTTCAAATTCTCACAATGCAACCAAATGCAGAAACACGCTGCAAATACTCACAACGCAACCAAATACAGAAACGCACTGCAAATAAATGTAGAAACGCGCTTCAAATACTCACAATGCAACCAAATACAGAAACATGCTGCAAATACTCACAACGCAACCAAATACAGAAACACGCTGCAAATACTCACAACGCAACCAATACAGAAACACAATTCAAATACTCACAACTCAACCAAATACAGAAACGCACTGCAAATAAATGCAGAAACGCGCTTCAAATTCTCACAATGCAACCAAATGCAGAAACACGCTTCAAAAACTCACAATACAACTGAATACAGAAACACGCTGCAAATACTCACAATGCAACCAAATACAGAAACACGCTTCAAAAACTCACAATACAACTGAATACAGAAACACACTGCAAATACTCACAACGCAACCAAATACAGAAACGCACTGCAAATAAATGTAGAAACGCGCTTCAAATACTCACAACGCAACCAAATACAGAAACACGCTGCAAATACTCACAATGCAACCAAATACAGAAACACGCTTCAAAAACTCACAATACAACTGAATACAGAAACACACTGCAAATACTCACAACGCAACCAAATACAGAAACGCACTGCAAATAAATGTAGAAACGCGCTTCAAATACTCACAATGCAACCAAATACAGAAACACGCTGCAAATACTCACAATGCAACCAAATACAGAAACACGCTGCAAATACTCACAACGCAACCAATACAGAAACACAATTCAAATACTCACAACTCAACCAAATACAGAAACGCACTGCAAATAAATGCAGAAACGCGCTTCAAATTCTCACAATGCAACCAAATACAGAAACACGCTTCAAAAACTCACAATACAACTGAATACAGAAACACGCTGCAAATACTCACAACGCAACCAAATACAGAAACGCACTGCAAATAAATGTAGAAACGCGCTTCAAATACTCACAACGCAACCAAATACAGAAACACGCTGCAAATACTCACAATGCAACCAAATACAGAAACACGCTTCAAAAACTCACAATACAACTGAATACAGAAACACACTGCAAATACTCACAACTCAACCAAATACAGAAACGCACTGCAAATAAATGTAGAAACGCGCTTCAAATACTCACAACGCAACCAAATACAGAAACACGCTGCAAATACTCACAACGCAACCAATACAGAAACACAATTCAAATACTCACAACGCAACCAATACAGAAACACAATTCAAATACTCACAACTCAACCAAATACAGAAACGCATTTCAAAAACTCACAATGCAACTGAATACAGAAACATGCTGCAAATACTCACAACGCAACCAATACAGAAATGCACTGCAAATACTCACAACGCAACCAATACAGAAATGCACTGCAAATACTCACAACGCAACCAAAATACAGAAACACAATTCAAATACTCACAACGCAACCAAATACAGAAACATGCTGCAAATGAATATAGAAACATGCTTCAAATACTCACAATGCAATCGAATACAGAAATGCACTGCAAATACTCACAACGCAACCAAATACAGAAATGCACTGTAAATAAATACATAAACATCTTTCAAATACTCACAATGCACCTGAATACAGAAACACACTGCAAATACTTACAACACAATCAAATACAGAAACGCGCTGCAAATACTCAATGTACTTGGTTGCTTTGTGAGTATTTGTAGCACATATGTTGCAAAACTGATGAAGATGTTTTTGCCATTTTTTTCATTTGCATATGTTTTATTTAGTTGCAGCACGTTGATCTCTCTCTCTGCCACCGTACATTTAACTGTTATGAAAAATGAGGAAAATGCTGTTTAAAATGCAAGCAAGTCACAAAGCTGAACGACAACCTAACTTAAGTATTTCATGTCGACTACTTAAATTTATGATCATAGATGAACATCACACCGAAGGAAGTTAATTGCACAAATGTGGCAATTTAAGATCCGTCTCTAAACCGAGATCCCAATTAGATTACCAGACAAGGCACATAACGCTTTTCCAGACAGCATCAAAGCCAGCGTTGGAGGTGCAGCAGTTTGGTGTGTCTGCGATTCAGTAACCGACAGGATCAGGGTGGTAACATACACTTCCATGAGAACTATATATGCTTTGTGAAGGTTGAGAACGGGGTCTTTGTTTAAGCCCCCCCCAAAAAAAAAACACATACATGCTCCCCCACCTCAATGTACCAGTTTCTCCTCACTTTCACTCTTGCTCCCCAGAGTTTGTTGACATGGAATTCCACACAACAACTCTAACTGTTCTCAGTTGGAGCCGTAGGCTCCCCTGAAGCTTGCTTTGTGGGCTCAGCCTGTTGCATTCATCTGTTATCATTATGCATGTCGTATCTGCGCTGTGTCCTTCTTCATTATGAGTCAACTGCATTGCCATAGTTCAGATGTGAAATTATGCTCTAAATTTAATGCATATCTGGAACCAATCTTCTGACAATATAATATTTGAGGAAAGCAAACATGCCCTTTTTATGCTTTCCGTTACTGATTATGCGATTATCTCTGCGTTATCAATGGGGAAGAACTTGTATAGAGGGTGTGTGTTTGTACCTTCGTGTCACTTACTCTTTAAGCAAAGACAGTCATCATATTTCAGGCAATTTAAAACAGTAAACACAACTCAAGACTCATTCCCCCGTTTAAGACCGGGGTTAAGGAGATGCTGAGGGGAGCAGTTCAGGCGTCATGCTCAGCATTTCTTTGTGCTGATAATCACACCGACACGATTAGCCTGGAAAGCACATTATCTCCTGCGGACTGAGGCCTTGTGGGAACCAGATGTACTTCCTGAACTACCATGAAAGCCATTCTTCATGAATGCAAATATGAGGAAATGCGTGCTTTAGCAAGAGTTAGTACTAATGAAAGTTCTAATTACCCAGTTCTTGGTTATTTGCATATCTTGTGTATCAAATTATCTCATTTGTCTCTCCTGATGATTTGATGTTATGATCAGCTGATAACACTATCAGCTTTAAATTATTTAAGGAAGTAGGATTTCATAGAAAGAACATGCAATGGATTTTCATTCAGCCTGTTCTATTTCTTCTACACTAGTTTTTTTATTTTTTGAATACACAAATTAAGATATTTTTGATGAAATTCGATGGCTCAGTGAGGCCCTATTGCCAGTAAGTTATTTAACACGTTCAATGCCCAGAAGAGTACTAAAGATATATTTAAAACAGTTCATGTGAGTAAAGTGGTTCAACCTTAATATTATAAAGTGAAGTTCATTTTTGGCTGAACTAACCCTTTAACTGTGACTGGGTGTTATGGCATTGTACTACAATACATGTCAACTGTTAGTGATTTGGTTATACCGGCTATACCGGCTCATACAATTAGAATCAATTTTTTAGATGTTAATTTATTTTTCATAATGTAAAGGTGTTTTTGCATTGATACAAGACTTATCTTTTTTTTTTGCTGTGAATTAAGGGAAGTGCCTTTTTAATTTTTATTGTAATTAAGTACCTTTTAATTTAAGAATTTCCTGCATGAATAACATCACGATATAAAGTGACTCATACTCTGAAACACACACACACACAGGCCAATATTCCCTCTCTGTGGTCATACATAATCAGTGATGTTAAACACTGGAAATACGAGGATATCTTGAGAAAATAAGTCATCTGTCTTGACTGTAGAGGCCGTGTCTGATTGTAAAGACCAGCACAGGGAGTCTGGCTTCACATCTGGTTTGTGCTGCTGACGTTATGTTTTTAAGATCTCATGTGACTGGAACAGACTGAAAGGCTTCAGTGGTCAACTTGTGCCTGACCAAATCACTGCCTTTTGAGGTCCGCATACATTTGGTGCACATTTACACTTTGATGCACCGCTATGACAAGGATGCTCACAATTAGCGTTAATTTACACTGTTAATTTACATGTTCCTTTATGCATATACAGTACTGTGCAAAAGTTTTAGGCAGGTGTGAAAAAATGCTGTAAAGTAAGAATGCTTTCAAAAAGAAACTTGGTAATAGATTATATTTATCAATTAACAAAATGCAAAGTGAGTGAACAGAAGAAAAATCTAAATCAAATCCATATTTGGTGTGACCACCCTTTACCTTCAAAACAGCATCAATTCTTCAAGGTACACTTGCACAAAGTCAGGGATTTTGTAGGCATATAGTTAGGTGTATGATTAAACAATTATACCAAACAGGTGCTAATGATCATCAATTCAATATGTAGGTTGAAACACAATCATTAACTGAAACAGAAACAGCTGTGTAGGAGGAATAAAACTGGGTGAGGAACAGCCAAACTCAGCTAACAAGGTGAGGTTGCTGAAGACAGTTTACTGTCAAAAGTCATACACCATGGCAAGACTGAGCACAGCAACAAGACACAAGGTAGTTATACTGCATCAGCAAGGTCTCTCCCAGGCAGAAATTTCAAGGCAGACAGGGGTTTCCAGATGTGCTGTCCAAGCTCTTTTGAAGAAGCACAAAGAAACAGGCAACGTTGAGGACCGTAGACGCAGTGGTCGGCCAAGGAAACTTACTGCAGCAGATGAAAGACACATCATGCTTACTTCCCTTCGCAATCGGAAGATGTCGAGCAGTGCCATTAGCTCACAATTGGCAGAAAACAGTGGGACCCTGGTACACCCATCTACTGTCCGGAGAAGTCTGGTCAGAAGTGGCCTTCATGGAAGACTTGCGGCCAAAAAGCCATACCTCCGACGTGGAAACAAGGCCAAGCGACTCAACTATGCACGAAAACACAGGAACTGGGGTGCAGAAAAATGGCAGCAGGTGCTCTGGACTGATGAGTCAAAATTTGAAATATTTGGCTGTAGCAGAAGGCAGTTTGTTCGCCGAAGGGCTGGAGAGCGGTACACGAATGAGTGTCTGCAAGCAACAGTGAAGCATGGTGGAGGTTCCTTGCAAGTTTGGGGCTGCATTTCTGCAAATGGAGTTGGGGATTTGGTCAGAATTAATGGTATCCTCAATGCTGAGAAGTACAGGCAGATACTTATCCATCATGCAATACCATCAGGGAGGCATCTGATTGGCCCCAAATTTATTCTGCAGCATGACAACGACCCCAAACATACAGCGAAAGTCATTAAGAACTATCTTCAGTGTAAAGAAGAACAAGGAGTCCTGGAAGTGATGGTATGGCCCCCACAGAGCCCTGATCTCAACATCATCGAGTCTGTCTGGGATTACATGAAGAGAGAGAAGCAACTGAGGCTGCCTAAATCCACAGAGGAACTGTGGTTAGTTCTCCAAGATGTTTGGGCCAACCTACCTGCCGAGTTCCTTCAAAAACTGTGTGCAAGTGTACCTAGAAGAATTGATGCTGTTTTGAAGGCAAAGGGTGGTCACACCAAATATTGATTTGATGTAGATTTTTCTTCTGTTCACTCACTTTGCATTTTGTTAATTGATAAATATAAACTATTAACATGTCTATTTTTGAAAGCATTCTTACTTTACAGCATTTTTTCACACCTGCCTAAAACTTTTGCACAGTACTGTATATATATATGAAAATTTTGGCCGATACCGATAATTCTTTATATTTGAAAGCCGATAAATCTAAGATTTTTGAGAGCCTGATTACAAAAACAAAAGTCTCACCATTAAAACCATGTTCCAAGTACACAGTTATAATGTTATGTAGCCTATATGACAGACTTGCACTGTACTTAACTGTATTTTTAATGTCATTTCAATCATATTTCAAGCAATTCAAAGCCATTATGGCTGACAGTGCACATCTGAAGTGTCTTAGCTGAAGGAAATAATCGATTGTTTATTGGCTTTAATTAATTGGGCAAATTTTCTTATCGGCCGGTAACTATAACATTTAATATAATATATTATATTATTATAATGTGACACTAAAGTAACTGCAAACCCACGAATTAGGGCTGCACGATAACAAGAAAAATGATAATCACGATTATTTTCTGCAAAATTTTAATCACCATTACCAATCACGATTATTCTGTTGGTTAAGAACTTTTATTTCACTTTAGTGTTTTTATTGCTTTTTACAGCCATATACATATATACACATACACACATTATGTATGTATACATGCATATATATACACACACACACACACACACACACACGCACGCATACATATACACACACACACACACATATATATATATATATATATATATATATATATATATACATTATAAACTAAACAGATTAATAAAAACAACTGATCCAGATTTATTACTTATTAGCTCATGATACCTAATGCATTTTCATGCTAACAAACATTATTTTAATGTGACAATTTTTTTTTACACCTATATGAGACTATTTATCAGTAAACACTGCTGGATGCACATACGTTCACATATAGTATTGTATGACCAGCCAAATATCGCTCGCTTTATCTTAAACTTTTAAATCTCTGTAATTGGACTATTTGGCAGCATACGCTGAATATACTGTATGACGCCAAGTGTCACTGTAATATCGGAAAAATGACTACGTGCATCATTACAATGGGTGAAGTAGTTACACTATATTAGGCAAAAATGTTAAAACAACACACCATTAGCTAAATGAAGTCTACGTCCAAAACAATGTAGTCTCGTCCAGTTATTCAGAGATGCTGCCCTGATCATATTAGCTGCGTTGTCCGTTCAAATGCTGACAAGTCTTTATTCAAGCAAACCACATGCAGAAATCGCTTCTTTGAGGCCCGTTGCAATAGATTACGCTGCATAGTCTTGTGGGAAAAACGGTTTGCAAAAGCTTCCTTTACATTTCAAATTCGCCTGCAATAAAATGAACAGTCAAGCTAAGATACGGCTAGGCAGTTCTACTTGACCGCAAGTTGGTTGTGGCAGCAAAATATTCGACACTGCGATTTTCTCGTTTATTTCCAGTCGGCATTTCGCATACAACACAATGTTAGAAAAATAGTTGCGTGAGGATATGATGTATCTTTTGTCAAGTGTGGCAAGAATTTTTTTTTTAACCCTTCATTGCTTACAGTGTTTATTGGACACATATCATTGGCTAAATTAAACGATTTCCGTGTGTCTTTGAGAGCAAGGCGAATATGGCATCGCGTTGAGCAATGTCCCCGTTATCGTTGTTGTCTGTAATATTGTATTTTATGGTAGCTTCTAACGTGGTTGATGAGATTTGTTGTGTTACCCTGTGACACAGTTTGCAGGACTCGTAAGTTACTTGATCAACATCACTTTCACTGAACCCGAAATACTTCCCAAGTATGACCCCTTTTTGTGAACTAATGAATGCACTTCACCTTCCTCTTGTAGCTCTGCCATCTTTCAAAGACTGAATGACTGTAAGCTTATCGCGTCACGCCAACTTCTGCTACGATATGAAAGCGCGTTTGAAATCTAAACACCGTCATGTGAGACATGTGACGCAGTTTATCATCTGTTCACTCTCAACCCATAAGAAAAACGAACAATTTATAACCCTACAATGTTTGTTTCGTGCTTGACACATTGATATCGTGACGATTATGGTTAATTAATCATGGGAGATTAAATACGATTAATCGTGCAGCCCTACCGAGAATTGTCACTGAGTTTTGAATTTTTAGACACATAAATAGACCATATAATCATTTAGGGCAGGGCAGTTATTGACCGTATCCTGGTGCTTAAAATGTGTGTTCAGTGGCTAGTGTGTCAGGACAGACTGATCTTGTAGCCCTGAGCTCTCTGACATTTTGATGACATTTGTCACTCAGGAGTCACGTGGTGTTCTTTACACCGTCGTGCCACCGATGACTCAAGCTTTAGTGTGACGGGAGGGGGGACGAGTCTGCTGGCAGGTGGTCTGTAGTGAGAAACCCTCTGTCCTCCGCCTTCTCTCTGCTCTCTGTGGGCTGGGTGGACACAGGCTCGGACTGTTCTCGGAGAGGGCAGGGTTTCTGAGCGGCCTGGCGTCCATCGTTCTTGCATCATTCTGCGATGCACATTCTTGCTCTTTTGCTCTGAATGGATGGTTTGTATAAACTGCAACTTGAGCCTGAACCTTCTCTGAGCGCACACACATTCATTACACGTTCATTTTCTTCATCACGATCTTGTGGTTTCACTCGGCCTTGTTTAAGTGTCCCTTGGAGGTAGATCCTTCTTTGATTTAGACAATGTATTTCTGGTGCTGGGATGTGGGAAAGGTTATTAGCTTTGGGAGTATAACTTTGCATGAGAAGCTTTATTTTCTGTGAGAACAAAGCCACGGATTTTAGTAGTGAGCTGCAAGTTTGGTGTTGAATGCACAGTGTTTTCCCCTACTCATTTTCTTTGCGAAATAAAATAAGAATTAAAATTGAGTGCATCACGCCATTGCTACTTGTGTATTGGACAAACAGGGTGACTGATTCTGTTTTACCGTTCCTCTGAAAGAGCAAAGAGTGGGTGATCCAAGTGTTTCCAATCAATCCACATTGGATTTTTGTTATCCGCCGTCTCTTTGTTTACATCCAGTGCACTTTAAGGTCACTATTGGCCCGATGTTGATTACACGGGAGCCGTTTCCTGGACCCCTGGAGTTACAGAAGTCGCCGACACCCTGACTTCACTCTCTGCTGGGGGAAGGGAGGATGGGACATCTCTGAATATGCAGGATGTGTTTGGGCTTGTTGTGAATTTACAGAGGAGTCTTCCCTAATATAAACTGAAGCTGCAGCTGTGATGGCACACATTTCATGTTCAACCCTAACAGTTATTAAGAGCCAAGAGAATTCAAAACACTCTCAGAGAGGGTGGAGTGAATCATGGAAAAAGTGATGGACTTCTGGTGGGATTTGTCCTGGCACAAATTAGATGAGTAATGTGAACTTTAGGATAAGATACACAACTTTTCCCACAAACGCCAGTGATTTATACAGCACTTACATACAATACATTGCTTTAAAGCAAGCTCTCTTACGGTGTTAAACATGAAAGCTGCTGAAAAATCCAGCATAAACCAGCATGAATTCCATGTTGGTCCAGGTGGGTTTTTGTTGGTTTGTGCTTGTCATGCTAGTGGACCAGCGAACCAGCATCATATGCAAGCAAAACATACCTCATGATGCTGGATTTTCTAGGATGGTGTGTCACGTTCTGTTAGTTTTACAACTTCAGTTTCTACTATAAAACGGCTCTCCAGTGATTTTATTCCTCGACGGACTGCTGTGTAAAAGAATGCGTATGTGCGCAGGCGCATAGTCTTTCTTTACAAAGTGACATCTCCGATTACTGAGCTGGCATGCATTAATACAGAACTTTTAGTCGTTTTCGCAGATCCGTGTTAACGGGGATCGTTTGAACAGCATTGCCATCTTTACAAAGAAAATTTTTTTTTACTTTTACTTTGTCGTGTAAACATACCCAAAGTTGCAGACCATTTTTTTCCCCAGATTGTAACTGCTAAAGAGGATGTAAGCCTTTCATAATAAATGTTTATTTCTGTTTTAGATTGGTGTCCACATGCTCTTTGCACTTTTCAATTCTTGAGATACAACAATTCTTGGAATTTAAATTTCACTCTTATCACTGTAATTATGATCTGATTAAAAAAGGAACATCAGTTTCTCCTCAAAGTAACTTTATCATGGAACTTTACCCTACTAGTGATGTAGTTTATTGGGAGATGAGCTGATTTGATTAACGGCAGCAGTACGGACAGTCATTAAACTCTAAACAAACATCCAGTAAGAAAGGTTAAGTCTGCCTTTTGGGTCAGAAAGACCCTTGTTATTCAGTCAAACAAGGCCATCAGTTCAATGTCACTCAACATTGCCCCATGTCCTAGAATGTCACTACTTAATAATCAGACATTTCTTGCACAGCAGCAGTCAAAGAGATCCGTCAACCGTCCTGTTGTGTTTTGTTTTAACATGCTGGCTTTCCTCAAGTCTGATAAGTCTGAAGCGCTTCAGTTCAAACTAAATTGATTTTTAGTGGCTAATATCAGTGAGTCAGGTCCATTGGTGCGTATAGGACAATGTCCAGCCTCGTGAGCACTAATCTTTGTCTCCTGAAGGTTCAGCTTTCCTCACATCTGTTTTGCTGCTTAAAGTGTTGCGTCATCTGCTTCCACATTTTCCTAGTAAACTTCCTCTTCCTGCACACCCTAGAGGGAAAAATATTACAGACCACTGTTTGAATCCACCATCGCCACCCCCAACATCTCAGTCATCACTGGAGGAGCAGTTTCAACAACTATTCGACTCTGCAAAAAATCAGATATAGTCAAATTGCAGTACCCTCCCCCCAACTAAAAGCACACGTACTATACACCCATCCAAACTGTGGACAATGAAGCCTTCTCTCCCAGAATCCACCCAAATGGATGCAGGCATTACTCAAACAGCATACTATTTCAAGTATGTGTATTGTGCACAAAATCTTATGCTAAACTGAAGGCTTTAATATAGTTGTTTATATTTTCTTATTTTTTTAATACAATTTTTTATTTTTTTTATTTAAAATAAAATTGTTTAAATCTTTTACTTATTTGCCATGAAATATTTTCAGTGCTATTTTTTAAATGTATTTATTTAAATTTTATTTTAAAGAATGTTACATTATATTAAATAATGCAATATAACCGTAAAATAATTTCACTTATTTTAATGGCAAAATGTGATTTGAAATTGAATTATTGCGGTTCTCTCCAATAATTACAGTTAGATTGAATAAACACTATCAGACGATTAATTAATGGCGACAGGCCTAATGAAAATGCAACACGACTGTATTTCCGAGATGATAACTAGATGGTATTTAAATGAATTATAGACTGAGTGTGCAGTATGCAGTGCACTTCTATTCCATTGCCATGTGAGGAAGGAACTGATCCCAAACAGGAACTTAGAAGTGATTATTTCTATCCTTGAACCTTAGGAAACCTCACGCCTGTCCTCCTCAGAGTGAACGGTCTCTTATATTCCTCTTAGAGAGCAGTCGACACCCAGCAATTTTCAGCAATCATCATAATCATCTTATCATGCACTCAAGAGTGTCAGATGTAATTGCATATCGCTCGTGACTGATGCAGAAATGGCATAATGATATGGTGATGGTGTGCCGCAATAACTCCGCCATGTGTGAATTCAATAATTTTGCAGTGAAATGGAAATGACTGCTGCAAAGGCATCTAGAAGATGACAACTATTGCATGTTATGTCACACAGCTTGATAACTTCACCCACCCCTGACCTGATTTGAACTGCTGCTCAGTGGCGTTCAATTGTTTCTCCATTCTACATGGTGCATTCACCTTAAATGACCTTGAAAATACTTGCTGTAAATGCTATGGTTTTGGGTCGAAGAAGACATTCCAGAATAGCAGTTCTTTGCCAAATATGCAGTTCAAGCAAGTTCACAAGAGCCGTTTTCAGAGAATTGCTTATACCAACACATACTTTAATATGTGTTTAGGGTTGGCGGCAGGCTCTGTAGGAACTCTTGCATGCACTTCCAGACGTTTTCTCACCAAGGTCGGCTCTCTAGACAGAGCTGATGTTGAGTAACAAAAGTGGAAAATGTAGGACAAGGCATTCCAGAGCGACTTTGTCAGATCTGACACCCATGCTTTCACTTGTTTCCTCTCTCCTTCTCCTGGTTAGTTTGTGTATACTCATTTAGCTGTTTTCTTTTCTGTCCGTGTTTCTGTTTTTTGACTTGGCTAACCTCTGGATCTGAGTCAGTCTGTAATTGATCCCATATGCTTCTCTCCATTTTGATCCCCAACTCCACCTCTTTCCTTCCTAGTTGGCTTCCCTGTTTAACTCATTTCTATCATGTTTGCTGGAGGCTCTTTTCCAAAGCCTTGTGAGCTGCCTACCTAGATGGCATTTTTAGGCATCAATGTAACTCAAAGCCTTTACATTTCACAGGCAAAAAAATGCCCATTGTCTATTGTCAATTAGTGTTGTCAAAAGTACCGACTTGAGATTTTAAAAATGTGACGCTTTGAGCGCTGTCGAGCAGATTTGTAAACACCTCGGAGTGGCTGTTGTGTTCACACACTGTGATTGTCTACAATGATCAATGCTTCAAAAAAAAACGATACCTCAATGCTTCAATGCTTCAGCAGACCGGTCTCGCTCCCGCTTTCAAAACGCTTGAAAGCTATCATTGTAGCCAATCACAGACATGTATGGTAAGCGCGTGAACGAATCCACTCAATGGCTGAACAATTTTTTAAATTTCAGTACCGACTTAGTATCGAAGTCGTTACTTTTGACAAGACTATTGTCAGGTGGCATCAACACATGCACTCTAGAAAGTTGCTCTAGAGATTTTTGTACAGTGTCTGCACTATTTTCTCCAGAAGTTATGACCAATAAAAATTGTATTCTTTTAAACTAAAGTTTCATGACTGTTGTTGCAGTCTCCGGTGTTTTGTGGTTGTTGTTGCTCTGTCTCTTTAGTTCTAATGGTCTTATTTTTCAGTTAGGCTGAGAAGGAAGATGCATATGTAGACATCAGGCTAGGTTTTGCAATGCAGCACTGCTTTTTTTGTTGTTGTTGCCTGGAACAGAGTCTCAGTTTTGTTTTCTCCACTACGAACTTGACCCCTCAAATGACATAATGTTGACAGGCCGTTCTGTTTATATTTAGATTTAGTCAAACTGATCTATCTGTTTGGTGGCCTTGCTCACTGCACAGCAATAAGTATGCAATTCAACATGTATGCTTTTCTGCTTCTACTAGATACTGCCCAAAACTCTTAGTAGGCCTTTCTGGGACATATTCGAAACCATGCTGGAACTAGATTCTCAGATTTTTTTCAGAGACTTCCACTGGAATCGAATAATTCGCTACTACAAGTATGCGAAAAACAGTACACCAACAGAATATACTGTACGTCTGAGTCATAGACTGTAAAAAAGTATGAATGACGCACCTTCACTCGCTTCCTTTGTAGATAAGTGAAGCCGCCAATGTCCAAATATTGTGCGGACATCTGCGCTGTGGTGAGTGTGAAGTCAAGCCGCGGTATCACTTCCACAGAATCGGTTAGTACAGTTTACTGCAGAACAACACATTATGCCATTGTGAAATAAACATTTATTGAAATGAAAATAGAAAGTTGAGAAATGAGAAAATAAAGTTGAAGTTCCAATCTCCTCCTGAAAATCACAAAAAAAGTCAGGTGCCTCAGTGACTACTTTGCTCAGAGAAGACGTCAAACCCCCATTTGTATAGCATCAAATGACTAACTAAACCCAAACACTTAAACTTACATCAGCGTGATTAAAAACTACATAAAATGACAGAAACCATCTTTTGGGAAAAAGATTATTTGAAATGTAATTTGATTGTTAGGTTTGTCACACGTCCCATTAGATTACACAGTGTCCAGCCACCTGGGTGTGATCGAAATGTTTTGGCTTCACTTTTCAGAACTTGTGCGGCACACTTGGTCCAAATACATAGTATTCTTAAAAACGGTAGGCGAAAAGTACCCGGATGACCTACTACTTCCTGGAAGATTCTGAAGAGCGCACGTTACTATCCCGTGAGGCCACAGGAGAGGATTTGTGAATGCCAGTGAAGCGATACAACTATTGCAGTAGGTCACATGACAGTGACAACATGGTGAATGTAGATCATACTTTTTTTAATGGTCGCAAAGCAAGTTTCAATCCAAATGTAGTACCTACTATAAAGTATGCAATTTCTGATGCAGTTTTGGTCTGTTGTGTGCTATATTACCGTGAGACAGCAGCAGCAAGCATCATATCCTGCTCTATCAGGTTGTTCTAGTCAAAGCAGCATTGTTTGATCTGATAATCTGCCTTTGTTGGCTGAACCCAAAGACCTGCATATTGCTCCATGTGTGACTGTACTATGGATCTTGCTGGTTGTTCACATGAACAGATGCACATAAAGGAGACAGCAGTTGTTTAAATGTCTGCATCTCAGAGCTGCATTGACCTCCTTCCTGTGGATGAGCTGCCTGGACTCTGACTCATCTGTGCAGATGGAGACGAGTCTGTTGTGATAGAGAAGCTTCAAATTCAACTGCTATAATTTTTCCAATAATTTTTTTAAAGGGGTGGTTGATTATGATTTCACTTTTTTAACTTCAGTTAGTGTGCATCTGCAAAGTTACGACGCTCAAAGTTCAATGCAAAGGGAGATATTTTCTTTTACAGAAAATCACTTTTTAAGGACTACAACAAACGACTGGTAGGGACTACAATTAGATTCTTCCTGGGTTAGTGACATCACTAATCCTACAATTTACATAAACCCCGCCCCTGAGAACACTGAAAAAAGGGGGTGAGGTCATGTTCGTCTGCTTTAGAGAAGAGGAAGAGTTGTTGTAGTAGAGTGTTGTTGATGCCGTCATTTTACTTCGGACTGCTTCACAATCGAGGGTCAATTCAACACTGGATTTGGACAGAAGATTAACATGACGACACATGCTAGTGATGAGTTGAATCAACTCCACAGCAGCTACATAAATTTATTCACTAACCATTCAGAAACGTCCAGTTTCATACAAAAAAGTTGTAACTTCTTCCTTAGTCTCTCCATCAGGTTCCGTCTCCATTTTGAACAATGAACACTGTTACAGACAATCATCAATTTGGTTACATGAGATTCTCCAGCTTTGTTTTTGCTCACACCCAAATGGGGGAAAATTTGACAAGCTATAATAAATGATCTGTGGGTATTTTGAGCTGAAACTTCACAGACACATTCTGGGGACACCAGATTCCTATATTTTGTGAAAAGGGGCATAATAGGTCTCCTTAAATGTGTTATGGCTAAACTTTCAGCTAAACTATTGTGAATTTTAATGCTTATCCCAGTGTTTCATTGTAAGTGCATTAAACATGTTTTTTTGTTTTGTTGTGGTAATCCACAGCAAGTCAAAAATGCTGAATTCAGAACATTCCTTCAAGCGGTCCCTGAGGAGAAAAGCTGTGAAGTTCTGCTGGATAAAACATGTTGAACCGAGTTAGCACAAGTGCTGCGTTTAGTCTAGTAAGTGATGAAATGAATGTCTGGAAGGGTTTCAGCCTGTCCGAACCTGTTTGAGGAGTAGGGACCATGTTGAGGTGCGGTAGAAAGGACTGGAATGCACTGATAGGAATGCCAAGGAGACGAGATGTTGCTGTCTGTTGTTTTTGGCCTTTAATCAAACCGTCTCACCAGGATCGGAGCGAGCCGTCTGATTGGACGGGAGAAAGCATGATCCGCTCTGATTGGTGGAGCAGGGTACCCTGTGGGTACTTGCTCTCATGTTTATTCTGTTGCTCCAGGCTATGGGATCTGATCTTCCAAGAAATTTGCTGATGTTTTATGATTTAATTAAGGTCTATTTAACAAGCTGTGGTTTAAAAAAACACTTTCCTGTTCTTCCTGTGCAGCACTTCACCGAGCTCCTGGATGATCTGTCCCAAGAAGCTTTGCTGGGGCAGTTGTTAAGCGACCCGTTCCTTTCCGGGCGTGGAGATGCTATGGACACAGAGGAGGAACTGACCCCTGCGTCTCCAGTGCCGCCACACATTCAAGCCGAACACAGTTACTCGCTGTGCGGAGACTCACGCCCACAGTCACCCCTTTCCCATCTGCCCGGGGAACCTGGCAGTGATGCTGGTAAGCTTTGGCCAGAATGTGAAACTAGTTTCATTTGGTCTTAAAGTGTCCATATTATGCTCATTTACAAGTTCATAATTATATTTTTTGAGTGGCCTTTTGGAACACATTTACATGATTTTAAAGTTCAAAAATGCATTATTTTTCTCATACTATACATTTCTGAAGCTCCTCTTTTCACCCTCTCCCTGAAATGCCTGTAAGCAGTATTGTATCTGTGGTAAATGGCATCAATATTGGAAGTTCATACAGCAAAAAAAAAAACAGCATCTCCTCTACAGTGAAATCGCTTACTCAACTGTTCAATCAATAAAAATTTAAATTGTTGTTTAAATGCAATTATTGAAGTTAAAATGTTTAAATGATTAAAATTAAATAATTTAAAATTAAAATCCATATTTCATGTATTCTTCATTAAAAAAAACAGCATCTCCTCGCTTATTCAGCTGTTCAGTAAAATAATTAAAATGATAAAATCATGTGAATTATTAAATTATTCTTTAAAATATTTATTTAAAAATATTTAAGTATTTGGCAGGACTATAAACGTGCCATTTCAAGTGTTTAATGTTGCAGAGATGATCTCCCTTTGTGTTTTGTAACTTTGCAGATCGTATATTGTATTACTTTAATTTTACATGTATGTCATGTGTCGCATCTGTAATTGAACTCCTGTTTTATTAGGTGATTCAGACAATGACGAGTGGCCCATGGAGCAGGAAGATAAAGCCATGAAGATGGAACCTCTCCTGTGTGACCCACCCGTCCTGCTGCCCACCCTGACCCTCACTCTGACCCCCGAGGGTACCGCCTCTGAGCCTGTGACTGACACCAGCGACCCCACCCTCTCTCAGGCTGCACAGGTTAAACCGCTCAATGTGAGCATGACAACACCCATAAGTCAGTGTCTGAATGTGTGGGGTTTGATTGAAGTGCTGATTTATGCGTGTTGTAGCAGGTGAAGGAGGACAGTGAGAGTTTCAGCCCTCAGATTAAGCTGGAGCCACACGAGGTGGATCAGTTCTTAAACCTCTCACCCAAAGGTAAAACACTCTTTCAGATATTTTTGAATCAAAATCATTGTTAGTAGTATCGGAGTGCGTTGCTGAGTACAAGATCTAATGTACAGTATATGGTGATTATCATAAACAAGGTGATATTTTTTTAATGATGACTGTACATTTATCACCCTTATTACTTGTGTACTTCCAAAACTTTACTGGGTTATTTGAGAAGAAAAAATATTTATTACATGTATTTATGAACAAAAAAATTGTAATTATACTAATTTAAATATTTGTTATTTAAATCATTTAAAACAAAAATAAATAAATGGACAAGGAAATAATGATTTTAGTTTTAATCATTTAATTTGTATTATTTAAATATTTAATTTAAATAATTTAATTTAAACTATAATTTATTTTCGTTATTTGAGAACAACAAGACTTATTACAGGTTTACTTACGGGAAAAATTTAATTAAAATAAAAAAAAATAATTTAAATAATAATTTAATCATTTAATTTAAATAGTTTATCTTATTATTTGAGACTTGTGTGGATAAAAGACGTGGAATTTGAGAAGAAAAAGATTTCAGAGTGACACAAGAGACATAAATGTAGCACAGCTATGCAAAAAATTCGGATATTACAAATATTTGCGCATAGAACGCTACGATTGACCAATAAGAATCGATCTGTAACGCTTTTCTCCAGGCCTGGAGTCTCTGCACATGCCGCCCACTCCTCCCAGCTCTCATGGCAGTGACTCGGAGGGAAGTCAGAGCCCTGTTCACCCCTGCGCCCCCGCCAGCCCCACACAGACCCCTGCTGTCCTCAAGGTGGCGCCAAGAGCCCCATCTTCCCTCTCTAACTCTCCTCTACTTACGGCAGCCCATGTGAGTACCAAGAAATCTTGTTAATTAGATTTTATGAAAGAAGATGGGCAAGTGACCTCCTCCTGTCACATCTGACAGAAGCTGCAGGGCTCCGGTCCGCTCCTGCTCACTGAGGAGGAGAAACGCACACTCATTGCTGAAGGATACCCGGTGCCCACCAAGCTGCCTCTGTCCAAGGCTGAGGAGAAAGCGCTGAAGAAGATTCGCAGAAAGATCAAGAACAAGGTTGGTTTCAGACTTCAGCCTTGTATAAATGGTCTAACTGTGAAAACATGCATACTTCAAAATCAAAGTACTAAATTTAATGTCTGAAATACTCACACTAGTGAATTTCTCTTTGTCAGATTTCAGCACAGGAGAGCCGCCGGAAAAAGAAAGAGTACATGGATGCTTTAGAAAAGAAGTAAGTCTGATAAATATTTTCGTTTGATCATGATCACATTATATTGTAGCATTCATGAAGTACAAATGAACATTTCCTGCTCTCAGATCTGTTTTAAAGATCAAGTTGATCAACCGTTAAAAGGCTTTGATTTCACTCGGTGACTCTTAAAGTCAAAATGGACCCTGTTTAAATATTTTAGATACATAATAAATGTTATTGTGAATGATAAAGCAAAGACTTTAGATATACAAAGACAGTTCTCTTCATATTACTATGAATGGGAGAAAGGGCAACACCCAATCTCGGGGATTAAGTCACGCCTTCTAAATAAAAGAGCCAATCGCCGTCAGTGTTTTCAGACGTGCACTTGTACATGCGTTTAGGCAGGTCTAGCTTGAAAAGTAAGCTTTTTAATGCTATTTGAGCTTAAGAAACAACATTTATAGGACATCTATTGTACAGTTCATGTGAAATATGTTATTCAGTTGTGAGTTCTGCAAGCAGTTTTTAAGATTTCAGGATTCCTCCATTTAAGTAGATAGGACTTGGTCTTGGATAGCAGCCCAGAGTCTCTGCAAAAATGGCAACCGAATGAACAGACTTTCCTTGAAACTCATGTGACATTGCAATACCCTCTCCATCCACAGGGTGGAGACATGCTCCAGCGAGAACAATGAGTTACGCAGGAAAGTTGAAACACTCGAGTGCACCAACAAGTAAGACCCTCAAACCTTTTCATTTATTTTATACACTACACCGTAAGGTAATAAATAATTTGCTAGCAATTTATTCTCACACAGTGTTTCCTTTGCTGGTTGAATTAATTATACATCACATGCAAACTGATTTGTATTGATTATGTAAATGTGCGTCCCTCAGGTCTCTGTTGCAGCAGCTGCATTCGCTGCAGGCGGTGGTGGCAGGAAAGGTCCCGCGGTCCTGCCGGGTGACGGGTACCCAGACCTCCACATGCCTCATGGTGAGAGCTTCCCACCCCTCCTCTGTCAACACCCTGCTGGACGCTCAGTTACTCTGCTCATATTATAGATGTGTGTGTGTGTGTGTGTGTGTGTGAGAATGAGGGGGATGAAGACAAATGCAAACGCAAACAGAAGCATTGCTATATTTAGTTTAAGCGTGTGTTGTTTGTTCTTGTGCAGGTGGTGGTTCTGTGTTTCTCTGTTTTCTTGGGGAGTTTCTATCAAGGCCTGAGCCCCTGCTCCTCTATCACCAAAACAGGCCTGACCAGAGAGATCTCCATACAGGAGTCATACACTGCTACAGGTACGCATACACATGGACATGAAATATTGAGTTTAGTTTGAAATAATTTAACTTTAATAATGTAATTGAAATCATTTAGTTTCATTTAAACCTCAACATAGTGATTTGAATAATCTATTTTAGTTATTTGATGGAAAACACTTTAAAGTCTTTAACTGTAGAGGATGAAGTAACAGAACATCCTTCTAAATGCAAATTGAGATTCTGTGTACAGGTTTTTGGTCCAATAAGTAATACCTCAGTCTTATCTGAGTTTAACAGAAGAAAATTACAGGTCAACCAATATTTTATATCAACTTGGATAATTTATGCATTTCATCTGGCCATGATGAAATATATAAATGAGTATCATCGGCATAACAGTGGAAACTAATTCCATGTTAACTGATAATATTATTTGATTTGATTAAGTGGTGGCAGCATGTATATTGAAAATAACAGGGGGCCTAACACAGATCCTTGCGGCACTCCATAATTTCCTGATGTTATCTTTTTTCTCCAGTAGTAAGACTACTTATGCATGTACTTAAAAAATTAATAAATTCACATGAAATATTCATATGATATAATTTTAGATTTTAAACATTAATAAATTCAACTTATTTATTATCGACAAAAATCAATAATCATCTTTAGGCATGGCAAGTTTATTTATATAGCACATTTCATACACAGTGGTAATTTAAAATGCTTTACATCCTTAAGGATGTCTTATTTCAGAACATTTCTGAACTTTTTTGTAATGATATGCAAATAATTCACACATATCAGTTCTCTGAGGCTGTTTATTTATGCCTAAAGTTTCGTTTTAACTTGAGGCACTAGAACTGATATTGTACTACAGCCAACTGTTTAAAATCGATCCAAACGGTGCTTGTGTCTATCACAATCCCTTCTGTAATTTGCTCATTATTCTCTGTCTCTCGCTGACTAATGAGTGGAGGAATGGCTGTATTTGGATCCATATTAAGAGGCTGTAGTTGGCTGCGCCCCACTCTTGAGCTTCTGAGAGTCATTATCAGTGGTTGAGTGGGACAGTAATTATCATGCCTTTAAAAGCAGAGCGATCGGTTCATCATCGCTGATCTCTGATCTCGCTCCATCACGTTTCTCCCACGCATGTTATTCAGTTAATGCACCGCTCGAACAAAACGCCACTGTATAAAGACTGGCATTAATAAAAGAGATGCTCTCTTTTGATTTCAGGCCTTGATATTAATATCCATCTCAGGTGATCCGATCACAAATGCTCAGCCGAAGCACTTTAGCATTCGCATCTGGTATTAACAGCTCAAATGCATCTCCATTTGTGATAAGAAACATGAAGATGTTCGTTCACTTCCACAGTGAAATCCCGGAACCTGCTGAGCATTCAGGAGCACGGGGGTCTGGACGACCCCCACCTTGTCGGGTTGGGCGGGGAATATCCTGAATGGGACCGACAGGCTGACGTCATGGCGGCTTGGCGCTTAGAACAGCAGAACAAACAGGAACAGACAGAGCTGCATGAAGCGAAGCCCCGCCCACTTTTACTCAACACCAATGAAACGCACGCGCAAAAGGCAATTCTTATAGACCTACATTCTCACAGGTAATGCACTTCCTTTTATGGCTGCTTGATTGTTGTTGTTCAAAATCAGTTTCGCTATGGAGAAAATGAATGTTTTTAACTCTGGAACCCGACTGTTGATTGTGTCTTGCACTTTCTCCCATTCATAGTAATATGAGTGCACCATCATTGTATATCTTTGGTGTGGAATGGATGTAAAACGTTCTGTTTTGTTTTCGTAGGTCCGATAACTGGTCAAACGAGACCGCTAAATTCATACAGTTGGAGAGGACCGTCAACGAGACATCGTGAGATCCGGCTGGTCCTCCTCCATGTCCTCTCTTCCTCTTCCCTGGGCGATAGGCTCTGTATTTATAGATATTCTTTAAGTATTGTTTTACTTAGATCTCATTTTTTTCTTTTTTTCTTTTTTTTTTTAAATAAATACGAAAAAACCCAAAAATGTATTTTTATTCCATTCCAGCAGTATATCAAATTTTGATACTTAAAGTACACTGTTTTGCATTATTTTTATATGCTTTGATTTTTTTGTTTAATATTTTCCTTTTCTTTTTTTGCCTATTTACCCCATGCTACTGAGAATATATGTAGTAATATATTGAATTTGCATCTGTTTGCATATTCACACGATGTAGCATGTCAATCAAAGAGGATTTTCAAAACGAATCCAAAGATTCATAATCGGACTGTATTAATAAATTGAATAGGCTGTGTTTACAGTATGAAGATGGCAAATTTCCAAAGCATTTAAAAAAGCTCTGTCTGAATATGTAAATATTTGCAGTATCCTCTATTATAATATGGAGGAAGTATGTTGGGAGAGATATGCATTAATGTGATTGATATCAGTGGAGATGTTTGTCATTGAGGGCAATAAAAGAGGGACAATATGGACATTACATGAAAAGGACGGACGTTCTCCAGCCCATGACGTTGCCCTCTTTTATTTGGTTTAAGGTCTTTAAAGGACAGATGGCCCTTTTTGTCTCTGGCTGGCCACCATCCAAACTCCGTCTGCGCTCTTCTGGGAGTAAAGGATGCTTGCTGACAATTCTAGCATTCTGTTGGCCAGATATGAACGGTTGTGACAACCTGAGTCCTGAGTGATCTGCATCCGGGCATGTGGTGAACTCACTTGCACTGTGTCCCCATAGAATCGATCTGTTATTTATTATTTTTTTAGCATGGCTGCGATCCTTTTATCCTGGAAACAAGAGCATTTTGAAGGAGATGGTTTTGTCCTGATGTGATACATTCAGATGTAGTGTCCATGCTTGGTGTGTTTCCTCTGTAATCGGTGTAACGAGTTTTATATGACTGCATTCTGTTACACTTTGCATCACAATACAGTTTCGGGCTCTTAAATGATCTTCCTGAAATCACTCTGCCTTGTTTTTGTCCTGTTTTCTGCAAAGCAAATAAATATTTTCCTTAGTAAAAGCATTATAAATCATGTGTCTGAACTGTCATTTTGCTGCTTTTATTAAAATATTACATTAGCCAGATTTATTGGTATGTCTCACTACGTTCAATGGATGTCTAGCGAGATATCTGATGCCTGACTATTAATTATTTTCATTAAGACTGGATCTGCATTACAGTTTTCCTGTCCTTTGAGGGTTTTATGTGAAAGAAAGGTGTTTTCTCCACATCAGAGAGCTCAGATGATCCCATTCATACCTTAAATCACATTAGACTAATTGTATTAGAAGAAAAATGCATGTTCTCTTCAGACTCTCATGACTTCTTGTTTCATGTCTTGCCGTTAAACTCATGTTGCTCAATTTTACAGAGCAGTGAAGATCTGTTGTGCTTAGTGTTTGGACTTTTTAGAAGCAAACATTGTTAACCTTTGCATAAATGTCATATTGAGACATATATCCTCGCGTCTCATTTCTGAGACCGCATAAGTCTCAGAAAAGTAACCGTAATAAATTTGACATTCCTCGTGAGGTGTAAAATACTGTAATGTCTTTCTTACGTTGTAATGTAACGGTTACTTTTTTTAAAATGAGACCACCTCGATGACGTAAGCAGCCTTCACTCGTGACCTTCGGACGATGCAGCCTTCGAAATGACTATTTATCAGGAAAAACGTAGTTTTGAAATAATTAACGACCCGTTGCCACAAATATTGTGGCTTTATATATGGCCAGACACTTGCATGTGTCATTATATTATTCACATTTTACCAAAATCAACCTCAAATGGAGTTTAAAAGTGTAACATCATCATCGAGACGAAATCTTTCATAGCACATCCTGGGTTCTTCCGCCATATGAAATGTTTAGAGGTGTGGTCAGTATGATAATATATGATTTAAAATGACAATAATATTAACATAGTCATTTTCTGTCAAATCAAATACGGGGGGGGGGGGTGACCAAAATAATAATAATAATATACGATTTAATAATATAAAAATAGCTTTTCCAAGAAATACTAGGGGGTGTGCTCTAAAGGATCATATTTATAGCTATGATTGAATGCGATAACATTATAATAACACTTAATAACACTAGCACCCAGTGCTTTTCTGTCAAACCAAATACTTGTGGGCCTGACCAATATAAAATTAATATACGAATTAACGTGATGATAATAATAGCTTTGCGGTCGTAAAAAAACGCTAGGGGGCGTGGCCAATATAATATTTGTAATGTAAATATTATGGTAATATTAATGATAATATTAACGGTTAATTGTAGTTTTTAGATTAAAAAATAACATTATTTTATTATTATTATTATTTTTAATTTTTTTCCCGCGGCGTGTCTTCCTGCCTGAACAAAGAGGTTTGTAATCACAATCAAGTCCGGTTTAAACCCTCGCGTAAACACGGCTTCTGCGTCTCGTGTCAGTCAGTCGGGCTCTCAGACTCTATCACACACACAGTCACAGTGGACACGTCAGAGATCACCACGCATTTACACGCGTGTGCGCGCCTGAGTGTATCCAGTCGGAGACCCTCTGCCCTACTTTCAATGCCTGATGCTGCTGCGCGTGGAGGATGAGGAGGCAAATCCCAGAATGTCCTCGCGGATGAATGCAGCTGTTGTTGTAGTTGCGTTGGATAGAGTCGTGCGTGCGCGTAAGTGAATCTATCTATAGATAGATAGATAGATAGATAGATAGATAGATAGATAGATAGATAGATAGATAGATAGATAGATAGATATTCATCCCATGAGGGACATCGGAGGACACATTTGGAAGGAATTTTAAGCACCGGAGGACAGAGAGGGGGTCCACTCAGTGCCGACCGGAGCATGATGGACCCCCTGCCCAACACGCGCGCGTCTCAGGCGGAGCGCAGCAGCAGAGGAGCTGCCGGTGGGGAATCAGCGGACGATCAGAGACGCTCCTGCGGGAGAAACGCGGCGATGAGTGGCAGCGACAGTCTGAGCAGCTTTGCCGACATGGAAGACTCGCTGGAGGAGAAACTCAAAGGTCTGGCGTTCAGGAAACAGATCTCGTATAGGTAAATGTGCAGTTTAAATCATCCCTACGCGTTTGTGTACTGCGCTGCATGTTTGTGCATGCATTTCTCCACCATATGGAGCGGTAAAAACATGTCAGATGGTTTATTTGTGTTGTGCGTTACTCCTTGTGTTTAACAATGTAAACCCCATTTGTTGTGCTAAGCAACACCCGCCCATCTAAATAAGAGAAAATAATAAATATACATCGTGGTTTGGGCTAGGATGTCTCTGTGAAAGGAAAACCACTTGAGATTTTGTTTATTAGTATGGGAACAGTACGTGCATTATAGGGTTAGTGTTGGTAAATGAATTGCATTATGTGGGAAACGTTTTGTTGCACATCATCATGTGCATGGAATCTGTATATTGTCGTTTGGCCTGCTATTGATTTGCTAGCAGGATTAAATTGTGTTTTCCTCTTGCACGTGAAACCCTTGGGCAATCAGACAGGCACTTGTATTGAATTATTTAATTGACATTTGACCACTATAGACAATAAAAATGACACGAACAGAGCAATGCATAGCTGTCTGATGATGCATTCGACATCCCCAGTGGTAGAGAGACAGATTCTCCAATGTCAGGGGCAGAAACGACACGTTAGTTCACCCAAAAATGAACATTCTTTCATCGTTTAATCACCCTCATGTCTTTCCAAACCCTTAAGAATTTAGTTCACCTTCGGAATTAATTTTTTTAATGAAATCTGAGAGATTTCTGTCCCTCTGTTGACAGACCATGCAACTTCCTCTTTTACGCTTAAAAAATTCATAAAGAGATCGTAAAAATAATCCATATGATTTGAGTGGTTTAGTCCAAATTTTCTGAAGCGACTCGATTGCTTCATGGTAAACGGAAGCACAAGGATGTTTGCTTGACATGTGAGAACCAATGATGTTCGTTCTCGTGTTACGCATCACGTTTCAGCTTACGCATGAACCAATGAGGTTTGTTCTCGCGCACCATGCAAGTACGGTTGAGCTTCTGTTTATGTTCGCTGATCAATGTTTGCATGTGAATAAATTAAACCTGTAACTGTTTTAATCAGGTGATCGCTTTATGAACTCTCTGAAGCATCACCGTGGTAGTTGCGTAGATTGTCAATGTAGGAACAGAAATCGCTCAGATTTCATTAAAAAACAAAATCTTCATTTCTGTTTCGAAGATGAACGCAGGTCTTATGTGTTTGGAACGACATGAAGGTGAGTAACTGATGACATTTTTTTTTTCATTTTAGGTGTACAAACCCTTCATTTCGGCACTATAGAATTGTTTTTCAATTATAGCGCATAGCTTTCAGGGCATAACTAATTGCAATTGATCGGTTACTTTTGCTTGCTCGAGATGTTGAAAACATCTAAATCTAATCTTGTTTGGATGCATTGATCATGTTGGACATTCCAGAACAGTGGATTGAGATGTATCGACAACACTGATTTCATGCTGAAACATCAGCTGATCAGGCCTCATCACTTTGTAATATACCTGAAAACTTTTGCTACCCGAAGGGCTGTAACTGACATGAATCGAGCAGGGACGTGAGAAAACTTGCCTGTTTTTACCCCTGATTTGACCTCTCCCTCCTCCGTTTTCCACCTGTCAGTGGAGGAGGGTCAGAGTCCTAAGGTCAGCCTCCTCCGAGCAGATCAATCCTCCGCTCACAATTAAGGCCTGTCTCTGAAGAAATGATCAAAGCTGTCCTTTCTTTTTGTAGGAGCGATCTATATCCATCTCCAATTCAGATAAGACGTCAACTAGTCCCATGAAACCCAACCACACCATCAGTAAAACAAACAAACACAAGCCAATGTGGCCTAAAATGCGATGTGTCTTAGATAAAAGTGTTTTGTTCAGCTTTTTTTAAGCAAAGGCTCTAAAAATGGAAGCTTTGAAGTTGCCAAAGACACAAACAGGCACTGTTCCAAAACCTAGTGAGCAGCCTTGGGGTTTAATGTCTACATAGGCAGCATCTAACTGTAATGGATCCTTGTAGGTGATTTGCAGCGCTCTATATGGACAGCAACTTTGTGCATCCCACAAATAGCGTTGCTCACATGAAATGCACAGGAAACTCAACTCACAATTGATTTCAGGGAGATTTCATTTGATTTTATAGCAAGTGGCTTTAAAATAAATCTCAACTGTTTGACTATTTCTTCACAAATATTATCGCCCAATGTAAATTTGAATAGGAGTCAAAATCTGCTAAGGGGTTATAGTGGCATCCGTATTTTCATGGGTTTAGATACAATAATTTTGTTATAAGATACAATAAAAATAACTTTGTGCATCAAAACCACTCCTTTCCAAGTAAAAAAAACCCAAAACTCAATTTTCAAAAATCTACTAATTTGCATCAGCTGAACTGACAAGCCAAATATGTCAGTCCTGGAGTAACATGTAATTTATTTAAGCCACAAAATAAACTTCATTCAGTAAAAGTTATAATGTTTAAAGCATTTCAAGAGTCTCCAGCATGTTTTATAATTACCAAAAAATCAAACGTAGTTCACCCCTCATGCACGTTATCATGTCCGTCAAACACTAAGGCTGGCAGTTGGAATATTAAAAATAAAAACATCAACATAACACACTCATGAGCATCAATCACTGAATAAATAATTATTACCTCACAATCATCTGTTTTCAAATCCACATCATTTGACACAACATCACAACATCGATGTCTGTCAAAAAATAACATGCACAATACATGGTAGTATTTACGAGAAGCAGAGGTCCAGCGAATCACGCATTTCCTGGAAAACGCAAAATTTTTTGACTACATCAGCGCTTTCCAAGAAGAGGGAGAAAATGGCGGCCTGAATGGCTTCAACAGGCTGTCTGTCAGAGAACACAATGTACATAATACATAACACGCGTGAGTGTAAATTTGTTCTTCACTCACTGAAATTGAATTGGAATGATCACAGAACTGAGTGAAATACTTCACACTGCATGATAAAGAGAAGAAATAAAAACTTCGTCAGGTTAGTGAACATCTTTCAACATGTGTTGTATGTTACATTTTGACAGACATTTTTAATACTTTGCATTTTTTTCATAATTTTGGCAATAGACGAACTGTTAAATGAGTGATATTTAGACCAGTCTCTGTAGTTGCCATATGATGTAACGTCCTATAAACTTGAGTGGAGAATTTTACCGAATGTAGTTTGATCACTATCTTCTTTTTTATTAAGGCAATTATCAAAGTGTGATTATAATGTTTAATTTTCCAATTGAAGATTATGCATTATTTACATGATTTTTTTTATGTTTGATTACGCCATTTAATATTGACTCTTATCTTAGAAGACAGCATAATCAGCATATTAAACATGTTGCTGCCTTTTGGAACAGGCGTTGCATTTTGAAGCATATCTGATTTCTTAAAATGCTGCCTAGGTAGGGTTTGGAACAGAGCCTCAGTGTTGTTCTCCATTCTCTCTTCAAATATGGCACTTTTATCAGTTTTTTGTTATGTAGTGAATCATGTTCAGTTTATAAAGAGGCTCTTGTGTCCGCTCTCTCTGGCGGTGTAAATGAAAAACGCTCTAGGAGTGCAGCAGCAGACAGTTGAACATAAAAAAGAACTCATGCATTTTTAAGTGTCCTATCACAGCCTCGATTGTAGATTTATATATGCTTGACACATTTTCACTCTGCCAGGCTGCTGAAAAGTTAAACATGCATATTTATAGCGGTCTGCTCATTATCAGATGCAAAAAAATAAATTTGTGGAGCTTCATCAAATGGTGGACACTAACTTACAGTGCTAAATAGAATGATCAGTTAAGTCTGATTTAAACTAGTGTGGATAGAAATAACTGATTTGATTGTGAGATGGTCTCTATGGCAGGTGGCTGGAGGGAGTGCTGCAAAGAGGGATTGGTGATGTCATTAGAACAGGACAGTTGTTTTAGGATCAGAACAAATTACATTTTGATGGTGGATTAGAAACTTCTGCGTGCAATCATGCATAAGGGGTGCGTAAATAGGGTCAATTTGTTCATTAAATCCAGAACATTCAGTCATCGCAGTGAGGAAGCATATTACCAGGAAGTGATGCATTGTGCTGCCAGCAATGCTGCAAAATAGATGGGAATGGGTTTAATATTTGATCGCTTACAAGTGTTGTGTTTTATCAGTGAAACTTTAATAAGAGCCCTGGTGCATTTAGTCATCTGTCAAGTTGTGCCAGTCCTCCTCCTTTTTGGCACTTTGCTTTATGTGTTTGGCTGAAATCAGCTGTGTAGACATTGCACCCAATTAGGACGTACCCTTCACTGTTACTTTACGGTGCTGTGTTATTTTTTTTATAATTCTCATTCCTAGTTGGCATTAAATCAGAGTGAGAAATGGCCGGCACTCCTACTGTAAATGTTGATGCGTAAGTGAAATTGTGTGTAAATACTGTACGTAGGCTGAAATCAAGAAGTAGGTGTTCAAATAGTCATGACTAATGTACTTTTTTTGGACCTGCTGTCCTTTTGTAAGTTGTGCTCAGTTGGCCGACGTCCAGCTGATGTGTTCAATCACGCAAAGGTATGCTATGTGCTTAAAAGAGGGCACGTCTCGTTTCCTGCACGCTGAACGCAGAACCCGGGAGCACGCAGTAGATCCTGATGGCAGGCACGAATAAGGATTTTACATAAATGGTCATAATCTCTCCTGAAGATGGCTGTGTGCAGACCGGGCGGCTTAACGCCGATAAAGCTAGTCTTTTTTTTACGCCGTGGCGGGGGTTTGTTTTGCAGTCTGAGGAGATACATTAAAGGATTGAAGTTTTGAAGCTTTTCCTTATTAGGTATATGAGTGTAAGAGGATTTTCCTAGGCTGTTTTGTTCGGTGAAGCATCACACTGATGCTGAGCTGCGCCACGTAAGGGGTTGAAGCAGAAATGTAGTCCCAGGCTTTTGTTTTGTAGTAGGCCCGGGCTGTGTTTCTACTTGATTTAAAGAGGACCTTATATTTATACCCTTTTTCAAAGTTTTGATTTTGTTTTGGGGGTCTACTAGAATAGGTTTTCAATGCTTGATTTTTCAGTAAACACATTTTTTTCCCCACATATTTTCATGTTGCAGCACCTCTCTTCCAAATCTGTCAGTAATGCTCTGTGGTGTGTTTCCCAAATCACACTTACGACCATAGTTGACTAACGATGCTTTCGGGATGTGCACTCCTGTTTAGTTCCTGTCTCCCTCCTTTCGAAAAGCACAATGTACTCTGATTGGTCAGCCGGACCACCGTGTTGTGACTGGTCAACTGCTTTGATCGTTTTTGGAAAATTTCATGCCCCCTTACTATTACCTCTAGAATCTCAAAGCTCAAACTCAAGACTACAGTCGAGGTGTTTTATGGGGTTCAGAAACTGATATAGAGAATAACTCCCTTTGGAGTGCTTTGTAACTTTGCAGAACTTTTCCAACAGCAACACTAAATAAAGGCCCTCTGTAGTCAATAATTTTATCCCTTAAAACTCATCTCTGATCTCCAAAATGCCATATTTAATTGTCTTTTTTTCTTGAATGTAACTGTACACTCTTTCCTCACATGGTATACGTGGTTCTATAATATGCAAATTATCCCAAATTATATATATTCTGTGTTACTACATATCCTGCCTACAAACGAAAGGAGTACATCATAGTGTTTACTTATAACTCTTAGTTATACTTATGAGAATCTCTGAAGTAATAGAAACAATTTATTTTCTCTACTTCCCTCTGCTTTCTCTTGTCCTGCACCTGTGGTTCTGGCAGAGGAGCACCTGCAGACAGCCACCACATTGGAGGTGTGAGAGACTTCATCTCCCCCTCCGTCTCTTCATCCGTCTCCCCCCGCCTCAACAGGGAGTTAACACTGTCTCGCCGCGTGTGTCATTCACCCGCTCTAATTCTCTCTGACGGCTCAAACAGGCTTGCTGGTCTTTCATAAAACCTGCTACGGCCGCTTCCGTGAGTGTGTTTTAGTGGAGTGTCCGGAGAGAATAAAACATGTGGTCATGTGTTACTGTCTTTAACTGTTGTAGGCGGGATTTTGCCTTTATGAACAATCTTTACGCACACATCATGCTTAAAGATACTGCAATAAGTTTCAATGCATTTGCATTTTCTGTGCTGATTTTGGTGAAAAATCCAAAATTCTGCATAATAAATGCAAACATGGTAAATGTGTTCAATGGAGTAGAAAGTACATAGTGTCTCCATACGCATGCTGCTGCTTATATACATGTTGTACTGGGATTACTGGGTGGCTTTTTTATGATGTGACAATTTTATTCATGATCTGAATCCTGACGCTGAGTAATTTCACTGATTGCTGGAGCAGTAATGTTGTGTAATCCTACCTGAAGTGAAGTACGGCTTTGTGCTTAACCGTTTGTATTCATTCATGTTAATGGCACATTAGAGGATTTCATCCACTTGTGTTTGCTACTAGTTACCTCAGGTGAACGGAAATGTCCAACGGGTACAAGCTAACCTGGTTTAGTCTTTTTGATATAAAGTAGGTGAGAAGAATCCTGAAAAACAAAATGAATCACAGTTTCCAAAAAAAAATTCATCTGTTTTTAACATTGATAATAGTAATAATAATACGTGTTTCTTGAGCAGCAAATCAGCATGTTAGAATGATTTCTGAAGGATCATCATGTGACACTGAAAACTGAAAAATTCAGCTTTGCATCACAGGAATGAATTACATTTTAAAATATATTACAATAGAAAACAGGTATTTTAATTTGTAATCATATTTAAATCAAATCAATGCAGCCTGTGGTGAGCATAAGAGACTTGTTTTTAAACTTTTCAATGGCAGTGAATATATCACAATATAGATTCTTTTCCATGATATTTAACAAAAAATGCCCATTTTTAACGGAAGCCTATTTCTGCCTCTGAAAGAAAAAATATACATTTTACAAATAAATTTTTCTTACACAGTTGCAGCTATTCAAAATTGCAAATATATCTCATAACACAAAATTTTGTATCTCATCCATCCATCCATAAAGAGATTGTAATTCATTTTACTTTTTGAAGTGTCAAAGTGGTAGTTGTGTGGACTGTCAATGGAGGGACAGAAATCTTTCAGGTTTCATAAAAAAGATGAACAAAAGCCTCATGGTTTTGACACAACTTGAGGATGAGTAATTGATAACAGTTTTTTTTTTTTCATTTTTGGGTGAACTAATCCTTTAATCCTTTTCAAGACTTTTTGTCTCACAATCTTCATTTTATATTTAGAACATCTCACAATTACCAGTTTATTTTCAATCCAATACATTTTTTTGTTGTTGTTGTTGCTCTCAAGTGAAAATATCACAATGCGGTCCTGACACTAATGGAAACAATAAATGTAAAGCCGCAGAGGTCAGCGATGGAGACCTGAAGCAAGTTTATCGTCTATTTCCCGTGCCTGGGAACGGTTGTAAATATTGTGGCTGCACGTGCAGCTCATTTGCCTTTGCTCTCTGCACACATTATCTTTTCACCACAATTAGCTCATTCAACCTCTCTCCTGATCTTTTTCTCTGTGTAATGTGCTCTGCTCACTAATAATAGCTCGCCATATATCTCTCTCCAGCTGTGGTCTGGGAGGTTGCGCGTGTGTGTGTGTGTGTGTGTGTGTGTGTGTGTGGGTTCAGCCCTTTATGCACTGATAGCACAGGGTTATGGCAGCCCGGGCCTCATTTAGTAAATGATTAATTCAATTAGGCAGCAAGGACCTCAGGTGGAAAAGAAAAACCAGGAGGCCACTCATGTTCCTGAAGCCCTCAATACGCTGCCCTCCGAGAGGTGGAACCGAGGAGATCTGGCCCTGCTTTTACTGCACTAATGGAGGATTCAGGGTCCTGACACACATTAGCGTTGCATTCACACTGCTGTTTTCAGCACACAACACAACATTTACCTTGATCATTACCAGGAGAGCCATCTGCCACCGTTGCTCTGTGTTCAGACACCGGCTTTTTGGGACATGTAGGGATTGGCATATTTGAGTGGCACAGGTCACAGATAACAACTACATATTGTCTGAAAGAAAACTGCAGGTCATGGATGTGTTTTTTTTTGCCATGAATGAGAGATGTTCATTTACATTTAACATGGTTTAGAATGTCAAAGGGTTCATTTTCGATTCAAAATTGTGGTTTATGACATCCATCCAACCACAGAATAGAGATGAATCATGATGCTAGACTAACCGTCAGCAACTGACTAGTCTTTCTAGATCATCTAGAGTTTTTTTTTTTTTTTAATGGATTTCGCTTTAGTGATTAATTTATCGTGCTGAGCTTTACTGCTGTTAAGATAGTTTGCGCAAAAAAATTCCGTCTTTCAATTCAAAATTTTAATTCAATCTCCCATTCTTTAAATTTAACGTTATATAAAAAAGCTAGCTGGGTCGTTCCATGTCAAATCGACCAAAAATGTTTTGCATTTTGTTCATATTTTTTTCAGAATAAAGACAAACATAAATAGTGATTAAAGCCAAAATATTACATTTCATGGATGAATATTTATTGAGTATTCCACTATTTTGCAGAGATGACAATGACAATTTTCACCTGAGATTTGGAGCCAAATTACAGGGGAGTAAAATGACTTTAGAAAGATGGCAGCATCATTATTTTATTTTTACACAGAGATTGGAAAGTCTATTAGTTAAATCCGTTGACTTTAGAAATCTTTCAGCTCAAAAATGGGGAAAAGCAGATTTCAATTTTTTCCCCCCAAAGTTTGCATACCTGTAACTTGAGAAGTCTAAAAGATATCTTCCTACCCTTTTAGATTTTGGTTCTCAACAAACTTTTCTTTTTGTACCTTAATTTTGAAGGCCCTATATGGTTTAATTCCAGAGATATTGGAATCCCAATATGGCTCTGAGTTGACACGGAATGACTAAATTGTGATGGATCATTTTACCTGTTAGTCTGCGTTCGTTTCCTTTCTAAGTGGGCTCTTGTCCAGAATAATTTGCAAAATAGATCAGACTTTATTGGATAGTCACAAGCCAAAGTCTGGCTGTGTGAACATCATCGTTTGGAAATTATCGTGACTATTCCTGTTCTTTGGGAGAGGTTAGTATAAAGTAGACTTTTGGGACTCATACTCCAACCCCAGCAGTTTCTGTAGGTGTGCGGTCCACCGCATTGCATCTCAGCCCTGAGCTTTGCTCTTGATGGTGGGGCTATTTTCAGCAGATGGATGGGTCAGATAGGGGAGAGATGCGTGCTTCCGATGCCTCCCCCGCACCCTGCGCCAAACGCCGAGGTTAATTATGGAGGTGTCAGCAGCCAGAGGAGGAGAACAGAGAGAAGAAAGAGCTAGAGGAGGTTTATGTGCATGCAGGAGTGGGCTCCAACACTCCCACATACTCTGCCAATGATGCTCTTAATCTCTCTCACTCACACAAAAGCATCACCGTCACAGTTATATGTAATTATACAGTCCGATCCCACACGCTCCCACTCGCGGAGCCACAGAGAGCGCACGACGCGGTATTGTATATTGTATCATATACATCTATAACGTGAAAGAACATCGCATGCAATACAGACCCAGTTCACCCACCTCCTGTAAAACTTGAGCTTGCATGTTTGATTATCAAATAGTGTTGCTCAGCCATACTATATGTGCTGTTTTTGTTGCTAAACTCTGAGGGGCCAAACTGGCTGGTTTCCTGTGATTGTTGTTGGCCAGAAGGCAGACTTGAATGTGTGTGTATGTGTGTTTGTCAGGTCACAGACAGTCAAGGGAAGGACACAGAAACTGCAGGGGGTCTGGACCTCTCCCTCAAAACACCGGGAAATGTGTCACAGCTGTTTCTGTTGCGCTGCAAAGCAATTGAAATAACACATTTTACATGCAAGAGCAAACCGTGCACGTTACGCAGTATTATTTTCTCGGCGATGAATGTCAGCAATCACTGTTATTTACAGCATTAATAAAGAGCTGCTGTCCGCATGGATTTGCTTTCGTGTGACATGCTATGCTTGGAAGTATAATGAATCCATTCATCTGCAGACGTTGTGTGCTCAGACAAGCATCGCTATTAGTATTGCTCATATGTGATTTGAACAAGCTTCCAACCATAAGTATTAGACATTTGTTACACTGTTTGGACTACAGACAAGAATGATACCTGAAATTGTGTCGCTTATTGAGCGTGCTGTAAGTTTTCTAACTGATCATGCTTATAACATTTGCCTTGCGGAAGGTAACGGGGTGAAAAAGTCCCATAGACTTGCACTGAAGGAGAGACCCGAGCCATATCAAGAGAAGAGAATATCATAGAGACTTGTGGGTGAGCTTGTTTGACTGAACCAGTAAGTAGCAACCCAGAACACCTTAGCAACTGCATAACAACAAGGTATAAAGCACTCAGAACATCATAGCAATGCAATAAAATAGTATAGCATAGTGTTGTCAAAAATATTGATATTTTGATATGTATCGATATTAGTGTTGTCAAAAGTACCGTTTCCGGTACCCAAAATGTGGCGATACCCCTAGCATTTTGAGCACTGTTGAGCAGATTCTTAAACACCTCTGAATGGCCATTGTGTTCAGTTTTGGAATGTACATAGTTGAGAGAAAATGCATGTTGTGTTGCAGTATATTGAATTTGTGCATAAGCTCTTAAAATAACAGCAGCCTAATAAATCTGCTGAAAAGAGAAAGAGAAAATCACTCGCCGCTCTTGACTGAATCACTTATGTAACTTTTTTTTAAAAACTAAGATTAAGTTTACTTTAAGTTCTGTAGAACAAATTATCAAAAAATTATTTGATACTAACATATTATCTGTATGCCGGTTTATATGGCAGTTTTCCCTGTGGTATCGAAATGGAATATCGATTATTTTTTAAGGTATCGTATCGAAGTTGGAAATTCCTGTATCGTGACAACATCTCCAGCATAGTGTTATCGAGTTTTGCACGATGAAGCACCACTTCTTCTTTAGGAAATGTACAAATCCTTTTCACTTTTATATCTTCAGTGAATTGTGTGACTGAATTCAGTTATTTTTTTTAAAGAATGACCTTTTTCTTTTCCCGTCTTGAGTCTTTCAGTGATCATAAAATGTGTGGCAGGAAGCTGGTGTCGCTACGCATGAGGATCTTTAACAGGAGAAAGTGTCAGAAAGCAAGAGAGACTGAATAGAGCGAGAGGCGATTACCCATGAGCACTTGGATCTGTGCGAACAGCACTCGCCAAAGCCAAACCACCCACAGCCCCTGCACCCACTGCACTGCAAAAAATCAGTCCCTTAATCAGTATTTTTGTCTTGATTTCCAGTAGAAATAGCCAAAGATTCTTAAAAAAAAAATACTTGAAGCAAAATTGTGAGCTAATCAGACTGTGAAATATGAGAGGAGAAAAGATGAGGGGGAGGGAGATGAATGTAGGACAGAGGGTTTGAGGGGGAGAGTGTCTGTGCTCCTTCATGTGGTGAAGGACGAGGTGCATGTGGCCCACAGCAGCTGGTCTGCCGGGAGACACTGAAGTTTGACCCTGATGAGGAGGAAAGGGAGAAGGGTAGGGAAAGAAAGTGAAGGAAAGAGAAAGAAGAGACATAGATGAAGTGAGAGTTAAGGAGGAAGGTGAGAGGCTGTAATCCTGTATCTGCACAAAAGGACGCAAATGCAAGTGAAAATATTACATGCTTACCAGAATGTTTAACTCGCGTTGTGGATGCGGTCTTCCAGTAATAACACAAGCAACTAAGTCCCTGTTTACACCTGGTGTTAAGATTTGGGTGCATTCATCTGAAGTCCGCACACAGAAAACCACGCCTCAGACAGCACGCAAATATTGAGTTCTCTTTCAAGTCTTGTGCTTGAATGGACAAATGAACACAAAAATTATGTTAAAATGCCCATCTTGGCCAGTATCATAGCAAACATAATAGGTTGGTTATGTCTCAAGTGAACGTAAACAGTCGAGAAAGACAACACTTGTGTATCAATATCAGTATGTTGGATCTGTGCATTTAGTCTTAAAGTAACAGCAGTCTAATATTCCTGCTGTCTGTGTTTTTAATGTTAATCAAACAACAGAAGACAAGGAAATCACTCACTGCTCTTGACTAAATAGCTTTTGTAACTTTAATAATGATTAAAAAGTTTGTTATTTTACATTTGATTTATTTATTCACATCTATACCTGAAAACTACGGCTAGATTCTTAATAAGCTGAAACTGTATCTTTGCTCTATTGTATTTATTTGTGCTGTTGTTGGTAGTTTATTTGTTCTTATTTTCTTTATTTTTATTTGACAGTAGTCCTTTTTTCCTTGAACTTAGCACATACCGAACCTTATCAAAACAGTGACCCTAAAAAAAAACATCCCTTGAATGGGCACATATATGGGCTTTTTCAGTTCTTTTGGTCTAATTTCCGAAATAAGATCAAGGTTAATTAATTACATTAATTAATCGCCACATCATGTAATTAATTAGATTAAAATTTGTAATCGTGTATATGATCGTTCATCGTTTTGTCCAAGTGCAAGTATTCGTGCACATCACTACTGTATACCTGAAAAGATTTTGAGAAATATAAAGAGAGACTGTGGAAGGTTGTTCATTGTCTGCCCTTTGAAAACATGGCCAATATATTTATACCTCTCTGTAGAGGAAGGAAAGAGGTACCAAGAGAAAGATTGAGGAACAGACTGTCACATTGCTATGAGGAAAGGACATGCAAACACTCTCATGAGGGAAGACAGAGCAGAGACAGGACGGACGGAATGACATGTAAGGGATGACAGTCATTAGTGGACTGTGGAGGGAATGTGTGTGTCGCAGCGTGAGGCTGGGAGGTGATGGATATAAATATCTGAGCACTGTTGTTTGGGGAGTTCAAGCGGGAAAAGCCCAGGCTTCCTGTCTGACCGCTGTACCAGCAGGATGGGAGTTCTGTTGCACGTTTTATACACAATACTCTCAATGCATGTTGATGCCCTACTAACATTTATTAAAAGCATTATACACAAATATGGTACTACACAATGAATGCATTGGCAAACAAATGCATGTAAAGATTTAAAACACTGGAAAGCTACTTGTTCCATGAGTGACAAGAGTACACATATACATAAACATTCTTAGATTGTATCTGCACATATATGTGTAGTTGTCAAATAGTTTGACCAAACACATCCTGTCAGTGAACAGTTAGTCTGGAATTTTGCATGGATTTTTTTATCATGCATTTCCTACTCTGTTATCAGAAGGCACAAAGTTTATTTAGCTGAAATCACTGAAGATGTGAAATCATTTATCTGTCAGTGAATCAGGCTTGCTAAGCTCTTCTGTCACCAGCTCCACCGCAGATGTTATCTGGGTTTTCAAGAGTGAACACGACATCCCGAGAAGGATAACAGTAAAGTTTGTTCTGTATGTGCGAAAATGTCATGTGAAATATTAGTGAAGATTCCAGTGCCATCTGATCTTGCTATTATTGTAGGAGACAGTGTCTGTGAAGAGTTTGAGAGGAGATATGAATCCTGTAAAGAGAATTTTTTAAATTAGAATACATTAAATGCTAACTTTAAAAAGAAAACAAAGTTGTCCATTTTATTAAAAAACTCTTATTTTATTATAAAACTCTTGAAATGTATATGCACCTTTGTAAATTTGTTAGTAGATAAACTAGTGAGAGTGAGAAAAGTCTTTACAAGAGTTTATTTTTACACTTTTGGTTAACCAGTGTTACCTCACCTGACCATAGGTGAAGAAACACCCATTTATGATTGGATCTATCCATGGATATGTCCACCTACCACTTATATTTCTTCCCCATGATCCAGTCACAAGTGTGATGTATGTGCTGAGTTTGCTTGTTTGTGTATGTGTGTGTGTTTGTGTGTGTGTAGTTTTCCTGCCATTGTCAGTAGGTGTGTGTCAGGCTGCAGTGACAGAGCTCAGGGGCAAATGAGAGAAATGTGTCTCCATCCGGCACACGCATGAACACAGTCACAACATCAACATAATGGACACACACATACAAAAAGACCCTGACCTGAGGGAATTCAGCCCCAACACATACAAACTGAATGACTAATACACTGACCAAACATTTATTCAGGAAACATTAGCGTGAATGCAGTAGTTTAGAAATTGCATCCTTGCCTTGGGACAGGGTAAGCAGCCAAAGCATTCATAGAAGTGTCTGAAAATGTTTATTTCTCTCCTGACTTGCAGCAGGTATGATGCTGAAATCAGCATGTTTCTCTGAGAACATTTTTGCGTATAGTGTACAGTAGCAATGGATGGCTCTGGAAGACCTTATAAGCAAGCATTCAATAACCACAAGGTCTGGGAACCTTTGGGGTCATAGTAGGAGTGCTTGGTTCAAAAAAGCTTGGGAAACCCGGAATTGGTAGATGCTTTTATCCAGAGTGACTAGCCATACTCTATTGCAAGGACAAAGTCCTCAAGAGCACAATGGTGATAATTAGTTTCTTGTTGGGTTCAAACCAGCATCCTTCTGGTTGCTGTTTCCCTCAGCTGGGACTGCTGTGCATAGTTGCTGCTTTGAACAAGAAAGAAGTTATCCCCAGAGGAATTCCTGATGTTTTTATGGCTATGTATTGTATAGCATGTCCCAAATCTGACACATATGTATAAGAAGACTTGTGAGACACCTGCGTACAGGTAGTTTGATAAACTTGATAACAAAACGTTTCCTAAAAATGAAGTGCTGTTAATATGTGATGTTCTTATCTAGAACATTCTATATTGCCTCTTGATACATTCTTGTGTTGTTCTGCTCATCACGTTCTTATCGGGACACTGCTGGCTTCAGATAAAAGCACGAAGATTAAATTAGCACTAATCACCGATCTGCCCAAGATTCCTCTCAGTGTTTGGGTCTCGCGGGAGCTCTGCGTACACATTGATTTTGTTACACTTATTACCTTTGGCACATCTTTCTCTTGCTTGCGTTTCTTCATCCCCCAGTGCAGAGTCTCAGATCTTAATCTCTGGGTGAGAGGGAGGCATGAGAAAAAGGTCTGTGTCAAGGACATCCTGCTCCGATGAAAATGAGGAGAGGAAGAAGTATTGTGTTGTTGAGCGCCAGTAGCCTTGAGGAAGCTGATAATGCTAGGCTCAGAGAAGCTGTCCTTCAAGTGCATGTTCGCCAGGGCCCGCGGGCGGGTAGAATCACAGCGAGCACACTGACCCAGTTATAGAGTTGCAAGGAGAGATTGAGCAAAGCAGAAGTAGAGAGAGGAAAAAAAGAGATTCAGGAGTCAAGATCAGAGACTCTTCCTTCAAGCAATTCCAGAAGATCGCTTCCAGATAATTCATTGTCTTCATGTTACTTGTCGACAAGACATCATTTATTTTCACTCTTTCACAATCACTAGTCAAATCATGAAAGAACTTGCTGGCATACGTCACCAGGCACTAACTGAACAGCATAGATCCATGACTATTAGCCCTTACGTAATCTGACTCCTAACAAGAAGCTTTGCATCATCAAAGTGTGAGGTCACCAAATTAAGTCACATCCTGTAGAGTCACTCAATCAGTCTAGGCAGAGCAGAGAGCCAGTCAAATACTCCTTTAGACTAACAGATCCATGGATAAAGTGTCCCTTTGTAACAGGTTGCCCATAGATTGTCTTGCAGAAGGTCATCTTGGGTTACATAATAGTCCTTAAAATAGCTCAAAGTGCTAGACCTGGGGCTGACCTTGTGGTTTGGTTCTCTGGGGGTAAAGATGGCAACGATGATTGTGAAAGATTCTTGTCTGTCTCTGGTGACAGGACAGGATCTGACACCCATACACGCCCCCGGTTCTCAGGTGTCCTCCGTCAGGTCTCAGCTATCTGACGGCCTGATGATCTCAGCACTACACTGGCAGCGGGAGGGTGCACGATTGGGTGTGTTAGGTGTGCTTGGGCTCCAGCAGGCAGCCATGTGTAACAGTGATGTCAGCCTGCCTTGCACCGGTGGAAGTGAGCCTTGCCCAACTTCGGATGCTGCTGGAGAAGAGGTGGGAAGCACACCGGTAGTTAGAAAAGGAGGAAACAGATTGAAAAGACAAAATGGAATTATGATCAGGGCCCAGAGGACAGTAGAGGAGAACCGAGTATGTGGGAAAGGGCGGAAGCGGAAGGTGACCTGGTACCACAGGCTTCTGGGCTACAGGTTAGTGACAGCTTTGCAGTGTCTTTTTCAAGTTATTTCAACCAGGTGTTTCTACATATCACTTCAGCAGCTGAACTCCACACTTTTACTTCTTTTCTCACTGAGATCGAGAGTAGGCGGTGCAGAGAGATGATATCATAGCTGTGTACGTGGGTTGACACCTGACTTAACGCGTGGAGGGAGTTTTCAACCCACACACAACTACAAAACCTAATTGGCTGAGACAATGGGAGTGGGGACAGAGATTATGATGCTGACAACAAGATTTAAGACTTAAATACACCAACGGTGGCATGTGTTGGACTGTTGCCATGACTACACAGGAGGGATGATATTACCGCAGGGTGTCGTAGGAGGGAGGGAGAGTCAGTGGCCGGTAAATTGAACACACATGCCCCGCGTTTGCACATGTAAACCCTCTGTACATCCCTTCATGTCTGCCTCTCAGATAAACAGGAGCTTGCACGATTCTGGCTGATGATAAATGTCACATGGACATCATCCATCTGAAATCTCTCGGTGAAGCCAGACCCCTGTCAGAGCCCATTTTGGTAGAACTAATTCCATTATAGCAGTCTCACTGATTGCTCTTCCTGTCTGTTTCCACCGGCTCTGGTCGGCATGTGGCGTATCCTTTATCTCAAATTGTGTTCCATTCTTCCTGCGTGCCATGCACTCAGTTGATTACTTTCTAGTGATATGTTCTGCTGTCCGCAAAATGACACAGTGTTTACCCAGGACTGATTGTACACTCTAATGTAAGGTTTTTTAAACAGTGGACATCGTTAATTGATTTCCTTAATGCCATGGAATAATATTAAACAGAAATGTGTTACTCATTTACCTGACTGCAATGGGAAAGAGGATATGGTGATCAGTTTAGTGCAATCTTGACCATTCAACATTTAACTCATTCACAGGCATGAGAAAGACATGCTTGCTTGCTGTGCCTGAAGCATGTGAGACTAATAATTCAGTAGTCATATTGTTTTGTAAAGCAAGCCTTTTTCCTCTGCTTCCTATATTGCATATTGCATGTGTGGATTGCATGTTTACATGTGTCATCTCATCCCATAAGAACATTTTGTTGTTCACAAGGGACTTCTGGAAGAAATGTCAACATTGTCTAAGGAGGTCGGCGCGATAGCCTCGTGGGCAGCGTCGACATATAGCTCCGTTGTGCTTCGATCGACCCAAGTTTGAGTCCTGCCTCGAGGACCTTTCCCGATCTTGCCCTCCACTCTCTCTTTTCCACTTAACTTCCTGTCTGTTTGCTGTCCTATCATAATAAAGACAAAAACGCCAAAAATAAATCTTTAAAACAAAAAAGAGATATCTTCTGAAAACCTAAAGGAGACATGTTAGATAATTACTTTTAGAAACACTTTAGAATGGGGAACAAGTCTCACCTTTTACTAGTTGCTTATTAGTTTTAATATTGGCTTTTTATTAATACTTATAAAGCACATATTAATGACTTATTCTGCATGACCATATTCTACATGCCTTAATTTTACACCATACCTAAACTTAAACGCTACAACAGCTACCTTACTAACTATTAATAAGCAGTAAATTAAGAGTTTATTGAGGCAAACGTCATAGTTAATAGTGAATATGTGTTCCCTATACCAAAGTGTTACCTTACTTTTTGTCAGAAGAAAAGTCTGTGTTCTAAAGTCTTAATTTTGACTCCAGTTTAGCACATTGGTGTCTAGGAGAAGCAATTGAGATGTTAAAGTTGTTTGTGATTTTTGTTTTTGTCTATGTGTATTACATTTTTTTTGTCTGTTTGTTGTCATGTTCTGGCCTTCACCACATTTCGTCATTGTTGCATGTTTTCAACGCACATGTCATCTGACAGTGGCTCTATTTTTAGCTCGGAGGGTAAAGGTGTGTGATCCCATGGCCCCAGCTCGCTTTACAAAAGAGTTCGTAACTAGACTCTCGCTTGTGTTCTCTCTGAACGGGATAATTTTAGATGAGGATTTGAAACTTTCAGCAGGGTGTCAGGTGTACGGTCCACCATTTCCTCGTCCGTTGTTCTTTTTACCCCCTGACTTTATTGCTTGTGTTGTGAGTGTGTGTAAAATTATACACAATGCATGGGGTCACTTTCAACCTTCGCCTTCAAAAGTGATGGCCATATGGCTCTGTGTTTACTATGTTTAATACTGAGCCTTTTGGAGGAAGATCAGGTAGCAAGAGTTTGAGAAAGGTGGTTAGTTTCTGCAAGTTCACTTACACACTTTGATGTGCACAACAGGTGGACTTTCAAATAACACAGCTGGAGATATTCACACATACTACATGATCACTATTATAGCTGTAGCTTTTTAATGCAAGTATCTAGTATGCTAATGAACATGATTACGCTAATATCTATGATGATCATTGCCAACATTGATATTTATACATCATTGTTGATGTATTGGCCACATACTTAATTGCTCTCTTTGTAATTGTACAGGCAGTTTGTTTTGTCTAAAAAGGTTATTTTTAAATATCTCATGTTGCTTGTATATGTAATGAATGGACATTCAATGGAATGGGATCCAAGTGCAGCTTTATTAACAAACAGGGTAGTCATACAGGCAGGGTCAAACACCAGCAAACAGGAATGTAAGAGGGAAGGCAGAGTTGTAATCGTTAGCCAGGCAAACAGGATCGAGGCAGGCAGCAAGAGGGAAATAATCCAATAACACAAAGCAGTAATCCAAATGGGCAGGCAGAGAACAATAAAAAAAACGGGAAACAGGCAGAACTAGAAACAAGGAAAACAAGACACGGGAAATGAACGCTCGGAAATGACTACAGATAGTAAATCAAGACTTCGCCACTGTGTGTGTGTGTGTGTGTGTGTGTGTGTGTGTGGAGCTTAAATAGTCTGGATGATAGGCTACAGCTGGCTGGGGTGATCAGTGACAGGTTACAGGGCTTCTATGTAAATGTCCTGCGCAGGTGTGAGTGAGTGTGTGATAGTGGATTGTGGGAAGTGAAGTCCAGTGGTGAGTGAGTAACAGTCCGGGGTGGAGTGCCCTCTAGTGGTTGTTCTAGGCACTCCAGTTGACAATCCTGACAGTATAAATGGCGCCTATAGATGGTTTTTTAGTATTGTGAAACTATTTTTGATTTTGCACATTAATAAATGCCTGAAATGCCTGTATAGTATTTTTTTTTTTTTTTTTTATATAGGTATTTTGGTACAAACACATTTTAAAACTAAAGTCATTCCATGTCAATTTAACCAGTGGTCCCTGGCTAAAAAAAATGATTTTGATCATTTTTTTTTTTCTGGTGAAAGAAAAGGCATGCAAACTTTGGAAAAACATTATTTTATGGCACTAAGACAGGGATGCTCTATGCAGTTGTTTTAATAGAAAAAAATGAGATACATTTCTAGTTTCAACATCATTTGTTCTTCAGATATTCCTTTTTAAAAGAAAAAATGTATCAGCTATATGTAAAGTGACCCACATTTAATTTTTGACCACTGAAAATGTGTCAAATTTGCCAATTTACTCGCAGAGCCACATTAAAATCCTCATATCTCAGGAATTGAACCATATTGTGCTGTAGAAATTAGGATACCAAATGAAGAGACTGTAAAAAGCCAAAATCTGAAAGGACATTAAGATATTTTAAATTCTTCTTGAGTTTACAGGCATGCCAATTTTGGGCAAAAAAACGCAAGTGCTTTTCCCATTTTTGAACTCTCATCGTTGGCATATAATGCAACAAAGATTGCTAAAGTCAACAAATTTTATTAACAGACATTCCAATCTCAGTGAAAAAATATAATAATGATGCTGCCATCTTTCTAAAGTTATTTTTACACCCCTGTATTTTGGCTCCAAATCTCAGGTGAAAATTGTCATTTTGACCCCCCTCTATAAAGTAGTGAATTACTCAGTAAATATACATCAATGGCATTTAATATTTTGGTTTTATCCTCCTGTATTAGAGTTATACTGCTGTGACAGTTCTGTGGAAGAATGACAGACAGAGGAAGTGATCATACAATACTGACTCATGCAAACTCCTTGCTGAGATACACACACACACACACACACACACACACACACACACATCGTGTCTAAGAACAGTCTTCTCTGCCCATTTCATACCATATGAGGCAGAGGCTCTCTTTGCATGCAGGGAATTATGGGAACTTCCTGGCCAAGCAGACTGGTTAACAGATTGGTCTGGATCATTTTGATACTGGCACAAGGTAGACGGCCGTCTCCTGTTGTGTGTGTTTGTAGTGTGTCCCCAGTTTAGATCCGTGATGACTAGTCCTTTTATGTGCAACAGCAAGGAGCTAAGCCCAGATGTCAAAACCTTCAGCTCAGCAAGATTTCATTATTTTCTCTTGAATGCATTTACTGGGTCTTGGGCTGAAGCTATTTGTGGTCGTTCTGTCATGCAGGAAAGCCATCTCCCGGTCGGGCCTTCAGCATTTGGGTCCAGCACACAATCCCTTCCCTACCCTGAGCAATGGACCAGCCAAGGAGCTCCGCAACACCGTGGATTGGAGCGTAAGTGTTCTTCATTCGTCTTTCATTCACATTGCCTCTCCAACATGAAGACAATGAACATTGGAACGCATTAACTTGAGTTAAGTAATCAGATTACTTTTTTCAAGTAACTAGAAAAGTAACACATTATTTTAAAATTTTCAACAAAATATCGCAAGTTACTTTGTTTTCCCATGTATTGACTGACAGCTCTCCTGTCCCCATGTTGAGAGAAATAATAATAGTGTTGTGTGCGCTGTGTGAACATGATGGTTATTGTAGTTCTAAATGTGAGCATTTACCATCTCTCTTGCAGTATTCCTCAAAATGAATAAAAGCAGTGAAATACAATCTCAGAATATTGCACACCCTTGCAATAATTAAATATATTAAATGAAACATATATACTTTATGTACTTAATCTCACTTTATTAATCAATGTCTTAGTTGCTGACCTTTGATGATCCGATTCAACCATACTAATAAGCAAAAATGACTTTAGATAAACATCACATTTGTGATCAACCTGAAGCTGATTCATTTCACTTTTGGTATGACAGGGCCTTTACATTTGCCAAAAATAGAATTTTTTTGTTATCAAAAAATAAACAAGTAAGCCCAGCCCATGTGAGAAAAAGCAATGCAAAAGTAATGTAAAGAATTACTTTCCATAAAAAGTAACTAACGCAATTGGTTCCTTTTTTAGGGAGTAACGCGTTATTGTAATACTTTACTTTTAAAAGTAACTTTCCCCAACACTGCCCACAATACACAACAAAAACACAGCTTCATTCATGGTGATCACCATCTTCCAGTTGTTGACGTTGTTGAATGCCGCACTTAAAAGACGTCGCTTTCAACCAGCTTACGTCACTTCGGAGTTCGTACTGGTGGTGCGAATGCAACCAGGAAAATGGCTCTAGTGAAATTGTTCCTTAATGGCTTGTTCCTATGACTAACTAGTGCGAAAGTCCCTATTGTAAAGAGTTTGGCACAGGCAAGTGGCACTAGTTTAGAATGTTACATCTGCTTTTCCCCCTCAAAATACAATGAAAGCATGATATATAGTGAGTTTAATACAGTATGTAACATTCCAAGACTAAAGCCGTAGAAGATCGTGCAATAGTTTTGCACATATCAGCACATTTGTACTGGTGGGTGCTGTTTGGCGTGGGCGGGTACCGCAAAGACAGTTGGCATGGTAAAAGAGAGACTCGTTAATCCAGGTGCTGTGTGTACAGATGGAGACTGCTGAGGGGGCGGAGCCCAGCAGGATGCTTCCTGTGCGTCTTTGCTGGCCTTTCCTTCTCCGCTAGTTCCCGACGTGACCAGCGCAGCCATCAAACATTAATGCGCCTTCCTAAAGCTGCTAAGTGTGTGTACGAGGCAGTGCCTCACAATGTGTGTGATTTGAATCCAGGAAGCTGAATATTTTTGCCTTTAAATGCTCAGTTGCATATGTCAAGTCAAGTCACATTTATTTATGAAGCGCTTTATACAGTACAGATTGTTTCAAAGCAGCTTTACAGTATAAAGAAGCAGCATTAATGTTCCAAAGTTCTTCAGTTATGAAACTAATACAGCTGTAAAGCAGCTCTAAAAAGACAATAGTGTACTTATTCAGCTCAATTTAGGTAGGAAGCGCAACTATAAAGCAGCTCTACAGAAGATAATAGTGTCAAAAGTGCAAGTGTCATCGAATTATGAATTGTATATAGCTATATGTATAACTGGATTAGTGGAAGTTGTTATAATAGCCATGAAGCATGATTTGCTACATGCTAATCATTTAGCTTGAGGGGATGTTTTCATTCTAGAGAGCATTTGATCAATGTTTTTGGTTTGTTTTCCTGGAAGAGTAACATAAATGCATGTATCTTCTAATTTTGTGAGCATTTAAGAATCCTTTAGCTTCCAGATGTTAGCTTTGAAGCTCATAGACATGGGCTGAAAGCCACAAAACTTTTGGTTACATCTTCCTGTGCACAGGAGAACGCAGTGAACGGTGATCACCTGTGGCTGGAAACGAATTGCTCTGGGGATCTCTGCTACCTGGGAGAAGAGACGTGCCTGGTCAAGATTGCAGTGAGTATATCGTGGCTAAACAGGTTAAAACAGATGAAAAGAACTGGAGAGAAGTCAGGCAGTTGCTGTATTTAGACAGCTAGCTGAAGGCAGAGAAGAGAGTGTCATTAGAGCATTTTAGCTGTGACATTTTCTTTTATGAGATAATGTGAGGATGGTGTGTATTGAAAGGTGGAGGCAGCTATTAGTCTGAGAATGTTCAGCAGGTAAAAGGATTTTGTTAGGCTTTTGTTAAAACGCGGCGCCGAGCTCTGATGTTTTTAAGAGCCATTGAAACTCTATTATTGCCACTTCAAGTGGTTGGCAAAATCCTTTCTTGCCTCAGAGGAAACAAGTTTTTTACAGCTGAAGATGAGAGTGCAGTGAGAGCATATTCCTTTTACAATTGAATTAAAAGAAGAGAAGTAGATGTGTGCGTTTGCTCAGGCTATTGCTCTATGACAAATCATTGTGTGTTTTGTGCTGTTCGGTTCTCTTTAAGAAGTCGGCTCCCCGGAGGAAGTGTGCAGCCTGTAAGATCGTGGTCCACACGGCATGTATTGAGGAGTTGGATAAGGTGAGCGGAGGCAGAAATAACCATTTCATTCTCATGCACGTCATGAATACGCCCTCCACAGATGAACGCTGACGTTTGTCTCTTCAAACAGACATCAGGAGGATAATGAAATGGGATGAGATGGTATAATCTAGATATTGCAGTTATGGGTTTTAGGATCAGGAGTTGTGGGTCCCTGCTGTTGCGATGTTCAAATATAGTTATCAGTACAATTGTGGGAGTAGATGTGAAAGAATGTCAAGGTAACGGTAAATATCACAATATCCATTTAATGAAAAAATTTTATCTTTTACAATGTGGTAATGTCTGTTTTTGGTTCAGTTATTGAAATAAATATATTAGAAATTCTGTTGAATTAACTAGTTCAGACTTTATTTTTATTGTTTGTTAAATTTGTTAAACAATAATACTAATATTCATAATGACTTGTATGTATATACACTCACCGGCCACTTTATTAGATACTTTATACACCTTGCTAGTTTCAGGCTGGACCCCCTTTTGACTTCAGAACTGCATAAATTTTTCGTGGCATGAATTCAAAAAGGTGCTATATTGAGATTTTGGTCTATATTGACATGACAGCATCACGCAGTTGCTGCAGATTTGTCGGCTGCACATCCATGATGCGAATCTCCCGTTCCACCACATCCCAAAGGTGCTCTATTGGATGGAGATCTGGTGACTGTGGAGGCCATTTGAGTATAGTGAACTCATTGAATTGTTCAAGAAACCAGTTTGAGATCATTTGAGCTTTGTGATATGATGTTTTGTCCTGCTGGAAGTAGCCATCAGAAGATGGGTACATTGTGGTCATAAAGAGATGGATATGGTCAGCAACAATACAATAATACAACAAACAAAATAAAGATGTTCAATTGGTATTAAGGTGCCTAAAGTGTGCCAAGAAAATATCCCTCACACCATTACACCAGCAGCAGCCTGAACCGCTCATACAAGGCAGGATGGATCCTGAATGTTGCAGCAGAAATTCAGACTCATCAGACCATGCAATGTCACTACCGTGTGACTGGCTGATTAGATATTTGCTTTAACAAGCAGTTGAACCTAATAAAGTGGCTGGTGAGTGTAATATAAAGTAGTAAGCTACAACAATAGTAGCTACATATGTGTCTTTCATTGTCTCTCCTTCACAGATCAACTTCCGTTGCAAACCCACCTTCAGAGAAGGTGGTTCTCGATGCCTTAGAGATGTGAGTCCACTTCATCGCCACATGACTTCAAACCGTGCATCACACTGAATTTGCTTTGACGTATACTTATTGTACTCTATGTGCTATGGCAGAATGAACCCTTGTTGGCACGTTTACATGTGACCCGTTGTGTCTGTTTGCGACAGCAGAACGTTTTGAGACATCACTGGGTCCACCGCCGGCGGCAAGAGGGGAAGTGTCGTCAGTGCGGCAAAGTATGTCACACCGTTTTATTGATGGGGAGTGGCAGCTTTGTTATGCAAAAGTCAAGTGTGTTAATGCTATCCTTTACTTTCATTGTAGAGTTTCCCTCAGAAGTTTTTCCATAGTAAGGAGATCGTGGCCATCAGCTGCTCCTGGTGCAAGCTGGCAGTGAGTGTCACATCTGTTTAACAGGGGTGTAATGGTACAAAAACATGACGGTTGGGTATGTACCTTGGTATTGAAGTCACGGTTCGGTACAGCAAGGGGGAGAAAACTAAACATAAATTTGCTTATTTTTGTGGTTGAAACACTGGTTCTTTTGCACTTTTTCCGGTTAGCAAACAGCTTTGCATTACTGCATGCGCCCCCCTTTTGGATTGGAGTGTGGATCGCCTGTGACTGACTGTATTCGTCATCTGACTCTATGCACCGAACCGTGACGATTCGGGATGAATAGTGTTACGCCCAATGTTTAACTGACAAAACCTCACTTGTTTATGTGATGCAGACTTGATCCATCTTTTTCCCTGTTTGTCTAACTCAGTTCCACAATAAGGTCACGTGCTTCATGCTCCATCAGATCGAGGAGCCCTGCTCACTGGGAGCTCACGCCGGGGTCATCGTACCCCCTTCCTGGATCATCAAAGTCAGGAAACCGCAGGTACACTCACCGAAGACAGCTGCTGTTTGCATCTGTTTGGGTTTTTATCAGCACTTTATGAAGCGAGGTTTTATGTAATGTCCTGCAGGAGACGCTAATGCAAAGTGACACTAGACTGTGTTTTGAAGCTGGGCTGTATGCTCTTGTCTTCTTTTGCTGATCGTCTCCAGCTTAAATATGCTTTGATGCTGTGAGATTTTATATCAGTAACATTGCGTTTCATAAAAATCCTCTACATATTTTGTATGGAGCTTGTTGCATTGTTTCCTACACTTTCAACATCACAGTTTATCTGTTGCATTAAAAGCTAGAAATGAATTGATCAAAAACTGACCCATCATATCAACAGTCATAGCAGATATTTAGACCACACCCACTCTGGTGACATGCTCAGCTATCATTGGTGGATTTACTGTATATTGATGGGAATGGTTTTTGAAATGTGGCATGATACTGCCACTTTCAATTCAGGAGTTGGTAAAAGGGAAGTTGCTTGCTTGTACTCAAACTGTTGGAATAGTTCAACCAAAGAAAATCTTGTTTTGCAGAAGCTTCACACTGCTCTTTTTTAACAATGAGAGTTTAAGAGCAGAGGAAGATTTTTAGGAAATGGCTCCAGAAGACTTTGAATATAGTGAACAAAACCTCTGAACTACTTTTAAGATATTTTATGGTGCTTTTTTGCCCTTTTGGCATTTGTTGGTAGAAAAGAGCCGTGTGAACTTTCTTCTCATCTCAACAAGAGCATGAATAAGTTTTACATTTTGGGTGAACTATTCTTTTAATCTGAAATGAACACTTCCTCAGTAATGGTAAAACTACAACTTGGTCCTGCTCGAGTTGGTTTTGGTATGTTTTGGCTCAGTCGACGTCTTTCTCCTGTGTCCCAGAGCTCATTTAAAAACTCCACTCGAAGGAAAAAACGGACGTCCTTCAAAAGAAGAGCCAGCAAAAAGGGCACGGATGTGAGTAGATCTGATTCCTGTCCTGTCCCTCCTTTTAAATAATGCCACAATGTTTTCTGAGGGCCTTTCTTCCCTTAACTCCTGCTCAGTGATCATCTGTCTCCACAGCTTACTGCTGCAGTGTGTGTTTGTGTGTGTGTGTGTGAGTGTGTGCAAACGTGTGCATTTATTTGAAATATAATGAAGTGACTTTGAAATGACAGGAGTCAAAATGGCGTCCGTTCATGCTGAAGCCGCTGCCCTCACCGCTGATGAAACCAGTGCTGGTGTTTGTCAACCCCAAGAGTGGCGGAAACCAGGTGATGTTCTGTATGAAGAGACTAATAGAAGAGTTTATCTGTCTGTCGTTCTATCTGTATGTTTTGTCTGTTTGTCGTTCAATCTGTCGTTCTATCTATCTTTCGTCTATCTATCTATCTATCATCTATCTATCTATCTATCTATTTATCTGTCTGTCTGTCTGTCTGTCTGTCTGTCTGTCCGTCTATCCGTCTATCTATCTATCTATTTATCTGTCTGTCTGTCCATCTATCTATCTATCTATCTATCTATCTATCTGTCTATCTATCTGTCTATCCGTCTATCTATCTATCTATCTATCTATCTATCTATCTATCTATCTATCTATCTATCTGTCTGTCTGTCTGTCTGTCTATCCGTCTATCTATCTATCTATCTATCTATCTATCTATCTATCTATCTGTCTGTCTGTCTGTCTGTCTATCCGTCTATCTATCTATCTATCTATCTATCTATCTATCTATCTATCTATCTATCTATCTATCTATCTATCTATCTATCTATCTATCTATCTATCTGTCTGTCTGTTGTTCTATCTATCTATCTATCTATCTATCTATCTATCTATCTATCTATCTATCTATCTATCTATCTATCTATCTATCTATCTATCTATCTATCTATCTATCTATCTGTCTGTCTGTCTGTCTATCTATCTATCTATCTATCTATCTATCTATCTATCTATCTATCTATCTATCTATCTATCTATCTATCTATCTGTCTGTCTGTCTGTTGTTCTATCCGTCTATCTATCTATCTATCTATCTATCTATCTATCTATCTATCTATCTATCTATCTATCTATCTATCTGTCTGTCTGTTGTTCTATCTATCTATCTATCTATCTATCTATCTATCTATCTATCTATCTATCTATCTATCTGTCTGTCTGTCTGTCTGTCTGTCTATCCGTCTATCTATCTATCTATCTATCTATCTATCTATCTATCTATCTATCTATCTATCTATCTATCTATCTATCTGTCTGTCTGTCTGTCTATCCGTCTATCTATCTATCTATCTATCTATCTATCTATCTATCTATCTATCTATCTATCTATCTATCTGTCTGTCTGTCTGTCTGTCTGTCTGTCTATCTATCTATCTATCTATCTATCTATCTATCTATCTATCTATCTATCTATCTATCTATCTATCTATCTATCTATCTATCTATCTATCTATCTATTTGTCTGTCTGTTGTTCTATCTATCTATCTATCTATCTATCTATCTATCTATCTATCTATCTATCTATCTATCTATCTATCTATCTATCTATCTATCTATCTATCTGTCTGTCTGTTGTTCTATCTATCTATCTATCTATCTATCTATCTATCTATCTATCTGTCTGTCTGTTGTTCTATCTATCTATCTATCTATCTATCTATCTATCTATCTATCTATCTATCTATCTATCTATCTATCTATCTATCTATCTATCTATCTATCAGTCTGTCATTCTATCTATCTGTCTGTCTTTCTATTGTTCTGTTGTTCTATCATTCTTTCGTTGTCTCTGTTTCTGTTGTTCTATTTGTCATTCAGTCTGTCTGTCTATCGTTGCATCTATCATTCTGTTTCTTTTTACCCTTCTGTCTGATCTATCTGTCTGTCTGTCTGTCATTCTATCTGTCGTTCTATCTTTCATTCTATCCATCTGTCTATCTATCTGTCTGTCTGTCTGTCTATGACTCTGTCATGCTATCAGTCTGTCTGTCACTCTGTCTGTTGTTCTTTCTGTCTTTTGTCCTGTCTTTCTGTCTGTGTCATTTTGGCTATCTTTCTCTCTGTCTGATCTGTCTGATCTTCTGTTTGTGCTTCTCAGGGGACTAAGCTGCTGCAGATGTTCATGTGGATCCTGAACCCTCGGCAGGTGTTTGATTTGTCTCAGGGAGGGCCCAGAGAAGCGTGAGTCCCTCGGTTTCAGCGTTCTCTTTCATTCCGTTTCAGATCATCTCTCCCTCCCTTAATGAGCTTTAACCCACCATTTCTTTGTCCTGACCACATTAATTATGTAGTCGTTGGATCTCAGCAGTGCTGTGTTCTGTGAGGGAGTTCAGTGTTCTAGAAGCTTCTCTCCCCGCTGCCCACTGCCTCCGTTTGCTTCAGTAATTGAGCTGTGAGGCTGCACAGCACAGGCGCTCTGATGGGCTCTGGCGATGACAGAGAGAGAGACAGAGAGAGAGAGAGAGAGAGAGTATTAAGATGGGAGGGCAGACACAGCTGGGCGGCTGGGGGCTTTTCTTTGGAGTTGTCTGACAGAGCTGTGATTAAACTCCTATTAAAACAGAAAACCAACACACACTCACACACATGCAATGGCCCACAAAAGATTTAATCCACACTTAAAAATGTCTGAATGTCTTTGCATTGGAGGGAAAAAGTGAAAATATCAAACCAAGTGGCATTTATTTCAAAGAAAAATAATTTTTAGTGTCAAACATTGCACAATTTTTTTTTTTTTTGTAAGTTTTAAATAAAAGAATAGATGCAATGTGCAAATGCATTTTGTGCATAACTAATGCATTTTGAACCAGACCTGTGGTAATACTAGACTTCATACATCTGCTAAAAATCACCTTTTGGTTAAAAGTCAGTGTGTTAACATTATTTATTGCATATGTTTATTGTTAATTTATAAATATAGTATTGTTCATTGTTAATTAATGTTCATTTATAATACATTAACTAATGCTATGTAGTTTAGACAACCTTAAATGTTGAAAATACATATAAATCTATATAAAAAGTATTTAAAGAAATTAAATTTGATAAAAGCTGTAAAAAGTATTGTTCATTATTAGTTCATGATTCCTAATGAATTAATTAATGATAACGATTTAAATTTATTGTAAAGTGTTACCAATGTCATTGCAAAGTGAGAAGATGATATTTTCTTTTGAAATTTTTTATCTGATTCAGTGAAATTCAGTCATTTGTAAATGTGCAAAGTGTCCAAATACTTTATGGGGTCCCTTTTTTAAGGGTGCTTCAAACAGCTGTTATGTTTGGATTTTTTATGCTAAATGGATGTTAATTAGCATGCTAATTGATTTTAAATGCATCAGTAACAAATATCACTATTGTTTCCCTCTGTCCATCAGGTTGGAATTATACAGGAAAGTGCCAAATCTTCGCATCCTTGCCTGTGGTGGAGATGGAACGGTAAGGTGCAATGCATGTTGGGATGATCAGATAGGAGGAAGTTTAGACATTTTGGACGCACCTCCCTCTGGTGACAAATGTGTGGAACGACAATGACCTGAAAAGTAACAAGCAGTGGCAAAACATTGTAATTAGTTAATGCTGGGTCTGTGGTTTGCAGTGTCACGCTTTCTCATGGGTAATTTCTTGATCGATGACTCATGCAAGACGAACCTTGGATTTCCTGAGTGCTTTTGGCATTCCTGCCCCTGAACGAGCAGTGTGTCTTCTTTTGTCTAGGTGGGCTGGATTCTCTCAGCCTTAGATGAACTGCAGATGAACCCACAACCCCCTGTTGCTGTGCTTCCTCTTGGTACAGGAAATGACCTTGCCAGGACTTTAAACTGGGGAGGGGTGAGTCAATTAAATGAATGGATTCGTTCAGTTCAGAATTAAATTTTCCTGTTAATTTACTCACCCCCATGTCATCCAGGATGTTCATGTCTTTCTTTCTTCAGTCGAAAAGAAATTAAGGTTTTTGAGGAAAACATTCCAGGATCTTTCTCCATATAGTGAACTTCAACAGGGTTCAATGAGTTGAAGGAGTTTCAATGCAGAGGGCTCCACATGATCCCAGATGTCGCTTTGTAGACACTGGATCTTTTCTTTCGCCTACATCACGTGACCTTTCCAACGTGATTACATAATGCGTGACGCATCGCAGAGCTAGTGCAAGATGAGCATTTATGGTTAAAAGTATAAAAAAAAAAAAATTCTTTTAGAAACTGGCTGATCATTTTGCTAGATAAGACCCTTATTCCTCGTCTGGGATCGTGTAGAGCCCTTTGAAGCTGCATTGAAACAGCAATTTGAACCTTCAACCTGTTGGTAACCATTCAAGCCCACTATGCGGAGAAAAATCCTGGAATGTAACCTTCATTTCTTTTCGACTGAAGAAAAAAAGACATAAACATCTTGGATGGCATGAGGGTGAGTACATTATCAAGAAATTAATGCTGAAGTGAACTAATCCTTTAAATGATAGTTTCATACCCCATACACTTTCTCCTTTCTTAGTAAGGGGCACATTTTTCTTACTATTGCTAGTGTAAATGATCATTTCCATGTAAACATGCTGCTATCACAGAAATCTGACATCCTTCACACATTTCACACTCATCTCACTCATGAAATGCTGAATAAAAGCACCTTTGTATTTTTATTTGGTTTGTTTTAAACCACACAAGAGCGTATGAAACCAAACAGCATTAGTTGGATGTGATGGGGCTGCTCTGATTGGCTGAGAGGCTGTAATTGTGCAGTTGGCCAGCTAAGTGGTTGTCACTGATAAATGCCGCTCATTATTTTCCATTATACTCTGACCGCGTGCCTGGAGAAACACTGGCCATGGAATCTGGAGTGTCTCTCTCGTTTTTTCCCCTGTGTTTTCCATGCTTCAATCGAAAGTCTGTTATTAGCAATGAAGCGGGTATAATGATCCTCGCTGTCTACTCTGAACATTTGAATTGATGCTATGATCATGCCAGGAGTAAATAGCCCTTCACATACTGTAGCCATAGGCGGAGTTTGGGGGGGGGGGGGGGGGGGCCCCCCCCCCCCCCCCCCAGTCCATTAATTGCCTGTGCCTGTCTTTGCTTTTTTTTTTTTTTTTTTTTTTTTTAATTTCAGAATTTTCATTATTTCTATAGTCTTATCTTCTTATATATGTAGAGTAGAATATGTATAAAATTTTTAATTAATTTTAATTAATTTATTTATTACATTTACGATTTCCTTGATTTTTGAATCATCTAAGTTGTATCGCGGTACGTGAGGGCTCGTCTCTTTATTTTTTTTTTTACGCAAAAAAAATTTTCTTTCGTTTTTTTTTTTTTTTTTTTTAAAAAAAAAAAAAGTACTAAAAAGTTTTTTTTTTTTCTATTCTACATCAAAACTCAAATTAATTGCTGCTAATACTAAGCATCGAGGCCAACGCAATCAAATCAGAGAACAACGCCCGGTAACTGCATTAGTAAGTGATATGAAGTGAGGGTAGTTCTGTTAGTCAAGGGATAGGGTAGGTAGAACACACTGTAAAATGAAAGAAACACTGAAGAACACACTGTAATCCAAAAATTTTCACGCATAATCGTTTGATTTTCGCATTGATTTCAAGAACGGCGTCCATTTTCCGCATATTTATGCTTTTATCAATTTTTTCAAATATTTCGCAAATGCCGCCGATTTTTCAAGAAAAATATGCTATGAAAAATAAGTTATTTCATCTAAAAAAAAGTCAAAATAAATTAAAAAAAAGTTGAAAATGAGCGTTTTACTTAAAAGTTGAAAAAGCCATTATTTAACCCCTATTGCCATTTTTGCCTTATGAAGTGAACTAATTTAACGAACGTGACGTTAAATAATTGCCTGAACGAAAGCCTGATGAAGTGCCGAGAAAAATTGATCTCAACGACAATCATTCTCAATCTCAACAAAAGCGATGAAAAAATAAGTCAAAGACCGCTATAAAGCAAATATTGTTAATGTGTAAAAGTTAATGTATTTTGTGTAATGTTAAATGAAGTAAGTAATTAAGACACTGTGTAACTGAATTTACGTTGTTGTACTTAGATTACACAGGTTTCTGTTTTTTTACTTAATTTTTACAGAACTTTTTTTATTTTATGTTATTGTTTTTTTTTTTAAGTTTCTTGATTTTTTTTTTTGTATTTGATTTTTTATTTTTTTGTGAATGATTTGAAATTTGTTTGACTCAATGTTTTTGAAATGAAATAAAAGAACAATTATGAGAGCTGTGTATATTCATTTTTTAGTATTTCTAAATTTCTACATGTGAATAGTTTAGAGAGTGTAACATTTTGTTGGGGGTGTTTACCTTCTTTTGCCCTTTTTTGCATCAAAAATTGCAAGTTTTTGTTTTTTCCCAAAATTTTTCCAATAAAAAAATCCAAAAATATTTTCAAAAACCCAACGCATTTTTTTAGCGTTTTTGCAAAAAACGCAATTTTTTTGCCGCAAATTTTTTCAAAACGGGACAAATTTTTAAGAAAGGATGCGTACACAACAAAAACAAAAACACATTCGCTTTTTTTCTGAAAACCCTGAACGCTTTTTCTTACGCACACTTTATCACAAACACGAGTTAACCCTACTCCTGAGCAAAACACAACTATAAAGCCACTCAAAAGTAAATTGTTTTTTTTTTTTATATGTAATTTCTATTGTATTGTTAAAGTGATTTATATAATGTATAATATAAAAAAAATTATGAATATATTAAAAAAGCCCCCCTAAAAATAAACCCCTGGTTATAAAAAAACCTGGGCAAGACTGTAGCTGTGTTATGTAAGGTAAGCCCTCTCAACTCAACATGATCTCTTCATATTTCAGGGTTACACCGATGAGCCGGTGTCTAAGGTCTTGTGTCACGTGGAGGACGGTACAGTGGTGCAGTTGGACCGCTGGAACCTGCAGGTGGAGCGTTCGGCTGTTCAACCGGAGGAGGGCACGCAGAAGGTGATCGCTGTATTCATGCTGACACGTTCAGGGCTTGGCATTAACACCTGCCACAGATTTCAGCAGTGCTGTGTAACACAGTCACTCCTACTAGCCACTTTAGGCTTAATTTTATATATAATATATACATTTTTTAACTGTAGTCTTTTAAAGAGGCATCTGAAATAATAAACTAGAATGCAGTGTTGTTGAAGATATCGCTACTAAATATCTGAAACACTTCTAATACTCATTTTACTCAGAAAATATACACAATAGCTGCGCTTCCTCTCTCTCTCATCTCTCCGCCAGCGAGTCGACACACAAACCCGCCTCCCCTCACTATCCCATCTCATTTGCTCCGGATCAAAATGGTTGGTGTTACGGGGCTTTAATTTTGCTGTTGGATTGTATGTATTGCGCATAATTTGACTCATTCCCACAGATTTTTTTCTCACACCCAAAGTGCGCACACATAAATCCGCCTCTCAGTACTAAACTGAGTTCTTTTTCGCTGCTCAAATACATACTCATAATGCTCGTCTTGGTCAGTATTCACATAAAAGCAGTCAGTTATACTTTAAGTGAAATAAAACGCATGTGTAACAGAGTAATGGATTTGTGCGTCGGATCTTAAAGTGACAGCAGCCTAATATACCTGCTGCCAAGTTATGAGATAATATTAAAAATATCTGTATGGTACTTTTTCCCCATGGTATCAATCTCAAAATTGTGGCCAGTGAAAAGGCTGAGTGGCTAGTGACTTTGGAAACCCATTTGCCACAATGGCTGTTGAGCAAAAAAGTTATTGCCAAGCCCTGATGACATTTATACGCTGTTGATATTACAATGTGTCTCTTTGTTGTCTCTCATCAGCTTCCTCTAAACGTGTTCAATAACTACTTCAGCCTCGGCTTTGACGCCCACGTCACCCTGGAGTTCCACGAGTCTAGAGGTTTGTTATTTGCTAATTTTAAAATTGAATAATGAGTTAATGAGGTTAGCAAAATGTAGTTTACCTTTAAACGCATTACAAACACAGTTAATACATTTAAGATTGCATTTTCATAGATACTGGCATATTAATGAACCTTTAAAGCTTAAGCTTTTATATGTAAACGTAATGTTCATCAGTCAAGCTGTTGAATACGGAACAGGCCTTGATGTGTATTGTAAGTGTGGACGGGCATATGTTAATATATATGATGGCCTCATACATATTAACCGTGGTGATTCTCAACGGTGGGCTGGATTGTGATCATTGTGATCGTGAGCGTATGTGTGGTACATTGAAACCTTTTAATTTAAAAAAAACTTTTTTATTTTAAAGAAAAATCCTGTTTTCTATGATACGACCCTTTTAAAATGAACTCCTGACTCACATTATTGGCTGCGCACATGTGTGGCTTTTAATGAAATGTCCAAGATCTTTATGTATCTGTTCATTCTCATTCTCTTTTCATAGTGTCATAATCATTTGTGTCGTTGTGTTCCATCACAGAAGCCAACCCCGAGAAATTCAACAGTCGCTTCCGTAACAAGATGTTCTATGCAGGGGTATGCAGAGTTCCTGTCTGACAGAATAAGTGTATGTTTAAGTGGTGTGTGTGTGTGTGTGTGTGAGTGACTCTTAGTTTTGTCCCCTCAGGCGGCTTTCTCCGACTTTCTCCAGCGAAGCTCCAGGGATCTGTCTAAGCATGTCAGAGTGGTGGTGAGTATAAAACTTCACCTGAAGCACCTGTTCCTGTCTGTTCATGCTAACTTTCCCTGTGTCCACCTGATATTTAACACGTTGTTCTCGGTAATTATTTCTCTTCTGCATTCTGACAGTGTGATGGTACAGATCTCACACCCAAGATCCAGGAACTGAAGTTCCAGTGCATCGTCTTCTTGAATATTCCCAGGTGGGGTGCAAAAATAAGGGTCATTCTCAGGAAAAGCCATTTATGTCTTTTTATTTGTAAATAATAAATTCTGGCAGTATCAGTGCTTTGTAATAAATCAGATATTAAATATAAAACAACTTTCAAAACATGTTTTTTCTGCCAAGACTGGTACATTAGAAATGTGTCTGGGTTGAAGGTCACCGCAAAACATCTAATAATGGCCTTCGCTAACACATTTTTGTACTTAGTGCCAAGAAAAAACAATTCCCTACAAATATATTACTCTGAAATTCAAATGTTGAGGTTGAAAAGGTCAATTATAATAAGTGTGGCTATAATGAAATAGTGTTAATCTTCTGACTTCTATGATGTCACTTCCTCAAATATGACTTTAGAAAGATCAAACCAATTTTTTAAACCATCTACGGAGGGAAACGTTACTGAATAATAATAATTTCTGCATATTCTCAGAAAGTGCATGGAGCATTAAAAATGACTTACAGTAGACTCAATTTTTTTAACCCAATATAAGCTTTTCATTTCAATTGCATTGCAACTGCATGTCAATTAAAGTTCAATTATGTTAATTATATCAGTGGTACGTCATAGGATCACACGCTTCCCGAGAATGAGCCATTTTCAGTGGATCTATATTTACGAGCTGCATGATTCTGGATAAATTGAAAATCCCAATTTTTTTAATCGTTGCAGTCTATTTAAAAGATATCAAATTAATTTGATTGAATGATTGTTTTAAAAAAAAATTTTAATTGAATGAGTCACTGTTAAATACTTCACTTGTTTCTGTATTGGATGAATCAGCGTTTTTGAATGAATCTCTTGAATGAATGATTCAATGACACATTTTTAACAGTCACTTGGCGACACCTACTGGTGGAACGGTGTAATTGATAGTCTTTATTTGAAGTGTCAAGTTACTTTCAAAAGGTGATTTACTCTATTTTGATCACTACCATAGTCATCAATATACTATAGACTTTTATCTCAGTACTTCTGTGATTATTGCAACACAGAAATAATGAAACTGTGTGGTTGAAAAGACTGTTTGTGAAGCCGTTTCGTACCTAAACATGCTTTCTCAGGCTCAGCGGCAGCGTAAACAGAATGTTCTGCTGTGATCGTACTTGTCAAAGGTTTAATAGACACAGAAGAATCGCTGTCATTTAGGAATAAGATCGCATGTGTGTTTGAATTGATCTTTCAACGATTAATCGTGCACCTCTATCCCAGTTGTTTACCTTCAACTTTTTTTTAAACACGTCACCAGGGCTGTCTTATTTTATGTACCTCATTAAATGCTGTACTCTCTCTGTAGATACTGTGCTGGTACCATGCCATGGGGCAACACGGGCGACCACAGAGATTTTGAGCCTCAGAGGCATGACGACGGCTGCATCGAGGTGATCGGTTTCACCATGGCCTCTCTGGTGAGCAATAGCTTATTCCGTCATATTGCACGTTGCATATTCTCCCATTCACTCTAATATGAGTGCACCTTTGTCATGAGAAATAGAGTCCCTCCCCCCAGGTCTCCTTTTAGATCCAGGCGCCAATGTCTGGTCATTGGGAACTATATTGGAAGCAAAAAATACCTAATATAATATAAGCAAGTACATGAACTAACTAAAAAAACAATAAGAATGAGAAATGGTTGATTTCACAACCTATTGCTTCAGTTATATAGTAGGATATGAACCATGTCATTTAAAAGACATTAATGGTCACTATAACATAATATATAAATCAGGAATTATAATCAGGCGCTAAAAATACTACCCATTAAAAGTCTGGTAATCACTGGGGTCCCTAAAGGAGACGCGATTTCTAAGGGGGACTCGATTTCTCACCACACCGTCTTTTGATGTAGCTTCAAGGTATATGGCTTACATGTACTTCCCTGTCTTCACCACAAGGCGGCGCTGCAGGTGGGCGGCCACGGCGAACGGCTGCATCAGTGCAGAGAGGTCGTCCTCACCACTTTCAAGACGCTGCCCGTGCAGGTGGACGGCGAGCCGTGTCGCCTCGCGCCCTCGACCCTGCGCATATCACTGAGGAACCAGGCCAACATGGTGCAGAAGAGCAAGAGACGCACATCTGTGCCGCTGCTGAATGAGTGAGTCAGAATAATCTGCACACACAAGTACTACTTACTCCACTCATGCACCAGTGCAAAATACATATGCATCTGTGACAAATGCAGATGATGTTTAAAATGCATGTGTAAAGGTTTTTATCTTGCTTTGAACTTATTTGTTTCACACATTTTTATGTTTTGATCTCGGATTCATGCATATTAGGAAAGTTTCTTGGTGTTTACAACATGATATTTGACAGCGTGAGCTAACCTAGTTCTGTTATTACTAGGTCAAATATTTAGAGACTGACTTGCATCCATCCATCATAAATATAATCCATACGGCTCCACGGGGTTAATAAAGGCATTCTGAAGCGAAGTTATTGGGTTTTTGTATACTATATTATCAACTATATTAACTATAATAACTAGCTTCAGGCAGACAATATAATATGCTGTCTAAAATATATCTATATACTGTTTAAAATATACTGTCCTTATGTTGTTTCTACATTAATTTGGGAATTAAATATAAAATTCTTACAATATAAAACTATGTTTAAAACTTTAATGTTAGGTGCAATTTAATTACAGAAAAATATGATTAATTAGTTAATTTTTTTAATTAATTGACAGCACTAAATAAAAGATTGTGCCTATATACTGCCATTCAAAAGAAATTAATACTTTTATTCAACAAGGATGCAATAAAGGTTCATTGTGTACATTTTAGCGGCATCTAGTGGTGAGGTTGTGAACCAACGTCTCATAGAGCGAATTGAGAAGCTACGGTGGCCAACACAGGACAAAGATGTCGTTGTCTGAGACAGCAGAGATTAGCCAGTCAAGCAAACACGCTCTACTCTTTAGGGCTACTGTAGAAACATAGCGGCTCAAAATTTAAGTGGACCTGTAATGTATGTAGATGCAAATGGCTCATTCTAAGGTAATAAAGACATAACGGTTCATTATTTAAGGTCTTTATACACCTCTGAAAGCATAGTTATGGATATTATATTGCACTTCTGTTAATAGATCCTCCTAAATACACTACTGGACCTTTAAATTGATCGAAGGTGATATTAAAGGCATTTATAATGTTACAAAAGATTTCTGTTTCAAATAAATGTTCTTTTTTGAACTTCAATTCATCAAAGAACCAAAATATGAAGCACCGCATAACATTTAGCAATATATTCATATAGGAAACTATATTTGATCAAATAAATGCAGCTTTTCATTTGATTTTAACGCTTTTTTTTAAGATCTCTGGATTGTCAACCTGTTTTTTGTTTTTTGTTTTTACTTTATGCCCCCATAAACACATCTAAATGAATTTTAATTCAGAAATGTAAAATATTTTCATCGTAAAACAGCTTCTTCAAATCAAACCCTTTTTGAATACATTAATAAATAGACACAAAAACCCCAAAACAATGTCCTGAAGAGCTCGTGTGTCTCCAGCTGGACGAGGTTGTAACACGAGCTGCTGCGGCTCATGTGTGCTTGACTGATGAATGTTCTAGTAACAGCTCTAACCCACTGCTCTTCTAGAACCTCTCTCACTGTCTGTGTGCTGCTCAGCAGTGCCTCAGTGTGTTTTTCTTTCTTTTTTTTTCTTTGTCTCCATCTTTCTCTCTCTCCTCCTTAATTACTGGTTGCCCTTCATGCGTTTGTCTCTCATCTCCGTCCCTCTCCGCCTCCATCTCTCTCTCTCTCTCTCTCTCTCTCTCTCTCTCTCTCTCTCTGTATCTGTCTCTTGTGCTGACTGGCTTGGCTGTGCTGCCTGTGTTCCTGTGTGGCTGCGCTGACGCAGCATTCAGAAAGTGTGCGCAGCCGACCTGCGCCGGCTCTCTGCTCCCCCCGACTCCTTCTCTGTGTAAGTATGGTATCTCTCACGATCCCTCCAGCACACACACACACAGCTGTCGCACACCTCGGCCTGCTGACCGAGCTTGTGTGTGTGTGTGTGTGTGTGTCGAGGGTTCTCACTCGTGTTTTGTGTTTTCCGCCCAGCTGACAGTGTCCTGTAGCGGTGCATCTTAAAGTCAACATGAAATCATCAAATCGACCCTGTTTACATGTTTCATTGTTGCACACAAGCACAGTCCAAAAAAAAGTGCTCGTTTTAGGAATCTCTCATCAGAATTTCCTTACTTCCTCTGCTGTTTTAGTTGACATCTTCTAGGCCGCTCGATATGGACCGTGCAGATGGAAAAACAATGCTGCCAAATGGCTTTTTAAGCATTTTATCTTTCTAAGCTGTTGCAGATAGTTTGTACTGTCATTTATTGCCTGCAGGAATGAAAACAAAAAAGTCTTGTGACAATAATTATGCCTAATTATTCCATATCAGTACTCAGTACTATCAAAACAATGAATCAGTCATCAAAATAGATTTTAATATCGCCATAGAGCACCACAAAATGTCCTAATAAATAAAAAAATAAATAATTAATTCAAATAAATAGTCATAGTAGAATGTTAATTTTGCAGTTTTAATTTAAATGTTAATTTTGTAAAGATAACGTATTAATAAATAAGAATATATATGTATATGTGTATATATATAAAAAATATATATATTTATGTAAATGTGTGTTGTGTGTCTGTGTGTGTATATATATATATATATATATATGTATATATATATATATCTCTGTGTGTGTGTGTATTTACAGCACCACAAAATGTCCTAATAAATAAAAATAAATGATAAAAAGTTTCACATCAGAATTTAAATATATTAACTTTGTAATGATAATAAAATTAAATAAAAGTAAATAATTTAATTAATTAATTTAAATAAATAATGCATTTATTTATATAATTTTTACTTTATTTTAATAAGTTTTTTTGCCTTCTTTACCTCTTTTTTGAGTGTATATTCACTGCACATATGGAAAAGTATTTATTATTCAAATAGCTATCTAAGCATTTTAAATGCTTAATAAAATATTGCAGATGGTATTTACATAATTTAATGATGTTTACAGACATTTACAGAAATAATAGTAAATAATTACTAATTTTGAATATGTCAAGATTGTGTCAAGAATCAATCATGCTTACTTGAACGAGGATGACGGATTTGGTCTAAACCTCTGATCTTCACCTGTCCTTTTGTGAAACTCATTTCCACTTTTCCTTTCAGCTCCTCATCATCTGAGATAAATACTCATAGTTTTCCATTATGATTCAGTACGATCATAAAGTCCTTTCATGTAGAGCATTATCAGCAAGCAGGAGATAAAACCAAGAAAATGTCTGTTCCACCTCCACCTCTGTTGGTTCAATATCTCATACGAATGTTTTTATGTGGGATCAGTTCTCATTTCTTGCCGTCTGCATATCGCAGCCCTCATGCGGTCCCCGAACGTCTGCGACTGCGCGTGAACCGCATCATCCTGCAGGAATACGAGAGCATGCAGTTCGACAAGGAGCGTCTGCGTGACATCTGTAAGTTAATTCAAACTTTTCCCACAATTCGGTTCACATATAGTATAGCGCTGCTGGAAAGATGAGTATGTGACTTTGCTTGTTCAGCTACTCCTGTTGGCATCGTGGTGGTGAGAGGAGACTGTGACCTGGAAACCTGTCGACTGTACATTGACAGGCTGCAGGAGGTGAGCTCTTCCCATGCTGCTCCTGTCAGTCCCACTTCACTGAGCACTGAATCAATGCAGTTACTGTCTGAATGTTACACATCGAAACCTACAAAAACAAAACCGATTTAGTTTTTTCTTTTTGCTGGGATGTAAAACTGAATGTTGTTTCTGGTCCTGTAGTTTTTAGTTGCATCATTTAACCTTCAAATTTGTGTCTTTTGTTGGCAGGATTTACATCAAGCGCCCTCTGCTGGTCACAGAGTGCACTACCAGGTAAATGCCTCAACAGGGTTGGACAAAATTCAGTCAAATTCTGTCTTTTACTGCATGTCACTTTTGTTTCCTGTGGTTTGTTTTTATCCACAGCAACAGGATGTGCTAAAATTCAGAATACAGTTTATTTTGACCTTGGATGTATAAGTTCAGTCCAATCAAATCTATTAATTCAGCCATCAGAATAAATTCTAATATTGCCATACAGCACCACAAAATGAATTTTCTATCTATGAATTCTATTAATTTAGTAATGCAGTAAATAATATACATAATTACATATTCATATCAGAATTGAAATCTGTTAACTTTGTAATTTTATTTTAGTAAAAAATAAATATTAACACTAAATATTCACATTAGAGTTTAAATCTATGCACTTTGTAATGATAATGTAGTATACATATATATTAAAAATAAATATTCACATGAAAATTTAAATATATTAACCACAGTGATAACATAATAAATTAATTATTTTACATTAGAATTTAAATCTATTAATTTTGTATTGATAACAATAAAATAAATATTCACATCAGATTTTAAATTTAATATAGAATTAAATATAAATATTAAATTATTAAATTCTAATTTTGTAAAGATAAATATTAAAAAATATATATTCAAATTTGAATGTAATAATTATGTACAATTTTGAGTTATACTATTTTAAATTAGAGCATATAGTGGGAAATGAAGTAGTTACTGTGGTCAATACAATAGAAGTTTTTTTTATTAAATATAGTGATATATAAATAAATGCTACACTGTGTGTTGTGTTCATGGGTGATTCACACTGCAATTGAAATAGTAAACTATAAAACTACGCTTGCAGTAGTTATGCGAATTTCATTTTATTATAATTCAATCTCTACTTCCTACCATCAAATTCACCATCCTGTAAGTGCATTAGATTTTAAAACAGCATCTTGTCAAACTCTGCCTCACTCAGATCTCCTGTAATGTGTGTCTGTCTGTTCTCAGGATGAGAGCGCAGGTTTGCCACGGCCGAGTTCGGCTCACAGACTTTCATCCAACTGGAGCTTCCTAGACTGTGAGTCTCAACTGTGTCTCTATGGCCTACACTGTAAGACCAGACACACCTTTCTCAAGTAAAGTCAATTTAAGGGTGTGTTCACACTTCAAGTTCGGTTCTCTTGGTCTTGGTCTGGACCAAAGGGGTGCTTTTAAACTTTTTCAAGCCCTTTCTTGGACTGTTCACATTGGCCGTTTCCAAATGGCCAAATGCGTTCTTGAGTCCTTGTGTTCAATTCCAGTACTCAAGAAGGCAAGTACAGAGGATGCATGAAAATACCCGGATGTGTTCTTGATATCGAGAATGCATCAAATGCAGAATCACAAATCTGAATTAGTGTGAACGCTGGTGCGCATTAAATGAGTGGACCGACAATGTAGGTCTCACTCCGCTTCCAAACGAACTCTGGTGCGGTTAGACTGAAATATGAATGCAACACGGACTAAAGACATCTAAACGATCCAAAAACAGGATGCCACTGCCACTGTTTTGACTCCTTTACACGTTTTATAAGCTCTTCATGAGTTCTCAGCTGGTAAAAACACCATGTCTGCACATACAACAGCGCATTTAGCCCAGAACACAGCACTGTTTTGATGTTGAGTAAGTTCTGTCGCAAATTTACTTATTAACAGCTGTTTTTTGTTTCGTATCTTATGTTCTGTGTTAACGCTAAGCGAACCAGGACTAAGGCCGTTTTCACACCTATGGATCATTTGTTTTGTTCCGAAATGGGGACTAAATTTGTTACAATGTTGCATTTTATTCCCCAATAAAAATCGCATTCCTCTGGGTTTTTTGGCGTGGTTGCCATGGTAATTGCAGGGTCGTTCAACCCGTGGACATGAAAAATAACAGTGTTAAAGCAGCCCAATTCCACGGGAAAATCGCGGACTTAGTAACACTGGTTACACCCGAAACTGGGCAGCCGTTGCCGCTGGTTGTTTTTCATTTTCGGGGTTGAAGCAACCCCAAATAACATGATGTTTAGCCCCTGGAATGCATATTTTACCAGGGGAACCCCACCAAAAAACGAGGACTTTACCCACAGAACGCGATTTTTCCCGGGGGACCACCCATGAAACGTGATTGGGCTAGTTTTGAGTAACATTTTGGCAGATTTTTTTGTGAAAACCTGCCAACCCTGAAAAGCACCCTAAAGCAATCGCACCAGAGATCATTTTAATCAAACAAAACCTGCCAAGTGTGAACACACCCTAACTGTTAAACGCTAGCTGAATAAAAGCACATCTGCCACAGACATTTGAACTCTATCGCCCCCTGGAGGACTGAGTTTTATTACCTCCATAGTAACAGGAATGTGTTGTGGTTTTTGTACTTCAATAAAGTATGTAATAATCACTGTATGTTTCCAGCTACATCAGCCGACCGCTTCTATCGCATAGACAAGGCTCAGGTATGTCGATACAGTGTTATAATATGAATAGAAAATTGAAATATTGGAAGCTGCATTAAGTGCTCTTGGAATGTGTGTACATACAGGAGCATCTTCACTTTGTGACTGAAATATGCCAGGATGAGGTTTTCATCCTGGACCACGAGGCTCCAGCGGTGAGCCAGGTCCGAGCTCCTGGAATGCCAGATGTGGTGGTGGAACCCAGTTCCAGGTGAGGATCGTCAATACCTCATTCTTTCACTTGTTCCTTTCGGTTTTTTACCTGTGCAGTTTCATAAACAAAGCTCACATTTTATCTTTACTCTCATTTCCTTATTCCAGTGTTCCCCTGACCTCAGACGAACAAGGTACAGTACAAACACAAGTATTTCTTTGAAGTGGTGGAGAGATAGGAAACAGGTCTGGACTGCTTAGAAATGAGTTAAACTCAGGGAAGTTTTCCCTGACAGAAGTCATGGGATAACCCCACTGACGATATCATTGCCAGGTACTTACATGATTTTTACTGATACAATGACACATTCTCAATGTTTTTCCAGCTCTGTTGTCAGCTGCTGTTAAAGGAGACCTGTCTGCGGTGAGTTTTTATTTGATTTGATCCATTCTTTTTTTATTATTGAAAACGAAAGTAGAGGAACTTTCTAGAAGTGCGTCTTATTCCACATGACTCATCGGGGTGGTGCACGATACCACATGATGCAGTGTAGCTTGCGCAACCAGTACAGCGTCTGTGGCAAACCAGTGTCAAAACAAAATGAACCCTGCTCAGTCATATGCTTTTGACTCATCATCTGTCCCATGCGTTTCAGATGTCGGGCTGCTGCGGCAGCGGGGTCAGTCTGTTGGTGCGGGACTCTATGGGTTGTACCGTTCTGCACTTGGCCGCCCAACACGGCCACACGGAGGTTGTGAGTTTCATTCTAGAACACGGTGAGTGTCGGAACGAGCATCTGGACGAGCACCCTCCTGTGCTCGAGTTCTGAAAAGTTTGCTTGTCATATGCTCATCTGGGAGGGAAGGGAATTGTTTTTTTGTTTTGAACCAAAACCAAAGCCAGTTAAGAGTAAAAAAAATATATACATATTTTCTTTTTATAAAAGAAAGTACAAGTACACTTTTAAAACAAAAACTTAAAAAAAAAAATCCAGTATAATTTTTGGAAAATAAAATCAAATAATTTATTTTAATTATATATGCATATATACAAAAAATTGTAATATACAAAAACAAGAAGGGCAGGGTTAAGATGACAGACAGGAGATCACATGGCCTGTCATGTTCATTTCTATGTGCCATGTGCTCACGCCAAACATAAAAAAAAGATAACAAGTCGTTGTTGTGGCCAGTCCACAGTCGCTTCAGATGAGTCTAATTATTTGGTCAAGAAAGCTCTCAGAGTCAGAAGTTCTGAGTTGTCAGCTTTGCATCAAGCTCAGCATCCAGCCGCACATCTAACTGGACAGTATCAGTCTGCTCATTTTATACATTTGTCTTATCGTAAAGATCCAGTGGGAGTTCTAGCACTTATCTTTTCTTTAGGCTCCTCCTTGATCTTTGGCCACCAATTCTTCCAGATTTATTATATAATGGTGGCCAATCCCCACACGTTCTATTTTTAAAAATATGTTCCTTATGTTCTTTGATTTATCTTTTCTCTTTAAGCATCTCTATCCCTTAGTGTGAGTAGTGGTTGTTATTCATTTTTCTTGTCCTTCCTCCTTTCTTGTTAGTGTGAGTGATGGTCTTTTTAGCTTGTGGGGTCAAGAGTTTCCCAGCACTGAGGCCTTTCCCAAAGTTTCTCTTCAGTGCCTTCGAACCATATATTAATTTTAGACGTCCCCGAGCATATTCTTCTCATGAAGACTCTTTATAATTTATACACCAGTTTGTTAATGGATTAACGCATCAATGATGCTTCATAACATATCAATAAATTTCTCCAAAATCCTGAGAGTCAAAGAAAACACGACAAACACGCAGCCAATGAGAACGTTCACAAGCCGTATTTTCTCGCAAAACACACCATGAAATCACGTGGCCAATGAAATATCAACATTCTGTTTCTTTCAGGCTCCAAGCTGATGTTGGATTTAACCGAGAGAGACACGTACGTACTTGTGGTTCTATTTATTTGCACGATAGTGATGTAAACTGGCATTTCATTTGTCCTAATTACTGTTTTTTTCAGAGGCGACACTGCATTGCACAAAGCAGCTTCCCAGCAGCACCGTGAGGTGTGCAGACGTCTGCTGGAGGCTGGGGCTTCCCTTAGCAAAACAAACTTCCTGGTGAGAATCTCCTCTGCGTTTCTGCAAGAAATAGTTGCAGTACTAATGCATAACTATTGTATGCCGTTATTCTTTTAGGGAAAAACTCCTAAGGATTGTGCCCTGGATGCTGGGAACTCGGAGTTGGCGTCCCTCATGGAGAGCCAGCCGGTAGATGAGCCCGCGGCACACGAGGATCTGGAGACGGCTGTATGAACGGGCTCACGCGCTTAGTGTTAGGAAGATTTTCACCCACAGAAAGTGGCTGTCGGCTCTCGTCCGCGCGTCTGCTCACACTCGAACCAGAGAGCTTGAAGGGGGAAGAAGGAAGAGCGAGGTGCAACGAGAACGCCTCGGGCTGAGAAAGTCCTCGATGAACAGGAAAATGTCTAGCTGTTGTTTTTCCACTGATGTCGCTGTGGGTTTTTTTTTTTTTTTTTACTGTAGGCTCTGACCTAGCATTTATTTATTGCTCTTATTTATTATAACTATTTATTCAAAGAAGGGTTGGGTTAGGTTTAGAGACACATGCTTTCGTACATCATGTTGTGTGCCAAAGACACACAGACAGGAAAAACATCTGCTCCTGAAGAGGCTCGTCTTTGGTTCAGAGATTGTTTAAAGGAGGATCTTCTTCCAGAGAGAATTCACAGCGGACAAAACAACTACTGAGAAATGAAACTCAAACCCTAGAGGTTGATGATCGGAAATCCATGTAATTAAAGACTGTACGCAATCTGTTCATCCTGATTTGTTCGTGTGCCGTTACAGTGGCGTGATTGTGAAATTATCTTACGAGAAAACATTTGAGCCATTTTCAATGCAATATGAATGGATGACATTTGTGCATTTATCTATTTAATATTACATTACATTAATGTTTCATGCAAAGGAAAGGAACCGGATGCGTTATTCCACTGATGGCGGCTGATTTTCGGCTCCATCACAAGGTTGCGTTTGACAACACTGGCCTGCGAGAAGAAAGACTTAACCAAATGAATGCAAGAAAGACTGACGAGAGTTGTGTAGTGTTTCGAACACTTCTGTAACATTACTTAGTCCTGTACCATGTCAAATCACTCATGATGGGAAATGCATGAAAACGGCAGCCTGTAGGATCACGCTGAGGTCCATTTACATGTGAGTGATCTGCTGTGTTATCCTGTATTATCAGTTGAGATTTTAACACATTATTGTGCATGGAATTTTGTTACCTCTGGATGTTTCTACCCCTCAGTAATTATGTAATGAAATGGCATTATTTCTTTTCTCTTTTTTTTTTTTTTAATTTTAAGTTATATGAAAATTGTTCAGTGGTTGTATTTTGCTTTTTTAAATCTTTTAAAAGATGGGACTACTTGAATGTTTTAGTTTTTTCTAATTCCTAAATATCTATTTTAGGTGTGTATGAGGTCACGGGGTGAGTAGACTTGGATATGTGACAGATATCACGTTGCACAATCTCATAACTGGGAATGTTTTCTTATTAAAGGGCAGTTGGATGGAAAGCACCAGTGTTTTGTGTGTTTTATGGAAATTCATTGATGAAAAGTCATAGAACTTACAGAAATGACTTAATAGGCACCATTCACTTGGATCTGAGTATGGACATTCCTTTCTTCCCTCCTCTATTGACCTAAATGCTGTAATACAGTATGTGCAAACGTAAAATGAACATTTACACCTCCTGTTACTCTCATTTATACTGTTTAGGGCCACTTTTCAAGGGATATTTCACCCAAAAATGAAAAATTTTGATGACAACACACACACACACACACACACACAAAATCTTTAGCATGATAATGTTCATGCAGCCCAATTCCAATGCAATGAAAGCATATATAAATGCAGCCAATTAATCATGCCTTATATTTCTAGCATGCAAAAACCGAGAATATAAAGAACTAAAATAATATAAAGCATGTCATTTAGCAGTCTAAGCTGTGTTATCTACATTTTAGAGTCAATCTATTAATTATTTGGTTCGAACAAAAGAATTTCGTTGATTCATGAGCGTGACTCACCGTGCGTCAGCACACAGACAGTGTGGGCCCGCCCCCTACGACGGCTATGGCATAATTTCACGGAGAAAATAAACGAGTCAAGAGTTTAACTTTTATTATATTTATTCATATACAATCTAAGCTGTGTGATCTGAATTTCAGAGGGAATCGATCAATTATTTAAGGGATTTTTATTGATCGACGGTCTCTACACGTGATCATTACGTCACAACGCCACGCCCCTGACGTTCTGTGTGTATAAACTTGAACTTTCGATCTGCCGAGGCATTATTTCACAGGGAGAAAACGAGTCATGTAAGTGTTTTAACCTTCACTATAAATATATATTCACATAGAGAAAATTGTAATAGCGACTGTCTCAGACTATTGTTTTGTTTTGCTTAAAGATAATTAGACGTACATTTGGTTCACACTTCCGTGACTTCAGTCAGTTTAAATGTAGAAATATGTCGAGAATGCTCTAAACATTTATGCGATTTGGTCTAAACTTATGGAAATGTCTGAAGTAGACGAACGTCTCGAGATAAAGGAGAAGCTTGACGAACATGCCCAGACACATTCACTCTACACAATTCATTTTCATAGATAAACGTAACGTTACTCTTGATTGTAAAATTAAAAGGAACATTCATGGTTTAATACATTTAAGCTCGAGACTTCCATTTCAAGTATGTTTTAGTTCGCGAATATTACATATATAAATCAGTGTCAAAGTTAAATTAGAATGTATTTTCTTAAATTGAATTAAAGTTAGCCTCATATGGTTAGATTAAGCTTCTAGTCGTTTATCTTATCTTAACTTTCTCGGAATTTAAACTTTAAAATCATTTATTATTACAGTTGAAGCCCCTGATTTATAAGTTAGCCATGTTTCCTCATGAAAAGGTAAATAAATGAACAGGGATTTAATGTGTAAAATGATGTTTATCCAAATGAGGCTATAAAAATCAGTTTTACAGTACTTAATGTGGTGTATTACACAATTATATTACTGTTCAGTAAATGAAAGTAGAACTGAGTGCACCTGTATAGAGTTGGTGCGCTCAACTTCCTGTTTCAAGTGTTTTGATGAAGTTTTGATGACTGACCAGGGATCAGGAGCACAGCAACGGTGATGTCAACATTCCCGCGGCGGACAGTCCGGAGTTCAGACTCCTGGCGGCGTACGCCCGGAAGAGACGGCCCACCGACACCCGTCTGCAGCAGGACATCCGGGAGAGAGAGCCGTCTGAAGAACACCGTAAACCGAAGAGTAGAGGCAAAAAGAATAGATTTTCTTTCTTCATGAAATGCATTAAACCCAAGACAGATGACAAACCTGAACCACAGCCAGCGGTCCTAGACGGTGAGTGTGAAATGTATGTTTTTATAGAACATTCCCTATAGAGAAAGCGAGATTGTGGAGATTCCAGCGTATGATGTGCTATCATCTCTTCAAGGTTCAGATGTTGGGTCGGTGGATGAAGTGGAAAACATGGTGAGTGAATTGACCGAGATATCAGACTCTGTGCACTTCACTCCATGTGAAATAGAAGCAGATGGTGATGGTGAGTTTCAGCTCATTCTTCTCTTATGATTTCTGTATCTGATGTGAATTTCATTCAGAGAAGATTACAAACGGACTTGTCATTTCTGATCTCTCTGCAGATGTTGTGCAAAGGCTAGCAGAGATGCTCAGAATACAAGGTGACCAGTTGTGTGAAAAGGTCAGTCTTCGGATGTCATTTAACCACTAGGTGTCTCGGCAAACACTGCCAAGGCGTCCATTGTGCTTCTTTAATAGTACATACAATTTTTCTATCCATTTATTGACGTGACAGTTTATTCCAAAAGTCTGCAGACTTTGGAATAGAGAGTCATTCTAAAAATTAGGGTACATTTCACATCAGCAAAAAAAGTGTTAAAACAATATGATTTCTCAAACTACTATTGGTGTCAGTTTACATATTTTATCAGTGTAGTCTGCTTGTTGCAAAGCTTAATCATTAAACATTTTGATATTACAAAAAGAGAAAGATGGTGAGTTTGTCAACTATGTTACAGACAAACGGTACATCAAGTACTGATCACTCAAGTGCTACTTTTTGACTCAAATATTCCATTTTTTTGTCTATTCTGTCATATGTATATTGATTATTTAAATTTTTTGCTCATATTTGTGCAATATTCTCAGCACAGTCACTAAGGACGTGAACATTTTTTACCACGAATCTCATGCATGACAAGAATGTCATTCAAAACTCCAGTCCATGTGGATGTAAAGAATATCAAAACTAGCAGTAAAATTAAAATGTAAGAAATCAGTCAAAAAAAAATAGTTGACAATGACAGTAACATAGTTGTTAAAAGTAACTTAAAGGACAATTTCACCTTTGTTCCGCATAATTTCAATAGCAGGCCTCGTTTGGCCAGCCAAATGTTATTTTCTTGATTAGATTAACCTCACATTTTAATACTTATTTGAAATAAAGTCCTAAAAATAGGGCAAATTATAACATAGTTGACGGGTAATTAACATACTCCTTGACAATAGGTCATTGGAGATAAAATATAGAAAATAATTAAGAGGATATTTACCGTAATGTGTTTAAAATATCTGCCACTGCAGAAAATATGTGCGTTCGTCTTGAAGCGGCGCAGCGCAGACTGATTGGTGTGTGATAATAAAGTGCAGCACCACTTCAAGACGAACACACCTAATTACATCACATGATGCTGGTCACATGGTTTCCGGATAAACCATTTTTTAGTTTTAAATTAAAAGAAAGTTCAATTTAAACTGTTCCCAGTTCAGCTTCCTTTGCCTCTGTTGCTATAATGTTTGATTTGCCCTCATGTGTTACACCTGTTTTATCTCATTTAGCACCTAGGCTGCGTTCCACTCCAGTTTTAGACACACGCTCGCGATCTTCCCTCAGGGGATCCCTGCCGCCATTTTGAAGTGCGTTCCACTTCGCGAATTGGACGAGGGAAGTTTAAATGGACAGAGCCTCGCTCCCTCGAGTCTACTTCATATGTACGCTTCAGGCAGCTCCATATACCACAATGCAACACGATTATGACGTCACCGCATGTCACGTTTAATTTACTCCACCACAAACAACGAGCGCAGTGCTGAAAGGGGCGGGGCTACTTAAGCTTTATCTATAGCCCTCAGTTTCAGTTGCTCTCTATCTGTTATTGTCAATGTTTGTGGTTGTTCTGAGGTTGCTGTACAAAACATACTAAATGTAAACTTTTCCTGTTTATCTCTGAACCTGCAGATTGAGGCAGACAAGGCCTTACGTGAAGCGCTGCAGTCCTCTTTCAAGTATGACTTCTTCAAGAAAGTGATGGATGCTTTCTGTGGAAGTGTCTCTCAAGAACTGCCAAAAGAATTTAAAGACCAGAAAGTCGACGTGGCTCTGATTTGTGAAGCCACCAGTCAGCTCTATGGCGTCAACTACCACCCAATGAACCGCGTGCTGGGCTTCGGTGCCAAGTATCTGCAGGAAAGACACTCCAAATGGATTTGCAGAAACATGCATGTAGGCAATGTAAGTGTCTCAATGACAATGTAATTATTCACAGCAGTGACATCTGGCCTAATGACACAAACAAAAACATTTGTTTCTCTCACAGGGAGAAGTTGGTGATGAATCCAAAGAGGAGGTCCAGTGAGCTGACGACAGGTTCTACTCGCATTACAGACGTCTTACTCAGGGGCACGGTCACTTTATTCACTGGAAAGAGATTTTCCAGTGTACCAGCAAGGATTTATGCTTTTTCATCAGGTCCTTTGAACATCTCAGGCCAAAAAAAATGGATTTATGTACAGCATACCTCATTAAGAGTGCTATGGATGCTGCCTCAAAACATTACATGTACCTTATGCTTTGAAAATCAGGATGACTGTACGTAATTCCTTACTGTACAAGTTTACATCTTAAGCTCCATATGGAATGAACATATTTGCTTTAGATGTTTTCTGATTTTTACTTTAGCCGCCAAAAAGTAATTGTAATTATTTAAGTGGATATGCAAAATGTTTTGCCTTAATAATGATATTTTTTCAATTGAATAATAAACATAATTTTCATAATCTCTGTCGTTTTGTCGAATGTTTTCTTACCTCAGTAATGCTATACAGAAACGACTGGAATAGACAAACCTCTTTATCAGAAAAGGGTGTCTGCATACTTTTAAATATTTGCAGCCTTTAATCAGTGAAAGGTAATAGATTAACCTCTGGGTATAAGTATCATCATTTTAAAATTAAATATAGTTTTTATTTGTTTATTAATGTATATAGATTTTTACATAGTATTTTACGGCATCAAGCTAAACTACAATGTGAAATGTTTTATGTTCTCTTGGGGACTAGAGCAATAAAGTCAGTTTAAAATACAATATGTATTTTTCACCACTAGAGGGCGCTTATCCAAAACAAAGGGGTAGCTTAATGACGCCTTGATTTTACAGAATAATGGCGGTTTCCTTCACATCTACAGCTGGTGGAAAAGAATCCGACGGGACTCATATTCATGGATGTGTTCATGTATTAAATATTTATTAACATTACTGTAGTCAGAAGCAGGGTGTGGCTTAAAGCCATTGGAGCGATTGCTAATGAGAGACGAGCGCGACGCACGGCTCGAGAGCAGCGGCGCTTTTATTATGCCACGGACGACCACTTCCGTTTCTTCTGGTCAAGTGTATTGCAGATCTGTTTTATTATATTAGATACATTTGTGTGTTGAAAGTTGTTATAATGCTACTCTGCGTTCACTCTGCGACTACTATAAAACACTTGTTGCACACTGCAGTAAGATAGATCTGTATTAGTCATGGAAACTTCATATGAAACTTGCGGTAAATCATGAAAACGAGTTTTAAACAATAAGGACTTACTGTGTTGAGCTATATAACATGATTAGTTTTCTGTCAATGAATGCATCCAAACAGTTGCTCACCTGTCTAATAAAAACATAATTTAAGCGTCTTTTACGTTTCCATGGTTTCAACAAAATAAAACCCGAAATGGAGCGGATAAGATGTCATTAATAGGCGTCGTACGGACACGATCCGTGTCCTGGTTAAAGTAGCTTATTTATCTGGATTTAATAATTTTGGAAACATTTGTTATAATGTAAGCACTCAAGTCAACAAATATATAACATTGTTCTAGTGTTTTTTAGATATTTCAATCCAAAAATCTTTCATATTGTGCCTTTAAGTTTTGTTTTAGGTACAAAGCTTATTTCATTATAGTTTGTAGTAAGGAATTTTCTGATTTTAGTTTTAGTCAACTATAAACTGATTTGATCTAATAACTGCGGGAGTCTGCGCGAGTGCGCGCGCACGCGTCTTGCGCGCAGCTCAGGTGAAACACGAGACGCGCTCTGTGCACCTGTCTTACCTGCTTGAGCGCCAATCCTCCCTCTTAGAACCTTGGCGAAATTCTCTTTAAAAAAGCCTGAGAAATGTCTTATCGCAAACCTCCACGAACAGGCTTCTTAGATCTACAGGTGTTTTTCAGTTTCCTCGCGCGCACTTGGTAACCCTGATGCATCACAGTAGGAAGTACTCGCCGCCGCGCCACTGCGCCGTCGGGTCGCCGCGAGAAGGGCCTCAGCTGAATCGATTACCGACCTTTCGGGTGGAAGAAAGTAACCTGATAGAGAAGAATTCGCCGAAAGTCAAATCCAAAATGCGCAAGGTGAAGGCGGTGAGGAGAGTTCCGTCTCCCAAAAGACCGCGCGTCTCCCCAACCCCAGTACAAAACGGCGCGCTCCCGGAGAACGGAGCAGCCGGACAGCGGTCTAGAAAGAGGGGCTTCAAACCCCCAGATGTGAGGACGATATTCGATCCACGCGTGAAAGTAGAGAGAGGGGAAGGACACTCGTTTTGTGAGGACGCGACGGACGCTTGGTGCGATGCGTGTTGCTCGTTTATCTTTCAAGATGGGTTGACATGCACAGGTGAGAACTTTATATCAGCCTTCTACAGATTTGATCATTATAAGTATACATAGAGTGTTATTTGTATTATATATCAGCATATTAGTCTAGACAAAGTCTATTCATTACTATTTTGCTGTTGATCATGACACATGATACTTTTTGTAGTTAGTGTATTGCAAGTTACTTAAAAGTGACAGCTAAATGGAATTATATTACAAGCCTAATATTTCATAAATCAAAACTCAGAGCATGTTCTTGAACTTCTCACACTCATCTACAGGCATGTGGACGGACTGGTTTGGGCTTATAAATTCACTGAGTTGCACCTTCAGCACCCACGTCTACTGTACATATGTCACAAATACCTATATTAATTATACATGGCAATGCGGAAGTCAGACATGTATCATAATTCATTCTTCTCGAATTATATGCACACTGAACATTTGAAATGGTCACTGAAAGTGGCAGATGACATTTTCATTCCTGACTGAATGCCATGCATTGTTCTCAATAGTGAAAACATTCCTAAAAATCATATGCAAAGCATTATCTGCCTCTACCCACAACCGAATTTGGGTTGTAAATTTTCTAATCCTAAAAAAGCATGATCATAGCTGCGAATTGTAAGTGCGTTTTGGATTAAAATAGACCCAAACGCTCCCCAGTTCATTCTCCTCAATATGGCTCTCTTGTCTGCGCTGCAGTTCAGCAGAGGTTGTCCATTCACAAGTGTTAACTCAAATGGAACAACTGGACAAAGGTAACTTTCACTGATTCTTCTTGCTGCTTGACTTGAGTGATCAAGTAATCGAGAGCGAGAAAGCCACTGGCTCAGCTGTTTTTAGAACAATTTTCACTCTGCCCTCTCAAGACGACTATAGCCTTCAATTTTGTTATTAGTTCATTTTCAGGGGCCACTGACAGATCCTGGAATATGTGGGCAATTACTGAGTAGTATCTGTTTTGATGGTGTTATGGCAGGTGATGAGTTGGCCTGCCTTGTTTTGATGGTTGTCAGATTTGTTTAGGATTGTGTAGTGTTTATGTGGGTGCATTGACCATGTTTACAGTAGAGTACATGGACATATTGCCATTTTCCACAAATGTCGTTATATATACACTGGTGTTAAATGAGCAGTCAAGATCTTATTTTCCATAAGTCTAAAAAAGACAGCAAGAATATGAATCGATAATGTGTGGAATGTAGCGGCGATGTTATTGTTAGGGGACCTATTGTGCCTCTTTTCGCAAAATGTAAATTAGTCTCTGGTGTCCCCAGAATGCATCTGTGAAGTTTCAGCTCAAAATCCCCCACAGATCATTTATTAAAGCTTGTCAAATTTGCCCCTATTTGGGTGTAAGCAAAAACATGCAGTTTCCCTTTAAATGCAAATGAGCTGCTGCTCTCTGCCTGCTTTCCAGAAGAGGGCGGAGCTTTAACAGCTCAACAACAACAAAGCTGGATCTCACGCAGCCAAAATGAGGATTGTCAGTAACGGTGTTCAGCCGTACATTGTTCAAACCGGAGTCAACACTACAGTGAAACGATTGGTCAATTTCTAAGAAAAAATAATAATACTCTTTTTAATAAATTATACAATTTTTTTTAATTTTTTTTAGAAAATGACCAATCGTTTCACTAGATAAGACCCTTACTCCTCGTCTGGGATCATGTAGAGCCCTTTAAAGCTGCATTGAAACTGCAATGTGGACCTTCAACCTGTTGAAGTCCACTTTATGGAGAGAAATCCTGGAATGTTTTCCCTCAAAAAACCCTTAATTTGATTTCGGCGGAAGAAAGTAAGACATAAACATCTTGGATGACATGAGGGTGAGTAAATTATAATGAAATTTTAATTCTGAAGTGAACTAATCCTTTAAAAGCCAGAATAAAGCTTTACGTTCACTGCATTAAAGATTCATTAAGTTATTATGACCATTTGAAAACTCTATTACAACTATATTAATCCTTTAACTGTTTGTAGTGTAGCGTCTGTGTTCTGTGGGATTTCATTCACTTCGCTGCAAATAATAGTCTGTGTGTACAGTATACCTAAGCAAAATGAACAAAGATGCCTTTTTTCCATCTTTGTGGGTCTCACAACCTTTTTGGCCTTCCTAGCTCGAAAGTATTGTGTCCTGCTATTTGACACCCACCTGTTCGCTCCCCTAATGTCCATCTGTCTGTTTGTGTAGCGGCAGTGACAGTGTGTCTAGAGAAGGCACACCGTCCTGTCACAGCAGAACCACGGCTCACAATGGGCTTCCCCTCAAGCAGCTGACGCAGTGGCAGGGGGAACCACAGGGGCCAGTGGAACAACTGCACACACACACACACATCGGAGCAGGGGCTAAATGACAGGAGACCACAACCGGTTAGTAGTTAGAAGCCGTGATGCAGGCTCAGGGCTGAAGGCAACATATTTTAGCCAGTTGGGGTTAAAGTAAGACTCGATGCTGTTCTGGCCGGGACTGTAAGTCATGGGTCTGGGCAAAGGGTTTGGAAGAACTTTAAGAAGACTTACTGGAATCCTTTATCGCCTTCCAAAAGTGATGCGGCGCTCCGGTCGACTGGAAGTTAGTCTGCTGTGGAAGTCATCCGGTGGGTCGAGATCTCTTTGGCTTTTTGTAGTTTTATCGGTCAGGCAAACGGAAATACTTCATACTCAGCCGTGCAAAGTCCCTCATTCATTGCAATGTCTGTGGAACAATGAGGACAGATATTAGTGTCATTTCTAGTATAATGAACTAACCTTTTTGTCTTAAAAATGTAATTTATTATTAATCTGTATGTGTTTGGTCAACTATTGCTGTTAAGTCTCGCTTGTACAAATAATGTGTGCATATGCAAAACTCACCGTGATGATGCTACTGTAGGTTGTTGTGCATGTTTTCATCATTGATATGAGGGGGATTACTGGCATGAGTTAAGAGGCATTCTCCAATGGAAATTATTTTAAGCCTGAACTTATCTTCACTGCATATAGCAGGGGTTTTGAAAAATTGGGGTGAAAATTATATTTGAGATTATATTTGGCATATAGAAGCAATTGATTAAATTTAGTCTTACAATCAAATGAGTTTCCAATGAAGAATGGCTGCATTAAACTGAATCTGTTCTGATGTTCTACAGTAGCATACTGTTTATTGGTCACAAAAGAGGAGAATGAAGAATGAGAGAGAGAGACAGAGTCTATTATTCACAATGAATTTTCTTCAGCACTGACACTCGCAAGTTGAACTAAACAGTAACCAACAAGACAGTGATGGTCGTGGACTGTCGTTGTATTTTGTGTGTGGCGTTTCTGCGAGCTGTGGTGTCTTAGTTGATGTAATGTTAACCTCACACTTTTCTGGCACAAATGCAGTGCTAAGTAGTCCAACGCCAACACTCGCAGAGAAAAACACAGAGCAGAGCACTAAAAACATCCGCTCGCCGTCCCGCGGTGAAGGACAGAGCCGAGTCAAAACAGCCGACACCGACGTGTGAAGAGGTTCACGATAACATGCCAAATAATTTGTTGGTTTAACAACCATCGAATGAATGACTCAAGTAATGAAAACTGATGGGAAAAGAATGGAGTGTTTTCTTGACATTTTGTCACAGGCAGGTGTTGTCGTGACCTCCGGACGGTGGTGCATGTGTCCCATCTTCAGTGTGTTGTTTCAGCGGTCTGATCTAATCCCAGAGCGGAGCCGAGGTGGAATGGAGATGACCCTGTTGTGAACAGAAAGCAACATGAGAATCTCTATTCTTATCTTGTTCCTAAAACAGCACAAACACAGACTGAAACAATAGTTATCTATGAGATCAACTGAGCAAGGACAGGCTCGGCTACTTCTTTACTGAAGATGTGCTCAGTTTTCACAGACAGACACTATTGTTTTGGGAGTCTGATGTGAGAGAGATATTTGACAAGGAAATGGCACCGTCTGAAATAAGAAACATCATAAATAAGTTCATTTTTATCAAGTTTACTTAAGTAAAGTTCAAGAATATTTTTAAGTGTACCTCATGTAGTAAGTATACTGATATCAGTGTAAAAGTAGTATACTATTTCAATACTACTACAGTCTAAAATGGCCCACTTTTTAGTGTATTAAGTATACTTTAAGTGTAACAGTATACACAACTAGTTTACAACTTTGTTTTTCGTTTATATTGAAACTATACAAGTGAACTTATAGGTATACTGATCGTTCACTGATTAATAGCACTTTTTTAGTTTATGAAAGTACATTTGGAAGTATACTCTCAGTAAATACTTGTAGTACACTATCAGCATATCTGTTTTCTTTATAAATCTATATTTCAAACAATGCAAATTTATAAGATGGTAAAACTATGTGGAAAAAAGTTTTTAAGGGTACTCAATCAAAAGAGCAAACACAGCTACAAGACAAGTAGTAACACTAAAAGGATTCACAAATATTTTGCCAAGTTTTTCTGGCACTCTTTTATTTTTGTGTGAGGATGGAATAAACGTTATGTGGAAAAGTGAAGTTTAAAAAAGCAGTTGTGAAAGAACCTGTCCAGACCAAACACCTGGCTCTTGATCACAAACTCCCTGTACTGACATCAGAAACTGCATTTTCCTTTAATCCTTGCGTGTTTCTTTTCCTGGTTGTCAGAGTCGGTCACAGTCTGTGGCTGCATCCCAGTTTGCAGACGTACCAAAAGTATGTACACTTGTTAAAAAGTTTGGGGTCAGTACGTTTTTTAAGTTAGAAATTAATATATGCATTAATAATAATAAAAATGTTCTTTTGACCTTTCTGTTTGTCAAAGAATCCTGAAAATAAAATGGTTTTCACAAAAATATTAAGGAACGAAACTGTTTTCAACATTGATAATAATCAAAAATGTTTCTTGAGCAGCGAATCTGAAACTGGAGCGAAGATGCTGAAAATTCAGCTTTTTATCACAGGAATCAATTACAGTTTAAAATATATTCACATAGAAAACATTTATTTGAAAATATAATATTTTTTGATCAAATCAATGCAGCCTTGGTGAACAGAAGAGATTTCTTTCAGAAAGGACCTCACTCTTTTGAATGGCAGTGTACATTGATGGTGATTGTTGAGGAATGTGGGAAGCCAGTATGGGCACGTACGACCACATCATAACACAGTTCCACAAAAACCTTAACAGTAAACGTTACCAACAAGCTAAATTCAATACCTAACTTGAATTTATTAAAATTTCGGGTTTTTAAAAAATAAAAAAAATAAAAAAATAACTATTACAAACATCTCATTTTCATGCAAATCCAAAAGCCCATCTCTCTCTTGCGTTCATTGTATCATATTAAGGGAAGCACCTTATTATCTTGTGTATGTTAATTGTGATGCTACATGGTTTCTTTTAGAGTCTTAACGTAATCAAATGTAAATGAACCTTAATAGTAGATTTAATTTTGAGGTTGGTAAATATTTAGAAAGTGAGACTGCTGTGGGAATGTGCGTCTCTGTTACATGAGCTGTCTGCTGTCGGTAATGTGTTTGTGTTGGAAACATATAAGAACTTGAATGACTTGTTCTCTGCAAACATGCAAAGTTTTAGAAACAGAGTCCCAAATATTGCACCGTCACGCCACAGTCTGGATACAGGACAGTATTGTGAGTGTGTGTGTGTGAAGTTTTGCTCCTCGGGCAGGTCCTGATCGATAGCGCCGTCCCTCATTACGGGAAGTGCAATTAAGGAAGAGACAGGCCTGCACTTCCCACCCGCCCCAGAGAACAGATTTTGTGTGAGTGAGCATACATTAGCTCAGTTCCTACACTGACAAGACCACAGCTCTGTGCAAAGCATGGCACTTTAAGCAACCATTACCCATCATGCCCCAGCATTAAAGATCCACTTTCATCACACTCCTATAATTGCTCATCATCAGTGTCATTCTGCTATATGCTGATCTTTAAAAAGAGCAGCATTCCTCCTGATTCCCAGAGGAATATTCTTTTGCTCAGAGATAATGAGATGAACACATTTAAGCATTAACTTTGTCCTAGATGTCTAAAATTCTTAAGGAGAAATAAAAAGACATATATGAGATATGTGCCATACAGTAGAGGTATGAAATGAATGTGGACAGCATAGCTCACATACTTTGGCCTTCATTGAGAAATGTTTGAGATTCTGGTTTCTGATTACTGACGTTGGTAATGTGAGCACAGTTTGAGATTTCTGGGATCTCTTCTGAAACTCTAGAGGAAACCATTGTGAGTTTACCACAGACCATTTGCTCTCCGTTTAATTGTGTTGCTGTCTAGAGGAAATATTTAAGATATTAACAAGATCTTATTTGTGATTTTCATTTCCTTGTCTGTTTGAGGGTCTGAGATTCAATTTGGGTATTTAAAACCCAGCGGAGCAGAAAGTGGATTATGGGTACAATGTGCAGGATTTAGATGGCTGTCAGAAAAGATGTTAAAGTTGAAAAGACTCATGAGTTAGTGGAGATAAACCACTTTTAAAGCCACAATATGTAAGATTTTCACTAGAACAATATTATATATTTTGTTGACTTGTGTGCTAACATTGTACATTGTTTCCAAGAATGTTTGGTTACACTTTATTTTAAGGTGTCTTTTTTACACTGTAATAATACATTTAAATACTAATAGTAATATTAAGTAACTACATGTACTTACTATAGGGTTAGGATTAGGGTTTGGTTTAGTGTTTGTTGCATGTAGTTATGCATCATTTATTGTTATTACTACAGTAACTACATGTAACATAGGTGTGACTGTAAAATACAGTGTTACCGAATGTTTAAATCCAGAGAAATAAGCTATTTTAACCAGGACACGGATCAATGACATCATACCTGCGTTATCCTTGGTTTCCATTTTTATTTTGTAGAAACCATGGAAACACCAAACACACTTTAATATATTGTGTTTCATTTGGCTGGCGCAGGGTTGGATACATTCATAGACAGAAAACTAATCGTGTTATATAGCTCAACACAGTAAGTCTTATTGTTTAAATCTTGTTTTCTTGATTTACAGCGAATACCATGTTTTGTTATGCCTAATATTGATCTCGCTGTCTCATAGCAGCCACTGACTTTCAACACATAAATACGTATAATATGATAAAACAACGCTGCGTTACCCTACATACACTTGACCGGAAAAAGCAGAAGTGCTCTGTCGGGATCGTCTCTCATTAGCAATCGCTCCAGTGGACTCGTTCCACTCCAATGGCTTTCAGCCACACCCTGCTTCATACTACAGTAATGTTAATAAATCTGTAATACATTAGCTAATCGATGAATGTGATTTCTGTCCGAGTCTCATCCCAATTCTTTTCCACTGGCTGTAGACGTGAAAAAAATACTTCCCATGATTCCTCGAAATCAAGGCGTCATCAAGCTCGAGTGGCGAAAATGACATTTTGTGTCTTTAAATACTTTTTTGTGGCATTTAGTGCATATATGCCAGTTCTGAGGTTTACCTACAGGGTACTTTCCTAAAAAAGTTAACAAAAACATCTTTAAGCACAAACACACATTCAAAATTCACTTGTCTTTCTCTTAGGTCCGGTTTTCACCTGGCATTAAGATGCGATTTGGTCGATCAGATCAAAAGTGGATGACAATCAATACAGATGTAAGCGGGGTCTAAAATGTTTTGAGCATGTCCACTTTCAACCATTTCCAGAAGAAGTTCCACTTTCACTTGCTTTCACAGTGTAAATGCTCATGTGGTCGAATGCATTCGAACAGCTACTCTCCGCCTACTGACCTAATGCGTAAACATTATGGGACGTGCGCTAACCAGACGGGATTTAAACTTTGTCAGCTGAAGACCCAAGTTTGGTTTGGAGATGAAAAATGTACCAAGCACAATGTTCTCTCACCCTTCCTGATTTCTAACACACACTCACCGCGTTCGGCCGGTCTTGTGGCGTTCAGAGCAGAAACAAAAGCTGCTGCTCTCCGTATGTTTTTCAGTTATCTCCGGTCGCATTCATGTGTAAATTTCATGAGATTTTTTTGTCCATTAGATCAAAAGATCTGAAAAAGCCCATATATTTACCCACCCATAGACTCTCCCTTTGAAGAAATCAGGACAGAAGTGATTGAAAGTGAATGAAAGAGATGGAATAAAATATCTGGTGTAAACGGGAATGTCTACTTGTGATACGATTGACAAAAATGCATCTTAATACCTGGACTGATGACTCATCTTGCACTCTGGGTGCTTCAACATTTTTTTATCTAATCAAATGCTCAATAAAACAGGAATGCCAACAGCCTCTGACTAACAAGTTGCAAAGCATAATATGAGAACAGTAAAAGTAATAGTTTAATAATAGGCTTTATTATCTAATAATTCTGAATATTAATGGTGATATATCTAGGGTTTTTACAGTGGTGATAAAAATGCATTTAAACACAAAGTGCTTCCCTCATCACCTGTCCTGTTTGTGTCCATCATTTTCTGGGGAAAACGTTCATCATTTGACAGTCAAATCAATCGACTCAGCATACTGAGAGAGAGAGTGAGAGAGAGAGAGAGAGAGACAACTGAGTTACCTTGGAGATTGTATGGGCGAGAGACAAAGGAGTTTGTCCTTCTGGAGAGTGCACTGCACAGGATGAGCGTTTGTATTTCTCATGGCATGCCGTGAGTTAAGCTTTCGAGACAGAAAGCATCATCACTCATATGTTTGAGTGGGATGGGAGCAGCATTCTGCAAACTTTACGGCAAAATTACTCAGCAAGTCAAGCGTCAGTCTTCAGGTAGGTCATAACCGCAACAGGAACTGAAAAAAAATCACCATAGGGATTTTTTTAGCCAGGGAAAAATGCTTCATGAAATTTACGTTTGCATGAATAAGCAAGTGTATGTTGCATGCGTCATGTTTTCTATGAATAGTAGCTCTGGTGAGAACTGGATGCTCTTCTTATTGTCTATATTTTGTTTATGAATTATCCATCCAATGCTTTTCTGAGATGGATTTGTTTCATTTCAGTATTAGAAAGTATTCTGATGTATGCATAACTTTCATCCCAGAAGTTTTCATAAGCAATACATAAATATACATTAAAATCATACAGATTGACCTCTTTTTAATTGCCTCAATGTGTTTGATATTTTCTTGCATCTTTCTTTACATCTGTATTATTCTGACATCCCATTCCTCAAACACGTGATTATACTTTTCTACATTAAAAGTTTGCATGTGCGGGATCTTATTTGCAAACCCATATTTCCATTTATCTCTCCAGAAAAACCACCGTATTTCACTAAATCTCATACTAAAAAAATGTTTGTTGAGGAGAGGTGTGCTGTTGTGTTTCTAAAGAAAATTATCACCCAGTGGGTGAAAGGATGGACTCGTGTGATATAAAAACTAGAGTTGGTGGCTCTTGTTACACATAACACCTAGCTTAATCACTCCAAACACATAAGAAATGCTTTAATAACCACCTAGCAACAACCAAAAAAAACTATTTTGAACTTTTATTGCATTTTGGTAGTGAGTTCAGTTTTAGGTATAAACGTCTTTAAAAAGGAATTATTTCAAGCATACTGTAGGAGTAACTGCAGTCTGTTCTTGTTTCCTCTCCTCCAGGTTGCAAATACACATGTCATGCTCAGTGCCGTGACCAGGTGGCGCTAGATTGCCATCAGAACGGATCATTTAATGGCTGCCCACTCATCCCTCTTGCTCAGGACCATCTCAACAACAATCAGTCCTCACACGGCGTGAGTAGTTTATTAGTAAGTTTATTTGTGCGTACTGTCACGTTTGCATGCACATTCAGTTCAATATCATGTGAAATACTTTCAGAGAATGTCAAGAATCACAGACATCTGCTAGTGATGGTTATGTGTGACCACAAGAGGGAGAACAAGTCCAGAAACAAGACCTAAACTAGTCTCAGTATTGCTGTAAATGCAGTCTCAATGTTATATATGAGATTTTTTCTTCTATGGATGTGTCATAGTTTGGTCATAATTATTGCTTTTCTTTAGTCTTCACCTAGACCTGTTTAATGGAATGGTGTGACTTATCTAAAGGATGATACACTGTTATTTAGCGCCATATGAGTGCACACACACACACACACACACGCACACACATTCATTCCCATTGCACTTGGCATGGAAATAACAATAGCAGGATATTGCTCTTGGGCAGAATTCCTCTGGTTCCCATAGTGTCCAGTTTTGTTCTCATGTGGACTGTCACCCCCAACGCTCTGTAAACTGTGCAGTAGGAGTGAAAGACGAGCAGTGTGTGCGACCTCGTGGGGTCAACACACAGGCGAGTGTGGTATGTGTGCTATTCACACTAATCTAGGTCTGTCAGTTTAGTGCTGCGCAGGAAGAGTTATTGGAATATGCTAACTGCTGCGTTACTGTCATGCCAACTGTAAAGTGACTGGCTGGTATATAAAAGTAATTCAGATTACTTATAAATGGGTGAATTTCATGAAAACTGTCAAGAACATGTGAACATTTCAAAACAGTCATTATCAAAAAATATTTCTTTTTATGACACTGTTTTCGTGACAATTTGCCACATTTATTTCCCCAAATTATAAGTAGCCGAGTGTGAAGTGAAAAAAATCTCATTACTTTAAAGTGCTGAAAATTAATATATGATTTAAATATTATTTCAAGTACATCTGTAAAGTAGACTTGAAGATAAGTATGGTAGTATTTGCTGTAAAGTGTGTGCAGACAAGATTTATATTAATAAGAAAGAGGATTTTTAGCATTACAGTTGTGAGAATTTTAGTGGAAAGTGTGCAACATTAGTAATCCTAAAACTAGACTTCATTTTCTTATGCAAAATATAACTACATTTTTTTTTGTTTATTTTTGGAGGGAAAATATGACTGACCCAGACATTTCTTTGTGACATTAGCCGTTTCCATCCACCTATTTGTTTTCACATTTTGGGATATCAGATGGAAACACCAAGATGCGCATAAATTCTAAAAATGTGCATAAGCAACTTATGTGCATAACTGACCCTTCGCAAAGACCCGCCCCTTTTAGTTATTGTTGCTATGTCCGACGGGCCATGTACTCTCATGCCACACTTCACGTTCTCACGACGTGAAAAATCAGACCAAAGAGGGCACTGACAACGCGTCGACAGACAAGATAGATAGATTTCATATTTAAAATATTGTAATTTTTTAAAGAAGTTTAAACAATAAAAGCGTATAGTGTCTCTTTAATGTGACGTGACAGATCGCTGTAGCTCCTTGTGAACCGATCATCTCTTCATACTAGTTCATTTATAGCATCAAATAAACATGAATGAACATCAGAAGGAATGTTGTTTTAAGCGCGGAAAGACGTGAGTACACACAATTTTTCAAGTTCACCAATGTTTATTTTCTAACTCTCCAGACTGCTTTTTCAGACAAAATGGCAGATTTGGGGTTATGATTGGTCAGATCACCCGTCAATCAAACTGCCGGCAAAGGGTCAAATTGAGGCAGATCATTTTTTTTATCTGATAAGAATAAAGTGCATTTACTTAATAAATTCCTTGATGCGCAACAAAAAACTCACAGAGGATGTGATTGGATCATTGGACTAACCAGCCGACCAATCGCTTTGCACAGCCTCTCAAACGTTGGTTATTCTGAAATGCCTGAACCAAAGTCTGTCATCAGAATAATTTGGTATATTTTCCACCGAGAAGTGACTCACATAAATGTATAACACGACAGCTTTATTGTGTTTCGTCTGCGAGCTCTGAGACGCAAGTCATTTATGTTATATGATGTAGTCATGTAAGAAGAAAATCGCAGCAGCTTCCATTTTTGTTTGCTTACAGATATTTTGCATCAAATTCCCAGGAAGTGATTATTTTTTTCTCTTGAACACATGGAATGGGAATGCTGCTTTATTTGTACGTTTTCCGACTTTGTACATAAGTTAAATTCGCAACTATGTCAGATTGTGACCCACATAGCAAAGCTGTGAATCACACAGTATATGATAAGCTTTGCAACTGACAAATTCTCAGCTGTCTTGTATTTTTACTTTTTATTATGTGGTCATGTCCATAGACTACACATGTAGTCATGTAGTTTTATTATGTCAGTTATGGCAACCAATGTGCCATTATGTCCCAGTTAAATCAGATCTTTTGACATATACCAAATATTAAATGTATGTGAATGTGCAATGGTGCCATTAATAACATTATGCGGCTAGTTTATTTGTATTATGGAGGTTTAGTACGTAGTGCACTGTTAGATGGTGCTGTATCATGTGTGTGCGCTCTGAAGTTGGTTCGTTAGTAATTTGGGATTAAACATGGGTGTGGACATTCTCACAGGACATTGAGGACCAACTGTCTGTGTCAGTCGAAACATGGGCGAGTCTAACATTCATTTTAGCATGCGTGTGCGTACATTGTTCAAACCGGAGTCAACACTACAGTGAAACGATTGGTCAATTTCTAAGAAAAAATAATAATACTCTTTTTAATAAATTATACAATTTTTTTTAATTTTTTTTAGAAAATGACCAATCGTTTCACTAGATAAGACCCTTACTCCTCGTCTGGGATCATGTAGAGCCCTTTAAAGCTGCATTGAAACTGCAATGTGGACCTTCAACCTGTTGAAGTCCACTTTATGGAGAGAAATCCTGGAATGTTTTCCCTCAAAAAACCCTTAATTTGATTTCGGCGGAAGAAAGTAAGACATAAACATCTTGGATGACATGAGGGTGAGTAAATTATAATGAAATTTTAATTCTGAAGTGAACTAATCCTTTAAAAGCCAGAATAAAGCTTTACGTTCACTGCATTAAAGATTCATTAAGTTATTATGACCATTTGAAAACTCTATTACAACTATATTAATCCTTTAACTGTTTGTAGTGTAGCGTCTGTGTTCTGTGGGATTTCATTCACTTCGCTGCAAATAATAGTCTGTGTGTACAGTATACCTAAGCAAAATGAACAAAGATGCCTTTTTTCCATCTTTGTGGGTCTCACAACCTTTTTGGCCTTCCTAGCTCGAAAGTATTGTGTCCTGCTATTTGACACCCACCTGTTCGCTCCCCTAATGTCCATCTGTCTGTTTGTGTAGCGGCAGTGACAGTGTGTCTAGAGAAGGCACACCGTCCTGTCACAGCAGAACCACGGCTCACAATGGGCTTCCCCTCAAGCAGCTGACGCAGTGGCAGGGGGAACCACAGGGGCCAGTGGAACAACTGCACACACACACACACATCGGAGCAGGGGCTAAATGACAGGAGACCACAACCGGTTAGTAGTTAGAAGCCGTGATGCAGGCTCAGGGCTGAAGGCAACATATTTTAGCCAGTTGGGGTTAAAGTAAGACTCGATGCTGTTCTGGCCGGGACTGTAAGTCATGGGTCTGGGCAAAGGGTTTGGAAGAACTTTAAGAAGACTTACTGGAATCCTTTATCGCCTTCCAAAAGTGATGCGGCGCTCCGGTCGACTGGAAGTTAGTCTGCTGTGGAAGTCATCCGGTGGGTCGAGATCTCTTTGGCTTTTTGTAGTTTTATCGGTCAGGCAAACGGAAATACTTCATACTCAGCCGTGCAAAGTCCCTCATTCATTGCAATGTCTGTGGAACAATGAGGACAGATATTAGTGTCATTTCTAGTATAATGAACTAACCTTTTTGTCTTAAAAATGTAATTTATTATTAATCTGTATGTGTTTGGTCAACTATTGCTGTTAAGTCTCGCTTGTACAAATAATGTGTGCATATGCAAAACTCACCGTGATGATGCTACTGTAGGTTGTTGTGCATGTTTTCATCATTGATATGAGGGGGATTACTGGCATGAGTTAAGAGGCATTCTCCAATGGAAATTATTTTAAGCCTGAACTTATCTTCACTGCATATAGCAGGGGTTTTGAAAAATTGGGGTGAAAATTATATTTGAGATTATATTTGGCATATAGAAGCAATTGATTAAATTTAGTCTTACAATCAAATGAGTTTCCAATGAAGAATGGCTGCATTAAACTGAATCTGTTCTGATGTTCTACAGTAGCATACTGTTTATTGGTCACAAAAGAGGAGAATGAAGAATGAGAGAGAGAGAGACAGAGTCTATTATTCACAATGAATTTTCTTCAGCACTGACACTCGCAAGTTGAACTAAACAGTAACCAACAAGACAGTGATGGTCGTGGACTGTCGTTGTATTTTGTGTGTGGCGTTTCTGCGAGCTGTGGTGTCTTAGTTGATGTAATGTTAACCTCACACTTTTCTGGCACAAATGCAGTGCTAAGTAGTCCAACGCCAACACTCGCAGAGAAAAACACAGAGCAGAGCACTAAAAACATCCGCTCGCCGTCCCGCGGTGAAGGACAGAGCCGAGTCAAAACAGCCGACACCGACGTGTGAAGAGGTTCACGATAACATGCCAAATAATTTGTTGGTTTAACAACCATCGAATGAATGACTCAAGTAATGAAAACTGATGGGAAAAGAATGGAGTGTTTTCTTGACATTTTGTCACAGGCAGGTGTTGTCGTGACCTCCGGACGGTGGTGCATGTGTCCCATCTTCAGTGTGTTGTTTCAGCGGTCTGATCTAATCCCAGAGCGGAGCCGAGGTGGAATGGAGATGACCCTGTTGTGAACAGAAAGCAACATGAGAATCTCTATTCTTATCTTGTTCCTAAAACAGCACAAACACAGACTGAAACAATAGTTATCTATGAGATCAACTGAGCAAGGACAGGCTCGGCTACTTCTTTACTGAAGATGTGCTCAGTTTTCACAGACAGACACTATTGTTTTGGGAGTCTGATGTGAGAGAGATATTTGACAAGGAAATGGCACCGTCTGAAATAAGAAACATCATAAATAAGTTCATTTTTATCAAGTTTACTTAAGTAAAGTTCAAGAATATTTTTAAGTGTACCTCATGTAGTAAGTATACTGATATCAGTGTAAAAGTAGTATACTATTTCAATACTACTACAGTCTAAAATGGCCCACTTTTTAGTGTATTAAGTATACTTTAAGTGTAACAGTATACACAACTAGTTTACAACTTTGTTTTTCGTTTATATTGAAACTATACAAGTGAACTTATAGGTATACTGATCGTTCACTGATTAATAGCACTTTTTTAGTTTATGAAAGTACATTTGGAAGTATACTCTCAGTAAATACTTGTAGTACACTATCAGCATATCTGTTTTCTTTATAAATCTATATTTCAAACAATGCAAATTTATAAGATGGTAAAACTATGTGGAAAAAAGTTTTTAAGGGTACTCAATCAAAAGAGCAAACACAGCTACAAGACAAGTAGTAACACTAAAAGGATTCACAAATATTTTGCCAAGTTTTTCTGGCACTCTTTTATTTTTGTGTGAGGATGGAATAAACGTTATGTGGAAAAGTGAAGTTTAAAAAAGCAGTTGTGAAAGAACCTGTCCAGACCAAACACCTGGCTCTTGATCACAAACTCCCTGTACTGACATCAGAAACTGCATTTTCCTTTAATCCTTGCGTGTTTCTTTTCCTGGTTGTCAGAGTCGGTCACAGTCTGTGGCTGCATCCCAGTTTGCAGACGTACCAAAAGTATGTACACTTGTTAAAAAGTTTGGGGTCAGTACGTTTTTTAAGTTAGAAATTAATATATGCATTAATAATAATAAAAATGTTCTTTTGACCTTTCTGTTTGTCAAAGAATCCTGAAAATAAAATGGTTTTCACAAAAATATTAAGGAACGAAACTGTTTTCAACATTGATAATAATCAAAAATGTTTCTTGAGCAGCGAATCTGAAACTGGAGCGAAGATGCTGAAAATTCAGCTTTTTATCACAGGAATCAATTACAGTTTAAAATATATTCACATAGAAAACATTTATTTGAAAATATAATATTTTTTGATCAAATCAATGCAGCCTTGGTGAACAGAAGAGATTTCTTTCAGAAAGGACCTCACTCTTTTGAATGGCAGTGTACATTGATGGTGATTGTTGAGGAATGTGGGAAGCCAGTATGGGCACGTACGACCACATCATAACACAGTTCCACAAAAACCTTAACAGTAAACGTTACCAACAAGCTAAATTCAATACCTAACTTGAATTTATTAAAATTTCGGGTTTTTAAAAAATAAAAAAAATAAAAAAATAACTATTACAAACATCTCATTTTCATGCAAATCCAAAAGCCCATCTCTCTCTTGCGTTCATTGTATCATATTAAGGGAAGCACCTTATTATCTTGTGTATGTTAATTGTGATGCTACATGGTTTCTTTTAGAGTCTTAACGTAATCAAATGTAAATGAACCTTAATAGTAGATTTAATTTTGAGGTTGGTAAATATTTAGAAAGTGAGACTGCTGTGGGAATGTGCGTCTCTGTTACATGAGCTGTCTGCTGTCGGTAATGTGTTTGTGTTGGAAACATATAAGAACTTGAATGACTTGTTCTCTGCAAACATGCAAAGTTTTAGAAACAGAGTCCCAAATATTGCACCGTCACGCCACAGTCTGGATACAGGACAGTATTGTGAGTGTGTGTGTGTGAAGTTTTGCTCCTCGGGCAGGTCCTGATCGATAGCGCCGTCCCTCATTACGGGAAGTGCAATTAAGGAAGAGACAGGCCTGCACTTCCCACCCGCCCCAGAGAACAGATTTTGTGTGAGTGAGCATACATTAGCTCAGTTCCTACACTGACAAGACCACAGCTCTGTGCAAAGCATGGCACTTTAAGCAACCATTACCCATCATGCCCCAGCATTAAAGATCCACTTTCATCACACTCCTATAATTGCTCATCATCAGTGTCATTCTGCTATATGCTGATCTTTAAAAAGAGCAGCATTCCTCCTGATTCCCAGAGGAATATTCTTTTGCTCAGAGATAATGAGATGAACACATTTAAGCATTAACTTTGTCCTAGATGTCTAAAATTCTTAAGGAGAAATAAAAAGACATATATGAGATATGTGCCATACAGTAGAGGTATGAAATGAATGTGGACAGCATAGCTCACATACTTTGGCCTTCATTGAGAAATGTTTGAGATTCTGGTTTCTGATTACTGACGTTGGTAATGTGAGCACAGTTTGAGATTTCTGGGATCTCTTCTGAAACTCTAGAGGAAACCATTGTGAGTTTACCACAGACCATTTGCTCTCCGTTTAATTGTGTTGCTGTCTAGAGGAAATATTTAAGATATTAACAAGATCTTATTTGTGATTTTCATTTCCTTGTCTGTTTGAGGGTCTGAGATTCAATTTGGGTATTTAAAAACCCAGCGGAGCAGAAAGTGGATTATGGGTACAATGTGCAGGATTTAGATGGCTGTCAGAAAAGATGTTAAAGTTGAAAAGACTCATGAGTTAGTGGAGATAAACCACTTTTAAAGCCACAATATGTAAGATTTTCACTAGAACAATATTATATATTTTGTTGACTTGTGTGCTAACATTGTACATTGTTTCCAAGAATGTTTGGTTACACTTTATTTTAAGGTGTCTTTTTTACACTGTAATAATACATTTAAATACTAATAGTAATATTAAGTAACTACATGTACTTACTATAGGGTTAGGATTAGGGTTTGGTTTAGTGTTTGTTGCATGTAGTTATGCATCATTTATTGTTATTACTACAGTAACTACATGTAACATAGGTGTGACTGTAAAATACAGTGTTACCGAATGTTTAAATCCAGAGAAATAAGCTATTTTAACCAGGACACGGATCAATGACATCATACCTGCGTTATCCTTGGTTTCCATTTTTATTTTGTAGAAACCATGGAAACACCAAACACACTTTAATATATTGTGTTTCATTTGGCTGGCGCAGGGTTGGATACATTCATAGACAGAAAACTAATCGTGTTATATAGCTCAACACAGTAAGTCTTATTGTTTAAATCTTGTTTTCTTGATTTACAGCGAATACCATGTTTTGTTATGCCTAATATTGATCTCGCTGTCTCATAGCAGCCACTGACTTTCAACACATAAATACGTATAATATGATAAAACAACGCTGCGTTACCCTACATACACTTGACCGGAAAAAGCAGAAGTGCTCTGTCGGGATCGTCTCTCATTAGCAATCGCTCCAGTGGACTCGTTCCACTCCAATGGCTTTCAGCCACACCCTGCTTCATACTACAGTAATGTTAATAAATCTGTAATACATTAGCTAATCGATGAATGTGATTTCTGTCCGAGTCTCATCCCAATTCTTTTCCACTGGCTGTAGACGTGAAAAAAATACTTCCCATGATTCCTCGAAATCAAGGCGTCATCAAGCTCGAGTGGCGAAAATGACATTTTGTGTCTTTAAATACTTTTTTGTGGCATTTAGTGCATATATGCCAGTTCTGAGGTTTACCTACAGGGTACTTTCCTAAAAAAGTTAACAAAAACATCTTTAAGCACAAACACACATTCAAAATTCACTTGTCTTTCTCTTAGGTCCGGTTTTCACCTGGCATTAAGATGCGATTTGGTCGATCAGATCAAAAGTGGATGACAATCAATACAGATGTAAGCGGGGTCTAAAATGTTTTGAGCATGTCCACTTTCAACCATTTCCAGAAGAAGTTCCACTTTCACTTGCTTTCACAGTGTAAATGCTCATGTGGTCGAATGCATTCGAACAGCTACTCTCCGCCTACTGACCTAATGCGTAAACATTATGGGACGTGCGCTAACCAGACGGGATTTAAACTTTGTCAGCTGAAGACCCAAGTTTGGTTTGGAGATGAAAAATGTACCAAGCACAATGTTCTCTCACCCTTCCTGATTTCTAACACACACTCACCGCGTTCGGCCGGTCTTGTGGCGTTCAGAGCAGAAACAAAAGCTGCTGCTCTCCGTATGTTTTTCAGTTATCTCCGGTCGCATTCATGTGTAAATTTCATGAGATTTTTTTGTCCATTAGATCAAAAGATCTGAAAAAGCCCATATATTTACCCACCCATAGACTCTCCCTTTGAAGAAATCAGGACAGAAGTGATTGAAAGTGAATGAAAGAGATGGAATAAAATATCTGGTGTAAACGGGAATGTCTACTTGTGATACGATTGACAAAAATGCATCTTAATACCTGGACTGATGACTCATCTTGCACTCTGGGTGCTTCAACATTTTTTTATCTAATCAAATGCTCAATAAAACAGGAATGCCAACAGCCTCTGACTAACAAGTTGCAAAGCATAATATGAGAACAGTAAAAGTAATAGTTTAATAATAGGCTTTATTATCTAATAATTCTGAATATTAATGGTGATATATCTAGGGTTTTTACAGTGGTGATAAAAATGCATTTAAACACAAAGTGCTTCCCTCATCACCTGTCCTGTTTGTGTCCATCATTTTCTGGGGAAAACGTTCATCATTTGACAGTCAAATCAATCGACTCAGCATACTGATACTGAGAGAGAGAGTGAGAGAGAGAGAGAGAGAGACAACTGAGTTACCTTGGAGATTGTATGGGCGAGAGACAAAGGAGTTTGTCCTTCTGGAGAGTGCACTGCACAGGATGAGCGTTTGTATTTCTCATGGCATGCCGTGAGTTAAGCTTTCGAGACAGAAAGCATCATCACTCATATGTTTGAGTGGGATGGGAGCAGCATTCTGCAAACTTTACGGCAAAATTACTCAGCAAGTCAAGCGTCAGTCTTCAGGTAGGTCATAACCGCAACAGGAACTGAAAAAAAATCACCATAGGGATTTTTTTAGCCAGGGAAAAATGCTTCATGAAATTTACGTTTGCATGAATAAGCAAGTGTATGTTGCATGCGTCATGTTTTCTATGAATAGTAGCTCTGGTGAGAACTGGATGCTCTTCTTATTGTCTATATTTTGTTTATGAATTATCCATCCAATGCTTTTCTGAGATGGATTTGTTTCATTTCAGTATTAGAAAGTATTCTGATGTATGCATAACTTTCATCCCAGAAGTTTTCATAAGCAATACATAAATATACATTAAAATCATACAGATTGACCTCTTTTTAATTGCCTCAATGTGTTTGATATTTTCTTGCATCTTTCTTTACATCTGTATTATTCTGACATCCCATTCCTCAAACACGTGATTATACTTTTCTACATTAAAAGTTTGCATGTGCGGGATCTTATTTGCAAACCCATATTTCCATTTATCTCTCCAGAAAAACCACCGTATTTCACTAAATCTCATACTAAAAAAATGTTTGTTGAGGAGAGGTGTGCTGTTGTGTTTCTAAAGAAAATTATCACCCAGTGGGTGAAAGGATGGACTCGTGTGATATAAAAACTAGAGTTGGTGGCTCTTGTTACACATAACACCTAGCTTAATCACTCCAAACACATAAGAAATGCTTTAATAACCACCTAGCAACAACCCAAAAAAAAACTATTTTGAACTTTTATTGCATTTTGGTAGTGAGTTCAGTTTTAGGTATAAACGTCTTTAAAAAGGAATTATTTCAAGCATACTGTAGGAGTAACTGCAGTCTGTTCTTGTTTCCTCTCCTCCAGGTTGCAAATACACATGTCATGCTCAGTGCCGTGACCAGGTGGCGCTAGATTGCCATCAGAACGGATCATTTAATGGCTGCCCACTCATCCCTCTTGCTCAGGACCATCTCAACAACAATCAGTCCTCACACGGCGTGAGTAGTTTATTAGTAAGTTTATTTGTGCGTACTGTCACGTTTGCATGCACATTCAGTTCAATATCATGTGAAATACTTTCAGAGAATGTCAAGAATCACAGACATCTGCTAGTGATGGTTATGTGTGACCACAAGAGGGAGAACAAGTCCAGAAACAAGACCTAAACTAGTCTCAGTATTGCTGTAAATGCAGTCTCAATGTTATATATGAGATTTTTTCTTCTATGGATGTGTCATAGTTTGGTCATAATTATTGCTTTTCTTTAGTCTTCACCTAGACCTGTTTAATGGAATGGTGTGACTTATCTAAAGGATGATACACTGTTATTTAGCGCCATATGAGTGCACACACACACACACACACACGCACACACATTCATTCCCATTGCACTTGGCATGGAAATAACAATAGCAGGATATTGCTCTTGGGCAGAATTCCTCTGGTTCCCATAGTGTCCAGTTTTGTTCTCATGTGGACTGTCACCCCCAACGCTCTGTAAACTGTGCAGTAGGAGTGAAAGACGAGCAGTGTGTGCGACCTCGTGGGGTCAACACACAGGCGAGTGTGGTATGTGTGCTATTCACACTAATCTAGGTCTGTCAGTTTAGTGCTGCGCAGGAAGAGTTATTGGAATATGCTAACTGCTGCGTTACTGTCATGCCAACTGTAAAGTGACTGGCTGGTATATAAAAGTAATTCAGATTACTTATAAATGGGTGAATTTCATGAAAACTGTCAAGAACATGTGAACATTTCAAAACAGTCATTATCAAAAAATATTTCTTTTTATGACACTGTTTTCGTGACAATTTGCCACATTTATTTCCCCAAATTATAAGTAGCCGAGTGTGAAGTGAAAAAAATCTCATTACTTTAAAGTGCTGAAAATTAATATATGATTTAAATATTATTTCAAGTACATCTGTAAAGTAGACTTGAAGATAAGTATGGTAGTATTTGCTGTAAAGTGTGTGCAGACAAGATTTATATTAATAAGAAAGAGGATTTTTAGCATTACAGTTGTGAGAATTTTAGTGGAAAGTGTGCAACATTAGTAATCCTAAAACTAGACTTCATTTTCTTATGCAAAATATAACTACATTTTTTTTTGTTTATTTTTGGAGGGAAAATATGACTGACCCAGACATTTCTTTGTGACATTAGCCGTTTCCATCCACCTATTTGTTTTCACATTTTGGGATATCAGATGGAAACACCAAGATGCGCATAAATTCTAAAAATGTGCATAAGCAACTTATGTGCATAACTGACCCTTCGCAAAGACCCGCCCCTTTTAGTTATTGTTGCTATGTCCGACGGGCCATGTACTCTCATGCCACACTTCACGTTCTCACGACGTGAAAAATCAGACCAAAGAGGGCACTGACAACGCGTCGACAGACAAGATAGATAGATTTCATATTTAAAATATTGTAATTTTTTAAAGAAGTTTAAACAATAAAAGCGTATAGTGTCTCTTTAATGTGACGTGACAGATCGCTGTAGCTCCTTGTGAACCGATCATCTCTTCATACTAGTTCATTTATAGCATCAAATAAACATGAATGAACATCAGAAGGAATGTTGTTTTAAGCGCGGAAAGACGTGAGTACACACAATTTTTCAAGTTCACCAATGTTTATTTTCTAACTCTCCAGACTGCTTTTTCAGACAAAATGGCAGATTTGGGGTTATGATTGGTCAGATCACCCGTCAATCAAACTGCCGGCAAAGGGTCAAATTGAGGCAGATCATTTTTTTTATCTGATAAGAATAAAGTGCATTTACTTAATAAATTCCTTGATGCGCAACAAAAAACTCACAGAGGATGTGATTGGATCATTGGACTAACCAGCCGACCAATCGCTTTGCACAGCCTCTCAAACGTTGGTTATTCTGAAATGCCTGAACCAAAGTCTGTCATCAGAATAATTTGGTATATTTTCCACCGAGAAGTGACTCACATAAATGTATAACACGACAGCTTTATTGTGTTTCGTCTGCGAGCTCTGAGACGCAAGTCATTTATGTTATATGATGTAGTCATGTAAGAAGAAAATCGCAGCAGCTTCCATTTTTGTTTGCTTACAGATATTTTGCATCAAATTCCCAGGAAGTGATTATTTTTTTCTCTTGAACACATGGAATGGGAATGCTGCTTTATTTGTACGTTTTCCGACTTTGTACATAAGTTAAATTCGCAACTATGTCAGATTGTGACCCACATAGCAAAGCTGTGAATCACACAGTATATGATAAGCTTTGCAACTGACAAATTCTCAGCTGTCTTGTATTTTTACTTTTTATTATGTGGTCATGTCCATAGACTACACATGTAGTCATGTAGTTTTATTATGTCAGTTATGGCAACCAATGTGCCATTATGTCCCAGTTAAATCAGATCTTTTGACATATACCAAATATTAAATGTATGTGAATGTGCAATGGTGCCATTAATAACATTATGCGGCTAGTTTATTTGTATTATGGAGGTTTAGTACGTAGTGCACTGTTAGATGGTGCTGTATCATGTGTGTGCGCTCTGAAGTTGGTTCGTTAGTAATTTGGGATTAAACATGGGTGTGGACATTCTCACAGGACATTGAGGACCAACTGTCTGTGTCAGTCGAAACATGGGCGAGTCTAACATTCATTTTAGCATGCGTGTGTTTGACTCTTCATATAGACCCAACATTCCAGACCAGAAGCCCCCTCCCCTTGAAGACAGTCGGTTGATTCAGCCACGTTACTCAGGGCCAGACAAGGTCACACAAAACACTGACGGTTGAGAGAGGGATGAAGGGAGGACTCGGTGTCTACATGTAACACCCACTCAACAACGCAAAAACAAGCCACTGATAAAATACAAGGGCAAAATCACCTCAAAATATTAAGACATAACATCATAACGTCAAGTTTGTTGAGCAAATTTATGTATATATATAGATACACACACACTATATATAAAATATATATATATATTTATAATTTAAATATTAATATACTTTGTGTGTAAAAAAATATGTAATTTAAATAATAATATACTTTACATATATTAGTTAAATACTAATATATTTTGAATTCGCTTTTTTCAGTTTGAGTTTGTTTTTTTAATTTTTTTATCAGTATTTATATTTTATTTTATTTCAGCTTTTTTTTAATTACCCAAAACAAATATTTACAATATATTTACAAACAAATGTAATTCCTGAAAATTAGAGTGTACATAAAATATTTTATATTTTATATTAAAATATTAAATATTTTATATTTCTATTTAGATTTAAATTTCTATTTATTTATTTATTTATTTTATTTCAGCTTTTAAATTACCCCAAAACAAATATTTAAAACATATTTACAGGTAAATTAATTCCTAATATTTGGGTAACAGGTAAATATCCAAACCAAGTGATATAGTTCGTTAATTTACAGTCGTGGCTCACCTAAGCCAATTTTAATGTACCAGTCTATTTTTATAAAAGATAGCTTTATAAATCTATAAGTATGTTTGTTCAAAGTGTAAGGGTGATTCATATCTGAGACTTTACATGGATTACTGAAAAGCTGCTGGTGTAAATGTGGTTTACCTTGGAAAGCGCTGCTGTATTATTGCTGTACTGTTGGATCAGCAATATTGTGTGCGAAGCCTGAGAAAGAAACAGAAGTGTAAACATGATCCAAACGAAAAGGAACAAACAGACAGATGTAGGAAAGAGAGAGTTTCCTGGCAGGAAACAGTCACAGGATGCCTGCAGCACAGCCGAGTACACACACACACACATGTGTTGCACACATCACATTAGACTAAAGCACAGATACAAACACAAAGGTGTTTGAACACAATAACTAATAAGCTCCAATTGTGCCCGCCCATTTGTGCATACCAAAGATTACTGTAAGCCAGCAGGAGAGACCATCAAGGACATTAAATCTACAACATTGCAACACAGAGTTTTACAAAATTTGTTTTATGTTTAGTGCTCCCAAAAAAAGCAAGTTAAAGTTGAGATTCAGCACAAGTATGCAGCAGGATAATATGTGTTGTTCATTTTTTTCTGTGAGGCAGCAGTTTTTTGGCAGGCGTGAACTGAATGCTGGGAACTCTTTGGGTGGTGAAGCTGGTCCAAAATGCAAGAGGCAAAGCTTTATGTCCACCACACTAACCTCATGCCCACGTGACTTCTACTAACAAAGAAATGGGGATACATGTTACACAATCTGCTCTCTATTGGTCAAGTTACTGTATGTTTAGCATTGAGTTTTGTTCATGTAAGCCTATAATTACTCTCAGTAGAGAAGGACAGATATTTTAGTCAAAGTTCCCGTGTGCAGTACAGTATCCGGTCCAGACGGTCATGTGAAAAGTTTGTAAATCAATTGGCTGATTCACTTAGACTGATTTGATTGGGCTCTGCGTCACATTGGTTATAGAGTTTATGCCTGCATTATATTTCTGACTGCAACTGAAGTCAGATGTCACAGATAACCTGATGTTTGACTTGGTTAATCATGTTATTCTACAGGAACACATGCTATTATGTGGAAATGTGTAATGAAGCATCAGTGCGGCACAAAATCTAGCCTCAATGGGTTGGACCCAAAGTCCAGCTGAACTTTGAGTGCTGAAATGTAGTAATGCCTGTAAAACGTAGCTATTTTAGCGTTTACTGACATCTGATTTATTCATCAAACCTTAAGCATTGTGTAGGGTTCGCTTGACATTTGCTTAGAAAGATTCTGAAAGGACAATTTGGCAATTATTGCTCCTATGGAAACTTGTTTCCGTCACTAAATAAAAATATGTATAAAAAAAAGTAAATGTGACTTTTTATCTCACAATTCTGACCTTTTGTCTAGGAATTGCGAGATTTAAACTTGCAATTGCGAGTTATAAAGTCAGAGATATAAAATCGCAATTCTGAGAAAAAACATCTGTCTTTTTTCCCTCATATTTGGACATTGTATTATGCAATTGCGAGTTTATATCTTGTAATTCTGGCTTTATAACTCGCAATTCTGACTTTATATCACTCGATTCTGACTTTATATCACTTGATTCTGACTATATATCACGCAATTCTGACTTTATATCACTCAAATTTGACTTTAAACCACTCAATTCTGACTTATAACTCACAATTATGAGCTTATGTCTTGCACTTCTGAGAAAAAAAGTCAGAATTGTGAGATAAAAAGTCTCAATTACCATTTTTTAGAAACAAGCTCCTATATGTTGTAGTAATGGAGCTTGGGAAAATATGTAATTCTTTGCTGGACTGGAATGCTACAAGAATTCACTTTGGCTTTTAACGGTCACACACTTTCCGAAAAGAATCTATAAATACCCTCCTATGTAGGTCAGGCCCCTTGACCTTTTTGGTGGACTACAATCTGCGACCATAATTGACTTTTAGTTCACACGACTTTGAAGAAGACAAACCCTCTTATCCTCAGAGCAGAATAAGCAGGTAGATCTTCTTCCCTTAGGTCTTGGGATTAGAAGCTGTCTATCTTAAAAGCTAATCCCGCCTCTTTCTTTAGATCTTCCTTCAGTCAACTAGGTCAGCGGTAACTATCCAATAAGCACATCACATACTGCACACACACTGATCCAAAAAACCTTCTGGAGCTTACTATTGGTTTTCAAATGCTGCAAATGTTGCTATGTAATCACAGTGCATCAATGCAAGGATATATGAGTTCTCGGGATTAATCGGGCTAGCAAAAAACAAGCCTATGTTTGTAAATGAAACCACGGAGCCCCTAAAACTGAAGACCCTTTGACAGAACACTAGAGAGCGGTTGCTGTGGCTACTTCTATATCAAACAGTAATAAAGCGCCTTTCCATGGAAAAGTGCACCCAGCTTCTCTGCATGTGAATGAGTGTTTGATAATTGTTCCCAGCCGTCACCATATTCAGAAGTACTGGATGAGCCGACAGGCTCAGCTGGATCTAGAAGTAGATAGCTCAGCAACAGGTCGGACTGCACAAACCTTTGGGATTGATAAAAAATCTGTTCCGTAATACAGAATTTGGATTTTTTTAGACTCTAAAATAACCAAACTATAATTAATATCATTTATAGGATCATGCAAACTCTACCCAGAGTGAGGTCCATATTGTATCCAGTGAATGTTGTATTCAGGTCAAATTTGTTCTCACAATCCAAAAGGCCTTATCTTCATCCTTCCACTCGCTTTTCATTCAATCATTGCCCCATTGTAGGTTCAATCTAGAGAGTTTGAATCAAGCTGTTGTTTATAGAGGTCAGGACCATCTTAGCTCAATGTTTATGTTTAGATAAAACTATTTAAACCAAAGTATAGATGCTTTCCTGGGGGTTTAGACTGCTGAATTTAAAAGATTTTAAGATAACATAGATATTTATGCGTGTATGAACTGTAGACACCAGACTGGCATACAAAGAGTCTTTAAAGACTTCAAGAGACCTTCTGAAACCCACCACAAGACAAGACAGAACCTGCTAACAGTAGGTGTCCTTTGTGTGGATTCTGGTACCAAATTACCTTCTATTTAGTCTTTCTTTACTGTCTGGATATGTGAGGTTTGGCTGGAGAAGGACTATGATTTCCATCTACGGATAGTGAACACTGATTGTTTGTGTGGAAAACCCTGATCTCGGCTTGGATCTCGCTAGCGTTTAGACTGAGAAGCTGAGGTCACTGTCTGTTTCAGCTTCCCTCTGATTCTTTTTTTTTTCTTTGAGATCACTATTCATATCTTGAGCATCCCAAAACTCCTTGAGTATTTGATCAGAGGGAATCTAACACTTTTAAATGTTAAAACCTTATGCAAAATACTCCTTTTAGACGTCAAGTGTTGTCGTTATAATGCATTGTAGAGGCATTGCCGTTTGCTTTGCAGTATTGGTTTCGTCAAATAAAAATATATTAATGTCACTTGTGATTATTTTCTGTAAAGGTGTTCTACTAATTGAGTCTAAAAATATTTTTCATAATTACAGTAATCTTCGTCAGCAAAAAAAATTCTCTAACGTTACCTTAATTCAATGGTTTCTTGAAGTATAATTAAAGAGACTACATTGTACATGTAGCAATTTGTCATGACAGGTTTAGCCTTATAATTTTGGACAATTAGAGGACTGAAACCACTTCACACTCTGACCTCTCAAACCCCACCCTGCCAGACGAGATCAGACATCGAGAGTAGAAAGGTGTGTACTTCCTGAGGTCATCCACCATCCACATAACTCTTTGTGTGTATTTAAAAGAAACTGAAGTTGATTTGCGAGACATTCCAGATGCCTTCATGCAAATGTCGGCACATAAACAGTGACTGTGTGCTGGGAACATGAGCCACTCCCCTTTAGCAAAGGAATGTGGGTAATGTGTAATGAAGGCTATGGCCCACAGCCAGAAAAACTACAGGTTGCAGTCACAGGTCACCTCTGCGTCCCTCCTGCCAGACCCTATTGTTCTTTAGTGGACTTGGAATGAGACTCCTTGCGGTGTGAGACATTTTCACACACTCCTTGGTAACAATGAATTATAGAGGTTGCTTCCTCTTCAATTTATTGTGCATTTACATTTTGTTTTTAATTGAAATGAATTGAATACTTTGAATTGAATTGCACTGTTAGCTAGAATGTTGCGACAGTTGGTCTGTGTTGTATTTGTCCCACCCCTCCTCAACTCTGATTGGACGGCTGGCTAAAAAGTGTCAGTGATGAGTGCAGCGTTTTACTCAAAGTTTCTTCAACTCGAAGTGACCGGTAAAAAATGGTGCGCTCAACGCTTGAGCATGAAAAAGACGCTCGACTGGGGTTTAAAAAACGTGTCCCATTATCCCATTAAAAAGAATTGTAAAAGTACATTAGCTTTGGTGCTTTGGTGGACACACAACCTAAGAATTGTTTTTTGGTAAAAATTTATGTTAATTCAACTTGATCTCATGAGAAAACGCAACTATTTTCTGGGGTGGTGATTTCGTATGATTTCATATGATTATTTTTTTCACGATAGCGTATGATTCTTACAATAAAAAGTAAGCAAGAAGCTAAACCCCAAAACCTAACTGTTGCTAGCAGACTGTATGAAAACATACAAATGAGATTGTACGAATGCATAAAAATTAGCCACCAATTCGTCCACGCCGATAGCCTCGTAGGCAGCGCTGTTGGGGTTTGGGTGACCCGAGTTTGAGTGTCAGCTCTAGGACCTTTCCCGATCTCATGCCCCCTCTCTCTCTCCCACTTTGCTTCCTGTCTGCTTACTGTCCTATCATAATAACAGCAAAAATAAATCTTCAAAAAAAAAATTAGCCACCAATTCACCAAAATGTAAAATAGTTACGAGTGGATGTGAGACTGTGTTAATTTGACATAGTTCTGACCTACCACTGATGCCTTTGGGTTGCATGATTTGGCCGTTCCTTTTCTGCCAGGGTATTTTTAGGTCTTCTCCATGTTCTTGTGTTTAATTTAAGCACTGTTCTTCCACAAATTTCTTGAAAGCTGCAGTTTGTTGGGCGTGGTTTGCCCTGTCCGTGATCTACTGCAGATGTTGCTTGGATTTCACTCTTTGGAATGAAAGATGTTTTTTTTTTCTTGACTGGGTGGGCTGTTATCATATGTGACGCACTGTAAAATAGAAAATATACATGTATAAAGTGGAAAATTGTTTGAAAACATAATAAGCTAAACCTCAAAGCAGCTGTTAACACAGTAAAGATGATGTCTGTGCTCTTTTGGATTGGCACTCTTAATATAAAAATTGTTGGCAGGTTGCAGTAATGAATTTCGCCTGACTGATAATGCAAGCCAAAGCTGTGGGTCTGTCATGGGTTTAGTGGAAAATTTGCTTAGGATATCATAAATGTTGTGCTAAATATACAACAGAATAACTTTTTTGAAGAACTTTCCCCGAATGTTACAACTTACATGTGTAATTTTTTATATTTGTGATCTATAGAAAAGTGGGACCCAGCATCTTTGGATAAATTACAAAGAGCAGCTAACCCCAAAAAGTAATGGGTTTGCTTGTGGAGTAGATCCAAAACCAGACACAAAGTCATAAAAATGAGGCTTGTAATTTGTCAATGGATGAATGGGTTGTATTTTTTACTGGATAGCAGCTTCCACATGGAAGTTTGCTCTTCATGACCGAATAAACAGATAAGGGGCCGTTTTTCCATTTCACTGCTGTACTTTTCCAATTATTTTATGTAAACTTGTATTAGACGGACGTGTTTGACCATTGTACGTGCTTGCGTCTTTTGTAGCGTCGTGCGCATGACACGGCGCTCTAAAAATGCGGTGCTCAAGTTAAGATAAGTTCTCATTTTAAAAGACGCGTCTCTAGACTTTACGGTTTTTGTGTAATTTTTCGAAGCTAAAACACATTCTGTGTGAACCAGACTTAAGTCGATCACATGACCTAAAATGTAAGAAGCTGTAAAAGTGTGGCGGTGTGACCACAGACACAGGTCCCAGTCCAAACATGTTCATTAGCATTCACAATGTTTAAAGTGTTGTTCTCACACTTGTGGCAAACTGGAGGTCAAAACATTACCTTGCTGGGATACATACATGCACACACACACATCTCTCACAGAAGTCTGTCATCAAACGGTCTTCCACTTTTACACAGTCCTCATGTTTGCACTGGTCCACAGCTACACCCTTTCGTATGGGCGTACTGCCTTGTATTAAATGCCCCAAACCTATATTTTTAGCTCACACGGTAGGCCTGCAACCAACTTCAGAAGTAGTCCATGCTATGTTTCAAAGAAAGAAAATAAGAAAACTTGCATCTGTATGTTGCATACTCATAGAGGTAAGTGAAAATATGTATTAAAATAGATTTCCTGCTGTATTTTTCATAAATGTTCATAGTATTAACTGTTACTGAGTGAGACACCGGTCGAAGCCGTTAGAAAATTCCCGCCGTTATTAATTTGAAACGGCTGCTGTACGTTGCTTGGCAACAGTTTGCAAACAAACAATGCTAATAAACATCTCGGAGGATGAATTTTTCCTCAGTGAATTGTTTATTGAATATTGGTTTATTTTATTTTATTACCGTTTATGAAGAGAACTTTATTAAAAACATTAATCAGGTACGCAGGTAGGGGACGTCAGTGAATGAGGAAATGCTGAGTGTGTGAATGTGGGTGTGTTCTCTACAGCGAGTCGCTCCGGTTCAGTTTAGTTTCAGAAGTGCTTCGGAAGGACTCGGCAGCGCGTTTTCCTTGACGTTTTAACACATTTAAAGTATTTTCCACTCTTAATACGTGTATTAGATATAGATATTACATATTTAAACAGAAACCGATAAGCGTTTTTGGAATTCCCGTCTTTTAGGGAGAAATACAGCCGGTAGTCGGGTGGTTCGCGACAGTGCCTCGCGCGGTTCAAGTTTCACAGCGTTGCCTCGCTCCGTTTGACTTTATCACACAGTACAGTATATGCGCGCAGATAAAGCCTGTTTTTGGATGTGTCCGAGTTTCTCTTCAAATGTCGTGGACGAGCACAATGAGTAGTGGATACAGTAGTTTGGAAGAGGATTCAGAGGAATATTTTTTCACTGCCAGAACCTCCCTGTTCAAGAAGCCTTCGGTTAAACCCACGAACCTCAAGGTGAATATGTGTGAAATATGTATTTATTTAAATCAGTTTATTTCTTTGTTTTGGAAGCTTACGTGTCATATTTTGTTGGTGTCCAGGTGGGATCAGCTGTTGCTTTGAATTTATAGTAATATATTTCACAACAACTGTTTTGACTTGATCATTAACCAAATTTTAATTTAACCATTTAGTTGTTGCATACATGAATATATGAGGTAGCTCTACTTTGCTTACTTCTCCTTGATGTTAATGACCTTAAGATAATGCCTCCATTGTGTGAGATCTAAAACAACTTTAAAACAGTTCTTTATCAATTTTGCCTTGTTTCTCTTGCCACATTGTCATCTTTATTAGGCTTAATAATGGATTTAGCACAATACTGCACACTTAACACTAATTGTTTTGATTCATTGTGCATATTATCATTATTAAGGGTGTTATTTGATTGTGTATGACGTCTGATTTTATTTAAAAGGCTTACGTCATTCTAGCATAGCATGGAAGTTATGATAAATTAGGTCACTCTCAGCTTATGAAAGCAGTTTTGTTTAGTATCTTTTTCGTGTTTATTATGATGGTCTGTTGGCTGACATCAGCATGCCCGTATCAAAGACAAATACTCATAATTTCTGTCTGAGACTGAAGTTTCTATTAAAACTCCAGTCAGTGTGACTGACCCCATGTGATTTGAATATGGCTAGAGTCATGTGTGACTGCAAGATTAGCTCAAAGAGAAAAGATTCATAGTATCACCCCCACACTTCTGTCAATTACCCGATTGTGAGAAAAATGTCAGCGGAGACAATTCTTCACAAAGTTAATGCTGTCATGTGACTTCCATTTTATGGTGGAAACTGTTGCAGATTGTTTTATTGGGTGTCTAGGGCTTTTCCCCCCCCAAACCATTGAGCTGCCTACATAGGGAGCATTTCAAGGCATTAAACATTTTTTCCAAAGTAATGGCTATGTTGCATGCATCGTTTACAGAGAAGGCATCCCCAGAATGCATTGTCGCAAGCTCATTGAGAGCATTCCAAATCAGTCCATTATACAATTATTCTGCCTTAGAAGGTAACTGACTCTGTAGTCAGTAAAAAGCAAGGCAGCGCACTCAGATTTTTTGAGTTTTGATGTATCAAATTCCAGACTTTTAGAATGCACACGCTACACATGCAGTGAATGACTGTTCATTGTGAAATGTAGCAGCTGTAAGGAATTGCTCAAAATGGAATGAGTCAGTTCCTTAAACAGCCCGGCACATTGCTATAGCTCACTTCCTGTTACTTCATTCTGACAAAGACGACCCCCCCCCTGGCCAAAATTTTTAAACTCTGGCTTTTCTTAGAAGGGCACTTTCAAAGTTTGGGTAATATGCAAATAGATACTGTTGTATTGACTACAGTAAAGTGTACTTCATCTGTTTTGTCACCTCGGGCATGCCACAAATGCACTGACCCTGGGAAACAGCTGCTAGGGCAGGCATGCAAAACAGCAGGATCACGGGGGTTCGTGTGGGCCACAGCGCTCTGTTCCTACAGAGAAACGTGACCAATGAGCACAATGGCTCGGTTTATTGGAGTGAAAATCAGGAATGTTTATTTTGTTGTATCAATTTCAGAAAGCAGTACAGGTGCAGTTTATACATTTAGCCAGAAACTGCGTTCACTTTCCAATTAAGCCGTGCTTATCTTTACAGTGGAAGAGAGAGTGTGAATTGTGTTGTTGAAGTTAGAAGTGCTGAAACAGTTTTCCTGGATTTGCTATTCAGGTTCTAAAGATAGACGTTATCTACAGTCCTGCAGGCTGTTTTTATAACTCAAGGCCTGATTGAACGGAAATTCAATTACTGATCATACACAGTCAAAACTCAAAAGTGTCTGCTGTTGGGGAATACAGAAGCCGATGTTCGTAGACAGCCACTTCTCTAACTGTACATTATTTTAGTTGTGTGCTTGTTTACAGTATCTTATTTTGTTTTTGTGGCAACGTTCCATTTGGTAGCGAATGATTTGTGCATGACGTCTTTGGCCTTGAATATTCGCATGCTTTGCCAACACAGGCACTGAAAGCACAAAGAAACTTAGCTCTGAACTCTTGTGAAAGTTTCTCATCCATTGTTTAGCCGTTCCACAATGTTTTCCAGGTTTATCCTGAGCTTTCCGCATTGGCATGTTTCAGCCGTCCGATGCTGATCAAAGCATTTTGAGAGTTATTACGTCAATTCCTCATCAGGGATCAGGTGATTTGGACCGTTAATCACGTCGATGATGTGAATTGCATCAGGTAGCTGCTGGAGTTCATGCACTCACTGAGCATTAGATGAAGACTTTCATGTCAGCCACACTCTGAAAGATAAAACTAAATCTCGAGGAAGTTAATGCAGCAGACCTGAGCTGACTCCAGTCTGAGTTTACACGTGAGCAGATCCGGGAATCCTGCATTGAGGTCTGCTTGCTGTAAATCCAAATAGGGCAGCCAAGAGAAGAGTATGTGTGCTGGAGACACTGCTGTTCGGGACTGAGAGTAAATGTTTATATCATACTACCCATATCTTCTCAAACAAAGTAGAATAGATATTTATAGACCGTAGAACTTTTTCCACTGCTATGTGCAAGTCATGAACAGACCACCAGAAGCTTTAGCATTTAGAAGATGGATTACATTTTGATTTGTTTGAAGCCTGGCTGGGTAAACGTCACAAAAACAGTCAAAAACATTTGGTTTCACCCCAAAATGATGAGAAAGAAATAGAAAGTATGCCTTGTTTAAAAAAAAAGGGTCATTTGGTTCCCTTCAAAGTACAGAATACGTAATTGGAGTATTGTATTTGTATATGAGCTTGATGGAATTTAAGTTAAGTAAAATGGTTTTTATTTCTAAATAAAGCAAACAACAGTGAAGGCATAATATAAATGTAGCAGTGGCATATTTTATCCTAATTTCACCCTCACACTGCGTGATACTATCTACGTGATACTCACACTGCATGGTAATATCGTGAGACGTATTTTCAATTCGATGAGAAATCTCGTCACATATTAATCTCGCGAGGTCTCGCGGCACTAGAGCTTGTCACACCCCTAAAAAAATACTGTGTTATTCTAAAAAGAGCCGTCATTAAAAATGGACAATTACAAAACTGAAATGCGACCCAAAAAATACAGCTAGTGGTGTCAGACCTTCACATGAGAAACTGTTTAGACAAGGCAATGTGAAGCGATCATGCGATCTTTATATTGCAAAGTGAAAAACTAAATTTTCTCCAGACTGTTTTTGAGCCATGTGTTGCTCCGTTTATACCTTGAAAAAACTAAATTTTCTGCTGCTGTTTTGTCTTAGTTCATGTTTTATGCCCTTGCATCACAGAATGAAAAGTATTCCACTGTTTATTCGTCTGTCATGGCTCACTGTTACATGAACAGGTTTGAGCAGTTTCAGATCCTGCATTACTCAAAACCAAATTATTGCGAATTCAAAACAAGCAATGTTTTTGACTGTTTAGGAAAGCATCAGATTACAAGGCTCCTGTAGGCCACTGTTTGTTTTCATCATCATCAAGTTTGGCTAAAGAGAGCATTGCCATTTAATCTGATTATCCTACAAAATGCGTCATGGAGCAGTGTTTGATTATCATTCAGGTGTGTGTTTCTCCAGTGGCTTATTAAAAGCTCCCTTTGATGATAGAAACATTTCAACAGCACCTTCTAAAAGTCTCCACCATAAATATTTGAGTCAATGCATGAATTAACAGCTGTTAAAACCTATCAATCTGATTGCTTTTGAATGTCTGAGAGGCATTTGATTTTCCTCATGCTTTGAAAATAGGTCAAAAGTTGACGTTTACAGAAATGCACATCCCACTCTCTCCCTCTCATTGTACGTGGTCACGGCTCTGTTAGACCCATGTGGATCCACATGTGGAGCATATGGTTGCAGTTTCTTTGAGAAGAGCTGTAATTACAGTAAAGAGGAAGATAAGACTAGATGAAGGTGGTTTTTTTCTTGGTCTCGCTATGTTACGGCCCATCGGCTTGTCACACAAAACCTCAGCCCAGTCAGCAGATAAACTCTCCAGCTGACATTGGGAGCACATGTCATGGTTTAGGAATTACTTGTTTAGTTTGGAATCTACCTAAAATAAAACTTTTTACTTCTTTTTTAGCAAAAAAATGTGTTCCGCTTGTGGTTCATAAATAACACCCAATGTTTGAATTACATTGTACATACGTTTATTGAATTACAACAGGAAAGAGTCTTAAAGTTTACATGTAACAGTCTTTGCATTAGCACAACATGTTGTTTGGTATTAGATCTAGAACAGTTCTTTATTTTGTTAAAGTTTGACCCATTTGCAGTTGATGGACTAGGTCATGTTTTAATTTCAAAGAAAGCTCTGTGCTGTTAAAGATCTGTGTTTTACAGTTGGAGATATTGATCCATCAGGAAATGGTGCTTAGACTCCAGAGTTTTCCTTGAGTTTTATCACTTCCTGGATTTCCTTAGATCTAACATTTGTTTTGTTCATGTACCTTATTCTGGATAAATATTTGTTGAAGCTTCCATTATTCCTATCATTTTAAAAACCTAAAATGGCCTTTAGTCCTTTCATGTCCTTTGAAATCAGTTTGTATATATAACGTTCATGTTGTTTGAATGAAATCATTTGCTACAAAAAAACATACCCACATTTCAGTGAGAAGATAAGGCACACATTTTGGTGAATGTAACTTTGAAACCGGATAAGTTCTTTGAGTGCATAGGTCACATGGCTGCACCTGGCCTGTGTCACATCTGATCTCAGCCTCTTTCATTCACGCCTCTTTTTGAAATCATTCCTGGGCCATGATCACTTCTCTGCAATGACATCATCGCTGAGCACCGTAGTGAACGTATACTATATCACAATGAACAAAGGTCCTTTTTATTCTCATTATCTTCCCAGCTATATCACGATTTTTTTAGAGTAAGATTCATTTTTAGTGCTAAATCTTTGTTTTTGTTGCTAGTTCAACAATTTGTTTTTGTTGTTTCTTCTTCACCCTTAGTTGAAACTCTCCACACTGGGTTAATTTTTGTCACAAGTAATTGTGCTCAGAGGGTACATCCTGTTAATGATCAATTTGAAAGACTCTGTTTGTTCTCCAACTGCAAATTAACTGGACATGACTCTGAAGGGCTTTCAGGCGAACAGAGGCCTGTTTGACGTCATGTATCTTCCCCCTTTGCCCTATATATTACAAAGTATATCAGCTTTGGTGTTTTAGCTGGATATTTTCTGGTTAACGATTTCATATTTCAGCTTTGTGTGGCATCTCATCAATGAAGAACAACAGATGAGTGCCAGCCACAAAGTTCGAAAAGCCCTCTTCAGTTTCTCACAGTTGCTCACAGCCTTGGTGAGTGGGCAGATTTCTTCAGAGTTATGACTTGGATCATCATACTGTGAGGTTGTATTTCATTCTTCTCTGAGCTCAGTGAAGGCACGGCACTGAAGGCACTGTACTCCCCATCTGGCCTGACGGGTTTGTTATGATCCGTCGGGCTGCCTTGGTGAGTCAGACAGCTCCACTTCCTCTCTTTGTGAATCAGCCCAGGATCATATTTAATTCTGCGTTGTGCATGAAGGATGAGTCTTTTTAGTTTGTAAAGGGCTAAAGTTTCTCACTTTCTTAAGAAGTTTTCTCTCAGAGAAGCAACACACTTTTTCATTAGAGTATAGAGTTGCCTTCAGTTGCAAGCAAAACAAACCACACCCTGTTTTTATGTTTCCGCTCATATGTTATCAGTAATCTTTGAAGCTAAGTTTACCCAGAAATCCCAAGTAAGTCACAGACACCTTCTTGGGAATATTGTGAAATATGTTTGAAGGTCTAGAATGGCTAACTTGATCAGTGAAAACTTTGAAACCAAGCTGTCAGTCACAAGCTACTATCCCAGCAGAGCTTTATGATGTTGGGATGGAAATTGCTGGAAGGCATTGGTCAAGCTCTCCAATGAAAGCAGCTTGTAAGAGTCCTTGAGGGGCTCTTGTGTTATTGTTGGCCTGTCTGTAGGGGAGAGCAACAGGATGAGATGAAAGATGTTTTCCACGTTCTTACCTCACACAAGTAGTGTCGTTCAGGCACGCCTGGCTTTCATAATATACATTATGGTATATTTTCCTTGTTCCCTTGGCATTGCTTGCAGACATAAACAGAGTTATGAAATTGTAATTTGTAGAAGGAAGTTTATTAGAGCATTGAGGTTTAAAGGACAATGTCTGATGGGCGTATCAAGGCATATGTGTATATCTCCATGTGAGGGGATGTTATAATACTTCTAATAAAAGACACCCATGAGTCATAAAACTGCATGGATAGATAACCTCATAAACTTGTTGCGAAAGTACCAAAATACTTGTTGGACTATTGGAATACAGTTAACTGAGATTTACAGAGAGAAAAAACAAAAGACGTTATAGCTTCCACCACAGGAACTTTCCCCAGGAACTAGGGACTTTGGTGGTGTTTCGACTGCAGGGACCAGGGTCTAAATGAAGTTCTGGGTAAGAAAGTCCCGCTCAGAAAGTCTCTGCTCACAAGGTAGCACATTTTCAAAGTTCAGGAACTTTCAGAGGTGGGACTTGAGCGCTGAATATGCTGATTATTTGAGTTTACGCAGCATTTTGATTGGTTGACATTTTGAGGTTCAGGCTTTATTAAGCTTGTATGAAAAAGTTCCTAGGACAAATAGTGCCGGGTAATTTAAATGGAAACAAGTTATTTTTCAAAGATTTGAGGCAACAGGGACTGTAGGCATTGCAACTGAATACCCCTTAAACTGGAAATCCCAAAATTAAATAAAAAAGTCAGAATATGACACTCTAGTTTTGTTTCGCAGCATGAAGTAAGAGTTGTCAGTTTCGTGACCAGCTGATGAGCTTTGCTGTGAGTGTTCACCAAGCTTGCAACAAGTTCTTTGGTGGTTTCCATTCCTCTATTCTTGTTGGCCATGGTTTCCTGTACTCTGTAACCCTCCCTGCAGTTCTAACTATTCTAGAATCACATCATGCAGTCAAATGTGCCTACTGTCCTGCTGAGTAGGAAGTCACAAAGAATGGTCATTTTTATTCCTTCAGTTGTTGAACAAGCGCCCAGTGACTGGAGTCCAGCCTTTGGTTTGCATACGGGTATTGACCGGTTCTGCTGAAACTCCATTAGCTGAGGAATGTGGAGGGGAGGAAAGGTGTGGTAACCAGGGACTTCCTGTGGGGTAGGGGAAATGAAAAGGGGTTGTTTCATTAGAGCTTGCAGATCAGTGTACATTGGCAAGCGTGATGAGTTGCAGTCATAATAGGCGTGCCCAGAAATCCCCTCCAAAAGCTCAACTAAAAATAAAAAGCAGGTTGTCTTTTGATTGTCTTGTCCACTGAGCCTTTTGGTGTTTTTCTGACGGTCACGCTCATCTAACTCATGTCAATAGCGCAAATGCTATATCTGCTGAAGTCGAGAGTTTGTCAGATAGGAGTGCGCCTGAAAAACCAGTTTGGTCGCACCTTGTGTGTCCTGCTCCACTTAAGTCGAGTATGTTGTGACCACTAAGTGTGACAGAAATCAGCTAACACATGACTGAAAACGAGGAACAAAAACCCTAACATTACCACATGCCACACCCTCCGGTCTTGCTTATCAGCTCACCAAGGACACCATGGGGCCTACAGAGTGCAGAGTTTACTTTCTCCCTTTAATGTTTTGACTAATGTTCCTTCAAAGTACACTTGATTGATCTGTGACCAGTAGAGACGGTCCGGTCGGACCTCAAGGATACCTTTTAACCTGTTCTTCTTGTTCCCTGTCCTTTTTGAATGTGTTGCTCCACATGAGAGGGAGGACACAATCCCTCACAGCAAGGGAGGTAGAGCTGCTTTTTCTGTCGCATTACCTCATCGGGCTAGTGTTTATTTTGCCTTTGTCACACTCTGCTGTGCAGAGGCATCCGTGTTAACCCTGTCCTTCCTGGTTTAGTTCTGTACGGCCTTCTGTTCACATTGCTGATGGTGACTACTTTTCCAAACATTACGTCAGCAGTACTTTGACAAACCCCTCTTAGCTAGACAAATGTCAACTCCTGTTGGACTACACTAGCTATGTTTCCATCACCCAATTTTGAAGTATCGCTCCGGAATTGAATGATAGAAATGGCAAATTTATGGGGGAAAAAAAACAACAACAAAAAACCCTTAATTTGCGAAAAAGTTTACACTCGCTTGAGGTGGTTTTTGACTTGTGCAAAAAAGAGTTATAATAGGAAATGGAACACATTTGCCAAATAATTTCTGACATGGTAAACATTAAACCCATGTGAGTAATCGTGCGTTTTCACTGATGCTGTTTGGTTACTAAGTTACCAATACCACCGTCATCTGCTCGAACAGCTTGATGGAAACGTACCATTTGTTTTTTTTTTGTTTTTTTTTACAACATTTTTAAAGATTCACTTCACGTTTGAATGGAAACCCAGCTGTTGCCAAAGACCATGTTAGGGCATTGAAATTAAGCTGGCGTCAAGTCTCACCATTGCTCTGTGGGCACCAATCAAAGTTTACATGACCGATATGCATGGTTCATCCTGGCTAATGAACAACCCTCAGAGAGCTGACGGAGACCACATCACTGAACCCATAGTCGGTACAAGCTGATGTGGTGAGCTGCAGTCCCTTGCACGCACTCAACGGCTCAATGGGCCCCGCAGAGACGCTCTCGCCCCCTCATTTAAAAAGCTCCTTACCAGCTTTTGTTGTGGTGAACATAAAATTAATCAGCTCTCAGCTTGTAGTTGTGACTTCTTATAAGAATGTTTTTTTCTTGTTAATAGGTCTGATCTGAACACATGAAAGAATCCATTAATAAGAAAGTCTGGGAAGTATTGTTTTCCATTCTTATTTTTGCTTGTCAGGATGGTCACATGCTCATAACCTTCTTGGTATGATTGTTGGCACGTCCAAATTAGTGGAAAGACAAACCTCTGTCATAAAGATTTGTCCTATTGGTGTTTGTTATGTTCTCTCCAATATCATGAGCCACCTGTCCAAAGCAGTCTGGACCAGAAGATATCTGATTGCACTAGTTTAGCAGCTTTTACGTGGTTAATCTGTTTGAGATTCCCCATTCAGAGCTCTGAAGGTGCTATGGTCAGGTTAACCAACCCTTAGTAAACAAAGAACGAGTAGCACAGGAATGGAGATTTGAGCCATTTTCGGACTGTTCTTCAAAACTTGAGATGGGTCAGTATTAGTGAGTTTATTTTCCATGTTTTATTTTATTTTTGGTAATACTTTGAATACTTTCAGTGTTGCCAAGCGATGTTGATTGGGCAACAAATTTCGATCTAAACTATCCAGATGGATTGCCTGGCAACTTTTCTAAAAAAGTTTCCCTGTGTATCATCACCTTTAGAGTGCTTTAAGGTGTTCTGCTTTAGCATGCTAACATTCAGCATGGGATAAACCTTCTCTGGGAATTTAATTATAAAGTGAACTTCAATATGAATTCATAAAAACATATTTATAGTTATTTATCTACTGGTGTTATGTTGTTAGTTATCCTATTGTGAGTTTGTACTTACTGAAGAAATAATAATACAAGAATTACATAGTTGATTTTGAAAAGTGTAGTAGTTTTGCACAGAAACATGTTTATTCTAAGCGCTTTAGTGATTTATCATAAACATAGGAATTAAAAAAGGCGTTTAGCCTTTAAATAGATGTTTTTTGGGGGGTATGAAAGCAGTGTGAGTCATGCACTATAACATTCAATATCAATGCACGCAATACAAAACCACCTGTTATTCCAATCTCCCCAGGCAGTCTTGGCCCTTGCAGAAGGGGAATTACGAGTCTCTATAAAGTGATAGTAATGAAATTACTGTCATCATTTACTCACCCTCAAGTATTTCAAAACCTGTATGAATTCCTTTTTTTCTGTTGAACACAAAAGATATTTTGAAGATGGTAGGTAACCAGATTTCTGATGACTTCGTAGTATGGGGGGACAAATACTGTGGAAGTCAATGGGGTCCATCAACTGTTTGGTTACCAACATTCTTCAAAACATCATCTTTTGTGTTCAGTAGAAGAAATTCATACAGATTTGAGGGTGAGTAAATGATAACAGATTTTTCATTTTTGGGTGAGCTATCCCTTTAACAGTTCACACACAGTATTCAGCCTCTGGACTCTGTTAGCTGAGAAGGTCCTTGTCCATCAATGTGTTGTCACTTCAGCCCGGGACTGTTCCCTTATAAGGGGCTCTATGCTTTTGTTATGAGCTTTGAGCGCTCATGAAAACGGATCAGCTTCTCTGTGATATGACCATGTAAGACCAGAGTGCACTGCATGTGTTTGATACATTATTCTGCTGGTTGTAACTTTCAAGTGCTTTGTTGTTCCAGAAAAGCACCCTATTTTAAATACTTAAAGGGTTCATGTTCATGTCATTGGCTTAAAAAACAAGATGCATTTCAACTTTAAATTACAAATAAAAAAGATCCCTGGTGCTTCATCTGAGAAGTATTGCAATTATCTAAATTTGTCATTATGCTACACATGGGTATCACGAAGAGGATGTATATGAGTGCTGTTTTGTGCTCCCGCATCAGGAACAGGCTCATGACAAAGAAACCTTTGCCTTGAATGGCTTCATTATTCAGCAGTACTGGAGTCGTACCTCTTCTGCTGTCAAAATGACCTGTGGATTGACCTGTGCTGACCTATCTGTTTGCTAACTGTTTATATTCACTTTCTATGTTTCAGGATGTGGCGAAGGAGAAAGAATTGCGCACTCATCTCACTCACGAGGAGATCAGACAGAAGGTCGAGCAGTACAACGCAGACTCTCGTGACCACTTTAAAATGACACTGGTGAGTTAATGATCTCTGCCATTTCTAAATAGGTCCGAAAATAATCTAATTTGATCATTTTCTTATGACGCCAAAAACTAGTCATATAGGACAACCCAATAAAAATCTTTAAAACAAAAAAACCTGATTAATACTTTATTGCTTTTTGCTAAGTGGTTACACCTTTTTCAAAAACATGTATAACCTATATAAATACAAATTAAATTTTTAATGCCTCTTATTTTCAGTATAGATTTTTTTTCGTTTAGTCTCAGACTTAGGATTGTGCCTTTTAATAAAAGCTTTATCATTGTCCATTTCGTAATCTGTAATGTATCATGTGACAGCCATAAGGACTGTGATGTCAGACTTTACTACTGTACCTTTGTCCAGATCCCAGCTGCTTATCGCAGACTGTTTCTGTGTTGTTTAGACTTAAGACTGGTTTGGACTGGACTAGACTTAATTGAGCCACTGTGGCACAAACACTTTGTATTTGTTTATCTGACATTTTACTCATTAAGCATCCACAGTGTCTTGGATCATTAAGTTTAAGGCCTGTGTTCAGTGGGGTTGTGTGTCAGTGTGGTGGAGAGCAATGCATTGAGTTTCAGAGGAGCTTTGTGAGCTGTAATTACATCCCCCATGTCTCGCCTGTAGCCTGCAGTCACGGCTGCCATTTGGACTAATGAGCTTACAGGCAGAAGAAGCTCAAATCTGAGCTCCATCTGGACGCAGTCAGATAACACTGCAAGATTTGCTCAACAGTATTGAGGAAGCTGCTATAAAACAGAAACTTGTCAAGCTACAATCCACAAATATAGCAGTTCAACTGTAGTTAAGTTGTCCTTTAAAAAGCAGTTAATGACATTACAAGTTACTAAGAAAAACCTTTTCAGTAATTAATGATTATTTGATTCAATCATACAACCAAAGCAGTATTTATTAGGGAAAAAATTGAGGATCGTCTACTTGTACTTATAAATTTACTTTAACTACAACTATAATATATGCCGTTTTGAGGAAAGTTACTCTTAACAGTAATGCATTACAATATTATTACTCCCTTTAAAAAGTAACTAATTGCGTTACTTTTTATGGAAAGTAATGTTACGTTACATTTGCGTTACTTTTTCTCAACTGGGCTGGGCTGTTTGTTTGTAAAGCCCAAAGTATACTTTGATACTTTCAGCATACAGTGCGCATGACGCAGATTTTATACGACTGTGCGCATACGCTAGCATATGTGTAAATAAACGAAGTATACTTTCAGCTTTATAACAAAAAAGTTCTATTTTTGGCAAATGTACAGGTCCTTTCACACCAAAAGTGAAATAAGTGAAGCAGATGCAACATTCACACCTGTACAGTAGAGGGCGCAGTTCAAACAAACAAGCCTATCAGTTGTGCTACCATTCTGGAATACAGAAGAAAAGGATGCAGGAGAAGTAAATGAATAAATATGTATGCTCACATTTATTCTAGAATAACCATCATGTTCACACACGGCGCACACACAACACCTCTGCACTTACGGACAGCTGTCAGTCAATACAAAGTTACAAAAAAAGTAACTTGCATTAATTATTTGAAAAAGTAACCCTGATATTTTGTTGTAAATTTAAAAGTAATGCGATTCTTTACTAGTCACTTGAAAAAGTATTCCGATTATATAACTCGTGTTACTTGCTAACCCTCCACACTGGTGTTCATTGATCAGAATAGAATTTTTGCTGTTTTAATCATAAAACTGAATGTCTTTCTTTGTCTTTCCTCTGTCTCTGTCCTGCAGAATGCTAATGGTCTGTACACAGGCTTCATAAAGGTGCAGATGGACCTGCGGAGGCCCATCACGGTGAAAGGAGGCAGGGCAGGAGGGCTCAAAGGTCAAGAGGCGTTTTACCTTCCGCGTGGCTCCATAAACACCCTGCACATCAGCAGCACCAACACGGTGCGACAGGTGATCGAAGCCCTGCTGAAAAAGTTCACCGTGGCCGACAACCCCGCCAAGTTCGCCTTGTTCAAACGCTTCAGCAGAGAAGACCAAGGTGAGATGCAGAGCATGAATGTGGAAAGTGCATCAGCATGTGTGTGCGTACAGTACACCAGCATCAGCATGGTAATGACTCAGGTCCCCTAGTGTATACAGTATATGTTTTGGCAGGACCAGATGCATTCCTGAAATAGGTCAATCTTAGGAACGTGTGTGTATTTACGGACGTTCTTGACTTCTGGCACCCACACATACCGGACAGGCCTGTTACTCTAAGCATATGGACACGCATGTGCCAAGAATACACCATGCCAGCGTAGTAAACGCACATACACACCAGCTGTTGTCTTTGCCAACCTGTTGAATGCAGACACTAACCAGCCTCGTTCCCCGCATTTCATTGCCATACAGGGATATTCTCAGCTGGGTTGGGTCAGGATGGTCAACTTTTGTAGTTTACTAGTGACTACTCAGTTTTGGAGTCAGTTTTTTCAGTGCTGTATCAGTCACAGGCTTGCAGAGCAACATGAAACAGTGAATTCCTGAGCACTGGTGTTTCCAATCCATCTCCTCCTTCTCAGCCACTGTCCGAACCCCGTTGACGTCACACACACAGCAGGAAGCCACTCACATATGGCTCAGTGATTTTAAACACCTGCTTTTGAAATCTATGCGTCGACTGGGTTGGAATGTGCTCTGGCTTATTTGACAGAAACGAATCATTACAAGAATCGGCTCAAAAGAGTCATTGATTCATGAATCAGACTACATTGCAGTGCATATTTGCTTTTGTATGCAGAAAGTAGAAAAGATGTTATCTTAGTGTTTTTTTTATTGACTCGCTTCATTAAGACTGCACATTAAGTACAAAAAATCACTGTTTATCACGTCAAAAAATAATGAATTTCACAAAATTACTCTGTATTATCCATCCACGTCGTATGTACGCGTTTTAATCTACATTTTGTTACTGATCCAAATACAAAAATAAGACTGAAAACAAATTTGGTCATAGTGAATAGATGAACCGAGCGTCGTAGTACTTTGAGGAGATAATACACTCATCTTCAGTTATTTTGTTGGAGTGTGTGTGTGTAGGAGCCAATAAGTGCTGCTGCCAATGGGGGAATTTTGCTGAGGAGGCTGTCTTGAATGTCAGTGAAGTTTTTTTTTTCTCCACCGTCTGAGACCGAGCATTTTCATGAGGTCTCACCACTGTGAGAGATCTCCAGCACATGCTAGCAGACAGATATACGAGACATTGTGCTTTACAGCTGTTTTTAATGTGTGTAATGGGCCATCAAGCTCTTAAACAGCCCGTCTAGACTAGACGACTTTAAGAAATGCTCAAGTTTAGATGCTGATAAACTCCCATCTCGGAGCTCATTATCGAAACAGACAGACCCTCATGTGTGATATCACAGCGGCACAGCCTATAAAGGAGCATGAATCAACCGCATTAGTGTAGACATAATAACAGCCCTGCATGTTCTGATTAACCCCCGCTGAAGGCAGAAGGAAACCCCCGTTAAACAGGAAGTGAGAAGAGCGATTCCTCAAAAATGAAGAAATGCAGGTCTGCGCCCTCTTCACTCTGGGTGGAGGAAAATCTTCCATAATGCTGAAGTAAACACAGTAATTCTAGAGAATTACCTTTTTTGTTCTGATTTGAGGTGTGTTTTTCTTTTTTTTTGCTTAGTAGTTTTTTTTTTTTGATTTGGCCTGAGATCAGCATTCAGCAGTGGTGTAGTTTGACATGCCTTCCTCTTTGTGGTGTGGCAGGCCATTATTGTAGTACAATTGCGTGCGTTTTAATTGACATGAATTTATAACTTTTCAGAGAGGGTCTCGGTTACTGTTGGTGCTAAAACTCTTTCTGAGAGGTTTTGTTTCTAAATGAATCCTCCCAAAAATGAGAATTCTTTCATGACTTCAAGTTGTTCCAAACCTGTATAAATTTCTTTGTTCTGCTGTACACAGAGGAAAATATTTGGAAGAATGTTTGTAACCAAGTAGATCTCACCCCCCATTGACCATATAAGGAAAAAAAAAATACAGCGATGACACTGAAAAAACATCATTTGACCTTCCTGATGCATCCCTAACCTTGCCTAATGTAGTTCATTTTTTTTTTTTTTTTTTCAGTGAATGAAGTGTCTGTGATGGTAATTTTGTGTCTGTATGTGTGCAGTGTACATCTGTAAGCTGGCAGAGGAAGAACACCCTCTGTTCCTGCGTCTGTTGGCTGGACCCAGCACTGACACGCTCAGCTTTGTCCTGAAGGAGCAGCAAACCGGGGAAGTCATGGTGAGGTTTCTCTATATATTATGGTCATTAAAAAGTTTAAGATGCAATGGAATGGCTGACAAAAACCAAAAAAAATTCACAGTGAAAATATATTGACTGAGATATTGATGTATTTGGGGGGCTAATGAATGTTTTAGGCCTCCCTAAAATAGGTGACATCCCTGGTATTTAGTGGATTGTGTTTAACACATAAAAGATTGATGTGATAATCAAAGAAAAAAACAGCCCTGGCATCGGATCATTTTTGCCTGATTTTCAGAATGTTGGTATCGGATATGGATCGGTTACATCCCTAGTTTCTATTTTACAGTGAATCTTGAATAAAAGCCATTTGCAGCATTCAAGATTCACACTGATTATTTTATTAATCAAAGAATCCTAAAATAAAATCTATCACAGTTTCACTAAAAATATTAAGCATCAGAACAATGATTTGTCATGTGACATGATCATGTGACACTGAAGACTGGAGTAACAATGCTGAAAAGAATTCAGCTTTGCATCAGGAATAAACAATATAATTTTTTCTTTAAATTGTAGTAATATTTCAGTGTTTTTAATGTATTTTTGAAAAAACTGCAGCCTTGGTGAGTATGAGAGACATCAGAAACGTTTATTGACCCCAAACTTTTGAATGGTAGTTTTTTGTTAATTGTGTGACTTTTGTTATTCACTTGGTTTTTGCACTGAAGATGCTGACATAGCATTAAAAATAATGCATAAAATGACTGAATTATGACATGCATCTTCTTCTTCTTCTCGTTCATCAGTGGGATGCTTTTTCCATCCCCGAACTGCATAACTTCCTCCGAATCCTGGATAAAGAGGAACAGGACCAGGTCTCGTCAATAACCAGACGCTACAACACCTACAGAGAGAAACTGGAGGAGGCCATGAGAGCAGTGGGCGGCCCGGGATAAAGCCAGCGTGCCGCGAGAAGGAACTGTAGCACTGCTGCCTCTAGTGGTCACTCTCTGTAATGAACACTATTAGGTGTCCCTGTGCAAAGTGGACACCCTGTCTCAGAAACTCAAAGGAGAGCACTGACCTCCCAGAATGCACCTCAGGTGCCATATTTACCCTTCCGCCCTCTTGTGATCTTTCACAGTTTCAGCCGTCGCAGTTATTTCTCATGTTTTCTGTTCTTTTACCTCCTGAAGTTGTGAATGACGCAAACGTGAAATCGTTTTTTTTTTTTTTTTATTTAATTGTTGGATGCTGTGGTTTGTAAATATTGTTGTTTTAATTTATGTGGGTGAAGTTTTATTCTTTTATTTTACCGAAAGAGTCTTATTTTATTTCAAATATGTTTGAAATAAAATACCAGAAACTGATGGGTTTGGGGATTATTTTTGTTTTATATTGAATACCAATTGACTCATAATGTGCCCTACCAAAGATAGTGTTGGCATTTGATGTGCTGTTGACAAAAGTAGCATGTGACAAAGACCTGAAAAACATGAGACCAAACGGACAGGAAGAGTATGTTTGTGATGGAGAAGATTGAATGTGATGATGTAGGGGCAGGAAATGAGGACTAAAGCATGTTAAAACCATTAGTTGCTGATTGGATGGTATAAATGCAAATTAAAAACCAAACTCGTGTCAGAATAGTGTGCATAAGCATTAGGTGATTGGGATTGAAACCGAACATATTTCAGGAAGTTGGAAAAAGGAGCATGGAGGATGTTGGAAAGTATGCGGGAAGTGTCACGCAGAGCAGATTGATTTCTGCTCGAGAACTGACGGATGTTGGACAGGGTCAGACGCTCTTTCTCAGTGAATGATGGGTCATGATGACCTCTGGTTTGAGCAGATAATCACGGTCAACAGGGCTTTCGTTGTTCAGTAATGGGTGCCACTTCTCATCAACCCATTAAAGAGGACGTCTTCAAGGCAAATGACTGAATATATAAGTAATGAAGTTATTTGGTTTGATGCTGTAGCCTGAAAATAGTAGATTTCAGCTACGTCTGCCAGGTTCTACTTATTGCAGTGTGATCCTACTTGTTTCTGTGATTCGTGAATATATGTATAATCACACTGGTCTGATTCGCTGTAACAGGAGGATGCAGAGTTCTGCCAAAAGTTTATTTTAAATGAATTTCTTCATGGCATGGAAGATGTAGCTGAAACCTTTACTATTGTGAGGTACAGTAAAATAAACACAGACATGTTAAAGAAATGAAATTTCTGTCATTAACTACTCAACCTCATGGCATTCCACATCCGTAACACATTTTTCATCTTCGAAGCAAAAATTAAGAATTTTTTGATGCAATTTGAGAGTTTAAAAAAAAAATCCCCCATAGAAAGCAATGTAATTAACACATTAAAGGTCCAGAAATGTAGTAAAGACATCGGTAAAATACTTGTTCAACCTTGTTCTTATGAAGTGACAAGAATACTTTTTGTGAAACAAAAATAATGACTTTATTCAAAGTCGCTATTTTTTTTGTTTTTGTGCTCAAACTGTTCTCGTCACTTCATAACAGTAACCACTGTGGTCACGTTGACTATTTTAATGATGTTTTTACTACTTTTCTGGACATTGAATATGGTAATTATGTTGCTTTCTATTGGGGATGAAAAAAAATCGGATTTCATCAAAAATATAGAAGATGAAAGAAGGTCTAATGGGTTTGTAACAACATGAGAGAGTAATTGATGACAGAAATTTCATTTTGGGGTAAACTTTTAATAGTCAGTGCTACTTTGTCACATCAGCACACAAGGCCAAAGCTAATGACGATGATTTTAAATGATACTTGTGTATCAGTAGTAGGCGGTTTAATGTGTATACACGTTTATATTTGAATTTCTTTATGCTAGTGCTGCATGATGGTTTCCTGATGGGTACTGCAACATTGAGTCTTGTGACACATGCATAACGAGGTAGCGACACCTTGTGATCAACTGCTGTAACTACATCTCTGCAGTCTTATGTCTCACCTATGTCGGTTAATTCAATTGTCTTAGATTGTTTGCTTTTTATTATTATTATTATTATTGGTTTTATAACCTCTAACCAAAGATATAGTTAAATTGCATAGTTTAATTTAAGTTTGGAACAAATTGCCTGGTGCAATCAGTTTGTACACCTCAATAAACTGAGGTTAAATCACAGTATCTATCTTGTTTAATGGTTTTACCATGGCAACTTTAATTGTAAACACTGGGGTAAATATAAATTAGAGTAATTTGTGTAGTTGCTGTGTCAATATAACATCACAACAGTCTCAATATATGCAATCAAAGAGGATTTGTCAGGGGATTAAGACCAGTAATTTTATAAATGCTTTTTGGGCACTTTATGTTTTAATTCAGGGAATTATTTTGTTTTATTAGACTTTATCAGATGCCTGTTGTCTTCCACTGTTTTTAAACTGCATTGCATCTAGTGGAAGCTCAGTTATGATTTATGGATTTTTTTTTTTTTTTTTTAAATAAATAAAGCTGTTTCAGACCTTGATTTTTTTTTTTCATAAACAAGCTTTTGTTTGTAGAGTAAGACTGTGAATGAATGTTAAACTCTATTCATGTGTAGTAAAGGGGTGTGGATACGAGTGAACTGCTTCAATATTTTTAAGTATACATGCATGTGTTATATTAATTCATGCATATTTTATGGCTGTTTTAGGACATCACAGGCCAGTGCTGTTGATCTTTCTGTTCAACAGCATAGTTAGACATAGTTTGCTCACAAACCCATACTCTATATTTGCCAAAAATTCTCTTTTTTTATGTTTATGAATAATATAAGTTTCATACATTGAAGATGAAGTGAAGTGTTGGCATGGATATTGTCCTTGAGAGGTTTAGATGAGCTTCATTAAATATGCATTATTATTATTAGAATCCAAATGAACCCAGATGTCATGCATTTTTGACAATGATGGAGGTTCTTTGAGGGTTTGTATTGTTACCAATCGTGGCCTTTCTTGTTAAAGACATGGTTTCTTTGAATAAAGATGAAATATTTCTCAATTCACTGCAGCCGTCATCTGTTTGTGTGTGGTTCATGCTTGAAAAGAGTAAATTTGACATTTGCACAAAAATATGCTTTTTAATAATCTGCAACTCATTTGTCATTAAGCACTTTTTAATACAAATACACTGAAGAAGCTTACACTTATTGGGGTAACCTTGTGTACAGTGTCCCTCTAACTATGGCAAGCTGTTTTGACTTTTATTCATTTTCTGGATATGAACTTGTGATGTCAACAATTACATTTTCACTAGTTAAAATGTTAAATCTTGATATCAGGAATTACATTTCCACTAGTGAAATGGCAATTTTTGATATCAAGAATTACATTTCTACTAGTAACAACGTTAATTCTTGATATCAACAATTCAATTTCCACTAGTATGAACTATAATTCTTGACATCAAGAATTGTATTTTTACTAGTGAAATCTCGCCATAGGCTGCTATTCAAATTCAATTGTTGATATCAAGAATTAATTTCTTGATATCAACATTCTTTTCACATTCTTTCAAGTAAAAATGCAAATTTCTGATATCAACAATTACATTGTTACTAGTGCAAATGTCTATTCTTGATATCAACAATTGAATCGCTACGAGTAAAAATGTTCATTTCTGATTATGGCCATTATTGCTTGCCATACTCGAACAGTTATTAGCCCTTTTTCTAGCTTTCAACATCACGCTAAAATGTAAAGAAATGGCAAGACATTCACACGTGAATGAGGTGCCCTCTGCATGAACCCGTCTTAATGTCCTCATCGGTGAACTCATCGATGACTCACCGATGAACACTTACGCGGAGTGAAGCGGCGTCCAGAAACACACGCTGAACTTTATACAACTATCAGAAAGGCTCCACGACATAACCATGTAAGTTTACACCATTTAGCCGGAATGTCATATTTATCGTGAATGAACTTACAAACGTTCACTTTGGATAAATAAACGTCGTCTTTTTCATTGTTGTTCACTTCTGGACGCACTTCGGTGTAGTGTACTTCTCATTCTTACCTCGGCACGGGTGAACGCGCTGAGCTCAAGTGAATAATGCGGATTATTTGCGTTATTTAGGAAGAAAATTCCTTTCTTTTGTGTTTTCGCATCTTTTGTGTCAATGGAACTTTATTTTGTAACCTCTGATTATGAAATGGTTCTATTACTCAATAATGAAAGAGACACTAGCGAATCTGTGCTGCCTCAAAATCTTTTTATATATATATATATATATGATTTTGCTATATATATATATATATATATATATATATATATATATATATATATATATATAGATGGGTTATAACCTCCTAAATGCCAGCATTATTTCTATGTATTATATATTATATATATATGTATTATATGTCATTATTATATTATAGTATATTATGCAATATATATATATATATATATATATATATATATATATATATATATATATATATATATAATTATTTATTTTTATTATTTTTATTCATTAAATATAAATATTACATTGATATGGTCTAATATATATATATATATATATATATATATATACACACATATTGATGGGTTATTAAGGTCCTAAATGGTCCTAAATGCCAGCATTAGTTCTATGATATATGTTAGGCTATATCAATGTAATATTTAATTAATAAAAATATTACATTAACTTTATATATATATATATATATATATATATATATAATATTGCATAATATTATATAATATAATATAATATAATAATGACAGATAATACATAATGACATACAACTGTGAGATGTATTTATCTATTTATTTATTTATTTATTTATTTATTTATGTATGTATGTATGTATGCAGGCTAGGGCAGAGTTCTGTAAGAGTTGTTTTGTTGGCAGTTGCAGTTGGTTTGTATCTCATTCCTTCCCCTATTGATCCAGAGCCGTACATGTGAGTCTCACTTTCTTTTTTTTACTGTAAATTACTTAACTTTGCTGTGAATTCAACATGACTTGATCTCCAAAGAGATTTGTTAGTCTTGTAGTCATGTATGTTTTCCTGCTGATGAACGTTTTCCAGATTTGAGGGACCCCCGCCCGCTCTGGAGGGCCCTCTGGCAGTGAACACACGGCTACAGAGAGGTCGACGGCTGTTTTCTGGTCAGCTCAAAGGACCGGAGTCTTTTGCGGCAGACCAGAATGGTGAGCTCGGTCTTGTGCTTTTGTTGTTATTGGGAAATGCAGTCAGGTTCGATCTCGTCTTTGTATCTCTCAAGGAAACATCTACACAGGCACCGTTGATGGGAAGCTGTGGAGAATCAACAAGGAATCCCTCACTTTCATCACTCAGATGGGCCGGAACATCCCTGAATGTGGTAAATCCAACACTGCACCTGCAGAAGACGAGAAAATGATTGTGCAATTCGAGTCCTTGCTGGGTAGATTACTTGCAAATTATAGTTGGTTTCTGATTCTAAATTACATGTAAAAAATTGAAGTAAGTAATGTAATCCATTACATTACACATTTAGGGTAATATAATCGGACTAATTTTAGATTACTTTTGACCTTACTCATTTATCACATTGATTTGAATAGGATAATCTTGAACTATATTGACATGAAAATATGAAAAAAAAAATGGTAACACTTTATTTTACAGTGTCATTGTTACGCATTTTACATGTCGTAACTGTTGTAATAACATAAAATGATGCATAATTACATGCAGTTATCCCTAAACCAAACCCTCACCCTAACTCTAAAAAATTGAAAATAAAATAAATAATCTTAAAATAAAACAAATAAAAACTCTTACTTAAATGATTTAAAAAGAATGTGTACCTGCATGTCATGTGACTGACATCAGACAACCGAGAACTTAATTTAATCCTTTATTATTATTTATTATATACTTCATTCTATTATTGACCTAACTTATTAACTTAAAGTCTAAAGTAAATATATTTGGTCAAAGAGTTTCAGCTGACAAAAATGTTGGGGAATCCCTGCAATGCATAAGTTTTCATGTAAATTTTAATGTTTTTTTTAAACAAAAGCCTAAATGACTCACTGACTGATTCATGTAATAATTAATGTGTCCGTCAGGTGAAATAGGCTTTTTTAGAAAGGAAAACAACATAAAAACTAGTAGGGAAAATCAATAAATTATAAATAATTTACTTCCATTGCGAGGATAACATTTAATCATGTAATCAATAAAAACGTAACTGTAGTCTGATTACGAATATTTTAAAACATAATATAATCTTAGTATTGAATTTTTGGATTCAGATTGCATGTAATCAATTACTACCCAGCATGCACTTCACGTGCCCTCTGTGGCTGGATGAATACATATCGGCTGTTATGGAGGCGTTCACTGGCTCGACACGTGTGGAGAAACCCAACAGTCCCAGTGTCCTGCTGCCATCACAGATTAGACATGCTGAAGTGATTCACAAAGACTCAAGTGTTGGTGCACCAAAGGCTCGGCTGTTCAAAAGAGTCTCGAATGCAGATGTCTTCATTAGAGCATATCCATGATTCTTAGGAAGCTCTCATTCCTTATGGTGTGGCTAATGAACATCTAATGCCATATTTAACCAGCCAGAGCTTTTAAATAAAAGCAAAAGATATTCTCTAGTGAGTCACTGAGTAGAATGCAAAAATGTGCGTGTCAGTTAGTAGATACCATTGTTTTCCTGGTACAGTTATCATGCTAGATTTGCATAGTGCCATTTTGTTCTTCATATAGGCACAAGTATGGACTACGAGCCGGTATGTGGTCGTCCACATGGTCTGCGATTGGACCGTGACGGGCAGCTTATCGTGGCTGACTCTTACCAGGGTCTTTTCAGAATTGACCCTTGGACTGGAGAGAAGACATTGCTACATTCCAGCAAAGAGGGTCTGTAAACGTTTGAGTTAAAGTGTCTCAAAAAAGGAGCTTTGCACAACAATTTTTTTTGTTTTGTTGAGTTGTGAGCTCCTAAAGGCCAGCAAAAAAGTTTGGATTTTTCTCTCTCTCTCTCTCTCTCTCTCTCTCTCTCTCTATATATATATATATATATATATATATATATATATATATCAAACATTTGTAGCTGGTCTTTAGGAGTTCAAATATATATAATAGATAAAAATAAAGAAAAAATGAATGAATGACTGAATGAATGAATATATACACACACATGCATATATATAAAACTAATATTAATACATATTGTAGTGACCATATTAGTGGAGGAGATAATAGAGGACATATTTGTTTTTAATTACGCTAAAAGTTTGATTAAACCATCAAAATATGAGGAAAAATGTTTAGACATTTTATTTCAATATTTTAAAAATGAAGGAAGAACTAAAAACTAAAATTGCTTAAAGTGCTTATCTGACTAACTTTTGTTGGCAAAAAAAGGCAAACTACAGCTACTGGTTTTATTTTACTATGCAAAAAAAAGTTGAGGAAAAAGCATACATTAACTACAACATAATCAGTTATTAATATTCAATTGGTTCTTGCTTGTTTTTGTTTTTGCGTTCATGATTTCTTTTGTATGACAGCCTGGCCAAAAATGATGTTGGCACAATTTGGCATGTTTTATTGAGTTATCACAAATAAAATAAAAGCTCTGCAACATGCTTACAAAATCTTTAACACATTTTTAATAAAATCTGGATAAAGGGCGAAGATTTCAGTTTTCCTAGCCCTAACCCTGCAATTTTGGCCACTACTGTACTTGTACATATCTCAGTGTACTCTATATTTGCTGCTCTGCACAAAGTTGAAGACATTATAAAAATTCTTGTTACCTTACTGTAATTTGTAAGAGCATCATATTTAAATAACTCTGTAATATTCTTCTCATAAGGAGCTGATGGGATTCCCTTTGGCTTCCTAAATGGTCTGGAGATTTCAAAAAACGGAACCGTGTTTTTCACGGACTCCAGCAGTAAATGGGGAAGACGTCATGTCCGTTATGAAGTGAGTGACAGAACAGGGCATGAACGTTTACGACACCGTAACTGTACCCGCACTGAATGCTGGTTCTCGCTGCAGGTGCTGGAGACGAACCATCTGGGTCGCCTTCTCTCTTATGACCCCGTGACCGGTCACGTTCGGACATTGCTGGATTCTCTCTACATGCCTAATGGCTTTGCCTTTTCACCTGATGAGGACTTCCTGCTTCTGGCTGAGACCAGTATTGGACGTATTATTAAGTAAGAGCTATTCATTTTTTAATATATCCCCATGTATTGTGAGGAAATCTTCCTAACTGTTTCTCAGGTTCTGGTTGAAAGGACCTCGAGCGGGCACTAAGGAGATCGTCCTGAACAACATGATTGGTTATCCTGATAACATCCGCCTCAGCGACCGTGGCACATTTTTGGTGGGCATAACCACCGTTAGATTTCACGGCCGACTTTTCCCACCATTCTTGGATCTCATTGGTCCGTACCCGACTCTTAAACGCTTCATAGTAAAGGTGGGTAAATCTTAAATAGTATGTATGTAGAGTTTAAGTCAGTTCAGAAGTGACTGATGTGAAATATCTCTTGCAGCTCATTCCTCTCAGCTGGTACAACGTTCTGTTGCCCAAGTACGGTCTGATTCTGGAGCTGGGGCCCGATGGAGAGGTGATTGACAGCTTACATGACCCCACGGGCAGGCTGACGTGGGCCGTCAGCGATGTCTTCCAGCAGGGCGCGCACTACTATCTTGGCAGCACTGACCTGCCGTTTCTTCCTGTGCTGGAGGAGTGGAGCTGACTGGCTCTCTTACTAGTGGACTTACACATAGGAAAAGTAGGACTTTCGATAATCTTTCATAGATAATGTAAAATGATTTGCATTTTAACAATGCACTGCAGTCTTGTGAGAAACATACGCCTTTGTAATTGTGAATTCTGTGATTTAAAGAGGACATATTATGGTTTTTACATGTTTAACGTCTTTAGTGTGTAATGTGTAAAAGGACTGGAAAATTACAAAGCACAGCGGGAGCTATTCTCTGTATCAGTGTCACTGTTTCTGAACTCCCTGAAAAGCCTCGATTGTAGCCTTGAGTTTTCTTCCGAGAACAAATTCGTCATTTATTCTTCATTTAAATAATTCCCACCCAAGGTATATGCAAAATAAGGGGCGGGGCCTGGTGAAGTTAGTTGGTAGTGTGTTGAATCTCCTGGTTATGGTAAGGGACGTGGAATTTCCAATCAGAGCATATTGCACTTTTTGGAAGGAGGGGCTTCATAGAGAAAGGAACTAAACAAGGCCTTACTGACAGACTGGGAAAAGAGCAGTGTTGCCAAGTCCACTGTTTTCCCATGGAATTGGGCTACTTTTAACAATTTTGCCGTGGGTTGTTTCATGTCCGCGGATTGAAGCATCCCCAAATAACATGTTTTTATTGTTTGTTTTTTTACATTTAAGCATGAAAACCAATTCTGGTAGACCACTTAAACACTTAATAACACTTAATAAACTAACATAACTTTCTGTTTTGTTTATGTTTTTCTGCACTGGCCATAGAAATGCAAAAAAGTTAATGAAAAATGCAAAATGCAAAACATGAAATATCTGAGGGCAGTGAACTTTCAAGCAACAACCCAAACATAACATTTAAAAATATCATGAACCTATCACACTAATAAACATATTGTTTTTTAATAAAAAATAACTGCATTGCAGTTAGATTTTTTAATAATCATCTAATTGTGAGCAAAATTGATTATCCTGATAATTCTTTTCAAATGTTCTAAGCAGAAAGAAAAACAGCAACAAAAATAATTTCAGAATGCTTTTATCAATCAAACACACAAGACAAAAGTCCACTCCAACCATAGCAATGCTACTTATAACAAATATAATGAAAGAATTATGTGCAAAACATGTCAGACATGTTGATCATAGACTGGAAAGTGCTCCACTGAACGGATATATTGAAGTATTGCGAGAAAGACCTTTTCAAACGCACTTCTTATGTCTGTCCACCGCTTCTCAGATCATTCTGGGCAATTTGTGATATTGCCAATTCCAGCAGAAGATTGTTGAAGGTTACGTAGTAGTCTGACAGTCCCTTAATGCTTCAAGTTTGAGTTGCTGTGAAGCTACCCAACAACAGGATTTCCCTCATACAACAACAACAAAAACAGGTTTTCTTGTACTAAACAATGTCAGAGGATATTCAACGATCTGTTGTGATCCACAACGTTGGCTCATTCACAACTGACATACATCAAAAACAAAATAAGAAAAGGAACAGTTAAAAGATCATAATGAAATACCAAATATAATATTTGCACTTAAGTTAGTTAATCATTATTTTGTTGTATTACTCCAGTGAAATGTCTGTCCAAACAGATTGTGTTCTGCCATGTGCAAGTGACCAGAAGTGAAAAGGAGACATTTTAAGAGTAAAATTGTGCTTAAAAAAATATAGTAGTTCACTAAATATGGTATTTTGGGCCTGAAAGTGTTCATCGTAAAAGACTGACAAGCGTGCAGTTGTATATATTTCTACTGTGGTTTTTTCCTCAAATTATTTCTTTTTACCATTTGCCGTTTTTAAACGAGAACAATAAATTTTTCGATCATTGTGGATGAACAGAAATCAAGGCCAAGAACATTGCAGTGAAATGTTTCAAACACACCTGGCAAACAAATAAACTAACAATTTTCTCAAAATTCGAGTTTAAGTTTAAAACTGTCCATGTTTAAAGTTGAATTAAAAAAAAAAAAACCTTCAAAAAACGACTAAAATTAAAATAACAACAATATTTGGAATATTCTATGTTATTGTTAAAGTCAAAGCAGCAAAAATAAAGATGAATTCAGAACAAACAGGAATATGATGTGAATGCTCTCACAGACGTGTGTCAGGATCTGGTGTGAATGATGTCAGAGGGCCATCCTGTCTGAAAGTGTCTAATGTGTTTGGTACCCTGGCGCACCCTGATGACCTCATCTGAGGAGGACAGACTGGGTGTCTTTGGGAAAACGTCAGGATATAAAGGCAACAACAGGGCTTGTTTTTCAGTGCCCTTTATTCTTTCCCTCCATTGGTCTTCTTTCTTTACTCCTCTCCACGCTCTACTTCAGCGTCTGTCGTAGTTTGTTCCTGTGAGGGACGAGGCTGCTGAACATTAACCGAGGATCAAACCTAAACCTGGTGGAACAGTGACAGGCGAAATGTAAGTTTGAAGACATTTTCAGAATTCAAATGATTTTATTTGACAACTGTTCTCAGTAAACGCTTAATGTTAAAATGGTCAGGAAGCACAGACTGTGAGTCGTAGACGCCTGGTGTTCTGCAGGACTGTCCCGAGCAGGACTGCAGCATCATTAGACGATGGTTCATCTTCTCCAGGACTTCCTGATCGATGGTCTTGGCGATGTTACTCAGCTGAAAGGGGTCTGCTGTCAGGTTATAGACCTCCACAAACACCTGCAAGCAAAGACAGTGAGCTATTATTACACACACACACACATATACATATATATTTAGGGGTTGACATTAACACTTGCCAAATGCACATAGATTAGTACCAAATTGAATTCTTTTTCGTCAGATACACACAAAATAATGTCAACATGCGGATCACGTAAACACACTCAGTTCTGTTTTAAGTAAACAGTTGAGAAAGAAAACGCATGTGTAACAGTATAATGGATCTGTGCGTCAGGTCTTAAAGTGACAGCAGCCTAATATACCAGCTACCAAGCTATGACATAATATTATGTAATAATAATATAAAATTAAAATAATATAAGTTTTTCCCCATGGTATTGATGTCAAAATTGTGGCCAGTGAAAATGCTGAGTGGCTAGTAACTTTGGAAAACCACTAGCCACAGTAGCTAGTTAAAGTTAACATCAAGCCACTGTACTGTACACTACATACACACACACACACATTTATTTTATATATATATATATATATATATATATATATATATATATATATATATATATATATATATATATATATATATAATATATATACACACACACACAAGTTGGAACAAATATATATATACCTCGTTATCATCAAATTCACAGTACTGCAAGTTGGCGGCCTGCGACACTGTACGAACACAGGCATACGTGTTGTTGTACGAGTCTTCACAAACACAGTCGGGGAAACACTCCTGTAGAGAAAACAGCTTTGTTTTAGCACTCAATTTTTGCAGTTACTGTAATGACTGTCTATTTGTAGCACGCAGACCCTCACCGAGACCCCCGGGCCCAGCAGAGGGCAGGCTGGGTCGGAGATGTTGCTTCCTTCTCCCTCATATTCCACCAGTACATCAGATCTCCATGTGCTGCTGTTCCCTTTACCGAGCTGAAACAAATCAAATCAAATGTATCCTTGTGTAGAATTTAAATGAATTAGAATGTACATGTACCATGAAAGAAAAAAGCCAATACTTAAATGTATTTATTTAGTTCAAAGTTGATACGTTCAAACAGGATTTACCATGATAGGAAGAAATGACATCCCATCCATCTTAGTTTCATTGACGTTATATCCTGCTATGTCCACAATTGTCGGACCCAAATCCACATTTGCTACAAGTAACTGTTAAAACAGATAAATTATTAATGACACAATAGATTTTTTTTTTAAATAAAGCAAATAAATACAATATAAAAGCTTGTTTACATTACCGAGCTTGTCTGGTTGGGTTTGATGTCAGGCCCTCGCACCAGCAGAGGAACTCTGATATCAAATTCATAGAGCTGCCTCTTATCCATCGGAAGAGAAAACTGGCCTGAGAGGAAGAAACAGACACATGACAAAATAAAAGATAGGTAGAATTAAGAAAAACAATTTCTCAACTATGTAACTCATCATGTACCTGTGTGGTAACCATTGTCTGAGGTGAAAATGATGTAGGTGTTGCTAAGCTCTCCTCTGATCTCCAACTTTTTCACCACTTTCTCCACCAGGTCGTCTACTGACAGTAAAGTACGCCACCTAGTGGAACAGATCAACAGTACAGTATTACGACATGTGCAGTATTAAAATGATTTAAGTGATAAATTAATTTGAATACCGTTTTCTATAGGCGTTATCCAAGAACTGCACTGAAGAGTTTGTCATGGGTGTCTTTGCTTGCCTGATGAGCCAGTGCTTGTCCTGAAAATCAGGTTTAAATGCTATCAAATATGCACAAAATCATCCGAACCGAACATCTAAAGGGGCTTTCGCACCGAAGGAACGTTCCTATAACTATCACTGGATTCGCTCCTACTTCAGAGTAGGATCTAACCCATCAAAACAAGAACTACCCGTGATTTAAGTGTATGTTTATTGGCTGAACGCATGCTATACAAAACACATAGTTGGAAAACAGTGATAGATGGACCAACGACGAAGTCCATCGCAATTAAATGTCGCTGTCAGCCGGTTTACGTCACTTTAGAGCTCTTACTGGTGGTGTGAATGCAACCAGGAAAATGGGCCTAGGGGAAAATTAAGTTCTCAGGGGACCGTCCTGTTAGCTCGTTCCTATAACTGAGTTTCTATAACTAACTGATGCGAAAGATCTTCAAGACACATCAGGCCTGTACCTTCCCATGTATGTTGAAGTTAGGGTCTCTTGGCGCTTTGACGTTGGAAAAACTGCTCTCGTACTGAGGAGCGGCCGTCCAGGGTGAGTGCGGGGCTGGAGTGGACACCATCATGAAGAAAGGCCTGCGATTTGACTTGTTTTCCAGGAAGTCGATGGAAATATTGGCCTGGATGGGATCAGCCATGTATAAATAACTTAACTTGCGTTGCATAAGGATTTCTGTAATCTTGTGAATGCTGGTGAGGTCTGCTCTTACCAGAACATCCGTAAGGTAATCCTCACTGTAGTTCTGTCCATGCCGCTGCGCCCTGCCGTTCACAGACAGTGTGTAGTTGTAGTATTTGGAGTTTCTCTCCTGTAGGAACACAAAGATTGCACTCCAAATAAATCTGGTCTCAGGGTAAATAAATTAATAAATGAAACTTTTTGAAATACAATATTGTATTAATTTATTTATTTAATTAAAATGATCAATAATTAAAATAAATAAATATATAAATGTAAAATAAACATCAAATTAAGAGAAAAATATATATATTTTTGTAATGTTTATTTTATCTTTTTTTTTATAAAATTTTCTTTGTTTAGTTATATTATTTATATATATATTATATATATATAAAAATTCAACTAAACAATTATTATTAAAAACAAATATAACAAAAAATTCATTCCAAATAAATCTGCTTTCAGGATAAATAAATGATAAATTTAAAATAAAAATAATATTAAGAAATATTTACATATGAATGAACTCTATGAACTCTCTTTCCACTAAAAGAGAAAAATATATATAAAATAAATTAAATTAAGACATACTAAAATATATATATATATATATACACGCAGTATATAAATAAGATAAAACTAAATAAACATCAAATAAAAAAATACATCAAATCAATGAATATAAAATTTTTAATTTTAATATATATATATATATTCAAATAAAAAAAACAAACAAAGAAAACAATTCTAAAGCAAAAAATATACATCAAATTAAGGTTTTTAACTTATCTTTTTTTAATGTTATGTTATGTAATCCCATGTTTTGACACAGAGACCTACAATCTGAGTTTTGAATCATGGGAGCTGCTAATAAAGAATAATCAGCATGGCTCCAGAGATCATCATTTTACTCTTCTGGATTCATTTCTGTGCCAACATTTGCTTGAGTACCAGCTTCACAAACATGCTACATTACCATTTTCCTAACCTCCTTGCTAAAATTAGACTTTTGCAGGGCTCATGGGAAAGGTTGACAGGCTTGTCGGTGTGTTCCAGCTTGTCATCTCTACTAAATCATTAACGTCTTCTACTCGTGACCCTCAATGCTCTCTGTGTACATGTCACAACCCTGAAGCTCTGGGAAAAAGCATGAACGGCTTCTGTTATTTTCTTACCAAGGCGAACCAGTGGTCCCAGCCCGGGGGAACATGCTCCACTCCTCCAGCTTTCTTACTGCCGTACTGAAGCAGAGAAACACAAGAATGATGTACCGTCAGCTGATTCAGATCTGCTCTGTCAGTGTGACATGATGATAAAGACTATAAAAATGATTTTCCACCACAAAAGAAGGGTTTCACCCTCCAGCTCCCAGTATCTGTCTTCACCTCGTTCAGATACTTCCCAGCAAAGAAGGTCTGATATGTGCCGCGTTTCTGAAGAAAGGCAGGGAAGCTGTCGGGCTCTTGGCTCTTCTGCCATGCTGTGCTGCTGCAGTTTCCCTCCAGCGTGTTGTTGACCACATGATGGTTATGGGGATATTTGCCCGTCAGAATACTCGCCCTGCTGGGGCAGCAAAGGGGACTGGCAACAAACTGGGTGAAAGAAGAAGAAGTGTGAGGAGATGCTGTTCAAAATGACTAGAAGATGCAATTGTAAACATGCATGCTGGTTGATGCACAATCTTCCTAAAAACATGAAGACATTTATTTTTAATAAGGACACAGTTGTTGTCTACTCACCGTGTTTGTAAAGGTTATTCCAGCATCACCAATCAGCTTTTTAGTCTTCACTAATGGGATCTGTAGAAAGAAAGATGTCAAGATGAGGATGACGATGAAGCTCATTTACTCAGCAACAATAAATCAAGTGAAATGCATGGAAATCACGACCACAGAGAATGGCAACAATGAAACTGTTTTCTCAGAAAATATACTCACCATTCCTCCGATGGAGACATCCAGATCATCAGTCAGGATTAAAACAATATTCGGTCGGAGATTCGTTTTAGCCTCGGCCAGACTGTTGCAATGCAAAGTGACGCAGATGAGAATAAAATGTAATATTACTGACGGAGATGAAACCATCTTTAACGCCGAATTTAAAACAAATAAAGCCATGGCCTAAACGAGGACCTTTTCTTGCAGTAAAAGCATGAAATACAGTTAGAAAACGCTCCTTTAGAGCAGCTAGCTTTCCTAGTCTAGTAATGTACGAAATTACAAATCATACTATGGCGACGTCTTGACTCATGAATATTAATAAGACATTCTGACGTTGCTTCGTTACCCTCTTGTGGCGTGTAGTCACGTAGTCTAATTTGTATTCATTAGCCGATCCTTCAGTGTAGTAAGATTCGCTAATTCGCTAGAAGACTAACGCCCACTTACTAACGTCTGCTTTACAGCCAATCAGACGTTTTGCGTCATTAATATTCATAAACATATGCGTCGCCATAGTAGGATTCATAATGTTCGCTTCGGTTTCAGTCATGTGGAGATACGGAAGCTCCGGTCAGCTGATGTTTACGCTCTGAGGGATGATTTTTTTTTTCGTTGTAAGGGATGATGTCATTCGTTAAAATGATGTTTTATGGCTTAAATGGTCTCTTTTTATTTGTCTTTTTCTAGTTAAAATATTAATATTTTGAATAACGAAATGTGCTATAGCATATGAATAAACTTGCCTTGCTTTGTACACACACACACACATAATTAATATTTTAACTATATATTTGTATATTAATATGAAAATATAAATATTTTAACTAGTATGTAAGAATGATGCACGTTTCAATCTATATTTTCACTCAAAACAACAACAATAACGATGCATGGAGGATTTTTAAACTGAATTGAACTTTTTTGAATGTAACTTTTTACCCCTTAAAATATGTTACAAACAAATTAAAAATAATGATTCAACTCACGTGTATTAAGGTGCAAGAATATACATTGTACATATAATTGTGTTTATAGGCTATATATATATATATACATATGTGTGTGTGTGTACTAAGCAAGGCAATTCTATTTACATGCTATAGCACATTTCGTTTTTCAAAGTGTTTTACATAGAAAAGAAATTAAAACAATGATAAAATAATCAAAATATGCGTAAGAAATAAAAATGACAAATTTAACTAAAGGCTAAAATACTACATACAACTATTTACACACATATATATATATATATATATATATATATATATATATATATATATATATGTGTGTGTGTGTGTGTGTGTGTGTGTGTGTGTGTGTGTGTGTGAAAACATTAAAACATATATATATAAAAAAGCAACAAACATATAATTAAAAGCATATGTTCCAAACACACATACACACACACACACACACACACACACACACACACACACACACACACACACACATTTACATATTGTAAATGTACATTTTCCCAGAGGCTTTGCTGTTTTATGTCATTTATTGGTTATTTATTGGTTATTTAAAATATTTGTAGTGAAATAAACTCTGTATATTTCTCATTCACCTGTTTAGGAACTTTGTTTCAAAAGTTTTGGAGGTGGGTTGAACTATTCCTGCGGCAGGGGCGTGCAATCAGGATTTAGCCCGTTGCAGGAAGGAAACCAGAGCCTGGGAAAGGCGCTGCCAACCCCGCTCAAGTAATGGAACACACCCGGAACTCGAGTTCCTTATTGATTCATCTAAAACAATCTTCGGTTTGTCCTCATGTGCAGCAAATGTGCACGAGTGTGTAATGCTGAACTTGAACGAGCGATAAAACATGTCTGGTGTGGACGTCGCTAAAGAGGAACTTAAGGAGATTGACATATGTGACATCTGCTCGGAGGAGGAGAGTGGAGTTTTCGCCAACTCAGGTGCGTCGTACCTTGACGGCTTCTCGGCGTTTCACAAATGGGTTTCAAAGAGACGTTCAGTCTCAGAGGGAAACTGTGAGTACGCCAAAACAGCTTCATCATTATCAGTCTCAAAAGTGCCTCATGGATCACCAGCTGGAGAGATCCGTATGGAGAGAGGAGGAGGGGGGATCCACGAAGCAGGTGTGTATTCGGATGAAGAAGATCCGAGAGCGTCCAGGGCATCATCTATAGTGGACTGTCTGTTAGTGGAGCTCTATGACACCTACAGTAATAGCGTCAGAGGGGTGGACAGCTCCACAGAAGCTTCCAGCTCGGATGCCTTTCTGGGAAGGAGCAACACCGGCTCCAACTTTCTGCAAGAACTTCAGGAGAAGCACACGAGACGCCATCAGATGAAGTACCTGGCTCAAAAAGGTGAGCACCACTAACCCTTTCGACTCCACTCAATCCAGTGTGTGTAATTCATACACTAATTTGGAATAATTAAGACTTGAATGATTTCTGAAGGATCATGAGACACTGAAGACTGGAGTAATGATGCTGAAAATTCAGCGTTGAATCACAGGAATAAATTACATTTTAAAATATATTTTGATAGAAAATAGTTATTTATTTTGCAATAATATTTAAACATTTTTATTGTTTTTTTTTTGTTTTTTTGCCTTAGTGAGCATAATAAACTTTTAAAAAATCATATTTATTCCAAACATTTGACTGGTAGTGTATGAATTTCTAGTATAATATATGATTTTTTTCCTTTTTGTTTTCAAATCATGCTGTAAATAAATAGAAGTGTGAATATATAAATACAATGGAAAAATTTAGATTTGAAGTTTTTCACCATTTTTTTTTTCATAATTTGTCATACTTTTGATTTATTATTTATTTGTTTGCTGTGCATTTCTGTACACACAAAATAGTGGCATTACTCTGAGTAATATTAAATATAACATGGTTATATTTGCAATTCAGAACTGACCCAGGTATAAAGCCAGTTAAATCTTAACCCTTTGTTTACTGAAGTAATTTAATTGTTGTCTCAGGTGCTCAGGTACTGTGTAGGCCATAATGACAATTTACACACAAAGGACTTTTGTACACATGCGTACACCGTGCTCTGTCAATCATAATTATCTTAATCTGTCTAGATATGTAGTGTGTTTTGCACTCTTTGTCAAATGAATGCATATCCTTCAGATTTAAACAACCTTTATTTTGTGCTCAGGTCCAGAGGAGCTGAAATGGATCGTTCAAGAAGTGAAGTATCGCATCGCTGTGCAGTCGGCCAAACTGGTGCGTCAGGTCAAGAGGAAGGACAGACTCCGGCAGAAGTTTCAAAAGAACTGTGATATAGTCACCGCCTGCCTGCAAGCTGTCTCTCAGAAAAGACGTAATTACAAATCATTCTCTCATTTTACTCCTCTTGCTGTCATTACTGTTATGAGCAGTATTAAAGCGGACCTTTTTCACAGTCTTGATTTTGTTACTGGGGTCTACTACAATAGGTTTTTCATTGTTGCAGTCCCTCTCTTCCCAGTCTGTCAGTACACACTACTAACTAACTCAACCAATCCCCGCCCCTTTATTTTGCATATGCCTTGGGCGGGAATTATTTAAATGAGGAATTTTGTGGCCGGAAGAAAACTCAACACTTCTATGGAGTTCAGAAAAAGTGTGCACTGATATAAAGTAGAGCTGCACGATTAATTGTTAAAAGATCGCTATTTCGATTCAGACGCCTACACAATCTTATTCCTAAATGTCAAGTGTTTAGCTGTCTATTAAACTTTTGACAAGTACCATCACAGCCGAACATTACTCAAATCTGTGTGGTGCTACCACTGATCCAGAGAGAGTATTTGTCACCTATAGGAATGAAACCACTTGATAAACAGTCTTTAACCACACAGTATCATTATACAATATTTCATATTAGCACAGAAGTATTGGAATAAAATATAGTTTGGCTATAAACACTGATGTCTACGATTGCGAGAAAAATAGAGTAAATTGCCTTTTCAAACTTGATGCTTCAAATAACGATTGTATCAAGTGCATTATTACACCAGTAGATGGCGACAGTGACTGTAAAAAAAAGTGTAAACTACTTATCATTTCAAAAATGCTGATTCATCCTGTAATGAAACAAGTGAAGTCTTTATGAGTGAGTCATTGAATCATTCATTCAACCCCATTTAAAAAAAAAAAAAATTAATTCAATTTTTCTTTTTGTTTGTTTTTCTATTTTGTTTAGTTGTCTATTCAAATTCATGGGAGAATTATGATCTCTATGATCGAATCATGCAGAATATCTCCCTTTGGAGTGACTTTATGCTTTTGTAACTTTGATTTGGATTTCTATGCTATTTAAAGACTAATGTATTCTAGATGACTGTATGTCTTGGCTTTCACTGACGTCTGTTATCCTTCAGCTGTTTTAAAAGGATGCTGTGGTGTAATACAGCTTGCACAGACAATGGTTGCTGAAAGGCTCACACAAATCACCTTAGCGTAGTTCTCTCGGTTGTTATTTTAGAAGTCAGCATTCTCAAATATCTACCCGCTACCACAGGATTGATTGCTCACCTTTACAGCTCAATTATTTGCATTAAATTCAAAACCCTCACTCTGTTCAAGATCACTGCCGTTTCAGAGACAACTCATTCATGCGATGAGTTTATGACACTGACATGCAAATTAGCACTGTAATGTTGAGTATTTGTGTTTGAATTTTGCTTGCCGATTAGTCATTGTCCAGCAGTAATTCTTGTACTTTCGGATGCAGTCTGCATTAGACTAACAGATAATGTAGTCTTGTTTTTTTCCCTCCATTTTTATCTACATGCAGCATGACAAGTACTGTCAAACAGGTACAGTATGAAATCACATCAAAACACAAAATACACACACATAATGTAAAAACAAACTTATTTTACTTTTAAATGTTTGACAGCACTAATTTGTTGGCATGTTTATTTCTGTAAACATGAGTAACAGTGTTATCACTGTTGTTTTGTCACTAAATGCATGTCAGAAAAAATACCCGATTGTGTTATCGACCAATGGGGGAAAAAAATACACATTTTCCATATCAGGAATATCATTCTTTCTGCCAGAAGTTTTTAAACATCCATTTTGTGTCCCTCTTGTTAGCCACATTAAAGGAATAATCACCCAAAAATGTCTGTCATTAAGTTGTTCCAAACCTGTATGAGTTTCTTTCTTCTGCTGAACACCAAACAAGATATTTTGAAGAATGTGGGTAACCAGTTACAGTTAATGGGGCCCCACTGACTTTACTAAGAAGTGTTGCCAAGTCCGTAGTTTTCCCACAGAATTGGACTACTTTTAAATAGCTGCCACAGGTAAAACATTTTTCGGTTCTCCAACACCCCCAAAACACCCCCAGTCTTATAAATTCATTGGAGAATTTAGCAGCTCTGTGGAGAAAATCGTATTGGCCTATTTTTGGGCTACTTTAGTTGCACAGACCTGGCAACCCTGATACATTTGAAGTCAGCCCATCAACTGTTTGGTTACCGACATTCTTCAAAATATGGAACAACTTAAGGGTGAGTTAATGATGACAGAATTTTCATTTTTGGCTAAACTATCCATTTAAGGTGTTCCTCATGTGTTTGGTTCAATTGAGGCGCTTTAGGACAATCATACAATGTTAAAAATGGTTCATCCTGATATATATATGGATAGATGCTTTAATTTTGAATATTTTGAGATACTGTAGTTTAAAATAATTTATTACCTGCTTATTGACTTTTTTTTGTACTTATCTCAATCACTCTGTTACTGTTTTAAAACGTTACATTATACAGAACTAACTTAAAATATTTGACTATTACCTTCATGTTCCCTAAAGTACATTTCATTTCTGTTAAACAAATCGTTCCGATCCTTGATTCTGATTGGTTAAATCACTCCATTGCACCAGCTCCATTTAAAATAAATATTTTAATCTACTAACAGTTTTATAAAAGCAATAAACCACGTGAAGCTGTGGTTTACAGTGAATATTACAACAGCTAAGGGGGTTTTAGCTATTTTAACCGTTCTAAATTCACCGTAAACCACGGTTAACCGCGTACTGATGGTGGTTTAAGCATCTTATCCTTATTTTTATCTTAAAATTTTAGCCTATATAATTGGGTTTTGTAGATTTTTTTTTTTTTTGTATTTTATTTCCTTATTCCTTGTAATTAAAGCGCTAAAGTGGGCAGCATGGCACTACTCATTCATGTTCTGGTCCTCGTTGTCCTCAGCTGTCTCTGGCCCTTCCTCCAGAGCTCCAGCGGTCCCTCCTCCCTCACAACCCTTGAATGTGACGCTCATATGTGGGTGTAGACGCGCGCATCTCCGCGATACATCCTGCGCATTCGTTTCGGTCACCGTTTATTCTTTTTATGCCATTTATAATTCTTATGCTTCACATGCATAAGACATTCATCTTCACGTATATATGATACTTGAATGCGTTCTTCTCATCTGCCTTATCGATATCATAAAGAGTAGGATATTTTAGATGAGATGATCCTCGGGATGAGAGAATCTTAAATGCGCGGTCGAGCGGACCATTTTTTTCTCCAGATGAAGCAGGAAAGGTTTGTTCCCTCTAAGAGATCGAGGGTTTGTGTGAAGCGGCAGAATGCAGCTGGAGGAGTCGGTAATATTATCAGTAATGTGCTGAAGAAACGCAACGGCATCTCTAGAAGAGCGCCGCGCCTGCTGTGCACCCTCGAGCCAGGTGAATACAGCACCATTATTTCCTTTCATTTAACCTTGTGATTTATAAATAAAACCCTACCTACGGATAATTACTAAGATGGTGCTGAATACACAATGGCTTTTCTGAGATCATTAGGGGACCTGAAGGCCCTTCGCTCTTTTATAATTGTGAACTATATGTTTAACCAAGCTGTATTAATACATTTCAATGGACAAATATGGTTTTGGATTTGAGGGGTCCTGAAAGTTTTAAATAATTAGCATAATATATTTATTAAATGATAATAGCTTTGGAAAGTTTCTAGAGTCAAAATGATCTCTTTTAACGAACTAAAAGCTTCTGCTTCTCATCCAGACACATGTGTTGTGCAGTAGGAGGGCTGGAGAGATGATGGTAATCTTGTGGGTTAATCCGGAACAGCCTCGGCTGACGAGTGAAATAGGTTCAGAAATGGTGCCAGTCCTGTTTATCATTTATGCCATGAAACTATGACAGAGATGGACTCAGGTTGGTCTTCTCAAGCAGGAGAAATGCTGCGTCCTTTTCTACATCTTGTTGGTGAGGTGGAGTTGTTTACTTGCGCGTTTGACAGGATGTAGCATCTTTACTAGCATTGGCTAATGTGAAGCTTCCGTCAATTTAAAGAGCTCGTCTTGTTTTTGGAGCTCTTTATCGCTCAATATGACGTCTTAACGATTAAAAAACAGTTTATTTAGTCGTTATACAGCATGGTGTCGTGTATCCGGAAGAATCCAGGCGGAAGTGGGCTTCAGCACCGCTCCACAGTGGACAGCGACATTTATCATCATTTGATATTCAGCGTTTGGTTTCTGCGTCGTGGTCGATGATACTCTTGTCGTTTCCAGTCATTTCTGTTCCATTTTTACTCGTGTTTAGAGAGTTAGGTAACCCGCCTGCGAGATATAATGAGCCGCTAAATGAAAACAAATGTTATTTGTTATTAATTTTTAATTTAAAAAGTATTTTCCTTGTACTTGTTTTATGAGTAGCCTTATTTCAGTTGATTTAAAATTAAATCCCAAATAAACCAACACGAATTGCAACAAAGTCGTTTAATGTTTTATTAATTATTTAATTTGAATTCATTTTATTTAACTCATTTATTTCAGAGAATGGCATTATCATATATATTTGAGTGGTGATTACGCAACAAGCCTTCATTCATTTGTTTATGAAACACCTGCAGCTACAGAAGAGATGTCTTTATATGGTCATCATTGTCTCACTGATTGTTTTGTGTTTTGCAGGGGTGGACACCAGGTTGAAGTTCACTATCGAACCCTCTCTAGGCAAGAATGGCTTTCAACAAGTATGTATTTGATGCCTGCTTTGCTCATAAAACCCTCAAGCAGCAATAAAACAATTGGATTTTGGTTTGCGTGTTGATTTTTTTCGGGTTGTTTTATAGTGGTATGATGCCCTGAAAGCGGTGGCCAGACTCCCTGTGGGTATTCCCAAAGAGTGGAGGAAGAGGGTAAGTGTGCTGGAAACGTCACTGTTTTCATGTCCGTGACATTTTACGCACTGTATAATGTTTGTTTGTTTTGATTATAGGTATGGCTGACCCTGGCTGACCAGTACCTCCACAGCATCTCCATAGACTGGGAGAAAACCATGAGATTTGCTTTCAATGATCGCAGCAATCCAGATGATGACTCTTTGGGAATCCAAATAGTGAAGGTTCATATATGTAGTTGTATGCTGATGTTTTTCATTTTGAGGCTATCATTATGAGGCAAATAAATTGTGGCCTTAGAGATATTTAATGGAATGAAGTCCGTCAGCTAGAAGGTTAAATGGTGCAGCAGGATATGTACTCGTTGCAGTGCGTCAGTAAGTGGATAATGGAGCAGGATGTGTTTGTGTGTGAGGTGTGGATGAAGGAGAACAGCGAGGCACTTGTGTGCAAGTGAGCAAAGTTCAATGTGTTTATGTACATGGGTACGTCACACTTTATTTTCCCTTCTCTTCTCATTCAGGACCTGCACAGGACAGGCTGTAGTTCCTACTGTGGCCAGGAGGCGGAGCAGGACCGGGTGGTGCTGAAGCGGGTTCTTCTGGCGTACGCCCGCTGGAACAAGGCTGTCGGCTACTGTCAGGGCTTCAATGTTCTGGCTGCCCTCATTCTGGAGGTCACTGAGGGAAATGAAGGAGATGCATTGAAGGTTTGCTAAGATGTCCATAAATTCTGTGAATATTAAAAAAAAAAAAAAAAAAATCCCAGTGAGGGGTATAATGAATTTTTCTAATCCTGACCATTAATGTTAACTAAAACTAAGTTAGTTAAAATAAATCTGACACAAAGTAAAATATAAATATTAGTTGGAAAAAAAATTAAAAATGGTGCCTTGGCAATAAATGGAAATATGTTTAAGTTGAAGCATTAAAATGAAGTTGCACAATGTATTGACCAATAGTCAGTAACGGCCAATAAAAGCAATTAAAGGGTTAGTTCATCCAAAAATGAAATTCCTTAAGATCTTCATTCATCTTCGGAGCACAAATTAAGATATTTTTGATGAAATCATTCGGAATAATTGGTATTTGTATTGGTGCAGAAATTTAGTGCCGGTGCATCTCTAGTGGAAATAAATAAAAACTAAAACTGAAAAAAAGAATTACACCTGAATAGAAATATTTTTAAAAAAATACTAAGAAAATTACATATTTAAACTAAAATTAAAATGAAAACTTTTATATATATATATATATATATATTTATATATATATATATATATATATATATATATATATATATATATATATATATATATATATATATATATATATAAGCAGAATATAATAGCAAATTCAGAATATTAATACAACTAAAATAACACCAGTCCTGACTCATTCATTTTTAAAAAGTAATTCGTTTTTTTTTTTTCTCCAAATAGACCAAGTATTTGCAACTAATCCTACAACAATTGGGCAATTTATTTTATACAATTTTTTGAATTATCTTTTTTAATTATAATTTATTCAGTTATTTATTATTAATATTATTTTTTTATTCAAAATCTACTTAAATTTTCCCCCTCAGTTTAAATGAACATGATGTCTTATATCAGCAAAAAGAATTGCTCAACCTAATTTTTCTTTACCATTGTTCTGGTGTAGGTTATGATCTATTTGATCGATAAGGTGCTTCCCGATAGTTACTTCGCCAATAACCTGCGTGCCCTCTCAGTGGACATGGCCGTGTTCAGAGATCTTCTGCGACTGAAGCTTCCAGAACTTTCCCAGCATCTCCACCACCTCCAGAAAGCAGCCAATCGGGAAGAAGGAGGTGTGTAGCAACCCTGTGCATATAGCTATGAAAGAGCAATGTCTGTACCTGCTCAATTGCACTGTGTTTCAGGCAGCTATGAGCCTCCGCTCACCAACGTCTTCACCATGCAGTGGTTTTTGACCATGTTCGCCACCTGTTTGCCCCATCACACCGTGCTGAAGATCTGGGACTCGGTCTTCTTCGAGGGCTCTGAAATGCTGCTGCGCGTAGCTCTGGCCATCTGGTCCAAACTCGGAGAGTAAGTTCCCTAAGAGATGGTTGCATTGTCAACTAGATTGCAAAGAAAAGGATGTGTTCAAATTAAAATTGAGATAAATTTTCAACCCTCTCAGGCGAATTGAAGAGTGCCAGACTGCTGATGAATTTTATAGCACTATGGGCTGCCTGACACAAGAAATGCTGGAGCACAACCTTATCGACTCCAATGAACTCATGCAGGTAAGACAGAGTGTAGAAAAGATCATGAATAATTCACGTCATTAATTATATATGAACCTTATCATATAGATAAATCGGGAGTAACAGCTTCAATGTTGCTGGATTGTGTTTGAAAAGGCAGAAAGCTTCCTGAAGTAGTGTATCCGACTGTTTTTGGGGCTGAAAATGTGTGTGTGTGTGTGTTTTCCTCCTGACAGATGGTCTACTCCATGGCCCCGTTCCCGTTCCCCCAGCTGGCTGAGCTCAGGGAGAAATACACCTACAACATCACCCCATTCCCAGCCCCGGTCAGAGCCAACAGCAGGTATAAAACCAGTCTCAACGCCCACAGCACAGATGGCAGTCGTGAAAGTTTAACAGCAATAAACATGTTACTATGAGACTGCAGGGTGTTGTTTTATGGCACGTGTGTATATTTTGGCATGCAAATATCAAAAGCAAATGTTCTGCCTTATCTTGACAAGATTTATACTCTGTTTAAAGATAAACTCTGACTTTGTTTTTAAAGAAGATGGCATTGGTGCAATAAAACGTTTTATTTTAATTATTTTTTTTACTTGATTTTATTCGCTTTTTGTTTGCATTATTTTAAACTTTTATTGTTAAATGATAGTTATTTTATTTCTTATTTATTTTAATTTCATGAGTTGTTTTATTTTATCTTGATTTATTTTGTTTTTTTCCTATTTTATTTTAAAATATTTAATAACATTTTAATGATTTATTTTTCAGTGTCATTTACTTACATTTGTTATTTAAAATTGTATTTAATATAATTTATAACTTTGTTTCTCATTTTTTTCTATTTTATTTAAAACATTTAATCCCATTTTTAAATTTTAAAAGTTTTAAAAAAAAATCAATTTTTCATGCATTATTAATGCATTTTATTGTTTCTTTATTTTTTCAGTTTTGTTTTAAACATTTAAACAAATTAAATTTTTGCTTTTTCAATTGTATTAATTTATCATTTAATTTTATATTCTATTTGTTGTTCAATATTATGTATATATGTGTGTATTTAAAATCTTATTTCATGCATGAAATTAGTGTATTGTATTTTTCCTCTGTATAGTCTGGCACTCCATGGATGGGAGAGCGATGATGATGCTGACATGGATGATGAAGACTCTATTGTCACCGCCCTGGGCTGCCTGGGGCCTCTTGGTGGGCTTCTGGCCCCAGAGATCCAAAGATACCAAAAGCACCTTAAAGGTCTGTGTCTGATTACATTTCACAAGTCAAAAACTGAAAGGAAGTAGATTTAATAGTCAGTCTATGAGGTTACAAACATGATTTATGTCCTTCTGAACACAAGCTGACCACATTTATAAAATGCACAAGATGTTTTATTTATTTATTTATTTTTTTTAATGATTAACATTTTATGAGTCACTAAAACCATATTGGCTATGTCAAAGTAAGGGTGATTTCATGGACTAATGCAAACATGAGCTCAATGTAGCTCCCTCTGCCAACCTAACCCTGCCAAGACCTGAAAATACTTGACAATCCTGTGTGAATCAGCACTCAAATGGATCTAATCCATAATGCATTTGTCAGTTTTCATAGTATCTGAGGTGGGCCGAATCAGTCAAGCTGTCCTTAATTACAGACTCAGTTCCAGTGCAACTAAATAAATGGATTGTTGGGAAAGGAGCCGACTCAGCCGTTACTCAAGTTACCCTGTAAAATGTTCCACAAATATTCTTGCACTCACCAACTGGCATTTTCATTGGATGTTTTCTTTCTGTTTTCATCTGCTCTGTAGATCAGAGAGCAGAGCAGAGCTCTCACGGCAGTAACATGGCTGAGCTCAGTCCCGGGGCGGTGGGTGCGGGACGGGCCGAGCACCAAGCGGCCATCAACAGCATGATGCTTGAGCGCATGAGCACTGACATCAGTGCACTGAAGAAACAGTACTCGCGCATCAAACAAAAACAACAGCAGCAAGCCGGGCTACTTTACATCCATTCAGGTAGCAGGATCATACTGATATCATGACCAATAAACTTTTTTTCTGTCGAAGAGGAGTTCAGGAAGTGACAGAAGGCATATGAAGTGTTAGTCAGTGTATTGTGACATTTTTCCCAGGACCTCCAGTGGAAGCTGAAACTATTGAACCTCATCAACCCAGTAAGCAGCTGAACCAACACACTGGTATTGATCTTCATGAGCTAACTATGGCTTCATTATGCTGTAGATGCATGGTGCAGTAGATCTGTTTTGATCGGTGTTGGGTCTGCTGGTGTATAATGCAATAAATCACACAGTAATTTGTCATTTTGGTGATGGCTGAATTGATTAATCGAGGTATTTTCTACATCATGATTATTTATATTTTTTCAGGGGATTGGTATATGTTAAAGGTTCTTAATTAGCATTTTGTTCCCAATATTGGAAGATGTAATATTGCAATAGCTCCATTGTATGATTTGGCTGTCTGAGACAAATTTTGATGATCTTAAAAGATTCCTCTGATCCTAGGTTAAAGTCTGTCTGTGATCGCTAGTTTGACATATATGTCGACAGCCGATTCATGTCCATTGCAATCAAATTTGACCTGATGAAATTCTGCCAGAGTCAAAAGTTTTGAGGCGCAGTTTTGCAGTGTGGCTTCTCCCACGAAAACCATCAAATCAAAAACTAATAGTAGTGCGAAACCACCACTTGCTCCACATGCATCTTCTTTTTTTTAAATTTTCATTTCTAGAGAAGCCACCATTTCAATCTTGCATGTACTCTCACCGTCACCGAACGTGTCATGGATTGATGTGAAACTCCAGACGGGTCTTTTCTCGTACATCTGTTTTTGACTGCTGTACATTCTTACATTAATGATGACTGAGATCCTACAGTGTGACATGGCATGTTCATGCAGTCTGACAAGCAACAATCCTATAGGACTATTATAAATCGTACAGTGTTTAACCGGCTTATCTCAGAAATACGTTATATTCATGTTGACTTTGGTAGTCTGCTTACAGTTACTACTGTTTGCTTACGCTTTGTTATTGATCCTTCGCAGATAAGTGTCCAGCCACCAGTATCCTTGCCTCTCAAATGGGTCCCTCCCCTGTGGTCAACCATCTCTCTTGGGCAGGAGGCCCAGATCCGCTCAGCGATCCTCAAAGAATTGTATCATCCATAATGGTGGAGTTCCCCAAGCCCACTCCACCCCCTGCCAGGATCAGATGATGCGGCCAAGACATCATTCCCCGTGGCGCACCCATGTGCGCGCACACCGCAGGAACATCGCCAGGGCGCGGGCACAGCTCGGCTTTGATGATTCTCTGGAGATAGAAGATCAAACTGATGCAAGCAAAACGGAAGAAACGTCTGAAGAAGGAGAGGAGAAAAGATTTGAGGAAGACAAAGAGGAGGAAGAGCAAGAGAAGATGACGGCTGGAAGCTCAGATGTCTCTCAGCAAGATCACAGCTCTGGAGAAGGAGAGGAACTCCAGCAGATCGACAACCAGATGTCTTCCCTTGAACTGGAACCAGAACCTTCACCAGAACCAGCTTCTGATCCACCTACACCAACTCCAGAACCTCAGCCAGAGCCCACAGCCCCAGCTCCGCTCCCATCCACCCGCCGTCCAGGTTCAGACTCTTCCAGCTCAGAAAGCGGAAGCTCCCTCAGAAGAAGCCCTTCAACGGTGGCAGGAGAACCTCCGAAACCTCAGCAGATCTTCTCTCCATTCCCCTGTATCAAAACCCCTCGCAAGTCCGTTGCTGCGAGAAACTTGGGCCTCTACGGCCCAACTGCCAGAACTCCAAACGTGCACTTTCCCCAGATGAGCCGAAGCATGAACTGTGTAGGAAGCACCACGAAGCGACGATGAGTTGTCGACTACAGACGAGCACGAGACGTTTGGGTTCGAAACGCCCCTCCTACCATGAAAGCACATGCATTCTGAACTCTATGCTTCCAGATACTCCAAAACATGCCATCTACAGTTAGGAACCATATTTGATAATTTAATGCTCCCATGAAGTTGATCATAATAATTTATGAAGGCCATTTCTTTCTTTCTTTTTTTTTTTTTAAAAATGAAATCCTACCAAAAAATCTGGGAATAATACCTAGGAGACACGATCGTGTTCCACAAGCTCTTTCTGCATGTTCAGGGCACCAGTATTTGCTACAATGGACCATGTGTGTTTACTCATATACGGCAAAGCTAGGAAAATCACATTTATGTATTAAATGACTGTGGGAAATGCTGCAGTTCTGCATACTTCATTTTTCAATCACTTTTCTCTTCACTTATCTTGATCTTCTGCTCAGTAAATTATTCATTTTCCATCTGAAGAATAATACAAGTTGTTGTCATTTAATTTTCCTCTTTTTGGATGCTCTTGTTCTTGTTCTCCGGCAACTGAACGTCCCTTTGAATGTTTCTCTTTATCAACCTTTGGTGCTCATGAGTAGTGGAGGATCACAAACACCCCAAAGAGAATAAAATACATGCAAGTATGGAAAAAAAAAATCGGTTTCTACTTATTTCTCTGTGTCCTCTCTATTCAGTAATTGTTTTCAGGTTGAAACTACAGTAGTTTTTTGTATGTATACAATGACACTTATCTGGAATGTAGAACTTAACTAAAATGACACACAAACCACCAATATCTCACACTGACATTAAAAGTCTCTTCTGGGCCTAGTAGAGATTGTACTCTGGTTAAATTGTAATGTAACATCAATGGTCATTTAATCGGGCATCTCCACCAGTGGCTCATGAATAATTGAAATGTAAAATGCATCCAGTCTGAAGTGGTTTTATAGTTAGCACTTTAAAAGCCTTGCAGTTCTACAAAGCTAAGATACAAGAGCCCATCAGCTGTTAAAGTTCCTGTTATTCCACTCACAACCACAATGTAACTAATCACTTTAGATGCTGAGAATATAATAGCCATAATTTGCTTTTGTTGAATGTTTTTGGACACATCTGGTCAAATGTTTCTTGTACATTTTACAGTGACCAAACTGTAAACCGCAGTTACGATGCCTAAAATGTCAAACCATCTGAATGAAACAGATGTTGTGATAGTCTTTTCTTCCTTATTGCGATGTATATTTGAGTGAAATGGCTTCTCGGACAACAATTAATGTTGATTTTGTCCATGGAGAACTGATTGGATGGTTTGATGGTTGTAGTTTGCCATTGGTCGATCTCATGTGAGTGACAGGTTGTCTGCCCTCAAGACAGTAAAGTGCCAACCCGGCCAATTATGAGTCAGCCTTTGCTGAACCCGGAAGCGCTGCACTGTTTTTACTAGTGGTGGGCAGAGCGAGGCTTCATGAAACACTGAAACAGTTGAAACAAATGTGCCGTATTGTGTCGAGGCTTCGAAACTCCGACACCCGTCTCCACGGTGACACCTAGTGGTCAATTGCACATGTTAACTGAAACAATTTTGACAAGACATTTAAAAAAAATAAAAATGTTGTGTTTTTGTTAATGTGGTGAGTTTTTAACATCCTCACTATATAACTATAATAATAATAACTAGGTTATTCTGGTCATGAAAAATGAAAATTAATAAAACACATCAATCCACAATGGTATCATTTTTGTTTGTTTTTACAGATTTTTGCATAAATGTCACTATATCGTAAACGCTATCTCAAAATCTTTCTCCTCTCACAAAAAACTTTTAAACTTTGTGGGAGTTGAGACAGATGTGCGATTGTGTGATTGGTTCCCGCCCCTGTCAATCAAACGCCGACTAGGTGAGCATGGCACCTGTCGAAACGCAGAAGCTTCGTTTAGCTATAGTCACGTGACATGGGTGTTTTGAAACATCTACGCTTCGGGATCTCGACACAGTGTCGAAACGTTAGTTTCGCGTAAGCCATCCCTAGTTTTTACAACTTCAACAGCATAGGAGACTGATATAGGGAAGATAAGAAATTGATGAATAAAGTCTTTATTTTTGAGTACAAAAAGTATTCTTATTGCTTTAACATGAACTATTTTAACAGTGTCTTTACAACCTTTCTGGGCCCTGAAATTGGTTTTGACTTTGCTGTGTATAGGGAGGTCAGAAGCGCTCAGATTTCATTAAAAATCTCTTAATTTGTGTTCCGAAGATGAACGAAGGTCTTACGGGTTTGGAACTACGTGTGGGTGAGTAATTCATCACAGAAAATAACGTTAACCCTTAGAAATCCCCCTTGGTTCGATACATTATCTAATACAAAGATATTCTCATGTGCTTCAGTGGCTACAGGTCCAAATGCTTTCCAGACTGCTGTATGAAGTCATGAACCCATTACTGAGGTCTAAAACGGACTTCAACTGCAGCAGAAGTCAGTCGGATAACTCGGGTGAGTACCCACTCGATTGTTTATATCAGAGCTAAGACGGCCATTTTGTTTCTTTCACTCTTTTTTTTTCTTCTGTGTACGTGCATTTCATTGATAATGCTTCAGATGATAGCCTAGATTCAGCAGTATGTCTACGTGTGAGCAAGCAAAGAGCTAGAGAAGATTTCTGACTGAGTTTTAAATAGTTATTGTGCTGAACACTAGATGTCGCTGTTGTACTGGTTTTACCTCTCAAATGCATTTGGAGCTGATTGTAACAAGAAATGTTATCACACAAATAACACAAAAACCTCTTTGAACGCGTATTTAAATATCATAAACAAGTAGGCTATAGATCATAATTATTTCAACACATAAGTGAAGCTCACATTTGAAAAGATGACAAACTTGTACATAGTTTTTAACCTACTTTGACAAAATGAGCTGGGAAAGATCATGCTGAGCTGAGAAAATCGGTTATGAATTTAGACTGACAAAGATGTGTCATCATCGTCATGATTGACTCAAACGCCGGGTCTTCTCTTCCACACAGAGATGTTATTGACTGAGTTTTATTATGGTGGGGTTCAGCAGGCGCCAGTGTGCCTCTTCAGCATCTAATAATTGATCTACAAAACGTAATACTGTTCATAAATCCACATGAGGAGAGATGTTTTCTTGACACATGCTGATATGAAGATGTGTTGTTTCAAAAATTGACCACAATAAAAGACACATGAATCAAACAGTCCCTAAAACTCCTTCAACTTCAGTTTAGTGTTGAATATCTTCCAAAGATGCAAATAAACCCTGGGTGTCATTTGTGCAGGATTTATGCATCTCTGCGACCTTGAGAAAATGCTGGATGCAGATTTCCCAAAGGATTCTGGGATGGTCTGAATTTAGTCTACTGATCGAATGGGCAGACGTTCCTGTTGAGACTGGCAAGGTGCCGAGTTCTGCTTATAGTTACTCAACGTATGATTTCCTCAGGGGCCAATTTGTCTCAAAAGCAAAGGACAAGCCTGAAATTCACCCTCGAATAATGCGATTGACTGAGTTTGTTTTTCTGGTCGCCTAGGTGTTGATTTTAAGCTTGCAGGGGACAGAAATCAAGCTGATTCAAACAAACATTCAAATTTTTTGTGTGTGAAAAACACCTGATGATCGTGTTCTCTTGCATGATTTGGAAATGTTTCTGTCTTTTTAATGAAAGCAACAACATCTGACAGTCAAGAGTCAAATAATCAGTCTCATAATTTTGCTTAAGATTAGTGACCTGTTAGAAATGGGGCAGAATCTTCAATATCTTCAAACACTAAAAAGTTCTATTTAATCCCAGATTTTTTTTTTTAATATGAAAAAAGTAAATAAAGTTGTTTGTGATGATTCTACAAACATCATCCACAGCTAAAAATTTTACTGCAATCTAGTTACATTAAAAAATAAATAAAATAAATTAATACAAAGTTAAGCTTTAAGTAATGAGTCAAAACATTATCAATCCTTCCAAAATGTGTTTGCTGAAAAAAAAAAAAAAAAAAACTCGTAATTAAACCAGAATCAACACTGGCTTGACCGTTCAAAGATGTCGAGAACTGAGGGAAAGTTTTATTATTCAACAGATCAATCAGGTATTTTATTGATCCGATAAACTGCTCTCTAACACTTCATTGTAAAGCATTTTCTGTTGTGAAGGTTCATATTCATCCGCACAGTCACACAGAGCCCAAGCACAACCAAAACAACATTCTTCCGCAAAAAAAAATGCAGTTTTATTTAACCGCTAGAGGGCTAGAAGTTACATAGCGTACCTTTAATAAAAATTAAATAATTAAAAAAATAAAGGAAATGCAATGCCATTGTGTAAAATATACATGACATAAATGAAATGATGATGCGGTATAAGTGTTGCCCCCCCCCCCTTTTTTTTTTGAAGTTTCTGTGGAAAAAAGCTTTTTTGTCCCACCCAGAGACCCAGTAATGACTTTATTCAGATGCTTCCGTTTCTCTCTTAATTAACTGGCCGAGTGATGGCCACAGTAATCCCTCAATCCGTCGGTTCAGACATGGATTATTTATCTGTCCCGGTCATACAGGAGCGGGGACTACATGCATGAATCCCCATGCTGACGTCCCCTTCCGCCTGCTCCTGCACGACATAATCTACACGTTATAATCCATGCATGCATGACGTGGCGTAATCACACTTCCTCTGCTCTTCCGGCAAGATTACTCTGTGAGGAAGTGGAGGCTTACACAATCTGTGTGTGTGAAAGTTGAGCAGATGTGCAAGAGAGTTCAGAGCCAATAAAACACACTGAAAAGCAACATTTTCATTCCTATTGAAACTGGAAATTTGGGGAAGATAATTTTGAGCGCTCGTCACTTTTATCATGTGAGGAACCGCAATTGATTTGCTACTTGCTTTGCTTTTTCAGTATTTTCAGTCCATTTGGTTTGTAAAGTAAATTTTAAATGCATATATTTAAAAAAACAAAACAAAAAACATATTGTGCTCTTTTACAGAGTCTTGATTTTGTTCTTCGGGTCTACTAGTATAGTTTTTCATATTTGAATGCTCAAAAAACACATTATTATTGCAGCAGCTCTCTTCCCAGTCTGTCTGTAATGCTCTGTTTGTGCTGCCTTCACATGCTATTGGAATTAGCCTAAATCAGGCCCATAACCACCATAGACATTGAGGGGGATAATCAATAATCAGAAGTGGTCAAATTGTCCTCCCTAATATTCTTGCAATACTCTGCTGCACTTCATTATACAGTGCTCTGTATGTTGTTAGGATGACAAAAAGGTTTAAAAGTAAAATTTTTAGTCTGGTTACTCATCTAGCCTCAGTGGTCTGAAAGCACTAGTCAATGTCAAAATGATTGAGATGGCAAATCAAAGGAGGTGGGGTTTACTGTTCCCAGACGCAGAGCATGAATTCCAGCTCGACGCATATTGTATGTTTTATTCACAGTGAAAATAGCCTGTGTTTAACAAATAGCATGCTACATTTTATTTAAAATTAATGTTTATATATTAGAATAAACCTTCATGATTCTTATTCTTTCTGACAACAAAGCACTTAAACTCGACAAGCTCGTAATCACGTTTTCAGATGTGGGAAGTAGGAAATTTCCGACAGCATGTGAAGGTAGCATTAGTTGCTATATCTCTATGAAGCCCCACCTGAAGCGTAATGTACTCTGATTGGTCGGCTGGACTGGTGTGTTGTTATTAGTCAACCGAGTGTTTTTTGGAAATGGAAATGCTCAATGGAGCCGTTTCAGGGAGTTCAGAAACGGTGCACACTGATATAGAGAATAACTCCCTTTTGGATTGACTTTGTGCTTTGCTGATATTTTTATTTCCTGATAATTTACTCATCCATATTTCATCAGTTGAAAAGAAATTATGGTTTTTGAGGAAAACATTCCAAGATATTTCTGCATATAATGGACTTCAGCAGTTATCAACCGGTTAAAGTTTCAATTAAGTGCTCTACACAATCAGAGATGAGAAATAATCTTATCTAGCAAAATGATTGGCCATTTTCTAATAAAAAAAATAAAATATATATATATATATATATATATAATTTTTAACCACAAATTGATTGGTCAGTGATGTTGAACTGACGGTCTCGCTCGATTTCTGATTCATTAACTTTCTCTTTGTATAACAGAAGTTACATGTCACTCAGCGACACAAACACAATCATAACATGTCAATGTAAAGAGCAGACAAGTGCAGACATGGTTGTTCTCTGGGGTAATAATAACTATAATCAAGAGGACGTGCCCACTCAGTGAGTCATCTACAGGAAAGGTCATATACACATTAAAAGCTTCACCCTTGCATTCAGCTAATGGAAATTTAATAGTCTGATAAAAATCAATTATTAAAAGGTCAGTTAGCATGTGACCTACAAAATGATTATTTTTCTGTTTTTTTTTTTTTTAGACTAAAATAGTTCCTACGGTTGCACTTGTACACGCATACGCTGTGCCTGTTCATCCCTACGGGCTCATAAACAAAGCATGGGAACTAATGCAGACTATGTATTTGATTAATGGTTTCATTGTGAATTTTGTCCCGTGTGCTTAACCACACAAAGCACGTAAAAAATCATAAGCTCATAAGGGAGGTTCCAGTCCTCCTCATGCAAACAATACCCTGCTCTTAAAATGGGTGCAACGACACATACGGTTGAATAAGATGTGGATATGACGCCAGACATAAACAGAGAGAGACAAAAAAGACTAATATTGGAAGTAATCAGGCAATCGCACTTCCTACCAGTTAAAGTGTATGTTTGGGTGGTTAAGACTCATTTTGTGCCAATATCTGCAAGATAGCACATGCATGTAACTCCTGTAATAGGAATACACATATAGACGTTCCTGTTGCTCATTTAAAGCCGGTGGGAAAGAATTTTGTTGTTCCCAGTAGTAACATAAATATTTTTCATGGGAGACTAATGAGAGCAGGATATGGTAGCCAGGAAACACATTACACAAGCAAATAACAAGCAAATTGATCTATTTTCAGAATAATGTATTTGATATTAGAATGATCAATATAGATGTAATTGCACACTTACTGCTAATATAATTCACAGTGTCTGATGGATATTACCCTGTTTCTGTCCAAATATATATTATATTATATTGTAGTATTATTATTATTATTGATTAAATTTACTTAAAAAAATAAATAACAAGAAATAAAATAAATATCTTAATATAATAAATAAATATAACCCAGTAGTTGGGTTAAATGTTTGCCCAAAGTGCTGGGTAGTTTTATTTAACCTAATTATTTAAAAATTGCTATATGGCTGGCTTAAGATCAGACATGTAATTACTAGAGGCTATAATAATAATAATAATAATAATCATCAAAATCATTTATTAATAAACAATTTAATTAATGTTTATTATTTACTTATTAATCATTAAAATTATTAATACATGTTCATTTATAAATGTTAATTTCCAACATACTATTGGTTCATTTTTAGCAAACAATACAGTAATTTTTAAATAATAGTTGAGCTGGTTGAGTTGAGTTGGGTTTGTCCATTTTAAACCAAATTAGTTTGTTTTAACCCAGCATTTTTTTTAGTGTAGGGTACTTGTTTTGGGGTTTGGCTGAGCAAAAAACGTGGGGAAGTCCTGTTCCATAGCCCTGATCCAGATTGACATGTTTAAGTATGTTTTGTACGACAAAGAATAAAGCCAAAGGCAAATTCCCACAACTGTCCCAAAAAGAGTGCCGTAAATGACCGCTTCATGCAAATATCCCCTCTCTACTCCAGTGGGCTAAAAGAGGGAAAATTAATATTGCACCTGAAAAACCAGCAAAACCTCTCTTCATTTCCACAGTGGACAGACATTTATACAAAATTTACAAAAGTCAGACAGTTTAAGAGGAAAAGCCTTCCCGTTCAAATTCCCACTCTCCCTCAGCTTTTAGTAAAGCAGAATGGGGGAAAAGGACGAAGAAGAAGATGCCGCAAAGACCCCTGAGACATTATTGAGTGACATTGCAAGACCGTTGAGCCAGAGGAATCTTGGCATTTGGAGTTAATGCTCCTGCTGTTAGTTGACCAATGACATCTCTATACATAGACTGGTATTTTTTGGTTCTGAAGAGCACTGGACATTCTTTCGGGGCATAATAACAAGTAGAAGTTAGGTTTATACATTTACTAGTTAACCTGACCATATGATATTCAACATGTCTGTGTTCCCAGCTAACTACAAAATAAAAAACATTCTCGGAACGTTTCAACTGTCCAGTTTTTATGTTTTAAAAACATTTTTCTTTGTTATGCAAACATTAAAGGAGCTATATGTAGAATTTTGAAACCTTTGTTATTAGTGACACTGGTGGCCGTTAAGTGACCAGCAGCCAGCAACTTGTTGCTCGTGTTCGCACTCGCCAACTTATTAGGTATTTAAAATTACACTATGATATTTTAATTATAAAATATATTTGAGACTATATATATATATATATATATATATATATATATATATATATATATATATATATATATGTATGTATGTATATGTGTGTGTGTGAGACTATAATTTGATTAAATCCCTTTTATTTTCATGACACATTGACATCACAGTACAGAATGGCTCTTTCGGCATTATCCTGAACATTGTACAAGCATGCCAAAGAATGGAAGAGAGGCTCTAAGGAGCATGCGTAAACATCACCTCATTTTGATTTTCCCGGCAAGAATGTCCTGAAACATTCAAAAACCTTTCCAGAATGTTATTCAACTGATATCTGGCATGACCCCAGGCCAAATTACGCTGCTTCCCAAATTCCTGTTCTGATGTGTGCATAAACAGCAGGTGTGTTTTTAAATACTTTTCTGTTGCCTAGACATCACAACCTCACATTCTCATCCACCTTTGTAGCGCTAAGCTTTCACCTTTAGATGTCCTCAGAGGAAACAGAAAGCACCAGGTAGCCACAGGAGAAAGCAACGAGGGACAATGCAGGAAAAACATCGTGATATCCACACACACACACACACACACACAGACACACACATTCGTTTTGCTATCAAAGTGAGAACATTCTATAGGTGTAATGTTTTTTATACTGTACAAACTGTACATTCTGCCCCCCCCACCCTAAACTTAACCCTCACAGAAAACATTCTGCATTTTTACATTTTTAATTAAACCTTGTTTAGTATGTTTTTAAATAGCTGTTTGAAAAGTGGGGACATATGAAATGTCCTCATATTTAACGTTGAAGTTGTAATACCAGTGTCATACCCATGTCATTATACACATTTGTGTTCTGATATGTCACAAAAACACGCACACACACACACACACACACAGATAGAAGAACGACCGTCTTTGGCTGTGAGAGTGAACAATGGTGTCTGTTCTTTGGGTTCCTGCTCTTTGGTCGGTCAGGTACACATCAGTGACCCCTCATTGAGCTGCTCTGAGAATCTTCCATAATCAAATGCAAATAATGTAAGTAATACGGAGCAGAACTGCTGGAGTGAGTTTCCACCGCCCTTTATTTCAGACTCACGGATGTGGAGGTGGACAAACGTTCAATGGCGGCGTTTTAATGGAGATAAAATGAGGGTATATTGAAAGCAGGATATGGGAACCAGGATACAAACAGCACAAGCAAATTAGAAATTTATTGATCTATTGTCTGAATAATGTATTTGATATTAAAACAATGAAGTTAGAGAATCGGCACAACAGTAATCATGTACAGAGACAAATTTCCTTGTCATAAATGTTCCTATGACTTACTCCTGATATAATTCACAGTATTTGATTGATTTATCTGTTTATATATATCAGAAAATATGCTGCTTTATCTTGTCAATATCAACATTTTGTTATATATACACTTAAATTACCCTCGCCAAGCAGCTCTGTGAAGAGCAAAATATATTTAAAAATATTGTATTGATATATTGATTGTGTTTTATTACATTATCATTATTTCATCATGAAGCACAAAGATAGTGACCGAGTAATGTGCTGCATGCAAGATTTGATTGCTAAATTATTAGACTAAACTATTTTTTTGCCCTGATTTTGATAATTATTCTGTTCAAATCTATGTCCGAAAAGCATACTGTCATACTGCATTTGAATCTGAAACATACTTCGCAACCTTTAAAGAAGTATGCTCTATATAGTATGAAGATGAGTAGTATGAATGAAATTCAGAAGTACAATATCCACCATGTTGTTACTGTCACGTGACCTGCTGGTCAGTTGCATGGCCTTATGAGATAGTAAAGTGTCCATCGATTGCACACTTCAGAATCACACCGGAAGTAGAAGGTCATCCGGGTTCTTTTCACCTCCTGTTTTTTTTTTAATACTATGAATTCGGATTATGTACTACTCTTTAAGCATATTGTTCTTGACATGGTGTATAGTAGGGAAGTATTCGATTTCTGTAAATACATGATGAGCAAACAGAAAACAAGCAAAAACAAGGGAAACAGAGGAAATACTTATAACCAGTGTTGGGTGGCGATTACTTTTTTCAAGAAACTACTTTTTTTAAAAATATCTGAGCTACTTTTTCAAGTTACTTTGTTTTCCCATGTATTGACTGATAAACATGATGGTTGTTGTAGTTCTAGACTAGTCAGTATTCCTCAAAATCAACAAAAACAGTGAAATGCAATCTCAGAATATTGCACAAACCTGCAATAATTAAATATATTAAATTAAACAAATTTGCTTTATGCATTTAATCTTACTTTATTAACCAATGTCTTTGTTGCTGATCCGATTCAACCATACTAATAAGCAAAGAGGACTTTAGATAAACATCACACTTGTGATCAGCCTGACGCTTATTCATTTCACTTTTGGTGTGAAAGGGCCTTTACATTTTCCAAAAATAGAACTTTTTTGTTGTTATTTAAAAAAACAAATGAGCAAGCCCAGCCCATGTGAGAAAAAGTAACACAAGAATAATGTAACACATTACTTTCACATTATGTAAATAAGTAATGCAATTAGTTACTTTTTAGAGAGTTACTCAATGTTGCAATGCATTACTTTTAAAAGTAACTTTCCCCAACACTGACTGATAATAAACTAAAAGTCCTTGAAACTGAATCCAAAACACTGTCAAAAACTGACAGATACATGCATGAATTCCAAATATAGGTTTCCTGTTATTTTCTGGCACAAATGGCAACTGTTTCCTGACAATGACCCATTATGATGGCCAATCAAGTGAAAGCACTGGAAATCATGATGCAATAGGAGATAGGCTTAAATTATAGTGACGCACTGACCCCATGACAAATGCGTTAATGCAATAAATACTAATGTAATACTACCAGCCGATAAACTGGATTACAGATAAAATAGAGAAATGCAAAAATAAAGCCAGAGGATTTGAATTAACAGGCTTTCAGAGAGCCTTGTTCTTCCCATACACATTTTATTAAGGATATTATGTTTATGGCACATTCCTCTCCTGTAAATTTCGTATAATTGCACAAAGGTAAATGAGGTCAGTGTGTGAAGAATGGGACTTGTTTTGTTTTTTGAGAATTTGTTTGTTAAAACACTACAGTAAATGCCATGCCTGCTTCCCCAGAACTTCTACAGTGATCCTTTAGGCTAAATTACTTTACACTACAATTTAAGTATTGACAGCAGCTGGAACAGAAGAGCAAACATACCGCTTAAGCACAAATATGCACATGCATTGCCACATGCTCACACATGCAACTCTAAATCACACACTGTAGCCAAAAGTGTCTAACATGTGACATTGCCTGTAGATGTAAGTTAGACCTGAGTCTTTCTATCAGAGGGAAAGTTCAAATCTGGGGCATGAAAAAGTCAGCAGTAATGCAAGAGATGTATTTTTGTGGAATTGATAAAAAAATTCAAAATCTGAGGATAATATTTGCAAAATTTCGTTTGACATTGTGGTCTATAGATACTTTGTGTAGAAAAAAAGAGCTGCATGTTCCAGGAATTTGATCAAATAAACCTATAAATTACTTATGACATTTAATTTTGCAACTTGCTCAAAGCTGTTTAGAAATGAGATCAGTACAGAAGATATGTCTGTATAAACTGCGAGAGCACCAAATTAAACATTCGGATGAATTCCCGTGAAATGTTTTCTAATATTAATGAATTTTAATGTAAATATGCTTTATGCATGCATGTCATGCATATATAACTTAAATGTAATTTCAGCAGATTCACAAAATAAAATCTAATTAGTTAGACTTAAAGACTTTTTATGAAAAAAAAGCATGCAAACCGATTGCCTTAAAACAAACAAAAGTGAAATAGGAATAGTACGTTGTACTGACAAAAGCTTAGTAAGTATAGTTGACTTACACATGAGTTCTAGTGACTAAAAAAGAACTGTAGAGTGTACTTGATAATGCTAAATGTTGAAGTCTGTGTGATTCAAGAATAGTCAATTGCAAGAGATTGTCACAAATTTAGAGGAATTGTATCAACCCAATTAAAATTTTCACAAACTGCTTATGACATAAGTGCTACCATTAACATTGTAAAAGATCTTTATTTGACATGAAATGACATTGTTGTTATGCATATATATGTGAATTGTGATTTCTTGTTGCATCACTGCATCAATAGGAATTACAATGAAGTTCAAGTGCAAACAGAACACTAATCACCATAATGATGAGATCAGAATAAAACCTTTAAGGAAAATCAACGTCAATTTAAGAAGTCAGCTTAAGTGATGTTCTCTCAAATTTTTCAGTTGAATTGACAGTTAAACCTTTAAGATGACTTTGGCAATCCAGTGAATGCAAACAGAGAAAGATAACTGCAGAAGTGGAGGAAATGAGGGAATAGTCTCACCTCAAAAACTTTTCTTTTTTTTTTTTTGCTTGACAAAATGGTACTCAAACCAATCAATTAATCATGGGGTTTATGAGTAAAAAAAACATAGTATGTGAATAGTACAGATTACTAGAGTTTTGCAATTAAGTTAAGACATTAAGCATAGTTAACTAAAAAGTATCAGTTAAAATCACCATTGGATTTTACAGTGTAATTTACACTGCACATGCTCAAATTCAGTATTCCCCGTAAAATAAGCAAATATTAATGCCAAGAGCATATCTGAGGGCTCAAGATCAAATGTGAAAGAGTAATTCAGTCTCTCTAGACAGTAAAATGTCTTATTGACCACAGGTTAAATAGAAGTCAGTGAGATTAAGCCCGGGAACAGCAGCAAATCGAATCACAACAGGCTGTGGCAAAGTGCCACACTGCTGTAACCGATACATCAACAGCTACTGTTTAACCGGAACAATAAAAACTCACTGCACAGATTTAAAAACCTCTTGCATCAGGCTGCCAATGTTTTTTCCTCACTGTATTCATCTGTCTTCATCAAAAAAGAACAGAATGGAGTGCATTTACAGCCTGCAGCATGTTTACTGTGCATCAATCATATCAGAAAAAGTCAATACAATTTGGAGCTAATTAAAGCTTTAAGTTTTCAACTTAATGCGTAAAGTCCAGCATTTATTTTAACAATCTAAGTACATGTTCTGAAGTGCACTTAGGGCGTGTCCAAATCTTTTGCTAGTTTAACTACGGAAAAAATGGTCCAAAAGGGTAGTCTCTAGTCTCTTACTGAGTCATGTGTGTGTTTTGGGTGTAATGTGCAATAAACCAATCAGAGTGTCATCTCCCATTCCCTTTAAAAGCCAGGTGTGCTGGCACCATGGCGGATTGCTGTTTACATGGTGGAATATAGACACCCTCAACCTGACGAGTCAGTTTAAATACACTGGTGTAGCGCCACGATTGGTCAAATAATGGCCAATTTCATTCATCATTACTGCAAGTAGGCAATTCTGAGACATGCAATGACTCTGAGATCAATTATGACATGTAGGCATTTTTATCTATGTACAGAATCATAATCTTTTACATTGTAATCCTTTTATTTTTATTTTTTGGCATGTTTGATGGGCTACTTTTTTCTCTCTGCTACTGTTTTCTCACCAACTAACAGCTACTGTTTTCCGCTATCAATTTTGTTGTGTGTTAATTTTGCTATTTGAAAGGAAAGCACGCAGCACATATTTATCTAAACAATGCTCTCAACATCGGGATGTTCGCAAACAGTATAACGCTGCTCACATATTTCAAACTTCTTTTTACCCCCAAGCCAAGAATGAAAAAGAACTTCTGAACAACCATGGTTACCGTGGAACATTTTTACAAGTAACAGAATGGCAGCCAATATGTGGCGGAACACGTTTGTTAAAGGTGTAATGAAACCAACACATCAACATCATCCATAACAACAACAGCAACACACCCTCAATTAATCACTGTGCACTCACTGTCAAACAGCAAAAGTTGTGTTGTAGTGGGAGGGAGGGCTCACAGTCACTCAGGTTGAACCGCAAAGAACCAGGAATGCACTAGAATAGATGCCAAAGGTGTTTGGTATGGGTCAGTCAACTCCGTAGAGGTGTTTATACATGAATGTGTGTGTGAGAGCTGGTTCAAATGGCAGCCGCTCAACAAAAACATTCACACTTTGTTATTATGTGGCTTTTTCTGCAGTTGGTACACATTTGAAGTAAACACACTCTTTAAATAAAGGTTCTTTATTAGCATTGATGAACCTTTAACAGTAACGGATCATCAAAAGGTTCTTTAAATTCTTAAAATATTCTTCAATGGTTCTTTCTGTGAAACGCCCCTTTTGGAACCTTATTTTAAGTGTAAGCAGCTTTTTCCATCAACTTTGTTCACCCTTTATTCGGATGTTTAAGATGCTTAAAAACGCTTAAATTAATATCATCTGGGAAAATTAACCTATGGGCATCTGTAGAAAATGTGAACAAGCATCTCATTCTCCTTTACCCATAAACAAAAAAACATTCACCAGCCATCTTTGGCCACTATATCCAGAGTGTCATATGGATTATGCCTCCTTTGTGTCTCTTAAAAGAACCTTTAAAGATTCAAGAGGACGGACAAACGCAAAGATGATGACGCAGTTTACCATACGTCACACACTGATAATATCCGAGTCAGCTATAACCTCGGATTCAGCCCATCGATCCTGGTGTCACTGCTGTCACACAAGGTCTTTTGTCCACTCTTGCTGCCATCCGCTGGATTATCAGACATCTGCGGTAAAAGAGGGCAGCCTAAAAATTAGAAATGACTCGTTAGACAGGATAAATCTGCTTAATAAAAATGTCTACAAAGTAATCTCCAGTGAAAGCTGGCACTTACATATTAGAAGTGTTGATTTGTGGGTTTGAAAATGTCTACTGGTCTTGGCAGTGAGGTACAAAGATACAGTAAAATTAAGCCTTGCTGGCTGGCGAATGACATTCCTTAACACATGAGTGTTGAAATAAACTTTCAGTTCAAGATCCAACATAAACACTTACCTGTGTGATAACTGACTGTGAATGAAATGCAAGATTATCTTCATGAAGTACCACTCCAACAGACAAATCTTTGAGTTTAAAGGGGTCTTGTGTCTTGTCACGAGGAATCGCATTTTAATTGTAAAAATAGCATGAATAGAAATCAAGCAGCTAAAATTATTAATTTTCTAATGCCGCAACATGTGACAAAATATTTTAACATCCAAAGTAATTTAATTCAGCCTCAAGCTGCTTTTTATGGAACAGTGATGTAAACAGTGAAGTAAAAACTAATAAAATCACTGTAATCAGTTTCTAAACAAGATAATTAAAGAGTAAAATAAAGCGTGTGGAGCCAATGTGCAACACAACTCGAGAAACAGGATGACCATGATGTGCCATAGACAGATTTATTTATTCTAAGTTTTTTGTTTGCGTGTGTCAGAATTTTATTACAAATTTCAGGTTAAAACAGGTTTAAAACAAGCTTGCGAGTTGTAAAGTGATTTGGCAGTTGCTGCAAATCCAGCAGACAGTAGCTGTTGTAGTAGGCCCATTTAATGTCTTGATGGTTATGCCCTGGGAAAATCCAATGAATGATAAGTTAGAGCAGACAGACAGTTCAGTTTCCACACTATTTTGTGGAGTCTGCACCCGTCACAATCTATAATTATCTGTGTTCAAGTTTCCAAACTTGGCTTTGTAGCCAAAAGTGACGGCAGCCACTCCTGCGTAGTGGAGCACCTCATGTTCAGGTCACTGCTGCTGTGCATTTACTAGAACATATTATGTGCTCGCACCATAAGACGACACCTGATCTGTCTCTGTTCGATTTTTTTATTTTTTATTTATTTATTTTTTTTTTTTTAGCATACATAATTAATTTGCATACTTTTGCACACAAGCTTATCAGTCGAACTTTGATATTATAGTCACTCCCAATCTAAAATGGGCACACTGTGAACCATCCAAACACCTCAGGGCAAAAAGACTTGAAATTAAATCCTGAAGCATGCCAAACGTTTCTAAGATGTAGTGAATCATAAGAACTGCAAATTTGAACTGAGGTGAAACTTGAAGCTCTTAAAGACGACCCTATATGGCAGTTTGGAAAGCATCAGGAACGTTCTGACCACAGAGTGGACTAGGATAAGCTTTGATCCTTGGATTACGTTTCACTGAATTGCTCACGTCTGTCAAGTCCCGGTAAAGACCCACTTGCCCACCATGTAAAGCATATATGACACCAAACCATATGGTTACACACCTCACCTACTGACAACAAGCATTGTTTATTAAGCAAATCGGGTCCAGAATTATGCTCACTGTTTAACAGCCTGACACTAATTTGTAAAAGCATCAGGAACTATGTCATTAAAAAAAAAAGATTTTTACCTTTAAGGTACGAGTATCTTTGTGCTCCCTGTCGCTTTAGCATGTCCTAGCGATTGAGATGAACTCTCCTGAACCGACGGTCACAGGCTCACCTGTGTCAGTTTATCAGTGTTGCATATGAGCAAAAACAACATTTATGGTGGTTTTTAATGACATTGCTACCAAGGTGACCACAGCTATATGTCCACACACTGATTAAATTGCTGTAGGACAGGAAGCAAAACCTTACAGAGGATTAGGCCTGCTCTTTAAGTAGCTAAACATTGAAAATGCTGAAAATAAACTCAATTTGGCAGATGTGTTTTTGGTGTCAAGTGATATTGACTTTTAAATGCATATATTTAGGGTTTCTTTCAGTAAATATGGTCATGTAGTTTATCATTTGAATCAATTCACCTATTTAATTGATCTTTATTTAGAAAACGAACAATCGTTTCGCTAGATAAGACCCTTATTCCTCATCTGGGATCATGTAGAGCCCTTTGAAGCTGCACTGAAACTGTAATTTGGATCAACCTGTTGATAGCTGTTGAAACCCACTATATGGAAGGAAATTCTGGGATGTTTTCCTCAAACACCTTAATTTCTTTGACTGAAGAAAGAAAGACATAAACATTTTGGATGACATTTGGGTGAGGAAATTATCAGGAAATTTAATTCTGAAGTGAACAAATTCTTTAAATACTGTACTCCTATTATTAGCTGAGAGCACAATGAAAATAAACTAAATATTTCAGAAACTAACACACAAGGAGTAGGGAATGTGCATAATGTCAATAATTCTAATGAAATCTGCAGAGCTTTCTGTGGAGTTCTACCAGTGCAGAACTTCCTGTTAGTAACACAAACTTTGTGAAGCATGCACACCCAAAAACATTTATAAAAGATGCACAATTCAAAATTATACTGTCCTAAAGGCAAAACATGCTAACAACAGTTTTTTATGACTGTAAATTTTAATTTGGTTCCATTAATGGTTCTTGCACATACGTTATTCAGCGGATGCACACGAAATTCCATACTAAATGTATGTAATACTGTAATACATACAGTATTCAGTGCTGCCACAGCATGACCAGTGTAGTACGATTATGAATTGCTTGCCAGCAAAAATAGTTTTAAGGTCAAAGCCAAATGAACCATTTAGTCTCCAAGCAACCAGTGTTTTTAATCCTTGAACGAAACTGTTTTTGAAAGAATTGGTTGATTGAATGATTCAATGACTTACTTACAGTATAACAGTGGTTGTATACAAATATGCTTTCCTCGTTACTATGCAGCAGGCAAAAAAAAAAAAAAACAGTATGTGAAAAAAGTAGTGTTCAAATTCAAAGTAAAACAGAAAAAATTTCCCAGATGACGTACTATTTCCAAAGTGCACATCCAATGGACCTATGAGGCCACAGGAGAGGATTTGTGAGAGGCAGTGAAGCGACATGACTGTACTGTAAGTCACATGACGAATGTATTAAATCAGGCACTACAGTTCACTGTATATAGATTGTACTTGTACTTTGGTTGTGAAGCACCAAAAGAAGTAACAACTCGTATTTTTATTTATTTATTTATTTATTTATTTTATGCATTCCAGTCACTTTGTTCCATCATTTTGTTCCTGAATGAATCAGTGTTTTGAACAAATCTATTGAATCAGTGAATCAGTGCTTTGACAGTCAGTTGTCGCCTACTGGGACAACCATATAAACTGCACATTAACAGTATGTTAAAATACAGTATGTTTTGTTTTTTGTTTATTATTGTTGTAATATATATATTTAAATGGATATTTTTGAATATATTAATATAAAGTCCAATTATTGAATGTATTTCTGCCACCTCTAAAATAGTTTGTAAGAATTGTTTGTGGAAATGTTAAGGAATCTTAATTGTTAATTAAAATGGATTTGTTAAATTCTTTACAGAAATAAAAACATATTCAACTTTTCTCATGTCTAGAGGAGATCACATTGAATGCTTTCTAGGGAGCAACTCTTTGGCGTCTTTTCTTGTTTTTGTTTTTTGTTCTTGGTTATATCTGTACTTGCATGGGAAAAAGTGAAGTCTTGTTATCTTACGTATTGAAACAGTTTTGTATTTGAGCATTAGGAGATTATACACTTGAATAGGCTGATTAATTTTCTACTTAATTGCCTTTGAAATATTATATAACGTTTGGCTCTATGGTGTACTGAATTTATTTTTCAGACATGGCACTTGACAACAATAAGACTCTTGAAAGAGGCAATGGAAAACCCCCTCTGTAGGCTTGATGCAATTTCAGTGCCGCTTAACACAGCAAGCTAACATTCCCCAGCGGGCTCTGACCTCCGTGTTATCTGTCTCTTGTGTTGTAGCAGTATTGCTTAACAACTCTCGTATGGTATTTGGCCCTTATCTCAATGGGCAATCTAACCCTGCGGAGAGAGCACTCCGCTCCGCTCTCACAGCAGCCCAGCAGGTAAGCTGAACCCCCGGGCCTTGAGTTACGCTGCACTCCCTGGCTCACTTTTCAGGTCAGTGGTCTGCGCTGTCGTATTCGCCGCACAAAGAGCACAAGGGAGGCCCTGTCTGCAACCCCTCAACAGTTTGGACCCAGCAAAAACTCCCTGGTGTTTGCATGAACGCAGCAGTCGGGTCCGTTTGAACAGAAACACTTTAAAAGACAAAGCCAGAGGGAAGAGTTGACTCAAAGCAGCGATAGAGCGTGGATGCTTAATGTAAGAAGGGAGGAGAAACGGTACGGGACCCAAGGGAAGAGAAACGGTATGGCAAAGACTCAACACTTCCACAGGATACAAGTCGGGGAGAAAGGAGGAAAGACCACCAGTGAACGCCTAAGTGTGAGAACAAAGTAAATAAATGTGGGGAGGCAGGAACTGGGAGGCCCATTTCCACAGCCGAGCTGCACCACAGCACATTTAAACTTTCTTACACTCTTAAAACTAGAAGGTAAAGGATTAGTTCAACCAAAAATTACCTCTAAGACTTTCCTTCATCTTAGAAACACAAATGAAGCTATTTTAAATGAAATCGGAGAGATTTCTGTCCCTCCGTTGACTGTCTAAGAAACTACTACTTTGACAAAAAGTTCAAGAAGAGGTTTAGTCCAAATTTTTTGAAGTGACACTATCGTTTTACATGATGAACAGATTGAATTTTGTCTTTTATTCACATTTAAACATTGATCAGCGAACATAAACCGAAACTCAACCGTACTTGTTTGCCGCGTGAGAAGAAACCTCATTGGTTCTTGCATGTCAAGCAAGCATGATCGAGCTTCCGTTTACCATATCTGATGTGTCCATTGATGAATGTGTATATGTGAATAAAAGCCTAAATTAAATCTATTTATCAAATAAAGCAATCGTGTCTCTTCAAAAACCTTGGACTTCACATGTGGATTAATTTTACGATCGCTTTATGGACATTTTGAAGAATCAAAGTGGTAGTTGTGTAGCTGTCAATGTAGGGACAGAAATTTCTCAAAAATATTTTCAATTTGTGTTTCAAAAATGAACGAAAGTGTTACGTATTTGGAATGATGTGACGGTGAGTAAATGATGGCAGAATTTTCATTTCTGGGTGAACTATCCCTTTAAGTCAAGTCACCTTTCCTTTAATAGCACTTTATACAATACAGATTGTTTCAAAGCAGCTTCACAGTAATTAACAGGAAACTAACAGAATTAATTATGCAAACTCAGAGTCAGTTCAATTTTGATTCATTTCAGTTTAATAACACTGTTTATGTTATAAAATTAGTTATGAAACAAATTTGATTCAGCTATAAAACAGATCTCAGAAGACAATAATTATATCATCCAGCTCAATATTTAATTTCTTTAATGGCATCAATGGTTCCATAAAGAACCTTTAACATCAGTGGAAACCTTCCATTGTACAAAACATTCTTTATAGTGGAAAATGGTTCTGTAGATTTTTAAAATCTTAAAACTAGAACTGCTTCTTTTAAGAACTGTTCACTGAAATGTTCTTTGAGGAACCAAAAATGGCTCTTCGATGGCATTGCAGCAAAAAAAAAAAAACCTTTTGGAGCCATTCTTTTTATGTGCATGACATGTTTCAGCACATTTTCAATTTTCTATTTGGCACAATGTTTTTGTGCATTGGTGAATGGGGTTGGTCGGGGTGACAGTTGTAATCGGGCAGAAACTTGATCTGACCTACACCGACAGCAGCGCTCCCTCCTCCCCTCCTGTTTCTTTCAATCTCCCTGATACATCTTTCCCACCTTCCCCTCTAGCCATGGCTTACTGTGATGAGGGGCAAAGATCAACACCCTGATGATCTCGGAGCCAGGTGGGAGAGACCTCATCCATCACGAGAAAGCGACTTTAGCAACAACAGACTCATTGTAGGTTCAGGTGAAAGTGCTGAATGCTGACTGGGACGAAAAATCAAAAAGGAAGGAACGTGTTAAAAAGTTCCTGCGGTCTGAGACATTAACTTCACTGCTTATTGTTTATGTTTGTTCAACCTTAGCTCGTATACATCAAATGAATCACTGTAGCCTCATATGAGTAAAATCAAGTTATGTAATGACTTCACAGGAATCCTTTATTGACTGTTCAACAAGCACAAAGCGCCTGAACAAGGAAATCAGATCTTATAACACATAAATCACTCTATGCTTCTCAATTACTCATCCATGTAATTCCTAAAATCTCTTTCCGAGTACTGTACATACAAAACTAACGTAGTGCAAATAGACCATCACGCTTGTAAATGCAAGTATATAAATATTTAATTTGGCAACAAGTTCATTTTTGCACGGGCCACATAATTTATTGGTGACGTAAAGATACTCAAACACTCTCTGCTTTCATACACTTGGTTACAGAGCTGTCGGTGGGGAGATTTACTCCACGGATAATTCAAAAGGTACTCCGTCATTAAACGAAATAAAAAGCATGCTTACAACAGGGAACTCCTTTAACCAACCACAGGTGCCGGCATTGTTCTTACTCCATTGTGTCTCATTGTGTGGCATTATCTGAAAGGCAGCGGTAGCTGTGTACGCTGAGGTTAGTGGAACCCAATGTATGCCAGTAAGGTGTGCCCTGAATTCCTCTCAAACAAAACACATACACACACACACCACCTGGCCCAACCTGAGGTCTACTGATTCGCTCGCTTGTAAGACATTTTGTATAACTTTTAAGCTGATTCAGTCACGGGCAGCACGAGAAATAGCATTACCCTTGGTTAACTCCTGCGTATTGGTGCTCTGGAGAATGGGTTGAATCATCATTCATTTTATGGTGGAAAATAAGTGTCTTCAGAAATGTACTTGCATCTCTGCAGACTGAGGAAAAACTTCAAAAGGCAAAATAACCAATGATAAAATGGAAGAAAAAGTAGTATTTTCAACATAGACTGTATAAAACATTGGGCGTAGTGTCCGTGACGTCACCTGTAAATTTCTGAAGAGCATTTTTGAAGGCCAAAGTGGGCGGAGCCGGCCATCGCCATCTTGGCAGCGCGTCACTCTCGAATAACCGAAAATAGTCAGAGGCGAGACGGGGGTGGAGCTGAGACGGCAGACAAATGGCTAGTAATGACAGCAGTGGCAATCCACCTGTCAATCAAGTGGCCACACTGTTAATTATGCAGAATTTTAAGGCTCAATATAATTTAAACAGATGAGTTAAAAATAAAATTCACTCTCTTACAGTTGTCATGAAGGGCAACATTAGCTAAATAGACCAAAACCACTTTTTGTACCAGGCTGTAAACACATTTTTTTCAACTGTGAAGGGTTAGGGCATGGGATTGAGTCGCTTTGGAGCCTGTCTCTAGCGGCCAGTCGATGAATTGCAGTTTATGTCACTTCCGTGTTGGATTCAAGAGAGAGACCGGAAGGTTGCCACTTGATTTTTAACAGTTGACACTTACAAATATGTCAGATAGAAAATATATTTGCCGTGTTGTCCGAGGAGAGGGCTCCAAGCTCGGTATTTGGCCCGAACCCAGAGTATTCCCCCTCCATTCCAATGGTACACTTTTTAGACATTCTACTAACAATTAGTAACTTTGCAGCTACATGTCAACTAACTCATTAGAGTTACTGTTAGATTAGTTTTCAGTGTTAGGGATCGACTAAGAAGAATAAGTTGACATGAAGTTGCAAAGTTACTTATAACAAATTCAAGAGAGAGACAGGAATAGATATACTATTCTGGATATACTATTAGATATACAAAGACGGTGCACACTTATGAATGGGAGAAAGTACAACTCGCAAAATGACAGAATAATTCCCGACTTTTAAATAAGAGTCGCTGATTCATCGTGTCACTGTTATAGAAACTGATGCTTAGAACTGCAGATGCGCATTGACGGATTAAGCCTGACAAATAAGCTTCTTTAACGCTATTTGAGCATAGGAAACAGGATTTAGGAGATTGCTGATTTGAAATATGTTATTTGTGAGTTCGGCAAGCATCAAAACAAAATTTACTAATACTCAAATGAGAGTTAGTTGACATGTACCAAAAAAACGAATTCGATTTCTCAAGCAAAGATCAAAACCTCAGGAACTGCATAAAAATGAATGAGCTGAACATAGGAAATTACAGTCCTATAATATGGTACAGAATTGTACCATGTTACACTATTGGCAGAAAAATACTCAATTCACCTTTAAACACAAAAATGTTCCTGCTTTACTCGCACAAATATTGCTTACCATCTGTGTCATTTGGCAGAAACGGAGCCTTTTAGTATGGCTTTGGCACTGTTTGTGATTACCAAGTGGAATATGGTGAATATTATTCACATCCAGCTCTAGTTTTATTGAGGAGCGTCTGTAAAGCTCAGACTTTGTGATGCATTTCTTCAATAAAAACGGAGTTCCTGAAAGGATGTCAAAAGCATTGACAGGACAAATTTGATGGTATGCGTACTAGCAATATGCCATCAATTATCTTCCTCTTGGACTGGTTTAAAAGGAAATGACTTCATTCGTGAAATTTCTCAAATATGTCCTCATTCAGCAACTGATGATTTCATTGAATATTTACAGGTCAGTTTCCTGGTTGGAGTCATGAATTGCTACAACTTCCGGGGGTGCAACTACTGGTTGTGCCATGACTGTGCATTAACAAAAAATGTGATCAAGGTAGATTTGTCCTGATTGAGAAATGTGGCAACATTATAACCCTTTCTATTTTGCCAAAAACATCTCTCTTTTGCTCTTATGTTCACATTTGATGTCCCATAGTCATCCAAAAAGAAGAAGAAACACATTCAAGTTACCAGGAAGTTCACACCAGGCATTAACAGGTAAGTTGTTCTTTTTACCTGGATTTTGATTTAAAAAAAAAAAAAAAGGTTTGGTTAGGTTTTGTTCATTAGTTTAAGACATAACTTCACATTTAAAGTCACATGGCATTTACGGCTCAGGTGATTGGCTCAGTCTAGGAAAGACGGACATGCAACCTCCTGGATCATATAGTTACCAGGACTGTTCAGAGCAAACAAAAGATGACGAGACATGGGGGAGACATAACTGCTTAGTCTTTTATTTTACTGTCCTAATGTGTTTGTTGCACTGCAAAGGCAATACCAGACAGCAAACTGGGTTCCTCAATAACCTTGTATGTCATCAAGACCTCAAGATGTCATTCGACACAAACATCTCCAACAAAGGGCCAACTAACAGAAGAAAAGAGAGGATTATAGAGGGCTGTTGAGTGTTTCCTGTCCCTGCCCATTATAAAATCATTTGTGTTCTCAGTCTACTCTTATAATATGCATATATATGATAGTTATGATGATTATAGAGCTTTCGGCTGAGTCACACTTAATGCCCGTGAGCTCAAACTGTGCATTAATTTTTCAACATTTTTTCTTCAGTTGGCTGCCATACCTAGTTATTAGGATCTTTTGAATAACTTTTTACAATAATTACAGTAGATGAGAAGGTATGCAATTTCTTGCTATTCGTAGGTTTCTTTTGTTACCAAGCAAATATGAAATTATAATAAAATAAAATTATACCCATTATAAGCTACTATAACTAGCAGTTTTGCCAAATTTCTTTCACATAGATCCACATAGGAGACGTGTGATGAACTTCTGTCCCTTAAGAAAGCTTCATCGCAACACATAAAACGCAGAGCAGTATACTTAATAAATCAATATGAATATAAATGAAAGTCATTTCAATGTAATTTACGAGCATTTAATTTACATTTAATGCGTAACTAGGCATTATTTAATGTACTGTAAAACGCTTGTTAATATTATTAATAAAATGAAAGTTATTAGAGTTACAAATGCATGATTGACTAAGGAGAACAGCATCACTTTGGACTCAGCACAGCAACCATATAAAAGCCATCTGTCTATGCTGGATGTGCATAAGAGTAGAAGATTATGGTTGTTGAGAGAGAGAGAGGGAGAGAGAGGGATCGAGAGAGAGAGATCTGCGCGCTGCACTCGCCAGTAAGACTCTCAGCACGCACCGCGCGCTTTCTATCTGGAAACTTTCGAAAAGGATTCGCTATAAACTCATTACCTTCATGTCGGCACTGCTGAATATTTCCTCACCGATGCTATGGTTACCTTTATTACGGTATGTATCTTTTCAAAGTTTGTTTGCTTGAACTGCTTCCATGTATCGTTTGGTGGGAATCTGGAAGGCTCCTGGCACGGTTGCGCATTTGCGCTTGTTGTCCAGGACGGTTTCTTTGCGATTTGCCACTGGAAAAAGTTGTGCTTGTCCCACAAGGCGTTTTTTAGAAGAGAAGCTGCGTAATTTGGAATGTTATTCAAAAATAATAGTGTGAAAGTGTCTTTGGCACTTTCAGCTCATCAGAATTTGAACTGCTATGCGCCTCGGGCTGAACTGAAAACCAGTACGGGCAAATTCACTTCTTACCTTTCACAGAGCGCTCTTTTTTCTTGCACAAAACAATAGATTGCCGAGAAAACTTTTTTTGCTTTTCAAAAAGTCTTTTAATACGATTCTTTAAGTCTTTAGCTTTAAATTAAGGTGTATCTTTCTAGACCTGTCTGTGATGTAACTTTAAATGCATGAATATAACTTTATAACCATCTAGATTGGATGAATTCAAGGTGACTTAAGTGTCCCAATTCACCCCTATAGAAATATTTTTGTATTTATAAAAAGTTAAGATGCAATCATTTGAAAAAATGCATGAAAAATAACAAATGCCAGACTTTAAAACTTTAAAATCTACTTAAATGTAGTCCTAAGAAACACTTTGCTCTTTCGTCTTTCTTCCGAGAGCTGGCTGAGATTGGCAGACAATCCCTAAAATAGATAATCCACATAAATCTGTGCTGGAGATGCTATTGGCCAGTGTTCTCGAAGCCCTTCAGGTTTTTCTGTGAGTTCAAGTTATTGCTCTTCCTGTTCCTCAACTGGAAGTTACTCGTATATTTTTCCCTCACTGGTTTATTTGATAGCCCTGTTTCCTCTAGTCTGTTTGGTTTCTGCTTATGTTTCCCTGCTGTGTGTGGAGGGAGGTCTTGTGCAGGCATGCTCCTGCAACAAGCATCTGTCAAATAAAGGATTTGGCACAAGGCTTCCACTGACGAGGAGGCTAGAGAGATAAAACAAATAATTGAAACTTACTGGTGAAGATGTGTTGAAAGAAATATGGGACATGGCTGCGGTGAACCCTGGCATTATTTGAGAATGTAAAGCATTTTCTTTAGTCTATAGTCTTTATTAAGTATATGTGAGTAAATACCTTATTTAGGCAAGATCCAATTAATCATATTTTCCTAAATTGGCAGAATACTGGCTTGACTCTGCACACTTGTACACAAAAGGTGTTTTAGTCCACTAGCTAACAGGATAACCAATTCACTTATGTGATTTTCTCCATTATTGCGGCTTTGAAACACTTCCAGGCTTGTGGTTTACCCACAGTGGCTTGAGTTCAACTGCGTAGTAGTGGCTTTAAAAACGGTGGGGGTAAATGTTCGGGGCTGGTTGCAGCACATCCTTATTTTTTTGGGTAGCTCTCTGTCACTGTCAAATGGGAATGGCGAAAAATGTTGGCTGGCCATCAAGGGTTCTCATCAACTTTATCATGGGTCACTCGTACCCAAAAGTCACCATGTTTAAACTGTGGGAAATTTGCAACCGTGACCATATATGGATTGTCTCATTATAGAATATCTTATGTATGTCAGTTCATGCAGACAGATAGTTGAACATGTTCATTTGTCATTATCAAATGAAATGATGTTTTTTATCTTAATAAACGTTACAGAGTTACAGAGTCTGAGCTGTCAGTTCACTGCATAGACAGACCCATCATCCAAGTCACAGATGGCAGCCAGGCCTAAATACATCATTTATCAAGGCCAGGTTCAAAGAAATGAAGCATTTCTTAGTAACTCTTCATTTTGTATGATATTGATTAAAGAAAACAAAACGGTCACTAAATTGCTCAGTGTAACAGTACAGAATTTTCCATTATTTTCTGTCACGATTACCTTATCAGCACACAGCATTGATATAGTGTGGCACAAGATGGCATGGCATACTGGGTAAACTAATAGTTTCATACTTATGCTTTTACTTGCACTATTCCAGCAAGAACAGCAAATGTTGTTTTGACAAGGAAGTAAATCAGAATTTGGTTGCATTCTGTTTGGAGGTTTGTACATTCTAAAAAATGCTCTGTTTAAAACAACCCGAGTTGAGTTGAAAATGGACAAACCCAATGATTGGGTTGTTTTAATCCAGTGGATGGGTTAAATATTCGCCCAACATGCTGGGCAGGTTTTATTTAACTCAACTATTGTTTAAAAATTACTATATGACTGGATTAAAATGAATCCAAAATAAGTTGGAAAATAAAAATCGGACACATAATTACTAGAGGCAACGATAATATTCAAAAGGTGATTATTTAATAATAAGAAATTCAATAAATGTTTATTATTAATGATTGATTATGCATTATTATTTACAATTATTATTAAACTTATTAATAAATGTTCATTTCTTAAACATATTAATATATTTCCAATATACTTTGCGTTCATTTTAAGCAAGCAATACAGTAATTTAAATCAACCCAATCGCTGGGTTTGTCCATTTTTAACTAAGCATTTTTAAGAGTGTACAGTTGCATCCAATTTTAATCGTAAGACAGATATTGCTCCAGACAAATTACGAACAATACTATTACCATTAAGATACCAATAGGTTACAATAAATTTTTTCATTTTTACCAGAAATGTTAAGCACATGAGGTGGTAATAATGGTGTTTGATATTCTGTGGTTGATGTATAGATATTTTATTACCACACACCCCTCAAAAATATTGGTTAGTTGGTTAATGATTGAGATTGTTGTCAGGAGATAATTTGTCTTGTGTGTGTGGTGGTGGGGTGGTTTGGGGGCTTCAGGTAAACCCTACGTTATAGGGATGGCAATATCCAAAATCTTTGTCCTTGTGGGGATATTTTTTGGTTCCCATGAGGAAAACGGCTTATAAATCATACTAAGTGATGTGTGTGTGTATATATATATATATATATATATATATATATATATATATATATATATATATATATATATTCTGTGATGGGTAGGTTTGGAGTCAGGGGATAGAACATACAGTTTGTACTGTATACAAATCATTATCTCCTATGGAAAGTTCCCATAAAACATGGAAATCCAAAAAATTCTAAAACCTTTTTTGTCTCGTCTTAAGTGTGCCTGAACATGCCCAGAATACATCAGTTTTTCCAAAAGGCTTCTAACATGTGTTCTGGAAGTGTCATGAGGTGAGATGCATTAAACATGAAGCCGTGGTAGATATATCAACCCTGCTGAGTGGAAGTAGCTACACCTTTTGTAGTTTGTATCCTTGACAAAGTGTTGCTGTCAGCTGCCAAACAGCCGTCTATCACATTACATCAAAACAACCATCTAACATGATCATGTTACAAACTCCATGATGTGTTAATTACACTAACTGTTGTGTTTGGCAGTGTTGTGTCAAACAGAGAGCACGTTCTGTGTTTATTTTACTATAAAAATCCAGGCTAATCGCTAATGACTCCCAGACATCACGTTAATAGTCTGTTTTATGGCACCAAGACACCCGACTTAGACATTTTTTTATTTTTTTTTACTTTGTAATAGGCTAGCATTCATGGCTCCTTCTAGGAAAATGTTCCATCAACAGTTGCGATATTATGGAAGGCCATTTATTTGAAGAAAATAATGTAAAGAACTATTATTCTTCTGCTAAAGCCTGCTTGTGAGCCCAAGATTGTAACTATAACTTCCAAATATTGAATCTTAAAGAGTTTAGACCTTTATTGGTGTTTTAATCATAGTGCCAACAACTTGAATGCATTGGCTGCCAACATGCACATTTTTCAGTTTTGTCGTATTAGCTTACACTTGTCATAGAACATACCATTCAATGCATTGGCCGATTATCAGAACTTACCAGAAACACATGCCGACTGAAAGAACTGTGTTAAGGAGGTGTTGACACCAGCTGCCAAGAAGGCCAAACAGCTGCAATGCGTCCCTTAAGACTCAACGACTCCATCATGAGGCCCTGAACTTAGACAACATGACATGAGATAGCAAGCTTCATAAGACATGCTAAATGTGAACTAATGCTTGTGTGTACGTACTATGAGCTGACAGTTTACATAGCTTGTCTAGTTTTCACTATTGAAAGTCCGAAAACCTTTGACAAAAACCCACCTAAAAATCATAACAGCTGAAATGTTTGTCTTCGGAACGCAAGCGTGCATCTACGTACGTTTTCTTGATTGCAATAAATGCCACCACTTGATGGGTTTCCAAACACTGCAGGTCATGTCTTACATCTCACAACCATTCAGAACTAACCCGAGATGTGTGCGAGCACAGCATGAATCCAGATGGAAGTTAGTGCAGGGTGCTGTTCAGAGATGGAGAGCGTCCAGACGGGGGGTCTTTTCGCTCTTTTAGGGGAACATCTGGAGGCAATTGGACAGCATTAGGGTTTAGACGCTCTACTTTGAAAATCCTGGGTGGATTTCTTCCCCTGGCACGCTGCCTCTTAAGCCATCCTGAGTCCATCAACTTGGGTAGCTCTTCTGAAACACAAGAGAAATATGTACGGTCACAGTGTCATGTCCTCTTGATTCATACCATAAGATGTATTGTCATTTTACATGATGCTTTCAATGTGCCAATGCACTGCTATCAGACCAGTTGTGTTCATTGAGAGCGGCTACTTCATAGTGGCCTTTTTTTATATTGTATTCTCTGTTTCATTGTACTATTTCTAGTCAGTATTATTTCTCCAATGGCATGTATGCACATGTTTCGATGTCAAACAAAAGCCAAAGAGTTCATAGTGTGCCTGAATGGAAAACTCTTTTATTCGGCTTCTTCCCAAAGCTAAAAACCCTACTCCATGTGACTGTATATACAAAGTATGTAAGTATCTGTCTCTTGCATATGCTTGAGGTCTAATGTGTATTTCAAGATTTCAGTCCCATAAAATAAGAATGGGGAAACTGGCTGTAGATTCTGAATATATTTTGATGGATACAGTAGAGATTTGTCTGTGCAAACTGCCCATTGAGTGGATTAGTTGCAGAACCTGATTTCGCCAGGTACAACATGTTCCTGGATCAAATTATTTGTTGATCCTGCAACAACGTTCGAATCCACCAATCAGATTTGAGCGACAAGTTTAAAGTTGCCAAGTTTAGGCTTAGAACCAGGGTTAGGTGATTTTACATCAGTGTTTTTCACCAATCATTTCCCTCTGATTTTATGGATAACTTATAGGTAGGGGTAGGGATATGGACAGGAATATTCTTCCAGGATCAACAAAATATGTTGACCCAGGAACACGTTTAACTCTGCAAAATCAGGACATGTGGATTAGTCCGTGCAAGCTAAAATAGTCCTTTGCATGTTGACCGTGCAACTCCAATATCTCCATTATCTAGACTGAAGTGTGCAGCGTGCTGGGCTGAATGGTGTGTTAAATGGTGCATTGGGTGGTGTGAAGGCTGTTGCTAATCTCAGGCCAATCCTCTAGGAGTTAAAAGCTCAGGGAGTTGTAAGCCTCCTTGGCCAGTCTTAGATGATGTGCGTAGGTGGTGAAGAAGCCCCGATGTCAAGGCCACTGACACAGTGCTGTGAGAGATTAACACCTGTCATACTCTTTAAATGCACAACTTCACTGTAAACCCGAATAAGTTGGGCTAACTCAAACAAAATTGAGGTAATAGGATTTTTTGAGTTATGATGTTCCCAATTTTAAGTAGTTAAAATTTTGAGTTAGCTAACTCACACATTTTGATAAGTTAACATAAAAGATTTAGTTAATTAACTTTTTTATTTTGAGTTCTTGCAAATGAAATCTTACTTACTTCACTGTAAACCCTAATAACTTTTTTACTCAAAGTTAAACTAAGATTTTTATTTGTACAATTTTTTTCATTGTTTTTAACTTGTTTTTAACTTGAAATATTTGAGTAAACATTTATACATTTTACTTAAAAGTATCAGCTTATCTCAACATAAATATTATAAAAAACTACTTCAGAAAATTGCAATTTGCTAGCATGCATCCTCTCAAACAGCATGCGCCACTTGTCACCATTATAGTAACTCTTCTAAATTAGCTCTACAAAACATTAATAACAATACTAAATCTCCCTTACCATTAATCTTGCACAAAAAACATTTTATAACACTTAATTTTAGCATTTACTTTCCCTTTTGAGTGCCATGGCAAAGCATGGGCAAAACAGTGTACTTGAAATATGTCAGTGCTTTGAACTCAAAAAAGTTCTAAATACTCATAATAGTTAATTTAACTGAACTGATTTGTTTAATTTAAGTTTGTCCTACTCAAACCAATTAAGTATTTTGAGCCTTAGGGTTCAACTTGAGCTGTAGTCAAAAACAAGACAGAAATATGAATGCAAATAATTTTAATTCGTTATATCTCATCTCGGCAGGATTTGCTGCGTGGAGTAAAACAAACTACTATTTTATTAAGACCTCTAGTGACTTTTTGGAATGTTTCGGTTGGTTTCTAAAATTAAGGAAACCACAAGTGTTTATGAGGATTAATCACGAGGCAAGTGCAGAGCTGTGCATCGAGTGGCCTAAACCAGTTAAAGAAGATCAAGGACCAGATTTTGACGCCTAATGCTCCCGTGTCCTGGAATAAGAGTTCACTGAGAGTGCTGTTTTATGTAGTTTGATATTATGTCATTATGAAATATTAGCTAGATAACCAGGACCTTTGTTTTCCAATGAAGTGAGAAACTGCTACCAATATAGAAAAGGTTCATGCATTGATATCACAAGACTCAGGTTATATAAAAAGCATTTTGCTTAGATCAAACTGATTGTGCTGGACAGTTAGTGTGAGAGTCAGTTGTGTGTAAATGAAAGGAATTTCTTGATGTAGTTTTCTGAGGTAATTTACTTCTGAGGCTGTAGACTTGTGAGCTTTTATACAATGCTCACTTGTGTTTGGGAAGCATTTAGTCAAGGAGGTTGTTGGGTTGTTATCTATCGTCTTGAACGCATCAATTTTGGCCGAGAACGAGCAGTGCTAGAGTAAACAGGACCCAGGGTGATTTAAAAACAATATCCCTCTGATCTGCTGAAGATCAGTCCACTCCTAGAGCAATTCTTGATTCTGGCCCGACCTGACATACAATCAAGAATTCAAATATGCTGTGTACGTTGTTTATTGCATAATTTTTATAGCCCACAGCAGTGTGTTAACTTCGCTATCAGCACTGCAAAATGGAAAAATGCCTGAATGGGTGAGCTTGAAAGGAACATGGCTAACAGTTCATCATTGCGATTTGTGTTTGAGCTTGATACCGCGTGAAAAGTCTTATCGTGTCTTGGACTTTTCTTAATTATTCGAAGTACGCAGACAGCTTCTCCCTTCTCCGACCTAGAAAGCCATTAACTGCCTATCAGCTGACTTAGCCAATCACATGAACTTCCAGTGTCATTCCAGGCGCTTAAAACAGTCTGGTGTGGTTTGGCTTGGAGGTTGTGTGTGGAACCGCCACCAAGGAACAACACTGACCACTTCAAATATTCCACTATTTTCATAGCATGTACAATTTGGGTCAAACAAAAGAGTTTGTGTAGATCACATGGAGTGATTTACACCTCTGGTGGGACTTTAGCGGTCCCTGTGCCAGCATTTTTTTATCCAGGAATGTTACCAAATGCAAAACTTTTATCCAATAACAAGTAACTTAGCCTGCATTCTGTTTATACATGAACTCTATTGAGGCCTCTTAATGTACTTATTGTTTTTCCCCCTGACTTTAATTATATTGGGGGATTCATTGAGGCCCAGTGTCTTTGCTTTATTTCATCTGTTTAAAATGAACAGCTGTAACCCCCCTTAAGTTTACTTTAGACCTTTGTGACAAATGCGGTGTAGTTTCGAGCTATGCTTGGGTCAAATATGGACAAACCCAACCGTTGGGTTTAACCATTTAATTAAAACATTTACCACCAATGGTTGGGTTTGTCCATATTTGACCCAAACTTGGGTTGAAACAACAGAGCATTTTTATAGTAAATATAAATATTTTATCAAAACTTTAACCTCTGTTATTGTGCATTAACCATAACCATATGTCCAACAAAATGACTCTGAAAACAGCCTTAAATTACTATTAAAACAGAATTACTATTAGAGTAAGAGCATACAGTATGTAATTTTGTGACAAAATATTAGTGTAATATGTAAAAAAAAAATGTTACTATGAAAAAGAGCTTGCAGAAAACATTTCCCTCTGTTTGTAATTGTGCATTAAAGGTAAAGTTAACCTAAAAATTACAGTACTATTATTTATTCTTTCCTGTTGTCTTGGCAAATTAATATGCATTTTTGTCGTCCAAAACAAAATTATTTTTTTTGTATTGCACCACATCTGTTGCTCAAAACCTGTATGAATTTTGTTCTTCTGCTGAACATGAAAGAAGATATTTCAAAGAATATGGGTTACCAAACAGTTGATGGGTCCCATCGACTTCCATAGTATGGGAAAAAAAATAAAAAATACTATGGAAGTCAATGGGGCCCATCAAAATATCTTCTTTTGTGTTAAGCCGAGTAAAGAAATTCATGTAGGTTTAGAACAACTTGAGGGTGAGTAAATGATGACAGAATTTACATTTTTTTTGGAGAAATATGCCTTTAATTCTCTATCTCAACAGCACAAATTTGTACTGGTGCAGGTTTTTTAAATGGCTTTCATTTCGGTCAGTTCCGTAGACATACTTATTATGTGACTTAAGAAGACTTGGAAATACCTTGAAAAAAAGATATAAGGTCTACTTCTGTGATGCTTTTATTGTGTTTTGTTCTTTTTTGAGTCATTGTATGCAGTAAACAGATTGTTCAAATTTCTTCTTATGTGTTTCAGCAGGAAAATCTGAAGTAGTCAAATGACTAAAACTAAATCCCTTAAATACAGATTTACATCGAATGAACATGAGCTACTCCAAAGTAGCATTAGTCCACAGCAACTTTTTGCATAGAAATTGAATAGCGTAGCTTGAGTCAGTTCATTTGCTCCCATTTGTGATGTTTGAAGAAAACAAAAAAGCACCATCTCCCCTTACCAAATCTCTTTTTTTCCACCTTCCCAAAGAACAAAGTTTAAGCTGCTGTTCACCCAGGAAGAGACATGAACGCACATCTGTACACAAACTTCCTGCATTTATGCAACATGACAGAGCAAAGCACATAATAAAATATGGCACTTTTTTAAAAAAGGTCAGAGATTTTTAATGTGAGTTTGAGAGGAAAGCCTTTGGAAAGGCCTTCTGCATGGATCAAACCTTAAACCGTTGTTAGTTTAGCGAGGGATCGCATTAGCCGTGCTTCCCAGAAGGTCCCTGACAATGTTTGCAGCACATGAAGAAACACAGCTAAGTATTTGAGAGCAGTTAAGAGGATGCAAAGGATTATCTTTTCAAACATGCTCAAAACAGATTCAAGTGCATGTGTTCCCATCGCATCATTTGCTGTGCTATAAATTACAGTTTAAGAGAAGCCAGTTGACTTTAACATAACTGAGTTGCTCGTTATGGGCAATTTTTGCAGCTTAATGAAGAAGAACCCTTTTAAAAGCTTATTGGACGTATACAAACATAGCCGAGCATTTGATCGCACTTAAGAGGATGAAGAAGATTATCTGTCCGACCCTGGTCTAGAGTTTCCAAGTAAATTTCCACCCTGCATTCACCTGAATGAGCCCAAATGCGAAGAGTAATTGATCATTCCAGAATCATCTTGTGCTTTTGTACACTTTTCCCCGGAGGCTATGCATTTTATGGGGTTTGAGATGCAAATGGTGAAGACAAGGACGAAGCGCTGCGAAGTTCAGTGTTTGCTGTTCTCAATTAAAGTGCACATGGGAATGTTACACAGAGAGATGGTGTGAAGTACGTCTGCAAATGGATATAAACATTACAGTAAATCTCTAAACGATACACATTCATTGTCACGGGGTGTCTGGTGTAGTCACGTAGCTCTACGTTTTTTTTATACAGGGTTTTGTTATTTGTGAAGTCACAGCCGTTATGGTAAAATAATGTGTATTTTGTTTTGGACAAATAGCTTTATTGCAGGGCTTTCGTATTTAGTGCAAATTGTATTCTTTTGTGTCTGCCAAATTTTGCTCCAAATGAAAATTAGATTTGGTTTATCAAATTTAGCTTATTAGCTCGCCCTGGAATTAGTAAATTCTTTACTACAGATTAAATATTCTATTCAATCCCAACTGCAGTAATGTGGTTGTTGTGAGAAATCGAATCACTAGGAATGTCATTTTGCCTAGTAAGACATATTTTGTTGACCCTGGAACAACATTCCTGTCCGAAAATTTAGTCCCAACCACATCCCTACCCTTAAACCTAACCCTACCGTAACATCAGAGGGAAATGATTGGTGCATAACACAGATGTAGACGTCTAATTTTGACATAAACTTGTTCCTCAAATCTTATTGCTTGCCTGCAAATGTTGTTCCAGGATCAACAAAGATGTTGATCCAGGAACATGTTGTATTTGATGAAAATGCATTCGCCCAACAAACTACAGAGGCAGAAAAGTGAAACCATAAAGACAATAAAACTCGCTGCTTCTGAGTGATTTTCTGCGCCGCTGCCTGTAAGGTGACTTTGTCGCACCCCTCTTTTGAAGCATTAATGTGCAATTGCAGGCATCAACCTTGACAAAAAGTGAAATTAGCCATGCTTATCGAGCGATAATGAGGACGGAGTGATTAACAATCTCCTCTGAGTGCCGTGGGTCTGATTCGCACTCTCTCCTATGCTTGTCCTGTCCATTAAAGAGATCTGCCAAACAACAAAGGTTAGTGCTGGAAGTATGCGCAAATAATTGGCTTCAAACTTGCACTTGAGGCAGCAATGACGAATTAGATAATTTTCCATAAAATCCAGGTGAACTACTCTGAACTCAATGTCAAATGATAAAAGATCAAACATTCCTGCAGAACAAGAGGTCTTTTGTCTTCGTTTTCGTCACCAAAGTCTAATTTAAAACCAATCGTTTATGTAACAAACTGAGCATCCCATGACATTATCGCCCACTATGCCAAGACCTCCCAAACCCTGCGGTTCTTCGACGGAAAGGCATGTGGTGTAGAAAAAGATATAGAAGCACCCGGGGCAGCGTAAAGATCAGGGAACACACTTGATATTTATTTTCATCTTCCCAAATGGCCCTTTGATGTAGCAGCTGTAACCGTTGACTGTCTGCAACACCTCTCTCACCGTATCAGTGTCATCATTAGTCTTCAGTTGCTGCACTTTGCACTGGAGTCTGTAGTTTAGTGTCACTTACAATTTAACCACTCTGGGTTTGACACTAAAATGTTTTGCAGTGCCTCACATTCACTTGTTTTATCAATATGATTTCGAGTGATCCCAAAACACACAATGTCTAAAAAAAAAATGTCTGGTTACTCGGGTAGAACTGAGGAAGAATGCGTAGTTTTATTGATGCCTAACTGTAAACTAGTTGGTACCCATGTCATACTATGAAAGTAATGCATCTGATAATTGCCAAGTGAGGCCTACCGCTTGCTTACTGTTGAAAGGAAAATTGAAAGGCTGTTAACTGTAATTGTTAGTATTAAATAAATTAACCACATGGGAGACCATATTTAGCATGAAAATCTGCACTAAATATCACAAACGGCTCATAGAGGACAGAACTTCTTACTTGATGCAGTATGGAAAAAGGCAATAATGTGTTAAAATAACTTTACAATAAGGTTGTATTCGTTTATGCATTAACTAACAACGAGCTATAGATTTGTTACAGTACTTATTTATGTTTTAAAAATACAACCATTTCTTCTTAGTTCATATTGGCTCAAGTCTATTAAAGGGGACCTATTATTTTGCCCTTTTTTACAAGATGTAATATAAGTCTCTGGTGTCCCCAGAATGTGTCTGTGAAGTTTAAGCTCAAAATGCCCTACAGATCATGTTGCAAAGGCCCGTATTTGAGTGGAGGGAAAAACATGCTGTTTTCGTGCATGTTTCTTTTAATGCAAATGAGCTGCTGCTCCCCACCCCGCTTTCCTGAAGAAGGCGGAACCTGTACAGCTCGTGCCTTGAATACTCTGCCAAAAATTAACAAAACATCTGTTCTGCTTTTTCATCTGTATTGCGGCCATGCTCACGTGACATTGCATTTTCTTTGTCATCATGAAAGTTAATTGGTTGCATCCATTTTAAATCCATAACAGTTTAAACTTCTGATATATGGTTTTCTGGCTGGCTGTCAGACGGCGCATCCTCTGAGTATTAAACTCATTTCTCTTTCACGTCTTATTGCACTTAAACTGCCAAATACACACAACAACACAAAGTTAACGAACAGCCGGTTTGGTCTATGGGGAAAGAAATCTGCCTTGTATATTAGACCTGTGTATTAAAATGAAAGCATCGTAATATACAATACATTCTGCTGTTAACATGAATCAAACAACTAAAGGAAAATAGTAAATCACTCACTGCTCTTGATTAAATAACTTTAGTAGCTTTAATAAGAATGCATTTTTACTTGAATGCATGCTGTAAACATGGCGTACTGTGTACAGCTCAATCAGGGGAGGAGCTATGCTAATGCACCGGATCATCACCAGTCATGGGCGGGGCTTACGTAAGAGTGGGGGAAAATCTGGAACTGTGTGTTTGGAGAAACTGTTCATGATTTATGGGGATTATTTAACAAAAAAGGAGTGCATTTTGACCAATACAGGCTGGCTGTTTGAACACATCCTCATAAAAGTGAATTTGGCATAATAGGTCCCCTTTTAAAGACATTCTACTAGCTGTAAGTAACTTTGGGTTACCACAATATATGGTCCCACTTTATATTAAGTGGCCTTAATTTAAATGTACTTACATTGAAATACATTTTTTGTTACAATGTGTACATACATGTTTTTACATTGTACTTATATTTTTTTTTAAATACTTGCATGTCATTACATCTGTAATTAATTTGGGAAATTATTGTGTTTTGCAATACAATATAAACACAATGAGTACGTAGTACTTATTTTTTGATGCAAGTACATAGTTAAGGCTACCTAATAAAAAGTGGGACCGATTATAGAATATAATGTACTTGCAAAGTTACTTATAGTCAGTAGAATGTCTGTTGGTGGACCATCAAAATGAAATGTTACCAATAATATTAACAGATACAAAATTTGAGTACAATAATGTATTAGTAAATGTAGTTGTGATTAATGAATATTAATAAATGCTTTAGAAGTATTTTAGTTCATATGAACTAAACTGATGTTAACAAATGTATTTTTCTTTAGTGTTTTTTCAATGAATCCTTCACAAGAACTATAAAGTATCATAAAGTCTTCTAAAAGTTGAATAGTTTTAACTGTGTGAGGAACGGAACGAAATGCAAGTCATTATTTAAAAATTATAGTCTCTATTAATCATAATTGCATGGAAAAAAACCTTTATAATAAGTATAAAGGTGAATAAGTTTATTATTATTCATTTAATAGATTGATTCTGGTTTAAACTGTGTCTCATTTCTTATACAATGTACGCCAGTGACACTACATTGCTTTAGCAGACTCTTCATAAACACAGGCTTCCTTGGGGAGTTTTGCACTTTGTGGTTTCATGCTGTTACGCTCAGGCCAAATGGATGCGCCAGACGCTCAAATAAATATACCAGGGAGGACCTGCAAACTTCATGTCACTACAGGCCATCTTTCACCACAGGCCCATTAACTGTGTGCCCTGATGGCAGGCAGATGTGTTGGAGAACTGCCACCGTTTTTGTCATATAACATGTCAACAATGAGCTTCATGAGAATTCAGTGCTGTCACAGGCCCAACAAACTAAAGTCGATTGCTTTCGTTTGCTACTTAAGGAAACCGTTTTGCATGTGCTTACAAAAGCGTCTTCTATTTCTTTACAGGTCTTACAGGTGAATCTAGTGATGTCCATCTTGCTGTACGTGATGTTCCTCGCGTACCTCTATGGTATCTCAGCCTCTACGATGGACAAGCAGCGGCCCACGCAGGACCCCATCAACACGCTCATCATAAAGCTCCTGCAGGCCGACATCAGCCGTAGCCGACAGAAGCAGGACGAGGGTGCCCTTCCTTCCAAAACCTTAAACACACCTGCAGCGACCGACCACAAGGAGAAAGTCAGCTCAACCGCCTACCAGCCCGTGACGGACATCTCGTCGGAGCTGCTGCGTCAGCACAAACGTTACAACTCTCCACGCGTGCTCCTGAGCGAGCGACCTCCGCTGCAACCGCCGCCACTCTACCTATCGAACGACTTCGTCAGTAACCAGGGCGGCAATAAGACGCGGCAGAAACGCTACGCCGAGCACAAAAGCTACAGGGCTGAGTACTCTGTGTGCGACAGCAAGAGCCAGTGGGTGACGGACATGACCACGGCCATGGACATTGAAGGACGACAGGTCACGGTTTTGGGGTCCGTCAACGCGGGACGCACCAACATAAAGCAGTACTTTTACGAGACAAAATGTGAGACCGCCAAGCACCACAAGAGCGGCTGTAGGGGTATTGACGGGAAGCACTGGAACTCGCAGTGCAAAACCTCACAGTCTTTCGTGCGCGCCCTCACTCAATTTAAATCTTTGGTGGGTTGGCGTTGGATACGGATAGACACCTCATGCGTCTGCGCACTTTCACGCAAACACCGCAGGACATGAAAAACACTGCAGCAACCTAACCACTGTCTTTCTATTGTTCCCTGTAAATATATAAATATAAATTATTATTTAAGTTATATGGAATGCATATAGTTTATACATGTCTATGTATAATGTATAAATATACTTGTTATTTATTTAAGTTGTTTGCAAAGGAAAAGCTTTTTAAAAAAAGAGACAATGAGAGAGAGACTTGACGAAAACATGCAATGCCGCTAAGCTACAGGAGCATTGCATGCTGAATTGTGCCTTGCTCACGTAGGACACTCCTCACTCCTCTAGACCTGGACCTTGGGAACAGTTGCAATGGAAAACACAGATCACTCAATATCATATTAACTTCAGTATTGTTCATGAAAACCAGTTTTTCTACTGAAACAGGCTGCCAGTATATCCTCTCCGTATCTAGGAAAACGAATCACAGTCGGGATGTTGTATGAAAATATGTAAACATACAGTATATGTGTATCAAAACTGCATGAAATACCTAAGAAATATATATTTTTCTAAGCACTCGTATTGTACACCATGAAAACATGATGTTAGTGGTTTATAGGTGGTGAGACTGATGGAAAAGAATGGAAATGCCACTAGCAAAGCAAACCACTGGAATATTAGTCACATTCCTAGCAGAATATATGGACCAAAAAGTTATATCAAATATGGTTTAGTATTTCACAAATCCGCAGTATATTGATTCTAGATGGGCTTCTGGAAGTATTTAGAGAAAAATTCTCAACAACATTTTAGAAATCGCCTTTAGCACATGCTGACATAGCCACAGTAAAGGGGAAGCAGCCAAGTGTTAAAGACATAGATCACCCAAAAATGAACATTATACCATGATTTACTCAACCTCAAGCCATCCTAGGTATATATGACTATCTTCTTTCAGGCTAACACAATCAGAGTTATATTAAAATATATCCCGGCGTGGTATTTTGAAACCCAAAAAAGTGAATCCATCCATCATAAAAGTAATCCATACAGCTCAAGGGGGTTAATAAAGGCCCTCTGAAGTAATACGATGGGTTTTTGTAAGAAAAATATCCATATTTAAAACTTTATAAACTATAATATCTAGGTCCGGCAGACACATTTATTTATGCCAAAAGAGTAAGCTTTGACGTGACGTAGGATGTAGGAGTAGTGTAAGCTTAGACTCTTCTCATAGTTCAAACAAATAGGGCTGTGCAACAACTCCAACATTTCTCTTGAAAATTCTCATTTAAGACTTCTATTTCATGACCAGTGTCATGATTTGCTCTTTCCTCTGCGCTTCTGCGTTAATCAATGCGTCATGCATCAGGTTAAGGGTTACTCTTTCACCAGAAATCGATTCGATCGTCCGCTTGAAGCTATTATAGTATAGTATTATATAGTATTAAATGTAAATATAGATATTTTTCTTATAAAATGCCATAGCCTTTGTTAACCCCACTGAAGCCTTATCAATTGCTTTTATGATGGATGGATGCACTTTTTTGGGCTTCAAAATCTCACACCCCGTTTAGTACCATTATAAAGTTTCTAAGAGCCAGGAGATTTTTTAAATATAACTCCGATTGTGTTCATCTGAAAGGAGATAGTTCAGCTAGGATGGCTTGAGGTTGAGTAAACCATGGGATAATTTTCATTTTTGGTTGAACTATCCCTTTAACTTGTAAGGGTCAGATGAGTAAACTATTTCTCACCATTAGTTGTGCTAAAAAATGCTCCTCAGCAGATGGAGGAGCAAAGACTCCTCATATTATCCACGCCCAGCCTGCCAGAGTGCAATCTGACCACCACAACCACCAGAAATAAGCTTTGTGCACTTTTAGCCTCTTTTCGATCACCCACTATGATCAACTGCAACTTTACAAACTTAAAGAGCGCAGCCAGCATGAAAAAGAGCTGCATGTAAACAAAAGGACAACTAAATGGGCCATTGCTAATGACACTGTAGTCTTACACAGAGGTAAATCTGCCTTAAGACGATGCACATACGTGCAGAGCTGGGATTTGAACACGTAATCTCCCCCTTAAGAGGGTTTCCCTCTTGTCAGACTCATCTTAGGAGATAAGCATTTCGCCGGTGTGTTGCGACTATAAAAAGGCCTGCCATGTTTTCCTTCTGTACATTTATATAAGAAGACCTAGTCAATCGATAGTCATGAACCACTAATGTGAAGGGATTTCTACGCTATCTGCAGTAAGATGTGCGATACGCAATGACTTGACAAAATTCTCTTCAAATGTGTTTAATATAGAGTAGATCATGGTTTGTACTGTTTCACAATAAATATGATATACCCAAAATAACACGACAAGCAAAGCATCAGAGGCATATAGACAGCAGGTTTGGGGTCATATGAAGAGCAGGCAGCTGCAGCTCGGCTTTCGCTCAGGCTTTTCTTTGTGACGCATGACCCAGGTCACCTCTGATTGGACAAACTGTCCGAGTATCCCCAAGGAACATCATATAGAACCCAACATTTGCAGTATTGGTGATATTTTTGGTTACCTACACACATTTAATTCTCTATCAGCATAACAGGATAAGCCGTAATGAGGTCCAAATTCATTACTGCATGAAGTGAAAGTGCCAAGACTTTGTCCTCCAAGCCCGAACATAAAGCTTTATTAGCATGCAATCGTTTATTACAATGTGGTTGTAAAAAATTGATTTAAAAATTGCATTTTTATGCTTCATTAGAGGGTTGTTAGATATAGGCACTGAAATCAAATTGACTTGGTTTGTGACCGGATATTCAGTGCTAGTATTGGGTGTGAGGTGTTGAGACGGAGAAAGTGTCAGCGCAGATTAGAAACACAACCACAGACCACCAAGGATACAACACACCTTTTCGAATTCAATATTCCGGCTGATTACGTCCCGCTTCAGTTCGGCCCTCTGCGGAAAAACAGGATAAATGCCGAACACAGGAACTTTCTAGGATACTGCTGGGAATGGCCCACACAGTTGTCCAAATGCATTGCCTTTCCTGTAACAAACATTATTACACTGGAACATGAGGATCCCTAAACGATTTTGTCTTGGATGACTTTCACTGAAACATTCATTCCTATGCATTTTATGCTGTCTTGAAGAGGCCTGCTGGTGTCATGCATGCTGCGTAGGATTCTTGCTGCTTTAAACCACTACAACCGACCTTATAATGGACCAACGGCCATTGCTGAAACCCTTGGATTACTCTTTTATGCTGAAAAGAAAACTGTGCCAAAACACACCAAACTCTATTTAAGGACTACATGCTTCTTAACATTCATGAAAATGATCTCCGGTATGTCAAAATTGAGAAAATTGCAAGGCAAAACTTAGTAAAGAAGAAAGACTCGTTTGCTTGGTGGTCATTGTTTAGTGAAGTAGTTTCTTTTGGCTGTACCCATAACCCATTGTTTGTATTTTTTATTTTATTTTATTTTTTTTGAGAGAGAGACTTTTCCCATAATGTCTCTTGAAATGTCTTTCTCATACTGATACTTGAAGGAGCGCTGTTTATCTGGCCTACAACATCCTCCTCTTTCGCTGCAAGGGCAGTCTGTGTGAAATTTGTCTGAATAAAGATTTTTTTTAATCTTCCTGCTGATTACGTCCTTTTGGGAGTCTGTGAAGATTGTCATCTGTACGGTTTAATATCCCTCTTTGTATGTTGAACATTTCAATCATTCACAAATGACCAGAAAAGAACCCAAGAATGTTTCCCGTGAGATGTGTATCTAATCAAACACTGATGGTCTCTTTAAAAGCCGAGGAACCATGGGAAGGAGCATATAGGACTAAACAACCTTCAGTGACCTATAAATACATTCGTTTGCCAGAACCCACAGGAAGAAAATAGCTCTGGGCGATGGTTAATTAGCATATAATCCTCTTGCGGTGTGTTCTTAAGAGCAAAGCCTGAGATGGAGTGATCTTGAAAAATCACTGCTGAAAAAGAGTTAAATGAGGTGAAAGGATAACAAATGTTTGCGTTCTGTTTACATATCCATATCAGTGCAATAACCGGTAGTCAATATGGCCTTTTTAAAAATATGTGAATGTCATTGCATTAGATAACAAAACAAGGGACATGAAGGAAGCTTAAGTGATACAGGAGCAACTAACTTTACTTTTCTGAGACTTTTTGGTTACACTTTTTTTTTTCAGTCCTGTACAAACTATGCACTTATTATAGTAATTGCAATAACTGGGTAATAACTAGGTACTAAACCTGAACCTAAACCTTAACCGAACTCATGTAATTACCTTATATTACCCTGTACTTCCTTAGACAAGTACACTGTAAGTACACGTAATGTAAAATAAAATGCAACCTTGGGGTTGGACTTTATTTTACAGTACGAGAACTTTCAATGTACTTACAGTGTACTTACCCACAAAAGTACGAAGTAGTGTAAGGTAATTACATGGGTTATAAGTTAAAGTTCAGGGGTAGGTTCAGGGTTAGTACCTAGTTATTACCCAGTTAGTGTAATTACTACAATAAGTAAATAGTATTTTTATGCGAAACAGTACTGTAAAATAAAGTGTTAGCAGATTTGGCTGATGGTTAGTTGCATGTAAGTATGCATAATTTGATGTTATTACTATGGTAAGTACATATACCATCTGTACCAAGGACACTGTAAAATAAATGCAATAACATTCATACATTTTTAAGTGTTACTTCAAGGCATAGTTAACACAAAAATCATAAAATTATTGCCCTCATATCCCTTGTTTTTTTTTTTTTTTTGGGGGGGGGGGGGGGGGTTATTGTTTATTTGTTTTGTAGAATACAAAGATGATATTTGAGCAGTTTTTGTTCGTACAATGAGTCAGTGGAGTGCAAAACAACATTACACTGAACACTCACTGGCAGTAACTTGTTTCTGATCATAAAAGTTCAAAGTGATGTTTCAATCCTTGACCTTTCCCCCTTAAACCACAGCCCCTCAAAAAGCTATGGCAGTTAAAGTAGTAAAACAATCCAATCCAAACATCTTTCCTCTGGCTACAACCTATACAATTTTTCCACAACAGACACCTTCATCTTAAGATCCACATTCTTGGGTTGGTTTGCTGCTCACGTCTCCGGTTTCTGCTGAAGTGCCCGTGTGTGTCACGCCACCATCCTAATGTCAAACACATCTCCATCAAATCATGTTTTGCATTCCAAAAGATCTAATGACATCACTGAAAACAACTCTGACCTCTGTGTTTTTCTGCAGGCTGATTGCATTTGTTAGGAGGTGCTGTACATTTATACTGACCTGTGATCAGACTTAGGGTTTCTACACTATGGTCTGAGACAGGGAAGCTGATTGTTGATCTGTGCGAACTGAACCTCGTTCAGAAGTGCAAAGGAAACATATTGACATGGGATGATTCAATTAATCAAAAGTGAAAGGACACTGGGTTTTATTAGCACCACAGTGGTTTTTTTAGCAGCCTTGTGCAGAAATAACTATGATGTCTTTTGCACGTCGTCACAGTATATTACCATTTGTATGTGGTTTACAAAAGGAGACGGAAGGAGAGCGCAAAGAAACTGGAAGCTTTCAGGGCAACTTCAGTCCAGGTGAGATAAAAAATTACTAGCATTCCTGCTGATGTTTGTGCAGTTTCTCAGAAATTGTGTGACTTTTCTACTTTGTTTCTTTTAGGATGGCTCATGCGAAGAAATTTTCTCAAATTCCCATGTCAAAGGTTTTCATGTTTCTATTTCTATTAACTTTTTCAGGCATGTTTTGTCTGTGAGGATAAGATTCGCAGCATCATTTAACCAATTCAGATTCCCTTACAAAAGATCTGCAACAAACTGCAATTTTAGTGATCTATAACATAAACAAACAAAAGCTAAATTAATACCTAATCATGTGCTTTGTCTCTCTATCCACTCAGTCCATGCGAGATCTTTGTAAAGAAGAAGACTACACTTTTTTAAACAGTCTTGCGAAGCAGGATGAGAGTCCGGAGAGCAGATGTCTGGAGAGTGAGAGTCAGGAAAACCAAGAAGAAAAGGTAAACGTAAACTTGTTACATTCTTTTAAACCTCCACAAGTCTGTGTTTATTAACACAAACTGATGCTTACGCTATTCTCTGCTCTGCTAGATCCGCCGTCGCCTGGAGCGAGAGCAGCTGGAGCAAGAAAGGCAACGTGAGATAGAGGAACAGCAGAAGGTATGTTTGCTAAAGTCAAAAAGTCACCGCAGAGCTATCACTGCCATCTGCAGTGATAACTCTAATTATATCTGTCTCTACAACCCGCAGCCTGAGTCTGTCCAGGGCCGACAGACCTGCTCCAGCAGACTCACTTTGTCAGGCTAATTGTGCTTGATTGCATTAAGTCTGCATTGTTCCTAACTTTGGCTGCACATGCAGTGACCTCAGTATTGCAAGGCCAGGTTACGCAGGTAAACACACTAATGCAATCATTCCTGCTATAAAAGTATTTAAAAAACTTTGGTAGTTTGCGCAGGTGACATGAAGTCTGGTCTGCTTTAATCAGCTTTTTCTGGCTGATAACTTTCTGATTGATATTTCAAAAATCTCAACCACAGTATGCTTTGTTTTTAGGCGTGGAGTAAACATGATTCCACTAAAAATAGGCGAAAAAAAAAAACAATTGGCGCCAGACTGCAGGAACATTTGAACAGAAAACATTTAGAGAAATCTGGGGAAACTATCTAGTTTTTCTCCAGAAACACAAAGCGGAATATACAGCTTGGCTTGTCAATATCTTCTTTAGTAGACACTACAGTTGTGGCCAAAAGTCAAATATATATATATATATATATATATATATATATATATATATATATATATATATATATATAAAATAAAACCTGTACATGTAGCTGCAGTATATATATAGATATTATATATACTGCAGCTACATGTACAGGTTTTATTTTATATATTAAAACAAAAAGCTCACAGGAAAAATCATGCACTGACTACAACATAATCAGTTAAGAATATTTCATTGGTTCTTGCTTGTTTTTGCATGTGTTCATAATTTCCTTCTAAGACTGTCTAGCCAAAAATAATGTCCGCACAATTTGTTACGTTTCATTGTGTTATCACAAATAAAACAAAAAGTTTTAATAATATTTGAATAAAGGGTGAAGATGTCAATTTCCTGAGGCGAGAAATAATTTTTGGCCACTACTGTACGTGACTCAAATTTAAGTGGCAAAAATTTAAACCATAAATAAAGCTTATACTTTTTAATTAAGCACAACAAATATTAATGTTCTTATGATCTAAATCGCTTTCCAATGAACTTGTATGCTAAATGAATAAATGTACACACTGTAAAAAATATTTTCATGATTTGTAATCATAACATTTTTTTCTTTTGTCAAATCAACTTAGACGATTATTGTAGTTCCGATAGCAACAATTTGAGTTTCTGTTTTTTTTTTTAAATAAATCGCCTTCATTGTATTAACTAAACCAGGTAACTTACTTTTTTTAAGTTTAACCAACAATTCTTTTTTACAGTGCAGTAGACATAAAAAAAATATTTAAGTTAAAAAAAAACTTCAGCAAACCTAATAATTATTTTTCCCTCAAAACTGTTCATAATATGAACAAATAGACCCACATTTCCGTGGTTCTGCCATCATAAGTCATCTTGTTGGCTGAACTTCTATAGTGATGATCGGAAACTCCAAAGAATGTTTGCGTTCCCATTTGCCCCAACAGTGAAAGAAAGAATCCACAACTGCATTTCTTTGAATTTCAAAAAGAGAACAAAAAATATTATGACATTTAATACGATGACCAGAAGAGTGGAAGAAGTGTAATTACATATCAGCGTTAACTAATACACAAATATATAGTTTTACAAATGTACATTTTTAAAAATGAATGTTAATAGCTGTGGAAACCCACCATACCAGTGTGTGAAAAGAGTCTATTACCCTTTTAAAAATAATTACAATCTATGTACATGCGTCATATGCAGTGTATATGCAACGATCATTGAGCGAACTGTGAACGGTCTGCAACTGTGCATGCAAGATGTGATGGTGGAAAGCACATGCTACCGTATCGCTGTTGTTCAGGACGCTTGGGGACAGTGTTTGTGTGAGTTGATGAAGCCCCAGCTGCACATGGTCTGTTGCCAATAAAGTCCAATCTAACAGCCAAGTGTGAGGTCACAGAAGGACAGTCATGTTGTTGTTGTCCACTTGGCCGTTGTCATAAATTCAACAGCTTGAGGAATTCCTGCGGCGCCTTTTTTAACTCCACTTAAAAAGAAACACCAATGGGATGAGGTTCAAAAAAATTACTCTATCAGTCAAGTCGTAGGAATAGCCTTGAGTTCTGCCTTTCTAATTCCAAAAGGCCACAAACAGACCCTTCCTTCCTCTCCAGCTGCTCAGAATCTCCCGGCGAGTTTTCAGGTTTGCAGCGTGTCTGTCCTCTGATTAATGTACCTGAAGGTCAGGGAAGAAGCACTTGCTTTTGTTTCCCATGTGCATACTATTTGATCCTGTTATCATTCATAACCTACATCCCCAAACCACAGACATCAACAGATAACCCCACCCTCTGTGTGTTTGTGAGTGTGTGTTACTGGGAGAGAACAGCCTGTGGCTGTTTCAATCCTCTGAGGGAAGAGGTGTTAAAGCCTGTTTTTTCTCTTATTATTGTTTGATTAAAAGGCAATGTGTTTCAACGTCTTCCATATGCTGAGTAAAGCTACATTAATGCCTGGCCTATATTATCACTTTAGAGACGGGAAGTAGCACCCACAGAAGATCTAGCTGAAGCCTACATAGGTCAAAGTTCAAGCCTAGCCTCATTCCTTCAGCCCTACATCAGAGTCTGCCTCACTGCATCGGCCCTTGGACGCACAGGCTAGTTTCTAAGCAATAAGAAGCTTAAAATAACATCTGACAGTTTGGAAATGAATGGCTGGATAATTTCTGCTGAAGATCAAACCAGCTTTCTACTTTGAGATGTTTATAGTCACTATAGTCATTTATGGGAACTAAATCATTCAGAAACGATCAGTGACATCATAACCATGTGCACCTTAATATATAACAAGTAAGATTGATATATAAATGCCTAATCAGTCCAACCTTGGAAAATTGACATCTTCACGCTTTATTCAAATGTTATTAAGAATTTGTTAAAGATTTTGTAAACATATTGCATAGTTGTGCTTTGAGTCAATTGTTTTATTTGTGAAAATGCAATGAAACATGACAAATGTGCATGCAATTTTTGGTCAGGTTCTCATACAAAGAAAGTATGATCACACCAATGAAATAGTTTGCATAGTAAAATAAAACCTGTTGCTGTCAGATAAATACCTTAAAGGAGGCCTATTATGCCCCTTTTATAAGATGTAACATAAGTCTCTGGTGTCCCCAGAATGCATCTGTGAAGTTTCAGCTCAAAATCCCCCACAGATCATTTAATAAAGCTTGTCAAATTTGCCCCTATTTGGTTGTGAGCAAAAACATGCCGTTTTTGTGTGCGTCCTTTTAGATGCAAATGAGCTGCTGCTCCTGGCCCCCTTTCCAAAAGAGGGCGGAGCTTGAGCAGCTCACGCTTCGGTTAAACAACAACAACAAAGCTGGAGAATCTCACGCAGCTTAAATGAGGATTGTCAATAACGGTGTTCAGCCGTACATTGTTCAAACTGGAGTCGACACTGATGGACAGACTCAGAAAGAAGTTACAACTTTTAGAATACATTAAAAACTCGAGTAAAAAAAGGACTCAAGTTTAGTGTTTTGTTCTTCTCTCATATTCAAAAAATTTAAAACATTTAAATCACATTTAGATGTTTAATCGAATTTGTAGGGCCATTAAAAACAAATATCCCCTCCGGACATCCTTTTTGGCCACTTCTGTACTAATAGCGCAAACATTATTTCTAAGAGGATGGAAAATGTTATGTAAGGCTCAATTTGGTACAAGAATCCTTGACTAACGTTATAAGTGAACTGAAGCATTTAAAAGGAAGCTGCTACATGAATATAGCCCCTTAATGCTATTTTCTAAATTAATGGTTTCGTAACAGCAGCCTAATATTATTACAAAGCTGCATGCCTCTCAATATAACCACTCGTAGAATCCACCATCTCTGACCCTCTCAAGAACTGTGAACATGCTGTGTATTTGTGTCTGCAAAAGGAGAAAGAAGAGCAGTGGAAAAGTCATGTGGCCGAGCTGGCGGTCCAACGCAAGGCCATCCGTGCAAAACTAGACCGACTACGAGAATTTAGGGTGAGGTTTGTCTATAGACACACATGCAGATGGACCAACACACACACAGAAACACTACTACTGTCCCCAGGTACAGATGTGAGGCCCAAAAGCAGTATGACTGAATGTGACCAGATGTTGAACGTATCTAATGCGAAGTATGCTAACCAATACCATACCTACCTGACTCACAGCAATGGCAAAGATTACATCTACAGACACTGAAAAATGCACATTAAATTTTCATGACACATTATTCAAATTTCATGTTTAAAAAACACATGGTACATGAAAGTTGGGGAAGTTCACCTACAATGTATCTTCATATATCATCTCAGACATTAATGCATTTCACTTTTAATTTCCAGGACTTTCAGAAGCAAGTTGTGCTGCAGGATTTGGGTCTGGATCCTGGTTCTGCAAACGAGACCGTCAAGCACCTTCTGATGAGACTGTAACTGTGTTTACTGTGTTGGTAAAACTCCAATCCATTCAAATACTTATAATGCTAACAGAGATTTATATGATATATTACAGGTGTGGGGTTAGTTAACTGTTTTAAAATTAGACAATTAGTAAAAAAGCGTGTAACTGAAGGGAAATCATATCTCTACCTCTTCTTCGAATTCAAAGACACTAACCAAGTGAGTTATGGCTCATTTGATGTTCAAAATGATTAAATAACTAACTCACCGACTGTGTGGCAAATAAATCACCACTAACGACATAATGTGTGTCACATGTGGAATGTTTCACTGTAATATTGCAGCAGATGAGTATAAATGGACAATAAATTGCATGACTCTGCGGTGAAGAGGGAGACCTGAGGTAAAGAGCGAGAGCAAGACAAACAGAGGAGCTCAGATTGAAAAGAGAACAAGAACCAATTAATACTCATGTCTTTCAGAGTCTTTTATGCATCTTTGGTGATCTCCGGCACAAAAGATGAGAATAGAGAATGGAAGAGAAAGAAACAGGTGGTTCCAGTGGTACAGGTCTAGCATTAAGGGAGAAGAACACCGCAGAATCATGTTACAGCATGTCTGTCCCCTTAGGGCAGGAAAATGCCAGTCTCCAGTGTCACACATCCTCACATCCCAGAATTCCTTTCTGCACGCTGCAGCTCTTCATCACCTCCATGTGCTCTGTTGTGTTTATTTCATGACAGACGCACTTAGTATGTGTAACTGCTATACAGCTTTGATTTATTCTACACCATTTCAGTGAAATGCTACCTTACGGCATGCTAGAGTCTTTTCCAAAATAAGCGTTCCAGTAAATAGTTCTAGGCAATTCATCCCACCATACTGAAGCATTCCATCTGGAATCAAACAGTAATTTTCCCTCTAGCATTCCCATCCACCTCTCCAGATTCCAATTCATTAAACACATTAAATGTTTCTAAGAAATTTTGAGTCATTCAACACTCATTTTAGTTCTTTTTTCATTTTAAGCATTTCTAGGCCATGACCCTTCATTCTCATAACCGTACAAGGTTTTTCAGTGGTCAAAGTAGAGCACTAGGGCTATGTACGGAATAGCATACTAACATACTCTTGTATGTATACTTTAGTATGCATACTGTGCACATTAAGTTTTCAGTATGCTTGAATTACCTACATTTAAAATTTGCAATATACTCCGATCAGGCATAACATTATGACTGCGTTCCTAATATTGTGTTGGTCCCTTTTTTGCTGCTAAGACAGCCCTGACCCGTCGAGGTGCAGACTGCTCTAGACCCCTGAAGGTGTGCTGTGGTATTTGCACCAAGATGTTAGCAGCAGATCCTTTAAGTCCTGTAAGTTGCGGGGTGGAGCCCGGAAAATACAGTTTCCATGAAAGGGTGTACGTGGTCTGCAGCAATGCTTAGGTAGGTGGTACGTGTCACAGTGACATCCACATGGATAGCAGGACCCAAGGATTCCCAGTAGAATATTTCCCAAAGCATCACACTGTCTCCGCCTGCTTGCTTTCTTCCCATAGTGCATCCTGGTGCCATGTGATTCCCAGGTAAGCGACGCACACACACCCGGCCATCCACGTGATGTAAAAGAACACGTGATTCATCAGACCAGCCCACCTTCTTCCATTGTTCCGAGGTCCAGTTCTGATGCTCACATGCGCTTTTGGCGGTGGACAGAGGTCAGCATGGGCACCCTGACTGATCTCAGCTCCATACGCAACAAACTGATGCACTGTGTATCTGACACCTTTCTATCAGAAACAGCATTAACTTCTTGAACAGTTTCAGCAACAGTAGCTCGCCTGTTGGATCGAACCACACGGGCCAGCCTTCGCTCCACACGTGCATCAATGAGCCTGTCGCCAGATCACTACTGTTCCTTCCTTGGACCACTTTTGATAGATACTGACCACTGCAGACCGGGAACACCCACAAGAGCTGCAGTTGTTTGACCCAGTCGTATCGCCAATTCAGCCCTTGTTAAATTCACTCAAATCCTTTACACTTGCCCATTTTTCCTTCTTCTAACACATCAACTTTGAGGACAAAATGTTCATCTGCTGCCGAATATATCCACTAACAGATGTCAATGATGAAGAGCTCATCAGTGTTATTCACTTCACCTGTCAATGCTCATAATGTGATGTCTGATTGGTGTGTGTAGAATGCATCAGAGCAAACTGCTTCCCTGCATCTTGACCTTCCTGGAAATGAAAGTGGATTGATGCATAGCATTAGAGGAATGAACCAGTCATTATCCCCTTTCACACATCTTTACTGGTAAATTACCGGTAAATTACTGTTTGGAGATTGTGTGTATCATGTGCGCGAACCAAGAATGAAAATTACTGGTATGAGCAGGTAAGAGGTCAGAGTTCGCTGATGTAAGAAGTTTGCTTTGAGTCAATCATAAAGCTTTGTCGGAGCTGCTTAAGTTCTAATGCTTTTAATTGTTTTTATGTAAACATGTGCTAGACAAACATCTGATGGTTGCGCTGCATCGCACGCTCGAAACCCTGACTTCTTTTCGAATCATCAGCGAGGCTATTGTATGAATCTCTTCTCCTAATTCAAGTAACTTCCGATTAGTTTACCAGTATTTTGGTACTGTTGTATGATTGGTATCTTACCAGGAAAAAATACGGAACACCGTTGCTTGAGTGCATTTGTGTATTTACTGGAAAAGTCGTTCTGGTAATTTTAGTGATTTACCAGGATTGTTGTGTGAAAGGGGCTATTATTATCTGCCAAAATATTTACACAATTTAAAATATATGGATCACATGCAACATAATCAGATCATGTGATGTGACAACAACGTTCCATTGTTTATAGTTAAATTTTTTCAAGTTTTGAAAAATTGAAGCCTGCGCACTTATTATATTTATCAAACTAGCAGTAGGGTTATTAAGCTAGTATTCCATTCTGAATGCAGACTAATCTTGGAAAAGAAGAAAGAGACAGGAAATGAATGGCTATCACTCAAATCAGGTCATCTGAAGGTTTATTCTAGTTAACTTTGGAATGTGCCATTGGCAGAGCTTCCGTGGAAACGCACAATAGTGCGATCTTCAAGTGTAGCTAACACCTGAAACCATGTGAAAGCCTAGTGTGTAACGACTCCAGATAAAAGCCAGTGCTTTAGGCCATTTAAGAGAAGTGAACCTGAAAGCAACCCCCAATGCCTCTTTTGCTTTTAAACACCATATGTGTAATGTTAAGCTACTATATAATGAATCTAAACAACATCTCAAAACATGCATTGCACGAAAAGTTGAATGACTAGTACAAAGAAAACACTATATATTATTAAGAGTGGAAATGTGCATGCAAAGAATAAATATCCAGAAAATACGCATGTAGCTTGGGAATTGTGAAACTGTGTGTCCTCTGATAGTTTAGTGATGCTGTGCTTCAGTTAAGCTTATCAAAAATCCTTCTCACATTAACAATGCATTGACTCCAGCATTTAAATTGACCACCCCGTGCGTCATCTCACCCTAGGAAGGAACGCCCTGTGGGAGAGAGAGATTCAGGTTTGTGTCACAGATCTCATTCCAGGTCTCTTTCTCATCTCCATGTGCAGATGTTTAATTCAGAAAGCAAAGTCTCTGACATCACACTCCCACCATGCATCAGCACAGCATTGTGTGTCTTCAACTAGAACGAGAATATGTTGCAGTCAATCACAACAGCAATGTCATTGATGTAACTAATACTAGCTCACAGTACGCTGTGTAGGCGGACATTATGCATAACCAAGATGGAGAACAGTTGCTCAGCAATCAGAAAGACACAGAGAACAAATCCTAATTACCAGGTAAATCTGTCCCTGCTCTTGTAACACTGCTGTGTGTGATGAAGAAAGGCTTTGGGGAAGATTACCCACCAACAAGACACTTCCGGCCCACAGCATGCGGCAGGTTGGATTGTGATTGCGCAAGAGGACACTTGAGGACACTTGAAAACACTTATTAAATCTTACACAAGGACTTCCAATCAGCTCTTTTCATCAAGTTTAATTCATTTTGGGCAAGTTCTTGACATCTTTTCATTTGTTTGATGAAGCAAAGAGTATTGCATCAACACTGACTGCAGATTTAAAGATGTCATTATATAATACTTTGGTATTTGTACAAAGAGTGCTGATCCAGTGGTTGTAGTTGTTTTTTTAATGAACTAATTTGCCTTTCTCTCTGTCTATGATGTTTGTTAAATGCTGAACATATAGCTTGTTTGAAAAAAAAAAAAACAAGTAAGAATTGTTTTTTTCTAAAAAGCCTGATTTTGCATCAAATATTGTACCTTTGATTTTTCCCAAATATCTATATTTTTCTTTGTTGATATGGTTTCATTTTAGGAAGCATAATAAATTAGCAAAATGCCTCAATCCTTTATCAGTGTCTATACTGCAAGTGGTATTCAAAAATAAAGAAATTAAATAAATAAATAAATGAATAATACTTTTCAATACTAGTCAAAATCTGGGGTTATAATGGAATTAACATTTTTTTCACTATTATTTACAACAGGATCTGGATTTAAACCTATGAAATTTCAGGATTTTAATTGGTTTAAATTAAATATTTTTGTTATGAGACAACTTTGTGCATAAAACCACTCCTTTCCAGGTAAAAAAAAAAAGAAAAAGACAAAAAACTTGATTTTCAAAAGGCAACGAATTTTTGTTGTAAAGAACTTTGAAAAAGCATTTTTAATGTCTCCAGCACATTTTATAATTGCCCAAAAATCAAACATAGTTCACCCCTCATGCACGTTATCATGTCCGTCAAAAATGTAGGCTTGCTGTCGGTTGGAATATTAGAAGTAAAAACACTGACATAACATACTCATGAGCATCAATCACTTCACTGAATACTTGCCGGCTAAGAAACAAATAATAATTACCTTTCAGACCATCTGTTTGCAAATCCACTTCATTTGAATATCACAACATCAATGTCTGTCAAAAAATAGCGTGCACAATAGTATTTATGAGAAGCAGCGAGTTCACGCATTTCTTTCTCGTTTTGACTACATTATCACTTTTCGAAAAGAGGGAGAAAATGATGACCTGAGCAACTTCTGACAGACATGCTGTCTGTCAGAGACCATAGTGTACGTAATGCATAACACACGTGAGAGTAAATTTGTTCTTCACTCACTGAAATTGGAGTGAAATACTTCACACTGCAAGGTAATAAACGCCAATCCAATTGAAAAAACTTCATCAGGTTAGTGACCATCGTTCAACATTTGTTGTTTTTTTACGGACATTTTTATGCATGAACTACGCATTCCGATTCGAACATTCCTGATTTCTAATATTTTTTCTATTCTTGACTGATCTTTTTACATAATTTTGTCAATAAATGAACTGTTTAACGACTGTTCCTGAGACGAGTCCTTGTAGTCATCCAATTTGACTCTCATATGCTGATGTAACATATCCTATTAACTTGGAGATTTTACGAAATATAGTTTGATCAATATCTTCTCAGTTGTTCAAAAGATTAAGAGTTTGATTAAATATTGTTTAATTTTCCAATAAAAGATCCATTTTTACATGACTTAATTAAAGATTTCAATTGCATTGCTTAATGAACTTGTTTAGTTTTTGCTTGATGCTGCATCTATCAAGTGTCAGTAGTCAAATCTGATTGCCATATTAGCCAGCGCAAGATAAAATGAGTACATATCTACATATCAACTTCAGTTGAGGCCAAAGGGGGTAACAAAACACGCCACAACCTTACAGATGCCCGTCATATGAGATGGGCTAACTGAGCTGTTAAGTTGCATGCCAGAAGTCCACTGGACTTGAGCTGCTTAACTTTTTCCCACATCTTATGCTTTTTAATCTGTGGGAAATGCAAATATTTGTGTATTTTCCATCCTGGCTGTGTAATGAAACTTTAAAGCACATAGGATAGACTATATGGTATCTGCCAAGATCTTAATCCTCTTGAATTGTAAAGTTCAGACCCCAGGGATAAATCAAACATGGCTCTGGGGTGAAAACACAAAAAGATCAAAATCCTGCCCTGGTAAATCTGAAAAAGAGAATAGAGGAGCAGTGTCCACTGGGTAAAGCTAGCTTTGTTAAGCATGTTTGCCAATCATCAGGGTATTACAACAAACGACCTGCGCAGCTGCTAGAAGTCAGGAACACAAGCGAATTGACCCCGTGGGACTCGTAGCACAATGTCTTGAGGGCAAGAAAGAAAATCCACTAGCGCATAATTGGGATTAAATATTTATTCTTCTTGCACGAGTATTAAGTCCTATGAGGCATAGTGAATGATGACTTGATGGCCAGATGTTGGCACACAACATCCATCCATGTTTCCTCCCTGGATGACAGTAACCCCCCTTCAAACATCCCACACCGGTGACGGCAAATTCATGGGAGGATTACAGTCAGTTGACATGGCACAAAAAGACCAGCTGCTCCACAATCATGAATACAGTGAATGCTGTGTGATCCGAATCTACAGCCCTGCACTTTATCAGAAGGAGGCATAGCATAAATATATGGATTGACAAACTTGAATTTAATTACATATTGCCTTAATGTGTTACATTACGAGAGGGCTGGGACGTTATAAAGACAAAACGCCACACATTTCACAGAATACGTCACAGTACCACATCGAAATTGTGTTCATTGCTCCTTAACTTACTAACACGCATCATAGTCTTTATTAACCCAACAATGGTCATATTGATGAGCACAAATACAGCCTACAGTGACGCTGTTACCTGAGAAATGAAGGGTTATTATTTGCCGTTATATGCTACATCTCGTGGACAATGTGCAAAGCAGTTTGCATTTGGACAGCAAGTACAGATTGTGCAACGTCACCAAATGTGTGCTGCTCTTTATGAGTTTGTCCCGACAAACATCCTCGTTCGAGAACAGATCAAGGTGAAAAACGTTCCAAGAGGATGTGAGACCCGCTCGTGTTCCTGTGCTCGACGAACGCCAATGCATATGGAATGACTGCATCTGCAAGCGGTCCTATTGAAGCTCAAGTTTGTGTGTCAGATGTCCCTGAAAACATCTGCGGGTTTAAAAAACCAGACGTGGAGCCTGTAGACAGGCGTTCAGACATACAGTTCAGTGACCAAAAGGAGTGACGACACAGGCACCTGATTCCCAAAACTCCCAACGCAGAGCCTCAAACTTCACCAAATCGCTCAAGCGCTCAGGCACTGTTAAACACGCTCCACCGGTAGACTCGTTTTCTCTCGCCCGACCTCCTTCACACGGCCGTGTGCTGGGTGATGTCGCTTCGGGGAGACATGGACATCTGGCGGGTGAATTGGCTGAAGCTCGCAGCTCGGGGTCGCGTGCGGGGAGCCGTGGAGGCTGGGGACGGGGCGGGAAGGACCGGCCCAGGGTGGGTTTGCTGCAGGGGCAGGGAGGTCTGATCCGACACCTGCACCTCCTCCTGCTGTTCTTGGGTTAGATCTTTAGAGAACAGGCTCTGGATCAACTGCAACTTCTCCTTTTCCTCATTTAGGAAGACGTCCACAAGAAGAGTCTTCTCCTTCTTCAGCTGCTCGCTGATGTTTTTGGGCACGTCTGGGATGACCCAGGCCACCAGCATGCTCATGGTTATCACCAGGTTCTGGAGGAGTGGAAGAACACGCAAGTTTATATATACATTCATGGGTGGGGCACAGGAGATGATAAACTCAGTGGCTGTGAAGAAAGCATATATTTTTCTATTTAATAGATGGAGGATCTTTTACACACCACACAGCATTTATGGTATTGGCGCTCTGCCAGTTCCTGATCCTGAGGCTCATTTAGTCATGAAGAAAAAGCAACCTCGTATACAGTTTATACACCATTAGCATTCAAAAGTTTGGGGTCTGAAAGATTTTATGTGTTTTGAATGAAGTCTCTTGTGCTCAACCAGGCTGCATTTATTTGATCAAAAATACAGTCATTTTTTGAAATTTTATAACAATTTAAGGTTACACTTTATTTTAAGGTGATGTAGTTACATTGTACATACACAAATAATAAGTACTGAGTAATATTAATTTACTACATTTACTTACTATATTGTTACGGTTAAGGTTTGGTTTAGGATTAGTCCCTTGTAATTATGCATAATTACCTGTTTTTACTATAGCAAGTACATGCAGTAAAGTGTAATTGTCACCTTGAAATAATGTTTTTCCCAATTGAAAAAAATGCTTTCTTATGGATCTATTTTATTTTAAAATGTAATTTATTCCTGTGATGGCAAAGCTGAATTGCTCCAGTCTTCAGTGTCACATGATCCTTTAGAAATCATTCTAATATGCTGATTTGCTGCTCATCTTATTATTATCAATGTTCCAAACTGTTGTGCTGCTCAATGTTTTTGTGTAACCATTTTTTTCAGGATTCTTGTGTGAGAGGAAAATGGTGAACACATTTTCTAGCCCTTTTAGCAGCTTCACAGCCTTGGTTACTATGAACTTTGTTTTATGATCTTGGAACGACACTGAAGTTGAATGACTTTTCATTATAGACTGAACTATTCCTTTAACTGTTTAGTTTACTGTTTAATTGCATTTCAATAGAACAAGTTTCCAGCCACAGATGGTGACAGCAGGACATTTCTAATGGGTTACAGCAATTATTCTGACCAACATATAGACTACTTATCTTAACATGCAAACGCTGCATCATTTATAAGTGGCTAAACCTCTCATGTTGCTGAGGTAGCTATTGTGTGGCTGTTACATTTACATTCCTCCATTCATAGACAATTTTCTCTGGATTTTCTGGCGTTCACTGGGGTAAATATATTGGATGTTTTAGGAGCTTTCAGATTAGGGTGCAATGGTAAAATCAGTAGTTTGTACCTGGAACAATATGACGAAACCTAACCGAGCAGCAAGAACCGACCAGTACTGTTTAGAGAACTGGTACGCCTCAGTCGACCATGGCGGTTCTCTGTAGTCCTTGTATCTACAATGAAAAAAAAAGAGCAGGCATCCCGAGTCATTCTAGGCTAATTCATCTCCAGCGATGTTGGCAATAACAATAAACAGAAAATGTAAAACACATGCTCAACACGTGCTTCTAGAAAGCTACAAAGGGCAAAACAGCACAACAGCATTATTAATCATGAAGAAGATATAAGTGCAAAAGAAGGAATTGCATCCTTGTTGAGTTACTTAACTACTTAATTGTCTAAGTGGATTTGTTTCCTCTTTGGGATACACTGACAACTGTTACTTTTGAATTGTTGTAAACCAAAAAGGTGCAGTCAAATAATATAGTTGTAGTAGGAGGAGAGGTTCTTGTTCATGATTGACAGCATGTTTTGATTATCTCTTCAGACTGAGTCGGCCTAATTCATTAGACCAGGCTGTTCCCAAAAGTTTTGATTTCCTCTATTGAATTATGAAAAGTAAACTCTGAGTCTTCAATAACATACTAAGGACGTTGATTTCATGGCCATATACAGTAATCTACATGGAATGTGTTAGGCTGCTTTTGATTTCCTCAGACAGTCAGTTATCTTCATCTAAAGACACGGTCCCTGGGGTGAAGTCCTTGTTTGGTTATACTGGTCCAGAAAGGGCAAATATGGTGCAGTAAAAACACGGGCTTGATTTGTTCCCCAACCCTATTTTAGAACGCTGACAAGCTTGCTCTCGTGCTCCCTCTCCATCTATCTGTCCTCTTAGCAAACAGACCGAGGGTCAAAGGAACCCAGACATCAGATTGCCACTTCTCTTTGGTCCGAGTAGCTGATGTCCACCAACAAACGAGTGTAATCTCCTTCTCAACTGCGTGGAGCAGCAAAAGCAGACAGCTTCTGATAAAAGCACTTTTCTTGACATGCTTCTGATCTGTGTTGTGAAGGCCGACCGAGATAATCAAAGCAGTGGTGAGATCTCACACTTCAGCGTGATGGAGTCCCATCTAGAAGTTTCTCTCCCTCTCTCTTTCCTCCATTCAGCTGTCTGCGGTGATTTGGACGCGAGGGTTAAAAGCTGTTTGTTTTCATGATCTTAACAAGAGATAATTCTTTCCAGAGAACCGATGAAGGCAATTACTATCACTATCAACACACATGAACAGCACTGCTTCATTAGAAAACAATTTTTCACATTAAGATAGTTTACAAAACTATTTAGGCCCACACAGAATCTTTGCTTGATTTTCCACATTTTTTGCTCTGACAGTGGAGGAAAATCTGCAGAATTCTGTGGAACACTTTATTGTAAAATGGATTAAAGGTTGTAGCTAAATATCTTTAATGTTTCATTAATTAGTTACCATGAACAATAATTCTTCAGAATTTATTAGTCTTAATGGCAATTGTATTTTTATTAACTAACACTGACAAAGTTTTTTTTTTTTAAATGGTAACACTTTACAATAAGGTTTCAGGCGGGTTTCAGTTAACTACTTTAGATAACATAAGAATTAACAATACTTCAGTAGCATTTATTAATCTTAGTTAAATGTTCATTTCAGCATTTACTAATGCATTATTAAAATCAAAAGTTGAATTAGTTAATGCACCGTAAACAAATAATCAACAGCTATATTTTTATTAACTGACATTAATAAAGATGAATAAATACTGCAACAAATGTATTGATCATTGTTAATTCATGTTAGTTAATGCATTGACTAATGTTAATAAATGAGTCCTTATTGTAAAGTGTTCCTAAAAAATATATACATTGCTCACTGTTCATACATTTAACTAATGTTAACAAATGAATACTTATTGTAAAGTGTTACAAAATATATAAAAAAAGAAACATGCGAAAGGCCGGAGTTTTTGTGAATGACAGCCAAATTCTGCAGAAGTCTATTCATTAGCAGGTCCATGTAATCGAGCAGGCAGATTTCTGAAGAATCAGATGTGTGTGTGTGTGTGTGTGTCTGTTTGTTCAATATTTTGGTTAATTTGTGCTTTCAGCAAGCTATTAAAGAACTGACGAGCTCCTCTTCCTATTCACATTAAGTCGATTGATCCAGTTCTTCGTAATTTACCACTGAACTGGATATGCTGGTCTGTAAAAGAACCGTATCTGCATTTTCGCATGAAGGTGTGGAAAAATTTGTTGAAGAATCTCCCCAGATGCCGTTCAAGAGGATCAGTATGTTCAAACCATTATAGCTTCGACACGTGTTTATTTCAGATATGATTTAAGAGGTGCAAATGAGGTGTGTTCTGTGTGCCTACAGCTGTGTGCTGTCCTACGAAGAACCACTCTGATGTGAACAATCGGTGCTTATTTAGTTGGCTTACAACTACTAGTTTGTTTTGAACTAATCACTGATGATAATGTTCATGGTTTTGTGTTTGCAATGGATGTTTTTAAATAATAATTCATAGTAATATAGTTCATTTTTCTTACCTGCAGACTGTAATGTCTTTGCCAAGACCAGAGATGGAAGGCACAGTTCCAGGTTTAAAGTTGCTGACATTAAAGTAAGAGAGCGTGTGGTTGATGAAGCCGTGCATGGTCCCCGTCTCGCTGTACATGTACTGGTAGACCAGGCGAGGGATGAAATCCGATGTGAAGGAGATGACAAAGGCCTGAAATGATTAAAGAATATGTCATTACAACAGGCTATCATTAAAGGCATAATTCACTAATAACTAAATGGACTTTCAATTAAACTTTGCTGCCCGTGTGATAGAAAGGCAAAAAAAAAATTAAATCTGTGCTACCTGACAGGAGAAAACAAAAAAGCGATGTTGTTTTCCCTTTTGCCAATTAGGTAAGAAAATTTCAACACCCATAATGCACTGGGCATGTTGCCATTCAAGGCCACTCCCAGTCTGCTCGTATTGAATAGGCACGACTAGAGTCCTCGCTTGAGTAGGAAATACTTCTTAGCAAACTTTTAGCCACAATGGTGTCGACTTGTTTTGCTCCAGGGTTTACAGAGAAGGATCCAGCGCTTTGTAGGCAGTAGCTAAAGGCTAAAGGAAACCTCAGTGTTTGTTTTCTCCATTTCAAACTGGATTCCACTGAACACAGTGCTTTAGGCCAAACGGAAAGGAAAAAACGAAAAGACTCTGCCATTAGCTACATTTACATGGACATTTTTTCCTTAAATCTGAATGAATTTGTTCCCATTGATGAATCCAAAATTAGTGTTTACATGAACACTAAATAAAGAGCTCAGGTTGATGCGCCATTATGCTATTCCTGCATCATTGCACATGTGCAGTACTCTCCAGTTCTCACTTTTCAACTGTATACATGTCCTCTCGATCAGATTACAAAAGGAATAAACCACCCCCTACAATCCGAAAGAAATTATAATCACATTTGGCCAATTCATTCCGATTGACATGGTTACATGTGACTTTTTCATTCCGACTGTACTCTGAGTCCGACTGCAATCGTATTATTAGTTCATGTAAACACAGCTATTCTGTCAGTTTGGGAGGAAAAGGAACACCCCCAAGGCAAATAGTCTTAAAGTAAGAAGATTTCCAATGATAAACCTATCCTCAGCTTAAATCTGCAGTTTTTAAATATTTTGTAAATATGCGGAAATACAATCTGTAGTTTTAATGAAAGCCCTGGAGCTGTCAAATGTCCATGATGTCTTTTGCATCATCCAGCAGACTTTTGCTGACAAAAATAAAGAAATTAATTGGTCTGGGTAAGAAAGAGTAAACATTGTTTATTTACACATACAACCGCCATTATAACAATACAAAGCGGGTTGAACATCTGCAAATTTACACTTTAAATGTAACAAAGTCCAGAGCACTGAGGAACACGTGCAGAGCGGTATCATTGATAATAGGTGCTGTTTAATTGAATTGAGGAGGCATTTTCTAGCTGTAACATTAAACGAATACTTGATTTCTAAAAGAACAACACAGCTGTACTGAATCAGATGTTGGGCTTCAGAGCAAATATGGCTTCCTTAATGAAAGGTTAAAGTGAAGCTGAAGGATCTTTACAAGGTTTGACATAAGGCTTACTTCTCATATTGGGAACATGACATCTATTAAAACAAATCTGCTTGGGGTTTATCATTCAATTTTGAGTTGGAGAGACATGCATGAAGCAAACAGTAGGGGTGAAAGAACATCTCTTCAATGCTAGAACAGAAATTATGACATGAATCGATTTCTTCCATTAATAATGTAACCTCAGGCATACAAAATCTTGGTGATCTAAGTCTTATGAAAACACTACGAGGATCTCTTTAACAAGAATGCACCCTGTGGTCTTTATGAATCCCTCTATATAATAAATTTTCCATAAAGAGGACTTATATGACTAGCATGTGGTAAGCAGCAGAGTTAAATGGCAGAAACTCACATTGATGATGACTGAGAACTTTCCCAAACCACTCAAGATGTTGTACCAGATACCTGTGTGAGGAAACATTTCAATTCAGAGGTTAAATTAGTTGATTGAGGCGTGAGTCTGATTTAGAAAGCAAGTGAATTGCTGTGGTGTAAATATTATTATAAGATTTTCACCGATATCTTTGGCCCTCACAGCATCTGGTCTGCGAAGCTCCGTGACGAACTTCTTGGCGTCCAATCGGATCTCGATGACATTGTTCAAGAGGGCAAAAAGCGGAGCCAGCGGGAATGAGGCCACAAAGAGCGACACAAAGCCAAACTGAATGACTGCAGAATGGAAAACAAACAAACATGGAGATTACATTGGAGACATTTGGATTACAAACTGGAGTTTGATTTATGTGCGTTAGAGAACTAGACTCATGTCTGCTGTCGGTTACTAGGAATTAAGAATGAAATATTGAATTTAACTGTTCAAAAGTTTGGGGTTGATAAGATTTCTTAATGTTTTTGAAAGTATGTTTAACTAGCCTTATTCAGATCATTGTCAAAAAGAAAGCTGTTTTCTTTTTTAAATATTTTTAAAATTGTAATTTATTCCTGTGAACAAAGCTGAAATTTCAGCATCATTATTCCAGTCTTCAGTGTCACATGATCCTTCAGAAATCATTGTAACATGCTGACTTGCTGCTCAAGAAACATTTCTGATTATTATTATTATCAATGTTGAAAACAGTTGTGTAGGGTTCTTTGATTAATAGAAAGTTTAAAAGAACAGCAATTATTAATAATAAATAATTAATAATTAATGATGTTGAAAAAAAGTTGTACTGACATTTTTGAGCAAAAAAACAAGGATTGTTAGGATTTATTGATGAATAGAAAGTTCATATGAACAGTGCTTATTCGAAATACACTTTTTTTTTTGTCTTTGAAGTCATTTTTCAACAATTTAATGCATTCTTGCTAAATAAAAGGAAGATGAAATATCTTTCAACAACAGAAAAATTCTTACTGACCCCAAACTTTTGAACCGTAGAGCATAGCCAGTAAATAAAAAGGGAAGCAACAAATGATAATAAAAAAAGAAAAGTATATGTCTTCACATATCATATAACTTCTCAAGGAAAAGTTACACAAATCATCATGACAATGGGAAAACCACTACTAATTTGATGTGGCGATTGTTCTAGAAACAGACTCTGTCTTTCTGACTTCTATCATTACCAACACAGGTGTCGAGCACAAAGCTGATTATTTGTCAATCAACGACACATGGAACATAAGCCTTGTGGGAAACTGCATTTCCTTCTTTGGCTTGATTGACACATGGCTTTTTTTTCAGTGCAGCAACCAAACAATGGCTTCGAGAGAGATCAGGCTCGAGGGTATCCTACATAAACATCCATATGACTGGATCTCATTCTCCCGCTCTCACTGAGAATATCTTTCACAGTACGTAGGTGTTGATCTCCCAACAGTGTTATTACTGAGGGTCCTAAGTTCATCTTCAGTTTCTCCTCAATCGTTTCTTTGATTCAAAGAGTCTCATAAGTGTTTCTTGTATGAAAAAAAGAAAAAATAGAAAATCTTTTTTACTTGGCAGCAGATTAAAGCATCTATACATTTTAAGGCGCAGGTTTTCTCACGCACAAGTCTCTGATAGACAGTTATGCAACTCTCTGGCACTCCAGGGACTAAACCGTCCCACGTCAAACCACTCAATCAACAATCATGATAGGGAACCATAATAAATAGATTATCACAGAGGACAATGTTGTGTACCTGCATTCAAATTTATATAGCAAAATACATTAATGTTTTTTTAAGAGATACATGTTTTTTTAATAGCTGTTTTAAGTCAAGTTGTAAGAAATCTATTTTTTGCAAATGTGTCAGGAAACATTAGTCAGCATCCTGTATTCCCAGGTTAACTGGGTTGTATAGATGCAGAATGAATAATAGTAATTTAAGTTTGCATTGGTTTCATATGTTTAACTTTGTTGTTTACCCACTAGGCTTTCAGATCTTTTGCAGACGCCTTCACGTCAACTTACATAAACACTCAGTCAGTTGTGTATCACTGCAAGCCACATGCTAGCGAATCTAGGCCCTTTCCCGACTGTAAACACAGATGTAAAACAAATGCAAGGCCTATCGGTCTAATTCACAACCTCATTCATAATTTTTACCCTTAAAACCCTCACAAACTTAAAAGTTTTAGCGCCTTTCATGAAACTCTGGGGCGTGTCAAATCCAAAGACCAAAGCATTCCTTCGACAACAAACCCTGCTGTTCCTGCCGAAGGGGATGAGTTAGATTAACCAGATGTTTTCTCACAGCACTTCACCCTGAGGACATTTTACTTTCGCTTTTGCACACAGTAGAGTGTCACTCACTCATCTCCATGTATTCAGGTGTGAGTCCGTCAAAAGGCTCCAGGTCATAATCCAGGTGCCACTGTTGGCGGCGACCCGGCTGCTCCACAATCTCCTTGGGGTCCCGCTCCTTATCCTTGAGCGTGCGGCATAGTTTCTTCAGCTTTCTAAAGCGGGATATGAGAGGGAGAAAGAGAGAGAGAGAGAGACAGAATATAAACACACAAACCGTTGCTATAAACTTGACCTAGCAGCCAAAATGACCCAGATTTGATAGTGAGTCAAGTGTCAGGTTTGTTTCTAAGAACTGCATATGATTTTTATGCAAACACATGGCTCTTTGACATGATGTGTGCTTTGTTTATTTTTACATAACTACTATTATAGCTCATAAATAGAGCTGGCGGTTTTCCAAAATGCAAAACAACTGCATTTTTCTTGAGCTATAAACTACCTTGAGGAGATATTATTTTTTACTCTGTTGGCTGCATTTTGGTCTCATACAAAGAAATACAAAACAATCAACCTAGCAACACCATAATGACACAGAATGCCTTTGCAATTTTTAGAAAATTGTTCTTAAACTTGCTAAAATTTACCTTTACCTTAATTGAAAATCTGACAAAAATACAAAGGTACAAGACTGCGAACTACAATCCCATGAGGTATTCCAAACAGCATAATCGAATTAAAAATGATGAAGAATAAAGAAACATAAAACTACTCATTTAAAATGTTGATCGTATATATAAATGCTGTAAATTTGAAGTTAATTGCAAAATATGCATATAAATATATAAAAACATTTAAGCATTTTGAGAGCATAGGGAGATCGACCCGATTATGTCATTCACGGTAAGTGGGTGGAGCTAACTCTGATTAGTGGAATATTCTGTACAGCATCATGGGTAATGTAGTTTTTCAGCACGAATTCCGTAGTCAAACAATAATTTTAAAACTAATTTGAAGTAACGCCGGCTGACGGCTTCAACAGAAACAAATACCATTGATGGTAGCATTTTATTTTATAGCCCTATTCCCCATGTACATACGTACTATGTACTTATTATCACAATTGCAATAACTGGGTAATAACTAGGTATTAACCCTGAACCTACTCATAAACCTACCTTTAACCCATGTAGTTACCTTATATTACCCAGTACTTTCTTACGTAAGTATAATCTAAGTGCACGTACTCTAAAATAGAGTGCAATCCCCATTGATTAACAAATTCGTAGCTCACAGTAAGGATGTGTTTAAAGGTTTGTACGTTAAAAATAATACGTTTCAATATGGAGAAGTTTTTATTTCCGGAACCTGACTGTTGCACTCTACTACTTTGAGTGAATAAGTTCAGTGATCTGGCATGAGAATGTACTTGAAATGGCACGAATCTTTGCCAGACGTTTCATGACTAATTGGTTAATATACCACAGAAAGGAGCATATGGGAAACAGCCCGGTTTGATACACTCATTCACAGAAGACTCGGAAGAACTCTCTGGAAATCCCATTATTGTACACATATGTTCACTTGTGCACACAGATTCTGTTCCAGCCTGGTTACATGGAAAAGAATAAAAACAAAAAGAATGCAAATCTCTAGATCTTGATCTTGTTGATTAGTCAAGCCATACAGATCGTTCTAGCATAATAAATCTCTCAATTCAATGCTATAAAATCCGGGAATACAAACAGCATGACTAGAGGTTCTATATGTGTCTGTTACAACTCAAAAACACCTGAAAATACCTAAAAGAGTCAGAGGATATCACAGGACATTCATCAGTTGGCAGTGACCACAAACAACTCCCAAAGTGTTTGGAGCTATTCCACATTTAAAAACAAACCTCTCATAAACTTCTCAATAAATAGTCTGGGATTTCAGACACACAAATAAAAGGTTGCTTACAGAAGTGGGTTTCAAAAACTCGGAATATTGATATAACGACCCAAGTTGAAAAATCAAAAGCTCAATGTAACAGGATATATTTCACGGCAGCAAACATGCCATGTGATCACAACCACAACATACTTTTGACCCCATTTTTAAGTCATTAAAGTGAATGGAATGTGCCCAGGCATTTCTCCGTGTTCAAGCCTTAGTGTTTGGAGAGTCCTCATCAGTGCGAGAGCAAGACAGCTCACGTTGGACTGGCCAAATATAGTGGACGAAATGGGCCGTGTGGTCCATCCGTCTATAGCTTATTAACGCTCCCAATAAAACCCTCCAAATGCATCTGCTGCATTATTTAGTCTCCAAAACTACAGCCTTTTCCAGCACATTACTTTTTAATGCATGCCTTTGTATCATAAGTGCTTTCCTCCATCCGTGATAAAGCTCTCGTTTACCAGCTGTTGGAATGCATTTGCATTTGGGAATGCACAGTGAGTCACACGCAAACTACTGGTGGAAACTGACTGGTCAACTAAAACAGACTAAAATAAGATGCAGCACGTTTTAAACATACAAGGCTCTGTTTTTAGCATGCACATTATTATAATATTGTGGAATGGCATTGGTCTGTAGGGAGATTAGATCTGTTAAGTAGGTCAGGGATCTCCACCATGGTGCATTTCCACCAAAGTTAGTCCACTTCTGTGCGTTCCCCCCAAAAAAGAAATTCAAGGCAAGTATTTATAAAACTGAAGAGGAGAATGGGTTTGACTTTGTTCTCCCCTCATGAGCCATACTTTTTGATTTGCAAACTACTTGCACTCTGAACAATGTCAGAGGTGAAACTGGGAGATAGAAAGGTAAACTGCAATGACAATTTTGTGGAACATGCCAAAGACCTGTTGGTGCAGTTTACAACTAGAGTAAGGGCAAAGAAGACAAGAGAGAGGAAAGACAGAGGCGCCGTGAAGGACGACTTATTTGGAGTAGCTGTCAATCAGCTCACGTTGAGTTGCTGTTGTAGTTCGTAAAAAGACATTTTGGGGTTGCACGCCGCAAGGAACAAAGGCAGGTGCCATGGGAATGAGTTGTGTGAGTTCATTTAAATTGACCAAAATGCATGATAAAGATGTAGAGATAAAGCATGCAATGAATCATAAATGAAAGTGCATGAAATATCAGATAACTTGCAACCAACTGGATGCGTCAGTCAGAAATGCATGCATCAAAGAGATCTGTGTGAAAATGAAATGGATATAGAGAAAAAAATAAACATAGAGAATGGGTTGTAGCTGGTGTACTTGTGAAGGACGAGGAGAAATAGGTTAAAAAGGGATTTCCACAGAACGGAAAGTCCACAACTCGGAGGTCCTTTCCGCCACCCAGGGGAAATCTCGTCCCAGATTTTTGTAATCGTTCCATATGCACAAGTATTAATGCATGCATACAACACACACAAGGCACCTGTGATGATTTCTTTCTCTGTGTTTACATACTCTACAAGTACAGACTTTACTCCATATATGACACAAACATCAATCACGATGATTTGCATTTTATCTTGTTCATTAATGACGTGATGCGGCACTTGTGCAAACATGTGAAATGAGACAGGAATCCAGCTTATTAGAGTACAAGGAGAGGCATGCTAGAAAGTTTGCCTGCGTGCAAAAAGAGAGTAAAAGGAATTGAAGAAAGCAAAAAATGGCAGAAAGTCATGCAGGAATTGGCGCAGACCATTTGAGAGAAGTCCACCTTACTATCTCAGGATTTCCTGTAGTTATAAACCAACTTTGGCAGGAGCTGTATTAACTGTTTATCTGTAGGAGTGATCTTTCTAAAGTTTCCAGATAGAAAAGCTATTTTGTTTAGTGGTAGAGCATGTTTTATGAGATCCTCTGAGAAGAGCTGGAACTTACGGAATGCCGATCTCAAAGATGTTATTCTGAATAAGCTGCTTCCCCAACATGATGATACTGAGCTGGATGCAGAGTTCAATTAGACAACCACCAGGAGCACACTGGGAAGAGAAAGTAAAAGTTGTTATGAATAGAGATGTACAATCATTATTATTTTGTTTTACAGTACAACTGTAAAATTAAAATACTAATCTTTATTTCATTTTCAAACCTAAAACCACTGAGCTTTTATTTTGGTGGAAAACTCATCTTTGACAAAGGTTAATAAGCGTTTCTCATTACAAGGGAGATGGCTGGTGCAGGTTGGGTTCCCAAATGCATTTTATGCGTGACCCAAACTCAGAACAGATGGAGAACTTTGTGTGAAGCAGCATTTATTATATTGAGCTGCTGAAAACCAAGGAGCATGAGCAGCTTGCTTGTAAAAAGACCAGTGTTGGTGGTAACACATTACAAGTAACGCGAGTTATGTAATCAGATTACTTTTTTCAAGTAACTAGTAAAGTAACACATTACTTGTCTATTTAAAACAAAATATCTTATCTAATATATTACTTGTTTAAATAAGAAACTCAAGTTACTTTGTTTTCCCATTTGTTCATCTCACTTGCATAAAACAGAGTCAGTATTCCTCAAAATGAATAAAAACAGTGAAATGCAAACGCAGAATATTACGCAAACCTGCAATAATTTAATGTTAAATAATACAAATACACTTTATGTATTTAATCTAACTTTATTAACTAATGTCTCTGCTTTGCTTTGACCTTCGATGATCCAATTTAACCATACTAATAAGCAAAAAGTTAAACATCACATTTGTATTTCATTTTTTTGTTTATATTACTGAAGTAAGAGTGTTCAACTTTCTTCTCCTGCATCCGATCCGACGAAGCCATTTCATGATTTATGTTTAATTTCAGTTAATAGTGCAGGTCTAATGTTGAACATGGTGTTGTAGTGCTAACAAAAGCATAGATGCAACAAAAGTATACCGTACTCACCTCTTCCATACGGTAGTCATTGAAGACATAAACGTAATCACCAGGGCGGCCTGCAAACCTGTAAAAAACCCATGAATATGGGTCACTGGATATATCTCACCCCAAGAAAGGAAGTGCCAAGGGTCACATGCCGGTCTTATTTGAAGCCAGATGTTTGTGCTGCAGTCAGACTTCACATTTACAAGAGGCTGAATATGTGCGTGTCTGGGTGCTTTTCTCTTTCTCCTACAATTCACTGTTTTGGGGTTGAACTTGTCCACCTACCTCCCTTTGAAGAAGGCCACGTAGAAGATGGGTGCATAGGCATTCATGAACTTTAGGAGGAAAGCCTTCAGAATCAGACGCTCCTCAAAGTTGGTCTCTGTTTTAGGGATTTCTGCAGACACATGAATGAAATTTATTTGGGATTTAGACAGATATGTTATGGATGAACTGCAGACAATTTCAAAAGCTCGTATTCTGACAAGGATAGTAAAATAGGTGGCTTGGAAATTACTCCGAACATGTTTCTTTTCAGAAACTTCTGTTCAGCTGGTTGAGAAATGAAGCTCTTCAGAAGACCATATGGTTACATTTGGGCCAGGATTACATGTTTTCTGGCGTTCTCTAAATCTTCATCTGCCAAAACAGATTACAGGCAGTGCCACAGTGGTTTTGGCAATAAAATCACCATATTTCATTAACAAGGCAAGCTCAAGAAAGAGCCCAAATTCCAGAAAGTCTGGTAAAACATATTCAAGCATGAATGAATGGTTTTGGAAGTAGGTTAAAGCATTAGGGTGAGACTGTATGTGGTCAGACTTTAAGAGTGAAAATCAAAGAAGTACGGGAAAATCTATGTCTTATTCACGAGATGATAACACATGCTTTCTCCTTTTCCTTCCTTCCCTACATATCCCCAGAGACTTTCATTTATTAAAACGTCTCTTAAGGAAATCTCGGTGATGGCTAACTGACAAGCAAAGTTTTCTTCAGTGTTCCTGGAGTGGCTCAAATCAAAGATTCATGCTTTGTGGGTGAGCAAAGATGGGAGGAAGGACATCCAAAAAAGAGATAAGTTGACCAAAAGTGATGCACATCAACAATACTGGGCTGTTATATGGGTGGCAGTGGTAAAATCTCACCCAGTTCTGTGAGCCAGGCTGCCACCATGCCGTAGATCTCGTCAAGAATGAGAATGACCACCAGATTGATGATGACAGCGGTGGCGGTGACGGTCACTCGGACGTTGGACTTGACATCTGGGTCTGGGCTCATTGCCATGAGGGCGGAGATGGTGATGCGGTAAATGATGACGCTGAACACGGCAGCGCACGTCACTCCAAACTTCAGGCAGAGAGGAACAATAAGCATTGGACGAGAAGTTGGGCAAGTAAAAAACCATTGACTTCACTTATGAAAAAGAAGTGTGCTTAATTGTACTGAATGTGCATTTGTAGTGTACTTCAAATGTTAAAAGTAAAAACTACTTGCAAATAAAGTAATATTAATTAAATAAAAGGCCACTTAAGTATAGTTAACACACTTTTTAAAAGTGCACTTCATATGCCCTCGTAACCTTTAGTTAAAAACTATATGCAACTATATCTAATTCCTTTCACTGATGATGCATTTACGTGTGCAAGGGCGGGGCAACCTGTCACTCACATGAGATCGACCAATAACAAACCATAACCATCCAACCATCTTATAAACAAAATCAAGTCTTGTTCAAGAAGCCATTTCACTTGTCTGTATGTCAAAATAGGGAAGAAAATTCTCCTTCCATTTCATGCTGAGGTTAATAATCTTTTATCGTGCTTTAAAGAAGTAAACTTATTTTGTTGTGGTGACTAACATATTAAAGCACATGTAAAGTAGTTGATTATCATTTTTATTATTAGTGTTAGTCAATATTACATTTAGAAAATGTTATTTTTCTCAAGGAGTTACCATGAACAGAATGGAGGAAATGTTGATGAAATATCCAGGCAGTCTGTCCCTCCATGTTAGCTTCTCATGTCCAGTCTGTGAAGGGAGAGAGACATTTAAGGTGATGGATGGAAACATGCATGCTGGTCACTGTTTGCATGCATGTGCTTCTGTTTTTCTGGGAGCTTTACATTTGAGGTGCTTTTAGAGTGACTAGCCTATTAGCAAGAATAATTCAGCTGCCGTCTTGTAAAAACATGACAACATTAAGGCCATTAACACCTGGCCTTCCTCCTCTAGAGTGAGTACTGTACATTCCGTACATTGTCTACAAGTGATAGATCATATCTACAAAACATCCGGCCAACACGGAGAACCTATTTCAGTGACCAAAACAACTTGAATAGGCCTCTTTTGCATTTAGATCAAACTTTATCAGGCCAAAAACAACAGGCAGCAGTGAAGTGAGGGTGGTCTGTTCCCAATGGGGTTAGTCTTCCTTCATTGTCAAAATTTCGACAGCAGATTCAAACATATGTTCCTCTCAGGAATACGTTACATGACAAATAGCAGAAAAAGTGATTCAGCTTCAGTTCAGTGGAAATCGTAGTGAAATGTATTAGTAGGCCACAGGAATGTTAAAAGGCAGCTTCTGTGTCTTTCAAGTCATAAAAAATGGCATTACAAAAACATCATTACATTTGAAAGAGTGTTTGACAAGCCGTCCGAGCACATTTTTCTAAGGAACAAGTGCACAAATAGTTCTCGCTGTTTACCGTCTCTCAATATACCCTACAGCTTGTCAAATCTGCCCCAATTGGGTGTGAGCAAAAACACGCCGTTTTTGTGTGTTCCTTTAAATGTAAATGAGCTGCTCCTCCCGGCCCCCTTTCCAGAAGAGGGCGGAGCTTTAACAGCTCACGCTTCGGTTGCTCAACAACAACAAAGCTGGAGAATCTCACGCAGCTAAAATGAGAATTGTCAGAGAAATGAGAACGGAGTTCAGCCTTACATTGTTCAAACCAGAGTCGACACTGATGGAGAGACTCAGGAGGAAGTTATAACTTTTAGAATGAAACTGGACGTTTCTATTCGGTTAGTGGATAAATGAATGTAGTTGCTGTGAAAGTTGATTCAACTAGCAGGCGCCATCATGGCCATCTTTTATGCAAATCCAGCATTGAATTAACCCTCAATTGTGGCAACAACAACTCTTCCTCTTCTCTAAAGCAGCCCACCATGGCCTCTCCCCCTATGTTGCATGCTCCTGGTGGCAGGGTTTATGTAAATTTTGGGGTTTGTGACATCAATAACCTGGGAAGAAGCTCGTTCCATACCAGATGTTTGTTGTAGTCCTTAAAAAGCAATTTCTGTAAAGAAAATATCTCCCTTTGAATTGAACTTTGAGATTCGTAACTTTGCAGATGTTGCTCAAACAGCAACATTGCACACTAATTAAAGTTAAAAAAAGTGAAATCATAATCAAGGACCCCTTTATATGCTGGTAAAGATTTAATTGTTTGATATTTAATCAGATGGAACTTTTATGGATACTATTCAGTCATGATGTTGCTGTCTAGCTAGGCAGCTCATTAGGGTTTTGAACAGAGCCCATCTCCTATTTGTTGATGAATGGAGATTTAGAGGGTTTTTCAAGGCCCCGGTGGCAAATACTGTCTGTGTGTTGACACAACAGATATCTACCTCCTGCAACTGGACTCATTATGAGGCAAACAGCACCACCTAGCACAGTGCATGACTAAACCCTGGCACCCAGGATCTTGGAACGTCTAACTTTCGAGATGCCACAGCTTTAAGCTCTCCAGAATAATGAATGTGGGTCACGCAATTGTGATCCACAGGCTCAGCTCACAAACCCTCACCCCGTAATGAGAGGAATTACTGCAGGTCTGCGGTCTCACCGGTTGCTTACTCTTCATTAAGATGCATGATGCCATTTGGTGACAGGCTGCGATCCCCTCTTAAAAATTGAGCATGCTCACACTATAGGACTTTATGTGAAGTTCGTGGGAAGTATCGCTGTATTTGGCACAAAGACAAGCAGAGATGACTGTACAAACTAATGCCACAAATATTCTGTGAGGTGCCACAAGTATGTAAGTACACTGAAAAAAAATGGTGTAGGAATTTTATTTCGAAACGTTTTGGTAAATTGCTAGTAAATTTCTCAAATAATTACAAAGAAATGGCAAGTAACATACTGAATTAAACATGAAATCTTGAAGTAGAATAAATGATTGTATTTTCTTGTTAAACATAATCCAATAATCTTTGTTTTATTTAAGGTTGATTTACAGTGTAGGCTCACATGCGATCTGCACACTTTTTATCCCATTTTCTATGCTGATTTGTAAAGGAAAATCACAAATGGATGTCAATGTAATGGATGAAAATGGATGTAAATACATTAAAAATGTATAAATGTGCGCCATTTGAATTCTGCTGAAATCTGTGGATGTCCGCAGGCGCAGATTCCGTGCAAGCTTAGCAATAAATAATAATAACAAAAGATGCCTGACAAAAGAATGCAGAGGAATGGTATTAATTATTTATGTAATCAGCCTCATAATGAAAACAGTAAAAACAAAAAGAGAAAGGAAGGAACAAAACAGGTGGCATAGTTTTTAAATAATTAACACTTTTTATTTTTAATCTGCAGATTTGATGTGTCAGAAAAGCAGTGAGAAATTATACTTAAGTGAAACAATGGATGCAAAAATTCACAGTTAAACTATTTGGCATGGTCAAGCTACAGTAAATATACTTCAGTATAACATAGTGAATGCATGAACTGAAAAAATGTTTACCTTAAATGCATTGTACGTCACTATGGATAAAAGCATATTCTAAATGCATGAAATGTAATTCATTTTATTAAATGTTGTTTTAGTCTTTGAAATTGACTGATGAAATGAAGAAAGATTTATTTGATTCATTTAAAATATGAATAAACTTATGGATAAATGGCAAGCACAGAAAAGAGTCTGTGAAAGAAACTTAAAGGGATAGTTCATCCCAAAATGAAAATTATCCCATAATTTTTGGGTGAACTATCCCTTTACATTAAAAAAAAAAGTGGGAAGGATGGTTCACATGTGATCATGTGCTTGCGTGATGGTGGGCGGAGGACAGCAGCCCTTGTCTGTGTGTTATATATTAGATATAGATCACTGGATTAATTCAACAGCTCAGTGACTGTGGAGTGGGTTGGGCGCCGCCCCTGTGTACAACAGCTGTCGCATGGAGAATATCGCTTCCTTAAGCTTATGTCAAGATGCTGTGGAACTTTCTTTGTCTTTTATTTTGCCTGTCAAGAGGCTTTTGCTGAAATGTTTCTCAAAAGACGACGATATAAAAATAACGATATCTGTGCATAGAAGTTTTATTATTTCGATTGTTAAAATGTTCTTCACATCAAGACAAAAACGTGGTTCTTTTAAGAACTGTTCACTGAAATATTCTTTGCGGAACCCAAAAGGTTCTTCTATGGCACCGCTGCGAAAACACCCTTTAGGAAGCTTCATTTTTAAGAGTTTATATAAAACTAACACATCAGCAACCTTCCGACTTGTGGCCTTTTGTAATGGGATGATCTCTTCACTGATGAGATTTCATATGAACCTGACATCACCAACATTGATCGGCCCAGCAGACATGAAAATGTCAATGGGCTCAGGTTTTGTTAGCGCATGGTCGTCACACGCTCTTCCACAAACACGCACATACTCATTCGACGACACACTAAGCCCTTTGGGAAATTAGTGACAGGATCACCAGTGTGGGGATTTCCTCCTCGGCCATATGTCGCTCTGCAGAGATGCCGTGTTCACATTGACGTCACTGTACACCCCGTTCTCTCAACCCCCACCCTCCAAGCGTACTGTAAGCCAGAGATGAGAGAGAACAAGAACCGGAACCACACCAGCGCCCACGCTAGCAAAACAAGAACATGTAAGCCGCCACATATGCGTTTTTACACAATACAGAAACATAACACAAAGGATTGTATTTGGGTTAGAAAGACACACACACAGCCTACTAGTGAATATTTCAGTATTTCAAATATAGCTTCTGAGGCCTTTATGAGTGATAAAAGAGGCGGAGGTCCATTAAGAGCGGCTTGACTGAAGATTGTCTTTTGGGCGTCGGGTACTGAAGGGAATAATCTCATGCGAGGCCCATCTGACAGATCTGAAATCCCTTTAAAATACACTCTCATCTCCTTCCAGCTCTGTGCTCCGATCGGAGAAGACCACCAGAGCAGGATTACACACAAAGAAACCTACATGCTTCAGATCAGTAGGGTCATCTTTCTAATAAACAGCTTGTGCAGGAACATACCAGGCCATAGATTAAGTATAGGATGAATGACATTCAAAGCACAGAGCAATTATGCAACATTGTGTTAAATGTCCCGGACTTCCTGCTCAGACTTCAAAATCACCATGACCAGACACTAATAAAATCAGAAGAATCTTCAAATCGCCCTCATCACACACATGCACAATCAGAAAGCAAATGAAACTTGCATAAGAATTGCATAAGATATTAAAGGGATAGTTCACGCAAAAATGTAACCCCGCAGTTCTCGCCCTGGTTGACTACCATAGTAGGAAGAAAAGCACTATGGCAGTCAATAGGGGGCGAGATCTGCTTGGTTACAAATGTTCTTCCAAATATCTTTCTTAGTGTACGGCAGAACAAAGAAATTCATAAAGGTTTGGAACAACTTGAGGGTGAGAAAATGATGACAGAATTTTCATTTTTGGGTGAACGATATCCCTTTAAGTTTTTTTTTATTTATTTAGTACCAAAGACAAACAATTCAAGACATATTCTTTAAAGCAAGGGTATTATCTTAGTTTCAAAAAGCATACAGTTTTTTTATTACATAACTTTTATGGAAAGGCAAATCTGCATAAGAAGCACAATATACTATAGTTTACTTGCTGCTTCTGTCTTATATCTTCTGAATAGCAAAGATTTTCGCTACGACACTTTCAATCTTTGGCCAAAGAGAGTTTTAGTCCATTGGACCCAGAGTGAATATGGAACTGAAGGCAGAATTTATTAAAAAATTCCATCTGCATTGGAAAAGCACAAATAACAACTCAGTTAGAGGTCAATCATTTTATCTTCTCCTCCTGAGCCAGATGCAAACTTCCAGAAAGCAAATGCAACTCTCCTCCTCAAAGATAATGAGGAATGTTCCCTTACTTTGCTTCTGGAGGCGATGAAAACATTTCACTCTAAAATTAGCCACGCAAAGGGTGTACTGCATTTTATTAACAAACGTCACTAATGTGTCCTAAAGATAGCTGCCAAGATGACATAGTTATGCGATAAAGGCTTTTAAAGAGCTGAAGATAAGAGCAAACCCAACCGAGCGTACGAGGGAGTGGGATTCGAGTGTCCCGTGTCTCCATGGAGATGTGAGGACGTTGCTTAATTCAGAGGTTTGGCTTTCAGCCAGGCTTGGAAGGACGCTTGCATAGATCCACAAACGCACTGGAGTCTAGCACTCTCTGCTGGTCAGTCTGTGTAACAAACTGCACTGAATCTAATTCCCATCTCTTAAACTTGCACAACAAGTCTCTATCCTCTCGTAGAAAACGTCAGCCTTTTAATAAACATATGGAGCATGTGTGTTAAGAAAAACAAGCAGACGCATTCTTCTTAAAACTCCCTGAACTCTTTCATCATCTGCTCTCTTTGCAGTCACCTCAAACCATACACACACCATGTGACGCCCTTAAATGAGTGATCAGGGTTTTTTTTGCTAGACTCCAGTATTTGTTGGTTTATTCTACGGGTTTTTGGGGCCTTGTGGTAATACAAATGAGCTGTGAGAAACACGGGGAGCTCTCTCAGCGCTCAGTCACGAAATCATGTGGGCCGTGGTTTTTCCAGTGGCATCCAGCACAACATCGCTTACATAAAGCGGTCAGAAACTGATGAGCATCAAACTCGACCCTGGTGACTGCTGCTTATTTGCTGTACAGTGAATATGTGCTGGATAATATACTGAACTTCTACTTGTTTATAACCCAAATAAAGATAAAGCCACTGATCTGATTTTAAAAACACCACATATCTAAGTACAGGGTGTTTTAAATGGATTCATTAAGATGTATAGTCTTGATTTAAGGTTCTGCAGAACATCTAGGTCAGGACTGACCGTGGGCCATGATATCTGGGACAGAGTAGCTAAACATAAGAATGAGGGAAAAGCGCCATAATGCAAGTGACAAATTTAAATCTGTGACTCTTGGACACAAAGCCCTCCAAAACAAAAAATAGGCTACACATTAGGTCAGAGGTCACTAAATCTGTCCAAAAGTATCCCACATCATGCCTCCTGTGAACAAGATTTAATAAAGAATATAGATGCATGATTAAACCAGAAAAAAAAATCACTTTAAAGTTAAACAAGCCATTAAGCCATGTTTCTTTAGTTATTGCTCACTTATTATACACGGTATTTACCAAATCAAACTGATTTTCTAATAATAATAATAATGAAAAAAAAAATCAGCTGAAGATTTTATGTTTTCTAATTTGCAAAAATCTTTTTACCAAGATACACCATTTACTTCAGAACCAAAACTGCCTAAAATATTAAAGCTTGTTTTCTTATTTAGTTCTTAGTATACTTAGAGAAGTTAATGTTTAAAATATAGAAAGCATTTGCAAATAGCTTTACAAATAGTTTTGCTTCACAATTAAATTTAACTTGTTGGATATTCTTTTTTTTTTTTTTTTTTTACATGCAATTTATAGGCAGATAAATCTGAAATATGACAGTATACAGGTGAAGGATATCATGTTTACTTGCTATTGACTACCTTTAACTTATTTCTTTTGATGATCTAAGATTTGGTGGCACAAACCTTTCAATCTTTAGCAAATCCAGTGACTGTTTCTTCTATGTAAGCCGTCATTGTAGCAGCCTGGTAAACACTTTAATTCCTAGCAGATTGAATTTTGATTTTTTTTTTTTATTATTATTATTTTTGTTTTTAAAAAGTAATCTTTAAGGCCACAGTGAGTCCAGGCTTGGTTTTAAACCAGGATTAATGCTCTACAAACCCTGGGAATCCTTAAGAAGCTTGAACTACTAACACAGTTGGACTCGTAACACCACGCACACACGGAGAAACAAGGCTATGGATGCTGGTGTACCTGTTTACAAGACACATCATGTATAAACTAATAAGTCTTTATTTATAGGGCTAATTTGCCTAATTACATTTCATGCATTACAACTGCCCCAAGAAATGATGTCAAACTGACGAGCATGACCTACATGTTCCAAGCTGAACACTCAAATCTCTGAGGTTCACACCTTATGTGTGAGCAGTAATGAAACCTTCCTGGACAACATATTTATTTACTGAACATAGGTTTTTATGCAGTGAACTGCAGTGTATATAATCTCGAACAGCTCACTAACACATTTGACCTTAGGCAAACTTTTAATGTTGTTACGACGTGACTAACGTTGGGTTACGTGAAGCTAAAAGAGCGAGCTGACGAGGTCTAATTGTATTAGCCCAACTTGCACGTCCTACAGCAAGAGGATTACGCCAGTGAGAGACGGCCACATTTCTCATGCCAACGACCCCACTGTGACCACCCCACCCAGCTGAGGCCCTCTGACAGACACATGGGCCATTTGCAAATTAAACGGGGCTCAAATTCACTCACTAAAGGTGCTTTAAATGTGTGAATGGGTTGTAGGTTATTCTTTCAGGAAATGGTAATATAATAGAGGACCGAAAGAGAGGCGAGCCACCCCTGGTGAATAGGGTGAATAAAAAATTCACTAATAAGCCACTTTTCTACCATCGGGTCAAACTGTTCTCTATGCGTTGCTTCTATTCCGTGTCGATCTGGCACAGCCGGTACGGATCATTTTCCAATGTGGGGCTGATAACAGAGCTCTTTGGAATGTAATACAGATACGTCAGTCATTGCCTTGGTAATGCAAGAGTTTACAGAGGACATGAGAAACAAATAGTGACCGTGTTGTGGAGGATGATCAGATATTTATTATTAATTTGTATTTACGCCTCTAATAGTGTGCTTAGCAAGATACAGAGAAACTGGTAGCCAGGCAACAGACAAGTGACCAATGAGTAGTGAGTAGTGACTTCACTTACATGCATTCTACACTCTAAAAAAATCTTGGGTTATATTTCTACCCAAGTCCTGGGTTGAGGCTTTTGGGTCATTTTTTGGAGTTATTTTTCCAGTGTTTAGGTAGTTTTTGTGTTACCCAGATCCTGGATCAGACGTTATTTATGCTGGGTTAAATAAACAACCAAATTTGCGTTCTGTCCTATACTTATCCAGCCCTTGGGTTGAAAACAACCCTATGTTTTTTAGAGTGTACCTGCACGTGCTGAGAATTCCTTGCTGAGAATGGTTTGTAATCGTTCCATGCCCTACCAGGCTCAGATGGAAATATTACTGGAACCATTCCTTACAGTTCTCAGAACTGTTCAGCCAGGCGGTGGAAAAGTGGCTATAGATATCACCATATTTCCCCAGTTGACAACTAATAAGCAGTAATTAGGAGTTTATTTGAGGCAAAAGTCGTATTAAATAGTTAGTTAATAGTGAGAATTGGATCCTAATATAAACTGTTACTATTTTCTGTTGTTAAATATTAAAATGAGGGATTATCCAATTAAATATGCACTAATTTGCATAAGTTTACAGAAGAGAAACAGAACAGGCTTACTGTATAAAATCATGCAAATTATATCTATGAACAAGAATCCCTGTGAAAACCTTCAGAACATAAGTCGGAACTAAGCGGTGCTAAAGTGGCGGTTTCTGGTTTGGTGCACGAGGGAAAAACTCATTTTGAGAAAACTGCATTTAAAGATATGTTTTGCGATTGAAATCTACAGGCGCAAATAGTTTAAGTGTAATAAAGGTGTATTTTTGGATGATTTCTTTCCGCTACTCTGAAACAAAGCATTTTGAAAAGCCAAATAGCCCAAAATCTCAAAACTGACGAGTGCATGAGAAAACAATGTTTTTATCTGTAGACAGAGTAAAAAACTTTGAAAATGAAGAAAGAGATGGATTGCTGGTTCTGGATGCTGAAAGCATTGCAGTTCAAAACCTTCCAACCTCACAACTAGGGAGTATTATATAGAAACTGTAACACAAGTAGGTGAAAACAAGGCTCTGGAGAGACTGAGGCGAGAATGTGAGAGAGAGAGAGAGAGAGAGAGAGAGAGAGAGAGAGAGAGAGAGAGAGAAAGAGCACCATTTACCGGATTCCCAGCTGCCATGGCTGACAGTAACCTCTGCCTCCATTTGTCCTTCCCCAGTTCCCCGCTCTCGTCCACACCTCTCTCAGGCTGGAACACACAGATCTTAACCGTCACACAATCACTGGCGATAGAGGGCAAAACTCTAGCTAACAAAGCAAATCTCGGTTTTCCATCAACCAGACCAGATCTTCCATTTTTCTTGGGAATCACCAACGCAAAGCGCAGCCTACGAGCCCCAAAGCGCCGGTGCCAAATGCTTCAGGCCGGCGCAGTGCATGATGGGAAGGCTGTGCAAAAGGCCCACAGCATTTGGCACCCCCTCATCTCTGCCCCTACAACCATGGCAGTTCCCTTTTTGACTCTTTTCAATAAAGCATTTGCATATTGCTCCTAAGCCAGAAGCCAAAAGAAAATATATTTAGATCTTTTTAAGTCAGCCATTAATGAAATGCATTATGCATAAAGTAAAAAAAACATCCTACCCACCTCATTTTTGCTCTTCTTATTTTTCTTCTTCCTCTGCCTCTTCTGAAGGAGTATTGTTTCATATTTAGGTCTGGGATGCTCCTAAAGACAAGAGGACAAAGAGGCAATTGCTTTCTACTCCGTGCCAGACCCAGTGGACTGCTGCAGATAGAGGAGTTTCAAACCATTCAAACAGGTCAAAAATCCAGGGCAACACAAGGACACAATGCAAAGTCAGACTCAACATCTCAAAGAGCAGAGTTTCAAACATAAAACTCAAACCTTCGCTTTTTCCTGGCGGGAAAGATTGCGTTTAGAGAAACAACAAGTTAACATATTGGTGAGTCCATTTTTTGGCTGAGACCACACGAGGACATTCACACACAGCGTTGGGAGATAAACTTTAATACTTTTGGATAGAGATGCCACCATTGTGTCGCATCATATATCAGTCAGCATTAGTCACTTTCAGTCGGTCAGTGTCAAACAAACACTGTGTCATTAAAATCAGCTTTTGGCAACTGCGCTGTAGTCCAGACACGCAAACTAGTGAATAACATAATGTGACTGTGTACGTGTGTGAACGTACCTCCTCCTCCTCCATCCCTGTCAGATCCCAACTATAGTTCAAACTGATCTGTCTGCGCTTCCAGTGCTCTAGAAACATGGCAGCTAGAGAGAGAGAGAGAGAGAGAGAGAGATGAGGCGTACAGTAAATGAGTGCTGACAAATATATGAAAAGTGAACCAAAAGATGATTTATAAGGGGCAAAATATCATTTATCAAGATAAATCACATCTCATCTACAAGAAAAAGGGACACTATTCTGCTTGCTCAGTTTAATTGAATGAAACAAGTTAATCCAAAATAATTTGCTCAAGATTTCGTCATGTTCAACCTATTTTCTTAATCCATTTGAGTTGAAAGAATGATTTTTGTTGTGTTAAAGTAGCCTTATAAAACTGGGAACACGATTTCTACTTCCCACCATGCTTTGCATTGGGCTGGATAGGGAGAGTAAGTGATATTTTATACATAAAATAGGGAAACGTGTTATTTTTTAGTGCTCTATTATGTTGGTATTTAAAAGAGTTTCTGTAATGTTGGTGGTTTTCAGGGTTACCATTGTGGTGAAGTTTTGAAATAAGTAGCAAGTAAGTAGCAGCTTTAATAATAATAATAAAAAGCAAGTGCTATGGGATGCTGTGGATGAAACCAGAACCATCTTCTGACTGTAAACACCTAAATTGTATGTGCAAAGTTTTATTTAGTTTGCTTGTTTGTTACTTTGACAAGTTTAGTTGGGTGTAGTTGATCCTGTATGAAGTATTTGAGTAGAGATAACATGTGGAACCACCATTTATTAATAATTTCGTCATTATTTACCAACTTTCAATTACAAATATGTATGATAATTTTTCTTCAGTCAAACACAAAAAAAAATGTTCACGATGCTCTTTTCCGTCCTATAAAAGTAGTCCACATGAAGTGTACTATATAATACAAGTCTTCTGAAGCTGTTCAATAGCTTCAGTTTTAGTTTTCATTCACTTCGATTATACTTAAAACCTATAGCTATGTAAGCAAGTAAAACTAGTTTAGCCCTCAAAAATATACATTTTTACAAGTTTGGAATGACATGAGGATTACTAAATCATGACAGAATTTTTGGAGGGTGAGCTATCCCTTTAAATCCTTGCAGCAAAGGCCTAGACAGTGTGTGTGTGCTTTGAAACGGCATCGGATGGCTAATCAATACATCTCAGCACCTACATATGAACAGCAGTCTCTCTACACACTGCTGGGGGTCTCTGTATGAGTAATAATGTATAGCTTCTGCTACCCCACGCAGGTGCCAAAGACGGGTCGCTGTCAGGAATTGAGCAGTTTCACAATGCTTCCATCAACCAGGCCCAGGGACGCAGGCAGTGACAGAAAGAGGTAACACTACTCTCTGGCCATTCAACATCTCTTCAACTCCATCACTATGGAGACTGCAGCACTTCTGCATGTTAATGCTAGCCGCTTGAACTGGTCTCATATTCAACAGGACTAAATCAAGCACTTCAAGTAAATAATATACAAAAGCGGCTAACATCTAAACTAGGACAATCATTGACGTGCTCAAAAACAAAGACAGAGTGCAGGGAAATGGAAAGTTGAGATGCATTTAAAAATATGCATTTATTTTGATTTCTCTCTTCACGATTTTGTCTGCCAAGTCTTCAATAATTAAATTCACATTTTGAATAATTTGACACCCCTAAATTGAATGCTGATGTATGAATTGTAAGAGTATGAGAACTCATCATGTGTCATTAATGGAATAAAACAATAGACATAAAGATAATGAAGCGAGAGGATTTTGGGTCGTACCCCAGAGGGACATGAAGATGGCGAAGAACACGGTGGCCGGGTTGTCAAAGAGATGGCTGGCACGCGCTGTCCCACACGCTGAGCTCAGATGCCAGTAGTCACATGCCCGATCGCAGAGGGGACACATAGTGAAGTTTTGATCCTCATCACACATCTCCTGGCTGGCAGAAACACACACACATACACACATAAAATTAGACACGGCCATGCAACAGTCCAACGAAATAAATTAATTATGGCCCTGATATGGTGCAGCGTGTTCATCCATCAGCGTGGCCCAATGTCTTAAGTATCAATTAAAAATGCAACACTATTTCATCTTGTGACCTTGGAAAAGGTGGCTGCACTGGACAGAAAAGTTCACTGCGGTCTCAAAATAAAATCTTCTGGTTCACTGTGTACTTGCACAAGTACTGACATTAAAAAGAATCACAATATTCCTTGTGCTCCCCTGCGATATTTCAGCCACAAATACATGCTGAGCACATTCTTGCAATTCTAGCATAAATTAATCCCATGAATCAGACTCAACAACATAAACACCAGAACTATGTTCCTTGATTCTAATTATCACTTTAATATCAGTGAAATATAATAATCACAGTCAGTTACTCTCAACCTGGCAGCAGTGGCGTGCCCACCCACAACAGGGACCCGTGCCCAGCTCTCGGTGGGCTTTACTGGCACGTACCTAGGTATGTTAGTTTCCACAGTGGCCCAGCCGTAGAAGAACACGATAATGCCCACCACAGATGCAGGAATCAGAAGCTGGGTATAGACACCAAGCCAGGCAAAGTAGAGACCTATCTTCTCCCCAAAGTACTTCCTAAAGGTTACACAGAAAACATTGGAGAGTGCATTGCATCAATGAAATATTAATCCAATTATATTATCCAACTAAATTATATTTAAATGTATTTTTCTTATCAAATTCACCTGTAATCTCTAGATTTCTATGCAAAAATTAAAACGTGTAAATTATTATGAATGAAGAATACATGTTTTTTTCCTTTTTTCTCAATTCTTGTGATTTGATATCTGGTCATCACAGGCCAATTTTGGCCAGCATGCACTGATTTTGGGCATCTCTGATCTAAAGCAATACATCAAAATGATTTGACAGTTACCTGATAAGATCAACAGGCTGATACTTGTAAAAAGCACCATATCTTGCCCATTCATCATGTAACAGCTGAAACAAGTACAAAAAAAAATACAGATTTTGACTACACTCTCCCTTCTGAATCATTGGAGAGAAAAAAAAACAACACAATAGCAGCATACTTGTCTGTCGTTCTTCCCCTCGGCTTGTCCAGTGGGGTGAAAGTCTCCCTGTAGTCATACAAAAACACATTTCAAGTCAGCCTGACAGGAGAAAGAAAGTTCAGAAAAATCCAATAAAAACAACTCACATCGTGCAGCGGGAATGCTGAGTCATAAACCCCGTTAGCTATCAGCGTGCTGATACCTGCAAGGCAAAAAAGAGAGCGCCTTAAAATACTCGACATCATCCGCGGGAATAATGATTGACTGCTATGACTTTAAAGTGACCCAACTTCATTGCTTTTGGAAAGCTGGCAGCCCAAGTCCTGGAGGCGGAAGACAGCTGACATGTAGAACACAGGCTTTAATCAAAGTAATTAATCAGTCCTCAAAGGAACGACACGTACGCTCTGGTGATTAGCCCTCAATTAATAAAGTAACTCCCCAGCAACAAACTGGAAAGACCACCACTATACCCACCGCCCCCCTCTTTCCACCTCAATGGACCCGGCTTCAATTCGGATCCCAATCCCAGAACTTTATGACCCAATTTACTCATGAAATCGAGTGAGAGAAAGTCTGAGAAAGGGAGGGGTACGGACAGAGGACTAAAGAGAGCACCAAGCCTTCCCTTCTGCCGGATAGCCTCAATCTCCCAATTGCCCCCAGTGGTCCGTCTGTGCAGTGGCTTGGTCCAAGGGAGCATATGGCATGGGCTTGTGTTGCACCCTTTCCCAACTGCACCGGGCCCACATCCAAAGCTCACATTCGGGCCCTGGCTTTCCTGAGGATTCCCTGTACACTAGGCTGTACTTAGGTTATGGATTAACATATTACTAACCCATAGTTTGGCAGGTCCGTGCGCAGGCGGTGCGTCTAAGGATTTCATACACCTGAGACAGACAGCAAGAGAGAGAAAGGGTGAGAGAGATACAAGCAAACAATAAACCTGTAAATTGTTCTAGGAAAACTCCCGGTGGAATTGGTTTCCTAGAACGGTGCCTAGAGACGGCAGTCTCCTGCTGCTAGCAAATAACTTTTGTTCGCTCTTGTATATCGTGTTCTCTTCTCAGCAGCCAAAGAACACGTATCACATTGTACCATTCTGGTTGCACAGAACTTTCATGAGCAAAGCAAACAGACTCACTATTCGGCTCCTTGTGGCATTGTCGAAGAAGGTGTCCTTTGACTTGATGTTGTACCTGCAAAAAGGCCAAAAATAGCGATGATGAGACTTCCACGACTTACACAGATTCTTTTGGCAATCAAACAAATCCTGTCAAGTCCTCTAAGAGAGGAAGAAAATCCCTTGCGGCCCCTGATGACATTTAACCCCACATAACCCCAACCACACCAGGCTCTCACAGGTGGAGCTTGTCCCGGGAGAAACAGTGAGAGAGGAACTTGGTGCGGCTGTGCTCTTCTTCCTGATGGGGCACTTTGGGCTGGAACGGTTGATTTAACTTCCGCCACACTTCGTTCATGGTGGCGGCCAGACCTTTTTCTTCCCTCAACTCGTAACTCTGAACAAGAGACAATTTGTTTCATGGTCAAAATCAGCAGCAAAGCATCAGATCATCAGTCAGTATCATTCTTTTGTGCTTTTCCCTCTCTCCCTTACATACATCAGAAAAACACTATATAACGCAAGCAGGGACTTCTGAGGGCTTGTGGAGAACTCACATAAGGACATCCCAAGGGACTTGTGTCTGTCTTGAGACTAAGAGAAAGCTCTGCTGTATCCTACCTTCTTGGTGGGCACCTTGATCTTGAGAAACTCTGCCTCTCTGCTCAACACCTGCCAGGGTGCATGTAGCCGGATGAAGGCATGACCATGAGCCTTGTTCTGGGGAAAGAATGGAAGAGAAAGGCTTTGACATACTGCCTCCATGCTGATTTGCATAATTTTATGAATCAGGGAAACTAAAAAATAAATCCTAAAGCATAAGCAAAAATGAAAATTCTGTCATTAATTACCCTCGTGTCATTCCAAACCTGTAAGACTTTTGTCCATCTTCAGAACACAAAAATCTTTTTAATGAATCTGAGAGCTTTGTGTCGCTTCATAGACAGCGACACAACTGACACTTTTACGCTTTGAAAAGTTCATAAAGAGATTAATTGAGCAATGGATTTTGGTCTTTAGTTTGTGTTAACTGTAAAATTGTACCTTTAGCGGTATAACAACTTGTCATTGCCTTATCTACCCCTACAGTGCGTGCATTATTATCTTAGAGTTGTAAAATGTACCCTTGAAGTACTATTATTAACCTTTTAGAGGAAAATAATGTACAAAAATAGTGACAAGCTATGGTACCCTTTAAAGGTATACAGTTTTATACAGTGTGAGAACTGCATTTGTGCAAATTCTTAAATATTTTCATTACATGGAAAACAAGAAAATAACGAAATCCAATACAGGCCCTTTATGCATTCTTGTAAGATTTTGGGTCGTAGATTTTAAAGTTAAAGAGTACAAATATGTTACTTGAGTTCCAAAGCTGTCTAAATGATCTCTTTTAGGTGAGGCTATTCTAGTTTCTACATTCAGTTACATCAGCCTCATGCTAACAAATGAAGTGTTTAAGTGTTGTCGTTATACTTTCATATTTTAATCACTAATATGCAGTGCTGCCCACTTGCCTCTTAGGTTTCAATAAAAAGTTTTTGAAATGCATTTTACAGTCATTTAAACATACTGTGAAAATTATTGCCAGTGCTAATCGACAGCATGCCACAAACACATAAACTGAAAATAACCCAGAATAGGTAGTATCGATGTCAAAAGAGGGACTAAAGAGGGACTATATATATTACATAAACTTGGGGGGTATGGAAATGATCTCTTTTTGCAAGTTGTAGCCATGAAATACAACACTGAAGCTACGTTGTGCCCATACAGAGATGACAGTAACTGTATCTGTCTGGCAGTGGTCAGCCATGCCATCTAGAGAAGCATGTGTTAAGAAGAAAGGAAGATGAAACTGAAAGAGACATTGGGATGAGATGACAGAAAGAGATGATGGAAACCTGAGGACATCCTCACCGTCCCCTGCGTTCCAACACCACAGGTGTTTTTTTGTGCACCCTCCACACACACACCCACACCCACACATAGGAGAGATAAAAATAACATGTGGATCTGAGAAGGTTAATTAGGATAAGATATTCCAATTAGTTCTTCATCTCAGCAGGGTAAGGCAATTAGGTCGATTTGAGCACAGTCTGAGCGGGAGCCATCACTGCAGAAACCGGCTGCAACTGACATTTGAGGGGCTCCCAAAGAACCGTGAACGGAAACGGCTCCTTGTGGCAGGTTGAGCCCTGCTTTTGACATTTGGCATAATTAACTCAAGCAAAGAGTCGAGAATCAACATCTCTGATTGGACGTAATCCAGAGAATTCTTTGATCACACCACAGATGCAAACTCTATCCTGAAATTCGAACTGAAGTCGCATTTAAGTCACAAACAGTCTGACTTGAGAGTCAACTCCACAATTAAAGACTTACGAAGAGATTCTAGGTCTACAAGGAGAAGACACTGTTCAGATAAAAGTCTCTTGCGCATGCTGTAACTCTAGTGATGCGCTCATTTTCTCCTGTATTACACTGCAGCGCTTCAACATGGTGACTTAAATCTTCAGACTATCTGTACACTGGAAAAAAAGATTTACATGATTTAATCTTGTACATCGGTCCCACATGATTCATTTAAGTTAAAAAATATATAATTTGCTCATGTAACTTCAACATCAGTCTCAAAGTGAATTTCATATGGTTCCCTGACATTATTCAGTCATTCAATTTCATATATTGATTCAGCAAATTTGATTTCATATATTAATGTCTCACAACCAAATAAAACTATACTAGCTAGTTAATAAACTTTTAGTCAGTATTAGCACACATTATCATCTTAATTAAGTACTAAGAATTGAATGTAGCCTCAACAAATCTAATTTAATCTATAAAATCTAATAATTCCAACACAGTTAAACAATAATCCACATCAAAACACCTAAAATAACCCTTAATTTCAACAATTACTCTCTCTTGATTCAGACACATACAAAGCATGCAGGGAACTAACAAGTACCACCCACTTTCAGTTAATGCAACACAAATCATTCATGTAATCCCAATTCAAACAGATTAAGTAAACTTCACTTTCATATATTTAAGTGGATTGAACACAATCTATTTAAGTTAGGAAATAATATATAGCAATTGTGTTGCTTTAGCTCATTTTAATTAACTAATTTGAACAAGCAGCAAAAATCTTTTTTTTTTCATAGTAAATGCATCATGCATGTATATTCCCATTATTCCCAGCACTAGTCAAACCCCAAAAGAGATCCCACAGAGAAGAACACAGCAATCACTAGCTAATGCCAAATTGCAACAAACTACAGGGCAAGTCTTCTCACCACATTTTCCCTCTGGTTTTGTTGTTTTTAGACTTGTATATTTATTGCCTCCATAGAAAGTCAATGTTGTACATCAGACAGAGGCTGTTAAGACAAACAAACACGCTGCCACTGAAACATGATACCAGCGGCAGTGATGTCCCCTTGAGCATTGAAGATATTCAAAACAAAACTTCACTCCCTATAAAATCAATCCACTAGGCAGCTCACGAATAAAACAATAAACCAAAACTAGCCTATTGTAAAACTCCTGAAGTTATCCGAGACGGCATATCCGCCAGAGTGATAGTAAACTGTAACAATGTGCCGAGATAAGAGGAAGACCTCAAGTGAGACATGGTTAATGTGTGACTTGACCTGCTGTACCTGTTCAGGCTGCCTGCAATCAAACTTCAGTTACCGGCTGAATAATTCAGAGTGTCTGACTGCAGGTACTTGTAGCGGTCACAGAGCACACCTCGAAAGAACCGCCTGGGACAAAACATTATGTAATGATGGTGAACAGACAAAGCAGGAGAATAGTGTTGAATTAGGGTTCAGTGACCATGATAATGAAGATGATAAAAGTCATCATGACAAAGCATGTTACTATGGGCACATCTTGCCACCTTACCAGGCTTCCCATGGGGAAATGATCCTATAGAGTGTATTGTTTAATACCTCAATGTTATGCATGATAAAAAACAACCCAAATTGTTTTATAAACACAATTCTAAATGATCTGAAACACTCAGATGATTAAGCCAGTGCTATAAAATGGGGAATCTATCATTTACAACAATGACAAGTGGCATACCGTTAAATTTAGAGCAGAAATTTTGGTCCCTTTCAGGCTAGGGTACAGTTAACTCAGTGTGCTGTCAAAGGCTGGTTCTCAGCTCTTCTGTGAGAGAGTAGACAATCACTACTATTACCAGCCTGATAATCTTACTTGGCTTCACACCGCAAGCATTCAGTCTAATCACCCTACAGATGAAGACACACGGTACAAAACAATCGCAAAGACAGAGACGCACAATAAGTGTTTTCTGCCATAGTCTACAAGACAAGAATGCATGTCAACTAGCTTTTTAAGTAAACAATTAGGACAGTTCACCTACAGTAATTCCCCAGATACAATATAAAAACAAGCTCACTAGCAGCAGATGAAGAAGAGTTCATCTGGGACCATTAATAATACCATACAAATTCAGTCCTATTACTACATAATGGGCAAGCTTTAAGCTTACATAACAAAACAATGATATGTGGATGATTCCCAAGTTGGTCTGATGCCCTGTGAAATAATAACTCTGTCCAATACTAGGTGGCATAGTGGGACTTGGAAAGACTAACTAGCTCATAATTCACACACATACACTATTAAGTACACAATCTTTAGGAAACCAAATTAGAGTCCATTTTCACAGTCAACATCTTATTTCCTAAGATTTCTTGGCTATGGAGAGAAACGGACACAGATCACGATTGATATTGTTTTTGACAAGGCGCACCTCGACTGATCTAAAGCGACAGCTTTTTTCTGTAAATCAGCACCAGATGTGGCCCTTACAAATATCAAAAATCCAATTAGATGCATCTGGCTAAAGTAAAATCAATTGATAACACTTTATTTTACACATGTTACATGTAGTTACTATATGGTAATTTTGCGTAATTACAGGCATCTAATCCTAAATCACAGCCTAATCCAAACCCCAACCCTATAGTGAGTTCATGTAGTTAATTCTTAATACTCAGTCCTTAAATGTATAATTACACTGCAACACCTTAAAATAAAGTGTAACCAATCAATTCATTCTTGAATGAAGGCATGTACATGCATGATCTACTCAGCTTCCACTCACCTCTTTATCACGCTCAATTTCCAGCCCAGCGTCCTTTAAATTGCCCTCGAACTCCTCTCGGATCATGATTTTCTCTCCATCGGCGGGGTCCGGGGGTCCGACGTCCACCACCACCTCCACAGGTTCATCTTTCCCTCCCTCTGGGTCTTTTTCCTCCACTCCTAAAGGATAGCTACCATTGGAGATGGTGGACAGTCTGTGTTGACTAGGAGACCCCCTGACGAAGGCACGTTTTCGGTAGTGGTACACCAGCACATAGTCCACTTTCCTTCGGCCGTCAGCAAAGTACAGCCGTTTGCGAGGGTCCTGGTCCACGTCCATCAGGCTATTGGCCACCTGAACAGGTGAGAGGAGAATACAATGTACCCAGGCTCAGTGTTCATCAGCTGTGTGTGTGCATATCAAATTCAACTCAGAAGAAAGGGAGGAGGGAGTATGGTGAGGATAGATGTAGGTCAGACTATTGCTTCTTAATTTGGCTGCTCTCAATACAATTTAGATTGAAAGTGTGAAGGCAATAGACACCTTTCATTGATGCCATCTATTTCTGGGTTATACTTCATTCAATTTACTGTCTGTAGAACTAAAGCAAACCTGCTTGAGTATCGTTATTAGTATTCTAGCAGCACTGTTCTTGAGAAATCAGAAGCATACTCACATGTATCTTGTTGTCACTTGTCTGTAGCATGTTGTCACACTTAAAGAAAAACACAAAAACAAGATGAAACTGCAACAGCTCCTCGGCGAAATTGTGTATGTTTCTGGTGGCATGCCCGTTTCTGATGTCACCCTACAGAGACGCCACCATCCATCTTTCCCTGTTTATCCATCGATCTCGCAAAGCATGAAATCCATCCGTCTGTCTGAGTTTGGCACCGCTGACTGGGAAAGCTTTGCTTCACGCACAACAGAACGCATCTCCGCAGAAACTTCTGATTTGTCCCTGACTAATTGTCCCTGGAGGAATACCTGCACGTCTCCAAGCGCCAGAGCGCATCATTACGCGCCGGAGGGGCTTGCGCGCGCGTGTAAAGATGGAGTCGCCAACAGGTTGAAAAAAATCTGCGCACATCCGTTTAATACATGAATCGTTCTTTACGAAACAGCGCTTGCTTTAAAGCGTATTATAAAAGCTTGAGTGGGGCTAAAATCCCCCATACGCACAATGTGCTTGCTCTTACTTGAAGAAAAATATATTTATTTGTGTTAGATATTGATGAAGTAAAACATTTGTTGTTGTTGTTGTTAAAAGAAATTATAACAAGGTTGTTGTGAGTAAAAATCATTTAAAAGTGATATAGTGTAAAATAGAGGTTCCATATAGAATTTGACACTTTTATGCAAAAACTTTTGAGAGAGCAAGATATGTTTTTACTTACATATTAAGGACAGTAATTCAAAATAGTAATTTGAAAATGATGATTACTAATAATCACTCATTTGAAATAGTTTAAATTTCGGTTACACTTTGTTTTAAGGTGAGTAGTTGCATTGTATTTACTCAAATACGTACTGAGTAATATTAATTCAAGCACATTTACTTACTATAGAGTTGAAGTTAGGGTCAGGTTTGGTTAGGGTTAGTTACATGTAATTATGCGTTAATTACTTGTAATTTACTGTTATTACTCTTGTATTGTGTATCTACGTCACCTTAAAATAAAGTGTTACCAAAATTTGTTATTAATTTCAGTCACATTTGGCATTTCATAACATCTCCAAAGTTCAAAATCCTCCTTTTCCTGCTTTTAGTAAACAGACATCTTGGAGTACAGACATATTTCATAAATTAATCTCCATTGTGATTGGGACCACTTTGCACCTCCATTGCATCAAATCTTTTGAAAATTTCATGTAGTTTTTGCATTTTGCATCTTTTTCCCCTGCCATCCTAGCAGTGTACCTATTAAGATAGTTTCAGGGATCCTCACTAGCAACAAAAATTTTCATGTACATCATGTTACCATGGTTTTGTTTGTTTGTTTGTTTGTTTTTGACCTCCTGGATCAGGGAAATTTTCCAAGACACAGAGACAAACAGGTGGTAAGGAAAGTTGTTGTGGTGGTGGTTGTTATTATTATATTGGCATCCTTTAGACCCTACATACACATAACACACAAAAAATTATTAAATTACCACATATACTACATGTTCAGCAGGCTACTCACATGATGCCGAGACTCTTCAATGGAGTCAACATTATCATCATCATTAAAGGTGCAACTGGTGGAGTTCATAACTTCAGTCTCAGATATTTCTCTTAAATCACTGCAGATAGAGGAGGACTCACTCAAGGCAGTGCTGACCCCATTCAGAACACAGTTATGCACCTCTGTTGATGGGAAACGGTGAATTTGTAAACTCAATTAAAACCCATTTAACAGTTATATTGATCTTACTTTGGCAATGTGACCACACAGAATTAAAGATACACTTCTACCTCAAAAGGAGACTTAAAAAGAGATTTTTTCCTAACTCTTTGATTACAGAAAAAAATGCATGTCTCTGTTCATAAGCAGTACTCAAGACCAATAACAATTCAAAAACAATTAGCTGTATTTTTATTTCTTTAAATATCTATTCTATATATATAGGCTATATACTAGGCACTCTTCATTGGTAGCATTTTGTTGTCCAGACAATGCGCAACCATTGCTTAAAAGCTTCTGGTGCGCTTCATAACTAATGTCAGGAGCTTTAAAAGCGCTGTCAACCCATGTATAGCCAATTATTTGTGGACAGGGTTTTTCATGACTTACCCACATACGAACGGGATCCATTCACGGCCATGTCACCGGCGAGCTGAAGCGCAATCAGGTATGGGGCGATTGGAGACAGTGAAGGCGTAAAATCCTCTCCAGGCTTTGGCCAGGCTTAATTTAATACCATGACTGCTGGAGAGAGAGAGGGCTTATGATAGTGCCAAACTTTAACTAATTTCCAGGACCTTCTGTCCTGGGTGAATAAAGCCCACAAACCATCCAATTCCAACACAAATTGTTGTCTTCCCAGGACTAACATATTTTGCCTACACTACATTAGGTGTAGTATCTATCCATCTATCCATCTAAAGTTGTAAATGCACTTTTTCTTTTGGAAATGTTAAAGACATTATTGAATTGAAGTGTATATTTTGGCTGATGCACCTGCCCCATTCAGGCTGCACACTAAAATACTAGGCCCAGCAGCCTTTAATGTGTTGCGGTTTCATACAGAACATCAGAAGACCAGTAAAACATACATTTGAACACATAATTATCATGCTTTTCCTGTTGCCAAGATACATTCTATATCTAGGTCTATAGGAACTCTACACATTCAGATGTAGAATTTCCTCCATTCAGAAGCGGTTCTTATACCCCTCAAAAGCTCACCCACACAACTGCTCTCGATTTGCTTGATTTCCTCTTGGAAACAAGAATGGGGAGTATGTCACGTTTAACTCTTCAAAAGCCTGCCTGTTAAATCAGCCTTGATGCTCTCATTCTCATTTCACACCTTTTACTTATAGATATATGTATGCTTTACTCACACAGGTCTGGAGGGTACATCTAGCCCACTGGAAAAGCAGGGATTTGCACTAGGAAATCATAATTTTTATATGTATGTATCTTAATCCATTCTCTATACAAACGGTGGGAGGTTAAGGCAAGGTATTGATCAAAGTCAACAGTAAGCAGGCAAAGCAACATGTATACAGTGGATTTATGTGTGTTTGTGGAGAACATTGGAACATACACTACCTGAGGATGTGGGCATTGATGCGATATTAGCGCTCTCTTGTGGTTTTAAGTTATTTGTTCTTTGATAAATTCATCAGAATTTTAGCAGTGTGTGCCCTCATGTGGTCAGTAATGAACATTGCATCCTAAATATCGCTCACATTTTTCTATTGCATTTAAGTGCTGTTATTTCAATAAAGATACAAGACTAAAATTTCAGAATTTGTATCTGTAAACTACATTTAAGGAAAGTAGTTTTGTCTGAGAACCACAAGAGGGCGCTGTTAGTGCTGCATCCTCACCACAACTATCCTCCAGTGCCCTGCACTCAAAGACCTTTTTTTTTCCAAAACTCTTTGTGCCAGAATGAATACAGAGTTGTTTTGAAGAGAGATCCTTTCACATAAGGCCTCAAATCGACTCTTCTTTTTCCCTTTCCTTTCTCACTCTCTCTTTTTCAGTCAGTTGAAGTTCAAATCCATTTAAAGAAATGTCAAGGAAATGCTTAGGCTAAATATTATACATATCCACAGTACACTCGGGTGTTAATATTTTCACAATCATTTGAGTTTTCCAAAGAACATGTGAAGAACATTTTAACAATCTAAAACTGTCTCATGCAAATTAAAGAATCCTTTGTGGAAACATAGATGCATATAAATAACCTTTGTTTAGAGTAATGCACAAAGTTTTAAAACCTAATTCAAGTACAACAGTGTAAAAGTAGCCAATCCTATAGAAAAACTGTGGACTTAGCAACACAGCTGTGAAAAATTATGCACAAGATTATTATTTTTTTTTTAGCAAAAAGAGGATGCTTAGTTATTCTCTGATGTAGATTAGATGTGGCCATGTCTCTGCTCTGTATGTGAAGATGTGCACATATTGCACTTCCTGTTGTGCTGATAAAGGTCAAAATGATCAGTTAAAATTTTAAAACAGACGCCACAGAAAAAGGTGCAAAGTGCCATTCTGATCACAAGACAAGGCAACTCCTATCTTGGTCTGTGAAAAAACTTGACTGTCTAAAAACAAGCACAGAAGACAAGACATGAGAGGACAACTTTGACATATCTACAAATACAGTACCAATCATCATTTGAGCTGGGTAGTAACTGATTACATGCAATCTATCTAACGTAATCAGATTCCAAAAATTAAGTACTTGTAATTAGATTACACTACATTTTAAAATACTCGTAATCAGTTACTTTTCTGCTGATAACATGTTATTCTCACAAAGGTAGTAAATTATTCATAATTCATTGATCCCACTTTGTTATGTTACACTTTCCTTTATACAAAACTTTAAGTCCTTTTGTGAAAGGTTATGAGCCAATTATGACTAAAAAGTGTGCAATGCATTGCTTTAGCAAAAAGAGGATGTTTGGTCATTCTCCATGACACAGATTAAATGTGGTCATGTCTTTTTGCTCAATATTGGAAAATGTTCAGACATTCCATACAGCCCACAGGCATGAAATAGCAGTTAAAAAAAAAACAATTTGATTTTAGTTTTAACAAAACCAGGCGTTGTTCACTCAGTAGCCCTTCTCAAAATGAAATTACTGCTGAAATGTCACTCTGAGGTCAAACAGGTCTTGTGTCTGCAGGGAATTAATCATTTGTGTGCAGAGACCGTTGCATTTAATGAGCATCTTGGATGCTGAGGTGAGAAACTCTGTGACTCAGTTCTACGCCATCTGCCTTCTTAAGGGCTTGGTGAAGTAAATAGACATTCAATTTGACTTCATTCCATAACTGCAGCTCAATTATTCAGAAGAGTCCCTGGCAGTGTGATTGACAGTCATTGTTTTGTGGTTGCTGTGGGTGACGTGCATCACCGACAGAGATGGACGGGTGTCACAACAACACTGCGCTGCTCTGATCGTGACAATGGGCTTCATTGTTCCTCAACAAAATTGTCATCCTCACTGTACTCGCCTCTCCACAGAGCCGGCACCACCAGCTTTAGGAAAAATCAATCAAAGCACAGAACTTCTATAATTAGACAGAGGACAGACTTTGTAAACAGAGCCGAAAACGTTCAGTGAGGAAGCGACCGTGAGTAATCATTGTATAAGGTAGCAGCACATGTTAATTATCTGCATTAACCGTGTTTTCTATAAATGCCACATGTGGCGTGCAGTGCTTTTAGCAGTTTAGCCTCTGGAGGAAACCACAACTGACTAATTTTGGCCTGATGTTGGCCTGTCATGTGGCATCCTGTAGCTCATATCCGACAGAGGAAAGTGCCTTCATGAGAAACTTAAGGTGTTTGACAAATTTACAGTCTGCTGTAAATGTAATCAGGGTTATTAATATAACTGAAACAAACTAAAATCATTAAAAAAAAATAATAATTTCCAGACATGAAATTAAAATGATAATATACACATAAAATCTAATTCAAAATATTAATAAAAAAAGATGGATAAAAATATTTTTTTGTTGTATTTTCCAGTACAAATAACATTCTGATATCAAGATATAGTTACTTGAGAAGCAAAATGGGGGGAGGGGTAATTTTCCTGAACAAAATGATCAAAATGAAGTTTTTGCTTAAAAACAAGAAGAAAAAAATCTGCCAATGCAGTCGAAATAATTTTTGTTGATATTTTTTCTTGTTTTATAATGAAATGAATTGATGTAGACCTACCATTTTACTTTATCCAATATGTGGGTAAAATGGCCATACATGGGTTTTCCCATTCAATGCGTTGTATCTGTAATAAGAAGTGTAATAATGGTAGTAAAAGTTGGCAACATTTTCATAATAATATATAATATTTCATAGGAATGTTGATATTTTCACACCACGAATGATTTTCACACCACGAACACTTGCACTAAAAAACATGCACTACAAAATCCTCCTGCACTGTTCCTCTGCCAGCTGCTCGACTTACAATGTTTCTTTTTGCACATGTACAGTAGGTCACACTTTTTATTTTTTTATTTATATATATATATATATATATATATATATATACAGTATATTTATAAAATCAGTAGGATAGTTCAATGTATAGGTTTTTGTTGTATGCCTGTATATAAGTAGCACTGTGGTCCTGTGAGACACGACATTTCGTTCCACTGTATGTCCCCACATGTAGCGGAATGACAATAAAGCTCAACTTGAACTTGAACTTGAACTTGATATGCAATTTCTTTCCCTATTCACTTGTTGTGTCTCCTGAAATGCCTGATAAACATGATTTAAGTCCTGGTGTCCTCTACTGAGGGCATGAAATCAATGCCCTGTTGAGTGTCATATTTTGATGACAAACTCCATAACATTTTCCGGAGATGTTGATTTATAATAAACAATTTGAAAATTTGTCAGATTTAAATCATAAATACAAAATGTTATCATATGTCCATTAGAGTGCTAAATTTGATAATTCAGCCATTTTAAAGACCAAGGAGAAGTTGTTGTCTTGGTGAAACCTCCAAACATTTGATATATCTGAAAAGCTCTGAATGTGCTCTTCACAGCACAAACTGTGACATGTATGATGTCAGTGTAATTCACTAAAATGTAAAGTCCTCGTATGAGGACAGAGAGACCCAGCACACAGAGATATGTCACAGAAAGGTGCAAAATGCCATTTTAATACTTTGATCACAAGACAACCCCTATCTTGTCCTGCAGTCTGTGTGTGAAAGAGCTCCTCACTCTAAAAACAAGCCCAGAAGACAAGACAGGGGGGTCATGAGAGGACAATTTTGACATCCTCACTGTTCGAGTACATACAAATGCATTACTTGTTAATTATTTCCTAATGAACATAAGATGATCGTCAAGTAAAGACAGAGAGAGAGAAAGACAAGTGAACATTACAGCTTCTCCCTTTCTCGAATGAGAGGTGGGAGTTTACCGATATAAACAGTCACTTCCCATCAGGGCAGCAGCATTGAGACACAGACCAGCGACACAAGACAGACCTTTGGGAAATTAAACTGAAAACAACAACAATTTCTGTTGCGGTTTGTTTGACTTATAACCTGGATTTACATCATGTCTAAGTCAGGTCTGTCCAGTGGAGAGCAGTGCATCAAATACATCCTATTCGCCTTTAATTTCATATTTTGGGTAAGTTTAATACAGTTCACTCCTGGATGTTTATTTATTGCCAAAAAACTGTATCACAGCTCGTAATGTTTAATATAGACTTGCTATTCTGTCTAACCAGTAGTGAATAAAGTTCATATTTGAATATTTTTCATAAATCTAAATACTCTTTGGATTATTAAAAATAAAAAGCGCGACAAGGATATGTTAAACGTTTGTGCTGAATTTATTTGTCATCTTTGATTTCGAAAAGCCGTGAAAGCTGTTGTAGCTACTATGGCGAAGGCTAATTTATTAATTTTGATTACGTAATGTGATGTTCAGCATCTTGATTGATGAAAACAGTAAGTTGGTATATGATCGCGTATTTGTAATCTTTTGTCAAATATGATTTCTTCATAGTATTCCCATCGCTAACTAATGATTTTTTTTAACTTCTTTGAACGTGTTTGTTTTTCAAAATAAAAAATGTGAATCGACTCATAGCTGTCATTAGATTACGTGACTGGGTGTCACCGCGGAAAGTTACCACGTTACGTCAGCACGCACTAATTAATATTCATAAGATAACGCTTCGCAATAGTGGGATTTAAAATCTCGAGTCATGGGCAGCTGGTAAGCAAAACATGTTAAGAACCTAAAGACAAAAAATATAACTTCCTGCCATTGTTTGTTCTTTTAACTATTTTAACTGTTTTTATTTTTAAATATTAGTTGAGTAGTTCACGAATAGGCAAGATTTTAGACAGAAATGTGAAAACGAAGGGTGGTATTTTGTTCCTCATGCTAAGACGAAGAAGTAGTAAACTTTCGCATACCTGTTGCTAGGCAACCGCATCACTAATCCATCCCATAAATTAGGGTAAATTTTGCCCCAGTAATCATCATCTCACAAAGAAAGAAAGAAGGACTAATATTAGGCTACCTACATATAGTCAATAAGAATAAACAGAAATATACTAATAATCGATATTAGCATTGTTTGATAAATTTGGTTGTTTTGAATATAGAGTAAGAGCTTCACCTGGAAACTTTAATCCAAATGAATTTGCATTGATTAAAGTAATCTGATCCCCAGTGGCTTGATCTCATAAACTGTTGGACTATTAAGATTTGTCTTCACCTACCACATCCATCCTTAAACCCGTAAAGCTTTACAAATGAAATATATAGAAAAAAAAAATATATATATATATATATAGTCAGGAAGAATTTAAATGGAACAATTTATTGAACCTGTAGGCAAAAGATATTTTTTAAAAAGTCTAAAACAACAACAAAAAGTTTGCATATGTATTTTTGTATCATATTTGATTAATATATCAGGCTTTTATGGCTTTTATAATATGACATAGTGAGAACATGGAACTCACACTTGAGGAGAAAAAAACAACAATTTTATTTGGAGGCCCAAAAATATGACATTTGGTGCAGATGTTGTTATTTATGTGGCATAAAAGGCAGTATATCAGTCATCACTCCAAATATGTCTTAGTAAGGTGATATTAAGTTGTTGAAGTTATGAAATATGAAGTTATTCTCACATTTACTTTATAAAAAATCCATAAAGATTCCACAGCATAAAGACACGTGGACCTGATGAAGGTGGACATTTTTAGAAAAGAACTTTTACTTAATATTAAACATAAACTCTTAAAGCATATGCAACAGGTTTTTTAGCAATTTATTTGATTTTATAGGCCTTATAATTGCATTTATCGAATATGATAAAGCAGACTTTAAAGAGTTAATGTGCTGTCTCAGTTTCTAACCCGTCTCTACACTTAAAGAGAGAAAAGGTGTCAAGCAAAGGGACAATAGCTGTGTTTTGACTTCCCAGTGATCCTGAGGGACAGCTCGAGTTACATGAAAAGTAAAACCTGATCAGCTTGTGTTGATGCCATTTTGGCAACTAAAGCAAAATATAGATCTTTAATATTTTTTTTAACTCCATTTATGCGGTCCTGAATTGTGTTAGTTGAGTTTTTCTGCATGACTGAGCAGCAGGTAACCTCCTGTCTGTGTTCTTCCTCTGTAAATCTAAAATGGTTTGCCCCTCCTTCTTTCTGCTCTGACAAAGACCAGGTAGGAGGGTGTGGCCTGCTGGAATTTTTTTTGGTTCACTCACCCTGTTTTAAGGTGGGAAAGAAACACGTTTCAGGTGCTCAGTATCGGGTGTTTTCTCTTGAAACTACACTTACTTTTTAGTCATGGCTGCTGGTGGAGGACTTCAGTGTATCAAATACTTGCTCTTTATCTTCAACTTCGTCTTCTGGGTAGGTATTTTTCATCATTACACGAGCACATGCTATTAAAATGTATGTTGGTGGAGTAAAAAGGTAACATACTTACACAGAAATGTAATTGTGGCTTGAATGTGGGGTGGCGAGATTATAAGTTTGATAAGTTGCTTGTTTATATGTTTGTTTGCATGCCTGGTTGGATGTAGTGTATGGCAAACTTTGTTTGTTGAGAGATTCGTATCATGCTGCGTTATTTTGTCTACAATATTCAACCTTGAACAAATTTGAGTTCCTTGTTCTCAGGCCTGTTTACTATATGGAAGATGTGGTTGGTTGTTAGTGGTTAGATCATGCATACAGTCCTCTTGATGTACCTCTAGTTTATAATATGTGGAGTTGTCAACCATTAACTCCTCTTTGGTTCATGACTTTTATTTGAGCCTGTTGAAGACTGAAAATGTGTTCAGAATAACCTGTATAATGCTTTACCATTGTAGATGCAGACCTCTAGAATATATTTACCAATAACAGCAAAAATAAGGTTGGGTCTATAGCATTTATCTTGTCTTAAATTGGCCATTCAAAGTGACTTTAGGATTTGGGCCTGGTCTTAAGTTAGCTTTGTGGTGAGTGAGTAAACTAGCAAACACTAAATCCACCCATCAGTAACTCTTGTGGTGTGTGTGGGTGGAAAATAGACGGGATCAGTTTGGGAATCTTTGAGGGACAAGCCTCCACGCCCCTGGCATTGACTCACTGTGACTCATCTATGACTGAATTTTCCAAAACGCAAGAAGTGCCAGAGGTGCCCGTGTGTGTGTAAGAGTTCTTTAGTGAGATCTGGTTTAACTAGTATGGTTGGTTTCTCAGTATTCATTGCGTCACTTTGTCAAAGCACCCGTGAAAACGCACTGATTCACGTTGAGCAGAAATTCTTAGAAGTTAAATGAGAATGAAAAGTTGAACCTGCTTTTCCATGTGTACAACAATGAAACACGAAGTATGTGTGGTGTGGATCTTTTTCATTTATCTGTTTGGACTGAGGTGCGTTTGTGGGCTGTTGATTAACTTTTGGCTGTGAGAAAATGTACTAGATTGTAATCGTTTCTGTTCCTACATGTCACTCGTTACTCATTCATGGAAGCCACATTACAGTGTCCTGGGATTTGCTGGAGTTGGTCGAGAGGAATTAGAGTTTCAGCATAGTTTTGCATATCTCTTTCTCAATGTAGTCTAGCAAGATTATCAGGTTGGTCTGTTTTTTTATGTTCTCCTCCACAGGGCCTGTTGAACTTCATTCTCTCAGGGGAAAAAGAATGAAATACTTTGTGTTGAGTGTCATTTCCTGTACGCTCCGCCCTTGTAAATAATGCCATGCTTGGCCTGCAGCTATATTTCCTCTATAATGTGGCTACTCGGTTTGCCAGTGTCTGTGTTTTTAGGTGGCACCATGCAGACTGTGTTTTTGGTCTGGCCGTTGTTCAAACTAAACATTTTCTGGGATATTTTAAACTGTTTTGTTTGTTTCCACAGCTCACAGGTACAGGAGTTTTGGCTGTTGGTCTCTGGCTGCGTTTCGATGAGAGAACTAAAGGACTCTTTACTCCAGCAGATTCCCCATCTGTGTTCCTCACAGGTGAGATTTGGCCATTCACCAACTAGATTCATTAGTTCTGAATATCTTCTCTGTGGATGAGAAGTCCACCTTTATCTCCCTACACCATCGTACATTCTACCTTTATCGCCTACGTGATCCGGTCTTTGTAAGTTGATGTTTGGGTAGGAGTTATAATGGTAGTCATGGGAACCAGCCACACCTATTTCCAGACACCAGACCATCTGTCATGTGAATGGTGCGTCATGAACGCAACCATAACATGAAGTGAATGAAAGGCCGTTCTGGAGCGGTAAATGAGATGAGTCTTTTTGGCTTGTCTACAGATGATCGTATTAATTTAATATAATATAATAAATATTTTTAATATTATATTATGTATATTACAGACACTCCTGGTCAAATGTTTGGTGTACTTAAGTGTGTTTTTTCTAAGCTTATAGAAAAAAAGGACAAAAATACAGTGAAATGGTAAACTTATGAAATATTATTACAATTTAAAAGAAGTGCTTTCTATTTTTTTTTTTAAACATAATTTATTCCTGTGATGGCAAAGCAGAATCCAGTCTTCAGTGTCACATGATCATTCAGAAATCATTCTAATATGCTAATTTGATTGTTTTTGATCAAATAAATGCAGACTTGAGTATGAGACAAAAGCACTCCATCTATTTTTCTATGTTGTGTTTGTTTTTATGAAAATCAAAGAGTGAACTCCTCTAGTTTTGGAGGCTCGCAGAGAAATGCCACAAAGCAACAGTCAGCGAATTGAACTTAAAACCGGAAACCGACACCCTAATAAAACGTGGCTCCGATTTTGAAGTGTGAAAACCACCTAAATATAGAGAGCTGGATGTTGTGTTTCTGTGTGCGTGTTTGTTTTTTAAGAGGCAGGTTGGTTGAGTTATAATGGCAGTGCTGTTTTGGAGGAGGCTGCCTTTGGCCCACACGATGCCAGTTCTCTGCCCCTTGCCATCATCCCTCACAGAGATGCCTTTCTCCTCCTCGCCAACAGAACCCGCATTGTTTGCTCCCGTCCCACCTCCTTTTGTTTTGCCCGGTTTATTTTCCGTTGTCGAGAATTGACAGAAGAATGCTCGCCTCCACTGATCCAAACAAACGATAAACTCAGTTGGAAAGTGTCCAAGTGCCTGCTAGAGTTTTCGAAAGAAATTTGAGTGACAGCGGGCAGTCCTGCAATGCCAAACATCCTAATGACAGACTGTCCAGAAGAACGGCTGGTGTTTTAGCATTTCTACGGATACACCACAGTACACTTGTATGGAATCTTGTTTTGCATATTTTGCTTTGCATAGTTAATTCTGAAACCATTAAGAGGAAGCTAAAGGGAAAACTTGTCATTTCTACATTAAGCAATATGTGCAGCTGTAAATAAAAAAGATTTCACAGACATGGTTTAGATTAAGCCAGGGTTAGGTCTTAGTTCAATTTGGACATTAAGTAGCTTTTATAAACGTGACTTACAAAAAAAACCATACTGGTGTGAGTCTTGAGACAAAACAATGGCACTGATGTATTTTAAGATATGTCCGTGCACATTGCTTTCAGTTAAAACCATTCAAACATGTCTTTTAGTCTGGGACGAGACTTAAGCTTTTTCTGTGAAACTAGGCATATGTCTGAGAATAATACAATTTACGGTAATGCTCGTATTTTTTCACTAATGAAATGAGACTAATGTAGAGGTACAGGGGAATAAGATGTTTTGTCTTTGTCTGTCCTCAGGGGTGTACATCCTCATTGTGGCAGGTGCCATCATGATGGTGGTCGGGTTCCTCGGGTGCTGTGGAGCAATAAGAGAATCGTCATGCATGCTGGGATTGGTGAGTCCTCCCAAGTTCTTCTACAGCACAAACATTTTTTTGTTTGTTTTACATTCGTTTTAGGGTGTGTTTACATGACACCAACAACCTACATGTGCGTTTTGGCCATTTGTTTACATGACAATGAGCCAGAAAAAAAAAACTTTTGAAAGTGTTTTTTTGAAAACAATACCAGCAATGTCTCTGTCTAAACGACAAAATTACAGTTTTCACAAATTCGCGTTGTCATGCGCATGTTTATTACGTGCTCAGTTTATAAGTGACATCGACATCTACTGGTCTGGCAGTGTTTAGTCGTTTGCACTGATCCGTGTGAGCGGGGATCGCTTTGGCAACGTTGTCATCTGTACGCAAAACTTTTCAAAAACATAAAGAACGTTTCAGTGCAACATTGTCGTGTAAACGCACCCTTGGGTTACAACGGACATGGGTAAAAAGGGCATTTGATTTTATTGTCCTATAAACCACTAGATGGCACAAACTTACCGCAGCACTTTCCTAAACATCCATATTTCACTGTGCACAGGGAAATTTGGCTGATCCTTGACACAATGGCTGGTAGCAGCATAATAAACCATGAATTTGATTTAATTATTTCCCAAATGTTACGTTAGTGAACAGAGGTCTTGTTAATAATTTTCAGTTTTGTTCAAGGTGATTTAAATAAACAGTTATTATACTATATAGTATAGTATTTTGAGTAGAAAAAGCACATTATTTTTATTTTTGTTTAACATTGCTTACAATTCATTTACATTTTTTTTTTGTTTTAATTTTGAAATCAGGGTAATTTTGAACAGACCACATGAATATTCACATGCACTTTAGAGTGTCTTTACCCCCCAAAAATGACCTTGTTTAGTTTTTGCTGATGTTCTTGTTCACCTCATCTCCCTTTTTCTTGCTGCCTCCAGTTCTTCGTGTTCCTGCTCATCATTTTTGCTGCAGAGGTGGCCGCTGGAATCTGGGGATTGTCCAATCAAGAAAAGGTGGGTGACATTCGTACTGTCTTCTTCTGTTACTTATTCATTTTCTCACAGTGGGTCCTCTTCATTCTTTCTCTCTTCCTTCTCAGGTCGTGAAAGATGTCCAAGAATTCTACACGCAAACATTCGACAACTACAAAAGCAGTCAACAGGAAGCACTGAAGGAAACGCTGCGAGCAATTCACTATGGAGTGAGTGTTCATTTTTATGGTTCATTCAAACCATAAGGGCAAAAAACGTTAACGTCAAAAAGCTTAATGTTAATCTGACTTTTTTTTTCTTTTTTTTTGTTAAAGTTGAGCTGCTGTGGAAAAACGGGAACGGGATTTGATGGAGTATCTGACATCTGTCCCAAAAAGGAGGGACTTGAAATCTTAGTCACAACGGTACCAGAAACTCAATTAATAATTTAATAAACTTTTTTTTTTTTTTTTTTTTTATACAAAGTCTCTTCAGTTATATGTAATGTTTTTCCCATGTACCATATTTACCGCTTTTGTTTCTGCTCCAGAGCTGCCCAAGTGCTATTCACGACGTCTTCACCTCTAGGCTTCAAGTGATCGGAGGCGTTGGCATTGGCATTGGCGTGATCATGGTGAGTAGATGCTTCTGTTCACCTGAGGAGATTCTTGGGCAGATAGCTCAGTGTTTCTTCACACCTCACTCTGGTGTCAGATATTAACCGTGTCTCTCTCCTTGTCAGATCTTTGGGATGATCTTCAGCATGCTGCTGTGCTGCGCCATCCGACGAACCCGGGACATCGTATGAGCTGTCCTTACCAGCCTGTCTTCTGCTCTATATTTATCTGAGTTTTTGAAGCTGTATGTGTGTGATTGTTTGTTTGTTAAATCACTCCTATAAACTTCTAACAAAGCCCAGCATTAGTCAACCAAAACTCCAGAACTGTTACATGTCCTTTATACACTGAGTGGAACAATGAAGTGCGTTAGAGGCTGCTTTTAATTTCTTTGGTGTCTCAACTAATGTTCATTTGCCTCTTTGAATGCACTTGCAAGCTTCTGACATTGTTTTGTAACGTTATACGTGGTTTATTTTATGTACTTGTATGGGTGTCTGGAGAGACAGAGTAACACCTAGTAAATTACCATTAAAGTTGATAGCTAATTGACTGAATGGTAGTTATTTATTTATTTTAGGGAAACCCGTTGATTTGCATTTCTCTGCAATTAAGGCCCTGTTTACACCTGGAATTAAGATGCTTTTTTGACAACACTAAATACAGGTGCACATGGGGTCTAAATCATTTTGCGCTTGTCCACTTTCGGCCACTTCCAGAGGAAGTTGACAATGCATTCGATCGGATTGGTTTCATAGTGGAAACGCTCATGTGTTCGAACAGCCACAAAAGAAGAGCAAAAACTGAACTAATACGTAAACATTATGGGAAGCGCGCTAGCCAGACGGGATTTAAATTTTGTCGGCTGAAGACCCAAGCACAATGTTCTCTCACCATTCCTGATTTCTAACACACACTCACAGCGTTCGGCCGGTCTTGAGGCTGTCAGAGCAGAAATATGGCTTTCACATGTAAGTTGAGCAAGCTTATTTTATCAGTTAGATTGAAAAAGCCCAAACGTTTGCCCAGAAACCCTCCCCTCGAATAAAACAGGACAGAAGAGGTTGAAAGTGGACAAAAGAAAGAGATTAAAACGCCAGGTGTAAGCGGGAATGTGTCTCACTAATTTAATTGATCCGATCGACCAAAATGCATCATAACAGCAGGTGTAAACGGGGCCTGAGAGTAGTTTGTGTTAAAACACCTTAAATAGAGTTTCAGAAAACCAGTCTGAAGGAATCAATATTTATTGGATTGTAAGTTTTAAATGATTGGATAAATAATCCAAAAAACAGTCAAATGAGATATAATTAATATATATATATATATATATATAATTAATTGGCACAAATCTACATTTTCATTTTTTGTTTTTTGCCCTTTTTTCCTTTCTTCTTGGTGGCTCCGGGCCAGCCAAATCCTCTGAACTCCAAGCAGTCCACTGCATTATGGGAGATGTAGTAGATGTTCTCCATGGCAGCTGGACTCAGAATATCCACATCTGACTTTGTGGATTTGGCACTGACTGACCTCTTCTTGGTGGAGCGCTTTCTTTTGCTCTTTTTGGCAGGCTTGGCACTTTGAGATCTTGACTTCTTGGTGCCTGAAGGCTGTAAAGTTCTTATGAGTTTTTGGGAAAGAATGGAAGAGATTTTTCTCTTTTTGACAGTTATCAAAATCTAAAAGTAGATAGAAGTTAAACATTTCTTACCATCATTTACTGCCTTCCTCCCACACAATAGTTATATGCTTGAATGCTGTGCACTCAAAAAACCAATTGTTTTGACCCTCATTAATACAAGTAAGAAAATGCTTTAGGTTTTGCTAGATTTTAAACTCATTTAATAATATTTTCTAATCTGCTTTAAGAGAAATTCTTCTCAAAGGCTGCCCTACCAGAGAGTTGCCGTTCCTCTCCAATGTGTCCCTCTGATATGAGGTCTTTTGTTGTGAGCTGTTGTTTATCTGGGGTTGTCCTAGTGACGGATCATGGGAGCTTGTACATGGGACTCATCTACCAACTGGTTTTTCAGGTCGATCCGGGATGTTTTTGTTGTGACCCTCCCACATGAATCTGTCCTGTTTCAGTGCATGTGAGAATAACCTGATGCCTGATCATTTAGTAAGACTTTAGAGTGATATTCAGATACAGAGTTATAGGAACTTTCCTGAAATAGTCTAATAATTAGAAAGATATATAAAATAATAATAAAATAATTATTACAACAATTAAATAAACAGAATAAGAAAATCAAAATCTCTGAGTTGCATATAAACATCTTTTTTTGTATTACTGAATACATTTGTCCCAAAAGTAAAAAAAAAAAAAAAAACCTAAAAAAAAAAAAAAACTTGATATATTAGTAGATGAATATATTAATTTCAAGGATATATATCTGGCAAACATTAAAATACAGTTGACTATTTATGTAAAAGTATTTAACGAAATTATATATATTTCTCAAATGATTGTGATTGGTCCATACTAATCTTGCGCGGAGAAAAGCATCGAGTACTACGTTAAAAAAAAAAAAAAAAAAAAAGTACATGTGCTAACTAAACGGTGAAGATTTCAAATCAGATCAATTCAGACCAGAATCAAACCACACGGCTCAAGAGGACAAACAACATGACAATCGGATATAAAGGTACAATTTACTTGCATAATTGGGCCTTGTCATCAACCTTACGAAAATGAACCAAGGTTTTATAATTAGATTAAAAATGTCGTAGCCTAACCATGTTTTTATTTATATTTATAGTAAACTATATTTATAGTTGATAAAAGTGGACTCCAGCTCACAACTGATTGTCATGCATACAGGTAGTCTATTTGATGAGGCAATCTGTTACTATTAACAAAAAAAAAAAAACGGTTTATACATTGTGTTCAGACTTCTCCTCACTTTTAGCTAAACTTGGTAATCTCCCTCTAAAGGGAGGGGCTCTGATGCAATTCACCTATTTCACCACAGGAGGGCGTTAGTTGCTTTTCGTTTTGTATTTCTGCTAAACAAACGAGGTACTACTACGAAAATTCAGAATTATATAATTAACCTCTGAGGCGAGTTAGGGGGCGAAAGGCAATGTATTTAACCTAGTTAATGTAATGTTCCTTTGATTTTAATGCTTTAAAAATATGTGTATTTTATCAAATCACAAGATAGATGACAGCAATACAAAATAATGCACATATATAATTATTAACGTTAATAATTAAAATATATTCTTAGATCTGTGAACTTTTCCGCAAAGAATAATAAATAGTATTCAGGCATCTTCTCTTTAACCTCTCCCCTCCAACCGTTATACTGTCTTCACGTGCTCACATAAATACGAGTTTCCAATGTTAAAATTGCACATGAACGCCCTCCCATTTCGAAATTTGAATGAGCTCGTAATCACGTGAAGAATTATCAGTCTGCTATGAGAAGGAGCGCTAAAGTAAACCCCCCCCTCTATTCAATTTTCCCTTTCACATCACAACACTGGAGAAAAGTTGTTTGCAACTTCCGGTTCACGGGGACTTTAAGCCTTACGCCTTTTTTAGCTAAACTTGGGAGTCTCCCCCTAAATGTAGGATCTCTGATGTAATTCATATATTTCTCCACAGGAGGGCGATCAGTTGCTTTTCATTTTGTATTGCGGAGCGTTCTTTAGTTTAGAGCAAAAGCTTATAAGCCAGCTGAAAAACTTCCGGGGAAATGTCTCTTGTTTACCATCATTAGTGCAATACTGATTTTATAGTCAGAATATAGTTACTTAAAAAGTCAGGCCTAGCCTATTCAAACGTAAGATGACATTAAAAATAAATAAATAAATAAAGGCGTAGCTAACGTTACCTCGTTCCTGCTCGGCTAAATTCAATTCTACCATCAGTTTTCACACTTTCGTGTGAAAAGCGTCAACAGTTAAAGATTTATTGTTCACTTTATTTTATGGTTCATTGAATAAAATGTGAGTTTTCACAAGTGTGCAAAAATGATTAAGCTTGAGCTGCACTGTTTTTGTTTCGTATAACATTTTGTGAGTACTTCATACTTCACCTTGACATAATGTATTTTAAAACCTTGTCATTATATAATGTTTAATATTTATTCAAATAAATGCTCCTCTGCCGCCACCTGCTGGTTATATTGGTAATTAACATCTTTTTTATTTTTAAATAAAAGTGTTTTCTAACAAATATTGGATTCCTACATCTTGGAACGTTTTACAAATGGGTACTGTTATGACTGTTTCTTTTGATAAAAGTCTTTGTATTGTTCTGTTTTCTTTTTCTGTTGTTTTGGTCCGCTCTCTCATAGATTGCCTGGCTGCGTCTGACTGGTCGCTCTATTAAGGCGGAGTCCTATAAGAACTCAAGCTACCAGCAGTCGAGGAGCTCATTGTTGGTGTGAACATGAACGGGTTCTTGTAGAAATGTTTTTATTTCTGTAAGAGTCATGTGTGAAAGCTGTTTGACAGCCTATTTAAACACCACTGCAAATCGAGTCTAATGAACTTAGTTTCGCCCTCCTGTGGTGAATTTTGTGAATTACACCGCTGCAAATCGAGTCTAATTAACTTAGTTTCGCCCTCCTGTGGTGATTTTTGTGAATTACACCGCTGCAAATCGAGTCTATTGAACTTAAAGCGTTTCGCCCTCCTGTGGTGATTTTTGTGAATTACACCACTGCAAATCGAGTCTAATGAACTTAAATGATTCGCCCTCCTGTGGTGATTTTTGTGAATTACACCGCTGCAAATCGAGTCTAATGAACTTAAAGGTTTCGCCCTCCTGTGGTGATTTTTGTGAATTACACCCTGCTGCAAATCGAGTCTAATGAACTTAAATGATTCGCCCTCCTGTGGTGATTTTTGTGAATTACACCGCTGCAAATCGAGTCTAATTAACTTAGTTTCGCCCTCCTGTGGTGATTTTTGTGAATTACACCGCTGCAAATCGAGTCTAATGAACTTGGTTTCGCCCTCCTGTGGTGATTTTTGTGAATTACACCGCTGCAAATCGAGTCTATTGAACTTAAAGCGTTTCGCCCTCCTGTGGTGATTTTTGTGAATTACACCACTGCAAATCGAGTCTAATGAACTTAAATGATTCGCCCTCCTGTGGTGATTTTTGTGAATTACACCGCTGCAAATCGAGTCTAATGAACTTAAAGCGTTTCGCCCTCCTGTGGTGATTTTTGTGAATTACACCGCTGCAAATCGAGTCTAATGAACTTAAATGATTCGCCCTCCTGTGGTGATTTTTGTGAATTACACTGCTGCAAATCTAGTCTAATGAATTTAAAGCGTTTCGCCCTCCTGTGGTGAATTTTGTGAATTACACCACTGCAAATCGAGTCTAATGAACTTGGTTTCGCCCTCCTGTGGTGAATTTGTGAATTACACCGCTGCAAATCGAGTCTAATTAACTTAGTTTCGCCCTCCTGTGGTGATTTTTGTGAATTACACCGCTGCAAATCGAGTCTATTGAACTTAAAGCGTTTCGCCCTCCTGTGGTCATTTTTGTGAATTACACCGCTGCAAATCGAGTCTAATGAACTTAAATGATTCGCCCTCCTGTGGTGATTTTTGTGAATTACACCGCTGCAAATCGAGTCTAATGAACTTGGTTTCGCCCTCCTGTGGTGATTTTTGTGAATTACACCGCTGCAAATCGAGTCTATTGAACTTAAAGCGTTTCGCCCTCCTGTGGTGATTTTTGTGAATTACACCACTGCAAATCGAGTCTAATGAACTTAAAGCGTTTCGCCCTCCTGTGGTCATTTTTGTGAATTACACCGCTGCAAATCGAGTCTAATTAACTTAGTTTCGCCCTCCTGTGGTGATTTTTGTGAATTACACCGCTGCAAATCGAGTCTATTGAACTTAAAGCGTTTCGCCCTCCTGTGGTCATTTTTGTGAATTACACCGCTGCAAATCGAGTCTAATTAACTTAGTTTCGCCCTCCTGTGGTGATTTTTGTGAATTACACCGCTGCAAATCGAGTCTATTGAACTTAAATCGTTTCGCCCTCCTGTGGTCATTTTTGTGAATTACACCGCTGCAAATCGAGTCTAATGAACTTAAATGATTCGCCCTCCTGTGGTGATTTTTGTGAATTACACCGCTGCAAATCGAGTCTAATGAACTTGGTTTCGCCCTCCTGTGGTGATTTTTGTGAATTACACCGCTGCAAATCGAGTCTAATGAACTTAAAGCGTTTCGCCCTCCTGTGGTGATTTTTGTGAATTACACCGCTGCAAATCGAGTCTAATGAACTTAAAGCGTTTCGCCCTCCTGTGGTGATTTTTGTGAATTACACCGCTGCAAATCGAGTCTAATGAACTTAAATGATTCGCCCTCCTGTGGTGATTTTTGTGAATTACACTGCTGCAAATCGAGTCTAATGAACTTAAAGCGTTTCGCCCTCCTGTGGTGAATTTTGTGAATTACACCACTGCAAATCGAGTCTAATGAACTTGGTTTCGCCCTCCTGTGGTGAATTTTGTGAATTACACCGCTGCAAATCGAGTCTAATTAACTTAGTTTCGCCCTCCTGTGGTGATTTTTGTGAATTACACCGCTGCAAATCGAGTCTATTGAACTTAAAGCGTTTCGCCCTCCTGTGGTGATTTTTGTGAATTACACTGCTGCAAATCGAGTCTAATGAACTTAAATGATTCGCCCTCCTGTGGTGATTTTTGTGAATTACACTGCTGCAAATCGAGTCTAATTAACTTAGTTTCGCCCTCCTGTGGTGAATTTTGTGAATTACACTGCTGCAAATCGAGTCTAATTAACTTAGTTTCGCCCTCCTGTTGTGATTTTTGTGAATTACACCGCTGCAAATCGAGTCTATTGAACTTAAAGTGTTTCGCCCTCCTGTCGTGATTTTTGTGAATTACACCGCTGCAAATCGAGTCTAATGAACTTGGTTTCGCCCTCCTGTGGTGATTTTTGTGAATTACACTGCTGCAAATCGAGTCTAATGAACTAAAGCGTTTCGCCCTCCTGTGGTGATTTTTGTGAATTACACCGCTGCAAATCGAGTCTATTGAACTTAAAGCGTTTCGCCCTCCTGTGGTGATTTTGTGAATTACACCGCTGCAAATCGAGTCTAATGAACTTGGTTTCGCCCTCCTGTGGTGATTTTTGTGAATTACACCGCTGCAAATCGAGTCTATTGAACTTAAAGCGTTTCGCCCTCCTGTGGTGATTTTTGTGAATTACACTGCTGCAAATCGAGTCTAATGAACTTAAATGATTCGCCCTCCTGTGGTGATTTTTGTGAATTACACCGCTGCAAATCGAGTCTAATGAACTTGGTTTCGCCCTCCTGTGGTGATTTTTGTGAATTACACCGCTGCAAATCGAGTCTATTGAACTTAAAGCGTTTCGCCCTCCTGTGGTGATTTTTGTGAATTACACCGCTGCAAATCGAGTTTAATGAACATAAATGATTGGCCCTCATGTGGTGATTTTTGTGAATTACACCGCTGCAAATCGAGTCTAATGAACTTAAATGATTCGCCCTCCTGTGGTGATTTTTGTGAATTACACCGCTGCAAATCGAGTCTAATGAACTTAAAGCGTTTCGCCCTCCTGTGGTGATTTTTGTGAATTACACCGCTGCAAATCGAGTTTAATGAACATAAATGATTGGCCCTCATGTGGTGATTTTTGTGAATTACACCGCTGCAAATCGAGTCTAATGAACTTAAATGATTCGCCCTCCTGTGGTGATTTTTGTGAATTACACCGCTGCAAATCGAGTCTAATGAACTTAAATGATTCGCCCTCATGTGGTGATTTTTGTGAATTACACCGCTGCAAATCGAGTCTAATGAACTTGGTTTCGCCCTCCTGTGGTGATTTTTGTGAATTACACCGCTGCAAATCGAGTCTATTGAACTTAAAGCGTTTCGCCCTCCTGTGGTGATTTTTGTGAATTACACCGCTGCAAATCGAGTTTAATGAACATAAATGATTGGCCCTCATGTGGTGATTTTTGTGAATTACACCGCTGCAAATCGAGTCTAATGAACTTAAATGATTCGCCCTCCTGTGGTGATTTCCGTGAATTACACCGCTTCAAATCGAGTCTAATGAACTTAAATGATTCGCCCTCATGTGGTGATTTTTGTGAATTACACTGCTGCAAATCGAGTCTAATGAACTTGGTTTCGCCCTCCTGTGGTGAATTTTGTGAATTACACTTCTGCAAATCGAGTCTAATTAACTTAGTTTCGCCCTCCTGTGGTGATTTTTGTGAATTACACCGCTGCAAATCGAGTCTATTGAACTTAAAGCGTTTCGCCCTCCTGTGGTGATTTTTGTGAATTACACTGCTGCAAATCGAGTCTAATGAACTTAGTTTCGCCCTCCTGTGGTGATTTTTGTGAATTACACCGCTGCAAATCGAGTCTAATGAACTTGGTTTCGCCCTCCTGTGGTGAATTTTGTGAATTACACTGCTGCAAATCGAGTCTAATGAACTTAGTTTCGCCCTCCTGTGGTGATTTTTGTGAATTACACCGCTGCAAATCGAGTCTATTGAACTTAAAGCGTTTCGCCCTCCTGTGGTCATTTTTGTGAATTACACTGCTGCAAATCGAGTCTAATGAACTTAAATGATTCGCCCTCCTGTGGTGATTTTTGTGAATTACACCGCTGCAAATCGAGTCTAATGAACTTAGTTTCGCCCTCCTGTGGTGATTTTTGTGAATTACACCGCTGCAAATCGAGTCTATTGAACTTAAAGCGTTTCGCCCTCCTGTGGTGATTTTTGTGAATTACACCGCTGCAAATCGAGTCTAATGAACTTAAATGATTCGCCCTCCTGTGGTGATTTTTGTGAATTACACTGCTGCAAATCGAGTCTAATGAACTTAAATGATTCGCCCTCCTGTGGTGATTTCCGTGAATTACACCGCTGCAAATCGAGTCTAATGAACTTAAATGATTCGCCCTCATGTGGTGATTTTTGTGAATTACACCGCTGCAAATCGAGTCTAATGAACTTAAAGGTTTCGCCCTCCTGTGGTGAATTTTGTGAATTACACTTCTGCAAATCGAGTCTAATTAACTTAAATGTTTCGCCCTCCTGTGGTGATTTTTGTGAATTACACCGCTGCAAATCGAGTCTATTGAACTTAAAGCGTTTCGCCCTCCTGTGGTGATTTTTGTGAATTACACTGCTGCAAATCGAGTCTAATGAACTTAGTTTCGCCCTCCTGTGGTGATTTTTGTGAATTACACCGCTGCAAATCGAGTCTAATGAACTTGGTTTCGCCCTCCTGTGGTGAATTTTGTGAATTACACTGCTGCAAATCGAGTCTAATGAACTTAGTTTCGCCCTCCTGTGGTGATTTTTGTGAATTACACCGCTGCAAATCGAGTCTAATGAACTTAAATGATTCGCCCTCCTGTGGTGATTTTTGTGAATTACACCGCTGCAAATCGAGTCTAATGAACTTAAATGATTCGCCCTCCTGTGGTGATTTTTGTGAATTACACCGCTGCAAATCGAGTCTAATGAACTTGGTTTCGCCCTCCTGTGGTGATTTTTGTGAATTACACCGCTGCAAATCGAGTCTATTGAACTTAAAGCGTTTCGCCCTCCTGTGGTGATTTTTGTGAATTACACCGCTGCAAATCGAGTTTAATGAACATAAATGATTGGCCCTCATGTGGTGATTTTTGTGAATTACACCGCTGCAAATCGAGTCTAATGAACTTAAATGTTTCGCCCCCCTGTGGTGATTTTTGTGAATTACACCGCTGCAAATCGAGTCTAATGAACTTAAATGATTCGCCCTCATGTGGTGATTTCCGTGAATTACACTGCTGCAAATCGAGTCTAATGAACTTAAATGATTCGCCCTCCTGTGGTGATTTCCGTGAATTACACCGCTGCAAATCGAGTCTAATGAACTTAAATGATTCGCCCTCATGTGGTGATTTTTGTGAATTACACCGCTGCAAAAGACCAGGGGCCTCATTTATAACCGTACGCTACTTCTAACGCAAACGATGGGATTTATAAAAACAAACTTGACAGGAAAATTTGCGCACTTTCACGCAAACTCTGACCCATCTGTAGGAACACTTTTACCAGACTGAGCAAAGTAATGAAGTAAACGGAAGGATTTTAAACTGTTTTCGTTTTGATATACACATTTACATTAATATTCCACATTTATTAATGTCGATAAGCCCTAAAATTACATAAAGTCATTACGCAGAAGATAGACAAAAATGATATGGATTTAGATAGTGGATGTGCTGCTTTTGATCACTTTTCCTGCGACACGCTCTTTTAATGACAGCGAGAGCGATAGGAGCACAATAATTCCTCATTTCATGATCAGTGATGCGATAAAATGAAAGACAGCGCTGGATTCGACGGTCGAACGGTCTATTGTCCATTTGAACAGGTTCAATGCATATGTGTGTTTGTTTTTTTGTGGCTGTCTGCAAAGCATCTTTACATTTAAACATCTGTCTATCTGAAGGTAACTGTTGGACGAGTTTAGTTGACATGATTAACCGCATGTAGACATTCAGATCTGAAACGGATATCATTAAACCGCTTGTTTCTCCACTGAATAGATCTTTTTTTGTTATTTCAACAGCTCTGTGAATCGATTTATGACTGATCATGATTTTAAGAGGTTTATTTTGCTTAATCGCAGATTGTTTCGTCAGCAGTGGGCGGGACTTACAAGCAGTGATCCAATTGGCTGAAAATGTGATTAATATCCGAACAGCCTGTTGCCAATTTGCAATCCACCTGAGGACTGAGCGCAAGGAAGTATTCTCTGAATGTTGTAAGTTGTTTTTAAAAACATTCAAGTAATCTTTAGATACTCTTACTCTTGGACTTCATTGTTGTTAAGTATTTTCAGATTTTATCTGGTGTTTAATAATATAACACTGTTACAATCACATACAGATAAACAACTGCATTTTTAAGTTATTTTATGAAAAATACTTGATTGATGTTCCATAAACATTCAGTTTTTCAGTTTCAGTGTTTCCCATTTTGAAGTATATCCATTTGATATGTATTCTGTTACTCTGTCATCTGAAATGTATAAATTGCAGCAGAGTCCTCATACCTGATCATTTTACTTTCACCTGATGTTAATTAACTTGAAAAGGAAGGTGTCTAGATCATGTTTCCCACAGACATCCATTGCAATTCATGTTAACTAGTTTTGGATTTTTCATATCAGGATGTGACTTCATTATATTGTGGAACTCTTACAGATGATGTTGCATTTAACCTGGAATGATCCATTCGTTTGATTGTTTGAGAATGAGTGAAACATGACTTTATGCCCAACAGTGTAAAATTATTGTATTAATCATGTTCTTCTTTGGTCTGAGTCTTGTAGCTTCCTAAAGGATAGCTTCCTATTAGTGAAATGCGGAGCTTCCAATCGCCTCCCTGCCGTCTGCTTGTCGAGGATCTCCAGGTCAGAGCTGTTGAGGGTCGTGAGGACGTGGCAGGAGAAGCAGTGAGTTTTGAGGGGAGCAACCACTGGACCCTTATTCGCCGGACCTTTCTCCGGAGTCAATGGAGCGCACTCTGTTTGGGCCTTCTAGAACTCTTGGACCTGTCTGATAACTGTGAGCTCATACCTGTTCCCTGGGATAAAGGTTGCAAGAGGCTTTTTTTTTTTTTTTTTTTTTTTTTGCTTTGAGAATTGAATTGTTTACAAACTGGAGTGATCTGTTTGTGTGACAATAAAAAGCTACATGTGACATTTGTGCTGTTCATGACTTCCAGCTGATCTCAGCTCTCCAACATCAACACTTGCAATCAGTAGTTCAAATGAGGGTTGGGCATCTGTCGTTCACTGGCCCACACCAGCAGTTTTTTTTCTTTTAAGCTGTGACTGATTTGTAATTTCATGCTGAGCTAAAATTGTCTTCAGAAGTGCATCTTGCTAGCAAAGTTCAGATCTGAAAGTGATGCAGCCTGAATTTTTCAGCATGGCTCCTCTGAAGGGAAATGGTGGTTTTAGGGTTTCCCCAGAGGAAGACACCTGGGGTGCTGAATGCTGTAGGACTGTGGGTTAAGATTTAAGGGGACTGAAAAGAGTACAGCAAAGTGTTGACTTAGGTTCTGTCTGGAATTTTGTAAAGTATAATTGTAAAAATTGGACTCCTGCTCCATAACCGCTGCTGGATTTGGTCTCAGGAATCCCAGGGGGAGCGTCTGGATCTTTACTCCCCCCTTTGTGTCGAACCTTCTCTCGTCCTTCCAGTCATGAACTGATCCGCTCATTTTTGCAGCTTGTCACAGCTCACGACCAGATGACCATCACGCAACCATGCTTTGGAGACCAGATTAGGGATTGATCCCAGGGCCTTCCGTTCAGGGAGGACACACTCAGACCACTGAGCTACTGGCACTTCCACACTCTACCTTCTTTTTTTTGGATTCTTGTCTTTTTTTTTTTCATCAAAAAATCAGTAAATTTTACTACACAAATTTTAGACATCAAGAGAGGGAATCAAACCAGGATTTCCCACATCAAGGGATGACATTCAAATCATTACTCCACTGGTCCTTTATAGCTTGTAGTGCTTTTTGGTTTTCTTGTTTCTTTTATTCAACAAAAACCCCCCAGAGAAGCTAAACAAATACTCCACCTCTAGCGTGGGACTCAAACCAAAATTTTCCATCGCTGGTCCTTTCACACTTGTTGGTCATTTTTTGGATTGTTGTCCTTTTTATTCATTGAAAAAACAGTAAAAACTAATTCAATCTTGAGGGAGATTTGAAACAGGATTAACCACACTTTTAGGACTGATATTCAGACCACTGCACCAATGGTCGTGTCTTGCCCACTGATAACCTTTTTTTTGAACTCAAAATAAAACCACAAAGTGAATGAGGTCTATTTTGATTTCATGTTGACTTTAATACTGCTGTAGTTAGGAAAACAGGAGCACATTCTGAAAGACTAATTTATAATCATCCAATCACACAGAAGAATCAGTGTCAACTGATCGTCTGTCACACTGCAATACAAACTCATCAGATGGAAATGATCGTATTTACAGTATTTAAAAGCACCAAGCATCCATTTTAAAATATCAGACATATATAATGACCATCTTATGCAGTCACACTGAAACAGAAGAGTGAAATATCAGATGTTTTGGCAAATCGAGTCTAATGAACTTGGTTTCGCCCTCCTCTGGTGATTTTTGTGAATTACACCGCTGCAAATCGAGTTTAATGATCATGCAAGATTTTCACCCTCTTGTAGTGATTTTCATAAATTACACCACTGCAAAATTAAGTCTAATGAACTTAAGTGTTTCACCCTCCTGAGATACTTAAGTCTAATGAATTTAAATGTGTTTCACGCTCCTGTGGTGATTTTTATGAATTACAGCACTGAAAATTGAGTCTAACAATCGTGTTCCTTCAGATATGATAACTTTCTGAAAAAGTTCACTATAATTGTAATCTCTGGAATGTCAAAAGAAATGAATTATCAGGTAAGTTATCCCACTTCACAAAAAAGACATTTTTATTATTTATTGAGAAATGAAATGAAAATGAATGAGAAATGAAACAACTGCAACTTAACAAGTAATCCAGCATGTCAGTTACATGTTCTTTGAACTTTCTTTTTCTGGGAGACATTCTGGAAAACTTTTCCATCTGGCTGAGTTTTCCAAGTCAGTGAGAGAAGTCCACTTTTTTTTAGGTTCTTGCCCATCTGTGAGATTCAAATGAATGACAATACAGAGAACAATAGTAACATGAACAGCTAGTAGATGACAGCAAAATTTAGTGAAAGAGGCAGCTCATTGTTCCTCGACTGCTCTTACCTCAGAATAGAGTTTACTCATGGTTTCAGGATCATTTAGGTTGATTCAGTTTTCACCTCAATCCTCAACAGCACTTTAACACCTGAGTGTGAGCCCTCGACAGGGCCTCCATCATTGGAAATGAATTCTAAAGAGCAGTATGAAAAATTCAACTTTAGGTTAGAAAAAGGTTTCTATATAATAAATCAAATCTGTCCAATTATGGATTATATATAAATCTTGTACTATGAAAATATTATATTAAAAAAAAAAATAAAAAAAAAAAAATTCAGTTTTCAGAACATTTTCTCAAGCATACAATTTCAGCATAAGATAAACATTATAAAAGAAGCAAAACATCAAAAATTAGATAATTTTCATTCACTGATATAGAATTTCTTTTTGGAATTTAATATAGATTTGCACTGCAAATGATTATTTTAAACACAAATACATGTAAAAACCACACATTAGGCTTATAATTTACTCTACTTTTTACTTATATATATATATTTGATTGGCACTCACCACTGCAGATGACTCCAGCATCTTCCTGGTGCTCATGGCTGTTTAGGTGCCAGTGACTAAAGCCGCAGTATATCAATGTAGGCTCATCCCCAAAACAGTCAACCCAATTCATCAATACTGGACCAGTTCCTCATCCAAAACAAGCAGCACTCTTTGCCTGTACAGCGTCTCCACAGCCCAGTTCTCTACACACCACTGCAGCGTCTGATAGATCCCAGCCATCATCACACACTGCTCCCCACTCACCGTCAAGGCGAATCTCCACTCGTCCAGAACAAATGTTATCACCATCTACCAGCCTGACCGGGGCTACTGGTGGTCACATGATAAAAAGAACAAAAACAATAACTGTAACGTAACCACAATATATAACGAATTAGAAAAATCACAATAAATTTAAAAGCATAGCAGAATCCACACCACAACAATAACAGAGAAACAATATGGTTGGAATCACTTTCAAAATGATTTTTCCAACAGATGAACAATAAAAACAGTCAATCAGAATCCATCTGGCTTTAAACAGCAGCAATTTATTTAATTTATTCCGAGCAATTGCACTAGTATACAAAAACATGCTTTTCCCCACAAAACTTTTACATTTACATGGTCAAATATTGTAATTCCTACCCCTGCTGTCATAGATGTTGCTCTTTCACCATCAATAAATTATTTATTAAATAACTAGGAATAATATTATTAAAATTTGTGTGTTATACTATATAAATTATATAAATTACTATTAATTATTATATTTCTCCATTCAACAAGCCTAACCTTTTTAAACATTCACTACTCACATGCGTACGGGGATGAACCTTTAATATTATTCTAACCAACTGATATAGTCTAGTTAGTCTAGGTCCTTTAGTTTTAATTTACTATCCACTATCCAACAGGAGAACATGCAATAATCTGTTCACGTAATAAGTTCCACTAAAATTAATATACTGTCTAAGTTCACACTACCAGCGACTTTGCGGCTGGCAGAGGTTTCTAGTAGGTGGTCGCACTACTGATTGTCTAGTAACGTTTGTAAATGACATTCACAGATGTTACCCCATGTTGTAGACAATGATTCAGTTTTCTTGTCGCTACACACAAATATCCAGGAAGATATTAAAAAATACTATCCTGTTGCGTTCTTTATCACAAATGAGACACGAGCTAATCAACCACAAGGCTTCTTAACAGTGCTATTATGACATAGGTGTAATGATTCATTCTTGTTTCAAAAACTAAGCAATTGATATAATTACCTAAATATGATAACATTATACTATACCTAGAGTACCAACATGAAAACTCACCAAATTCTCATACTAATAACAGAGCCAAATCTGAATCTTAAAATGAATTATTACTAACTACACTCATTAAATTTGTACAATTACATTCTAAACAGGCAGGGTCCAGACAGGTTCATATATGTACAATATTGGTTATTGATGTTACATGTAAATTTTGTTTTGCATATGCTACAAATATATTATATGAAGCAGGGATATTATATAAAGCATTGTCATGTATGAAAAGCTTATGTAAGATTATTATTTATATTTATAAAAGGTCAGATTATAAGTATAGAAGGATGCAGCAGTCTATTTGATATTAGCTGATCCTTGTTTTCTTCTCTGTATGCCAGCAATGACCTGAGAAACAACATCATTGTACACTGTTATTGTGGAAAACATTAAATTAAAAATGAAACAGTTTTAAAGTTATTATTAGTCTTACCAAAATGTCAGGGTGCAATTGCTTTTCTCTTATGGAAGACCTTTCCATCTGCCTGAGTTTTCAATGAGAAAGTTCCATTTATTCGTAGCTTCTTCCTCATCTATGAGTTCCAAATGAAGGTAAACACAAAGAACCAGTAAATACCACGAGCAGCCAGTAGATGACAGCAAAAATTAGTTCAGTTCAGTGTTACTCTTCCCACTGCTCTCACCTCCTCTGAAAGTTTATTCATGATTCCAGCATCATTTGGGTTGACTCCAAATTCAGCCTTCACTTCAATCTTCAAAAGGACTTTAATATCTGAGTGAATGTGAGAAAGTGGGAAAGATTAAATTTCTTGCTCAAATATGCTGGCATAGAATGGATTTTTTGGGGTTTTTTGTATTTTAACCTCAGTGACATTGATAAGTTGCAAGTTGCAAAACCACACTGATGTGCTTATTAACGATCTAGGTTTGTCTTGACAAATCAAAAAATAAATTGGATCTTTATTTGCTGAATACTACTGTTGTGTTCAATGGACCCTTTTCACATTTCCAGGGTTCTCAGAAATGGAAATCTTCATAGTTGGGTTAACCTCAGTAGTGGTGAACGGACACTACGACAAATAATTTTTGTTCACATTTGCCCCAATAGCAAAAAATAAATAAAATAAAAAATACGGCAGTCAGACGAGAGAGTGTTAATAAGCAATAAAACAAAAGTATAATGCTATAAATGTAGCCTACGTTACATTTTTTGAAGTCGGCATGAAATGGAAGTTGCAATAGTCTTCCCTATTGCAAAATCTGAGAGAAAATGATTCTCGAACAAAAAAAAAAAAGAAGTTGCGTGGGGCTTGATTTTGTCCATGGGGAACTGATTGGATGGTTGGACTGTTGTGGATTGCTATTGGTCGATCTCATGTGAGTGACAGGTTGCCCCGCCCTCGAGCAAGTAAACATGTCCATGAAATGGTGTTGCAAGAGGGAGGGGAAGAGATTTTGATTAAACATACGAGGGCACATGAAATCATAATAAATACTTATAATTTTTATAATAATAATAAATACTTTCATAAAATATTTTTTCAATATTTCATAAAAAACAAGAATTTTCCATTTTGATTTCATGGTAACTTTAAAAATTAAAACAATAAAAACTTTACTAGACTCACGGAAGAGTTCACAGTTTGTGAAAAGGGTCCATTATCTCCCTCGCTAACATTAAAAAATAGGCACTCACATCCACAAATGACTCCGGCATCTTTCTCATGTCCACAGCTGGTTGGACTACTGTTATATGAGCAGTTCATCAATGTCGACTCATTCCCAAAACAGTTAATATTACTCATCCATACTGTTCCTGAACCCTTTCCATAATAAGCAGCCCTCTTTACTTCCAAAAGAGCTCCACAGCCCATTTCTCTACAGACCACTGCAGCATCTGACGCATCCCAGCCATCATCACACACTGTTCCCCACTGACTATTTCGGAGAACCTCCACTCGCCCAGAACAGGGGTTGGTGCTGTTGACCAGCCTGATTTTACCTAAACAAAGGAAGGGACAGTTTGAGCTTAATGCAAATATACAGTTATTTTAGTATTATATTGTCTACATCATATGCAATGTATCAATGCTTAGAAATGTAAAGCTTGCTGTTCATTTTTTAATATCAACAACCGGGCTGCAGTTTGAACTCACCCTGACAGATGACTCCTGCATCTTTCTCATGTCCACAGCCACCTTTTCCCCATCCACTTGATTTGCATTCTCGCAGACTTAATTCATTGTTAGAACACTGTAAATCACTTAGCCATACCGGTTCTGATCCTTGTCCAAAATAGGCAGTGTTTTTTGCCTCTACAGCATCCCCACAGCCCATCTCTCTGCACACCACTGCAGCATCTGACAGATCCCAGCCATTATCGCAAACTGTTCCCCATATTCCATTATAATGAACCTCCACTCTTCCAGAACAAGAGTTACTTCCATTGATGAGCCTGACAGGAGCTAAATTCCACATAAATGTAAGTAAAAGAAAAGTGTGAATATTTAAATACACATTTAGAATGACTCAATGACTATTAATTGACTGCATTTCATTTTCAGGTCAGTGCCACACAGGGCTAGTATAATCTTTTTTAAATTAATAAAAATGAGAGTGTAGAAAAGCAGTGGATTTTACTTACAGTCACAGATGACTCCCGCATCCTTTGAATGGTCATACATTCCAAATTTTCGTGATTCACAGACACTCAGTGTGGCCTCATTTCCAACACAGTTTACACTGCCCATAAATATTTGTCCTCCACCTGCTCCGAAATAAGCAGCACTCTTTGCCTCTACAGCATCTCCACATCCCATCTCTCTGCACGCCACTGCAGCGTCTGACAGATCCCAGCCATCATCACTCACCGTTCCCCACTGACCGTTGAAGAAAACCTCCACTCGTCCAGAACAAGCAGTGTTGCCATTCACCAGTCTAATGTTAGCTAATACCCACAAAAAGGGGAGTTACAAATGGATCAAATATGATGACTCAAAGTTATGAGATATTTTTGATGAAATCAAAGAACTTTCTGACCTCCCTATACAAAGTGAAGATTAAAATTTCATTGTTTTAATATTATTTATATGTTCATAATCAAATGTATATTGCGTTTGAGAAAGTATAAGCTTCATGAGCCAAGTCTGTATGAACATGTAGTGTTGCATGGTAGGCACAGGCAAGGAGAGATAATTTTGGCTTCACTGGAATGTATCTGTGTACATGTATTCTAAAAGGCTGCACGTAGCACATGTTTCAGCTGATGCAGTTGTTCCATGATGTAAACATCTATTGATGTACAGTATTCCCTACAAGGAGGGTAGGATGTGTATGTATAAAGTATACGTCCTATTTTAAAGAAACCAACTTGTTTTTCTCCACCTTGTAAGGAATTGTAAGATCCCTATTAATGGTATATAAGCTTGATCTAACGCACTGCTCCTCAGAGAAGAGAAGCACATGAAGATGGCCTGAAGACATTAGAACAAACTTCTCTCCTGACACACAATAAAAGTTTTCCTTGGCAAGGCAACTTGGTATCCGGTCCTGTGATTCAACTATAGGGGAAAAAAGCTGAAATTTCAGGTCAACAAAAGCAATGTCATAACCAATTTAAAGGCCCAGAAAGCTAGTAAAGATATTGTTAAAATACTCCATGTGACTCCAGTGGTTCAACCTTAAATGTTATGAAGCAACAAGAATACGTTTTGTGTGCAAAAACAAAACAAAAATAATGACTTTATTCAAAAATGTCTTCTCTTCGCTCAGTCTCCTACGCTGGTGACGTTGTAAACAGTGCAGCACTTCCGGGTTCTACGTCAGAACGCCATCTCAGTATTTTCACAATGTCTTTACTACCTTTCTGGACCTTGAAAGTGGTGATGTTACAGTGTACAGAGAGGTCATCGGATTTCATCAAAAATATCTTAATTTGTGCACCAAAGATGAACAAAAGTCTTATGGGTTTGGAACGACATGAGGAAAATTTCATTTTTGGGTGAACTAACCCTGTAAGGTACTGTCAATTTAGTATACAAGGTTTTGTACTCACGCTGACAGGTGACTCCAGCATCCTTCTCATGTCCACAGCTGTTTTGCCCCCATCCCTGTGAATTACAGTTTCTCAGTGTAGAGTCAGTGGCGCACTGTAAACCACTTAGCCATACTGGTCCTGATCCCTGTCCAAAATAAGCAGCACTCTTTGCCTCTATAACAGGTCCACAGCCCAGTTCTCTACACACCACTGCAGCACGTGTAGAATCCCAGCCATCATCACACACTGTTCCCCATCGGCCATCATAGAAAACCTCCACTCTGCCAGAGCAAGTGTTAGGGCCATTCACCAGCTTAATAAGAGCTGAAATAAAAAAATAAAAAACAAATTAGAATAGTTTAGCCAATAGATTCAGACTTTTTTTCAGTTTATAATGCATGGCATGGTAATGGAAGGAACATGTACACAAAGCTGTTGATTTCATTAAATTAGTGACTTACCCTGACAGACGACTCCAGCATTTTTTGAATTCGAATGGTACACTCCTAATTTTTTGAACTCACAGGAACCGAGTGTGGTCTCATTTCCAATGCAGTTTACATCATCCAACCATAGTGGTCCCCAACTCGGTCCGAAGTAAGAAGCACTCTTTGCCTCTACAGCATCCCCACAGCCCATCTCTCTACACACCACTGCAGCGTCTGACAGATCCCAGCCATTATCTGACACTGTTCCCCACTGATTATTTCCCCACAGATAATAGAAGATCTCCACTCTTCCAGAACAAGCGTTGATGCCATTTTCAAACTTAATTTTGCCTGAATAATGTCATAATGAGAGCTGTTGTCAGTGGATTATATCTGATATGCTTTCTCAGAGTCATGCATAGATAAGACTTGTGAGTCATGTTGTTAATGAAATATTCTGTATTATTTACAACCAAATTTCTATTGTGAAGTAAATGGACCAAATTCCATCCACTGTGATTATGTTGGTAGTTTTGCCACAAATGTATGATTGACAGGAAAACTAGTAATTTACCCATAAACTATGGTGTAATAATTCATGTTAGACAATAAAAAAATACAAGCTTCCCTGCTTGGCATTCTGCTGCAAAAACTTGGATGAGGGCGGATGAGAAATTATGCTCTGTGGTAAATCAACCAACATACCACAAATTCTGCACATCACCCTAAACATTTTGCTTAAAATATTTTGTACTTACGGTGACAGGCGACTCCAGCATCCTTCTCATGTCCACATGAATTTTGTCCCCATTCCTTTAAAATGCAGTGTCTCAGTGTCGATTCAGTGTTATCACACTGCACATCACTTAGCCATACTGGCCCTGATCCCTGGCCAAAATAACCACCGCTCCTACGCTCGAAAACTTCGCCACAGCCCATTTCTTTACACACCACGGAAGCGTCTGACTGATCCCAGCCATCATTACACACTGTTCCCCACTGACCCTCATGGAAAACTTCCACTCGTCCAGAGCAGGAGTGACTGCCATTCACCAATCTGACGAGGGCTAATTATCACACAGAGCAGTCAGAAAACATATAAATCAATTGATGCATTTAATTGCAAAGACAAAGTTAGACAATAGTTTTTTGCAACTTACAGTGACAGGTGACTCCAGCATCCTTTGTATGGTCACAGTCAAACTCTCCCTGTTTCTTCCATCCACATTTGCTCAGTGTGAGCTCATTTCCAAAACACGTCACACTGCTCATTAACACTTGTCCCCAACCTGGTCCGAAATAAGCAGCACTCTTTGCCTCTACAGCATCCCCACATCCCATTTCTCTACACACCACTGCAGCATCTGACAGATCCCAGCCATCATCACACACTGTTCCCCACTGACCGTTGAAGAAAACCTCCACTCGTCCAGAACAAGAGTTCTTGCCATTTGCCAGCCTGATTGATTCAGACGTACTTGAAATGGTATTGCTTAGAACTTCATGTAAAAGAAAAAAGTACAAAGTGTTAAAAAAAAAAGTTGCGACCATGCTTGTTTATGGTAGTGTTACTACTTACTCAGAAATGGAATGAGCCACATGGAGCCTGACATTGTTGCTGAACAGTCCAATTTCAACAAATGAGAAGTCTAAAAAAATTCTCAAACTAAAATGACATGAATCAGACGTTGAATCAAATGTTAAAAATGACATGCACTTTATAGAACACAGAAACAGAACCACCATTAGGTTATACCATATATTATCCAAATCAGTACAAGGAACAAATTTTTAAATTAAAAATTTGATATTCACATACACTGCGATCATCACACCTGCTTTTTGTTGTTCTGTGCCTAAATTGGCATGTCTACTCTTGTTAAAGTGCATGTGCAATGTCACTCCCACACTGAAGTTCCCTCCTACTCAATGTTAGAAAGTAGAGTTGTGACTGAGGTTCAAATTGGTTAATTTTGTCTCTGGCTCACCGACTTTCAACACCTTTTTACTTTCTTAAGTCCAAGCAGGGGCAATCAAATGTGTCTCACATGAAAGAAAATGCAAGTTAATTTAACAAATCAATCCAAGCTTAAAGGGTTCATCTTCATCGAGATATTTGTAATGACATCTGAGAGATTTCTGTCCCTCCATTCAGTCCATGCAACGCTTCAAAAGGTTCATAAAGAGATCGTAAAAACTAATCTATATGATAAATTGAGTGGTTTATTCCAAATTTTCTGAAGAGGCTTCATCACTTTATATGATAAGCAGATTTAATTTTTGGATTTGGTGCAACTGGCCCGGCTGAAATGAAGTGAAGACAGAGTTTCATGCATTGTGCTGCTTTGAGTACTATTCAAATTACATCTTAAATCACTCATCACTCATTTGCTTTACTAAGTAAGTAACTTTGCATCCAGTCTTTAATTTGAACACTAATCCCTCGTGATCCCAGCTTTTAAATTGTAGGCCCTAAATTTCATTCATGCTGAAGCAGCTTTTTTCCCCAAAGAATCTGTATACTCTTCTCAATGTGCTGCATGTGCATCTGTGTGATCAAGCGCAGTCACATTAGCACAAAATTATGTAGTTACAATAACAATATTAAACTTATTGTTAAATACCCAATGGAATTTCACCGAATTTGAATCTTGAAAACTATGAGACAAAAATGAGGTGGCAGTAATGAAAAACACATGTGAAAATTCATATACCAAATTTTCTTGTAACTAATGACCACTGAGAACTTAAAATTCTTTACATTCTTGTAATACAAGCATAAGAGCCTCAACAGCAGAGACATCAGCTACTCAACTATCATTGTGCTGTGTTGTTTTGTTTATGGATAGATGAATGCATAATCTGCTTGTAAAGTATTTAATTACAGCTACTGTGCTAAATGAAAATGTGTCTGTTTTTGCCCCAGAAAGGTAGAGATTCCACATCCTCCAAACATGTAATTTAATATGCACCTAACAAATATTAATTCTGAAATGTAGACTTTTGAATTTTGTCATTCCTTAAAACCTGTTCAACTCGTTGATTGTAAGATTTAAATTATTAAAAGTAGTTCAAGACAGCTATATTGAGCATGAAATGTGAAATGGGCATAGTTCCAGATTAATGGATTTTTTTAAAGTATAAAATCTTGTTAAACTTTGTATCTCCTTTGAATATTATTAAGGCATAGCCAATGTGAAATCCACACTATTGGGCTGCTTTGAATATTATTCAAACAACAGTTTTAGAATGATTTGCTCTGCTGAATAAATAATGCAAAGTACCTTGAGTCTGACCATTTCCAGTCATAACATGTCTGCTGCCAATTTTAGGCTACAAATGTATTTCTAGTGACTTTCAGCGATTGTTATATCAGAACTACATATACAGAACTCTGTTTTTAAAAAATATTAAGGCACTACTTATGCTGTGAAACTTTTCATGCAGCTAGGCAGTTGTTTAAAGTTGGATGCCAGGACTGATCAAGTTAATGCTTAAACTCCAAATTAATTCTCATTTAGATTGAATTTAATGTCCCTCGAGTCCAACTACTTGTAAATAACGGCTATAACAGGCTATATGATTGTGAATAATGAGATGCAAAACAATATTGGTATTGAGAGAACATTTATTTTGGAACATATTGTAAATCACACACAAAAAGATTTAAACTGAATCAACTGAACTGACATTTATAGATGCATCCATTTGCTTTTAGTTTTAATCAATTCAATTAAATGTTAATTATGACAAAATGTTCTATGGAAGTCCTCATGCAGAAGACTTATGAGTCTATGGACTACTTTTATGATGTTTTTTTTAATAAATCAGGCAAGCACTTTCATTGTATTCAAAACAACAGTTTGATGAAAATTTTGGGGTGAAACTATCCCTTAAAATTGATAAATGCATATTGTAAGAGTGACATAAAAGAGCAGTGTTGGAATGTGTGCACAAGACACTCCTCATTTTTCAAACTCAGACAGGCATGCTAAGCTGAACATCTGAGTCTTCATTGAGCAGATAATTGAAGAGAGTATTGAGAACTGGACAGTGGAGACTCTGCAGAAGCAGAACTGAGAGGTTGTTTTAATATGTCTTTCCATGTAATATAAAGTATTTTGATCAGTTTCTCATACTATTAATGTTATAGCAATGGAAAGCATGTTTCTGTTACCTACTGCCCATCTCTGCATTATCTGATAACCAGGAGTTATGTGTGTTGCTCAGCCTCCCTTAACACATACCTGATCTCTATTGGATTGGGCTGTGATATTTGGGAGGCTTTAGGATGATCATGTGACACAGACCACTCTGGCCCAAGCAGGAGGTTTACTGTTGTATGGAATTCGGTGAGGATCAGCTGCTGCTTTTCTCTGTGTGCTTTCCATTACTTCCTGTCTCTTAATGCTGTTGAAATCAGCTTGGTCTAACTCACTTCCTGCTGACCACACCGGACTCTCCAGATCTGGACTAATAGAATAAGGGTTCTCCAAAACTTTAAGCACCCGTTGAACCTGGAAGGATTTAAAATAATGTAACACCACACTGCAAAAAAAAAAATTCTCCCTCAGTATTTTTATATTACATTAAAGACCTCTGACCTCTGAAAAATCACCCCTTTCTGCTGCTTCTATTGCATTCTGGGCAATGTAATTCCGCAGCACCACGACAGGGTTGGTGGAGTTCATCGATCGGACCCGTTCTTTCTCTACTGCAGTAGGGTTGCTCGCTTCGTCACATTCACAGGCCAGACGCCTCCTAATGTTGATACCAGAAAAGGAGCTAAAACTGCCGGACTTTCAGTTCATGGTCATTTAAATAGATTTGGTTGCATTTATTCAATAATTATAATGCAATAATACTTATATATTAATGTATACCTGTAATGTTTGACCCATCTTTGCCAATATTCTCTCTGCTTAATTTTTAGCTCCTCCTCATTGATCATGAGAAGCTCCTTCAGCCTGCCAATCTTCTCCAGCTGCTTGGCAACCTCTGGCTGATTGGCTACCATGTTGAACATGCCGGGATTTGTCTCAGCCATGGAGAGAATCATCTCCAACTCACTAAGAACGGACACAGAGGAGCAATACATGAAAGAAAACAATGAAAACATACAGTTTAGGTAATAAGGATCTCCAAACCTCCTTTTTCCTTATGGAAATAAGAAAATCAGAAGTTGGACATAATGATTTAGGAATACTAAGGTATACACAGGATTTGAGAAATTGGTAACCCTTTACAATAAGGTTCCATTTGTTAGTATTAGTTAACATAAGCTAAGAATGATGGATGTATAAAGTGCTCAAAGTCCTATTTTTACATCCTCAAAATCTTTCATTTTTATGCCTCTGTGTTCAGCTCCATTTTAAAGGTAGAAACCAGTGCAAATTCATTCAGTGAACATACCAATTTTCTTGCCTTGATTTTCTTGCAATGTGCTGACGGCATCACATTAAGAGAAGAATGAAGAGTGCAGGGAAATTAATTTTTAGCTTAAAACAATAGATTTTAGATTTTTATTTAAAAGACTTGACTACGATCTAAAGGCTTTGTAAAGTAATGAAAAATATATTAAATTGTTTATTAGTATGAAGATTGGACCCTGAGAGGGTGCAGGTCCCCTCACCCGGGCTGCATTGTAGGATGGTTTGCCACCTTTAGTTCCTCTAGCGAGGCACACTGTTCCACGATCAGTTCGACTACCGAGTCTATGTTGTCTCTCTCTGCCTGCTCACCGGCAGGAGTGGACACAGCACTCAACAGATGAAATGTGTTAGTGAAGTCTGCACCTGGAAATAAAACACCAAGATACAAATGCATAAGACAATACATTAGTTAAAGGGTTAGTTCATCCAAAAATGTACATTCTGTCATCAATATCTCACCCTTATGTCGCTCCAAACCCTTAAGTCTTTCATTCATCTTCGAAAAACAAATGAAGATATTTTTAATTACATCTGAGAGATTTCTGTCCCTCCACTGGCAGTTCACCCAACTATCACTTTGACTTCAAAATGTTCACAAAGAGATCATAAAAGTAATCCATATGAATCCAGCAGTTTAGTCCAAATTTTCTGAAGAGATTTAAACACTTTATATGATGAACAGATGGAATTTAGGCTTTTATACATATATAAACTTTGATCGTAAAACGGAAGCTCAACTGTACTTGCTTGATGCGTGAAAATAAAACTTATTGGTTCTTGCGGAAACTCAAACCAGAGCCGTTGAAAAACAGTTTATCATTCCCCAGAATAAAATTATACAATATAATTAATAGAAATTAGTAGTTGCTTGGACCCTCAATGGAGGGACAGAAATCTCTCAGATTTCATTTGTGCTTCGAACACGGATTACGGATTAAGAATGATATGAGGTAAATAATAACAGAACTTTCATTTTTGGGTGAACAAACCCATTAAGTTATTTGAATTGACTTTTTTAACAGAAGCTAAAGGACATGTTAGATTTTTATTCAATGGAAAGGTGGAAATATTACCTTCCTCTCACTATACCTGTAATATGCATGGTCTTCAATAAATCAGCCACCAGTTCCACGTCCTCTGGTTCTTGTTGTCTCAGAAGACCCAACTTCCTCCTCATGTTGTCCAGATAGAAACCCTCATAAAGGCTCATGAACTCATCTAAAATGGCTCCTGCTCTGTCTGGCTGGAGCTCTGTGCCAAGAGCCTCTGCCAATCGTGCCAAGTTCCAGCGGCAGACATACGGCTGAGCTTCATAAGAATAACGGCCTTTCTTATCAGAGGCGTTGCACACAAACTCAGGGTCAAACCTGCAATTAACAAAACACACGAAAATACAAGCAATTAGAAAAAGCACATCTTCTTTCAGGATGCATTTTGATTGCATTTGCTATATTTTGCAATTTACTATACAGTTTCCATAGCATTGTAAAAGCTGGACAAACCTGTCCATGAAGCCAAATGGACCGTAGTCTATAGTGAGCCCCAAGATGCTCATGTTGTCTGTGTTGAGAACACCATGGCAAAATCCCACACTTTGCCACAGGGCAACCAGTTTAGCGGTCCTCACGGTCACCTCGCAGGTACACAGAAGTTATTAAGTAAATTCAAGTCATTTATTTACATAGCACTTTATACAACACAGCAGTAAACACGAAAATAATATTATTAATGTTGCAAAGCTCTTCTATTATGCATTATCAAAAATGAATAATAGAATTTTCTGTACATATATATTTTTTTTATATTGCTAAAACCTCTCTGAAGAAGGTCGCATTCCTCTCTTGGCGATCCCGATGTCTTCTTTGTATTTCAGGGTAGAATGTTTCAATGACATAATCCAGAAGTTGTGCACGGATATCAGGTCGTCCAACACTAGGGCCCTGTCTACCTGTGAAGTCATCGACAGGGTGGAAGATCTCAAACGAGCCAAATCTGATGGGAAATATGGACAGAAATGAAACCAAAATTGAGAATGCATTCCAGTAAATCTTATTATTCTGAGTCCTAAATTGGTTTTAGTAATACATCGGGTAACAAGGCAATATTTTACAAAATATTTTAGTAACCTCTAAAAAAATACTTCATGAGAGATCCATCACATATCAGTGAGGGTTAAACCCAAATTCTCTACAATCTTTGCTTATGAGATTTAACACTAATACCCAGTTTTAAGACTTTAGTAAATAATTCCTTTGTTTTGCAGGATTTTGAACATTCTTTCACTTTTACAACTTGACATTATGGAAAAGTAATGTTGTAAATAATGCATTCCTTTCTTTATAATCTTAAGGCCAATCACAATGCACAGACAGACACTGGCCATCGCAGACAATCACCAATTTATATGTCAGTTCTTCTTAGACATTTCACAACTCGACAATCACTGAGTGAACATGTTCAATCGGTGAAAACAAGCGCCAACCAATGGCAACATATCCCAACAGGGATAACACACTGATCCAAGAAAACCCAGTTAAGTGTCTGTTGCCATTGTTCTGTGTCTGTTGGTGTGGTGTGAATTGCTTTTATGTATCTTAAGATAGAAAAATTAAAGTGTTCAACCTGATAAAGGTGGGTGCTATTCTGAGAACCACCGAGCACCTCTCTGGTCTAGGATTGCCACTGTAGAACACATCCCTCTGGACATAAAGATCAGAGGTTACCAGTGATCCTGCTCGTGTTGTGGGAATTCCCAGAGCAAACATGGCCTCACTGCACAGAAACTCCCGAATACTGGAGCGTAGCACTTTACGCCCATCAGACTGCCTGAAGTACACAGATATGTAGGTGAGTCGATAATTGCAGGTACATTTTGGTGTCCGAAGTCGTTTTTTCTTGCTTATTTCAAATGGCTTTACTTTTGATTATTTTAATAATTTGTTACTCATTGTCATGGATTACAAGATGTTATTGGCCGTACCAATATAATATTTTCTGTAAAATCTGTCTTATATAGCTGAAAATCATAATTTCTTTTTGTCTGAAATACTCAGTGTCAATTGACCCTGCCAATTCCCAATTCTGTCAAACTTTGTTGTCAAGAGTAACAGTATTGACAGTATGTAACAGAATTGACAGTCCTACACAGAGAAACACTCTCTCACTCCCATGACTTTCAGCTATAAAGATATATATATATATATTTTTTAAATATATATTTTTATGACCGGTAACATCTTGTGATCCATAACAATGAGTAACAAATTATTAAAATAATTAAAAATGTAACATTTTGAAAAAGCAGAAAAAATGACTGTCATTTGTTTTGTCTTTAATTTCCTTTTTTCTGGTGCATGTCTGTATGCGTATGCATTGTGGCATTAAGGGTTTCAAGTGAAAAAGATGCATCTATTGCTATGTGAATATGCTCATTAGAGCATTGTTAGATTTGAAAATCCAGTAAAACAGAAAGTAAATGATTCTCACATCTTTGCCATGCTTTTATGCATAATAAATTTCTTAGTTTTTAAAAAATGCTAAAAGATAAAAACTTTTTGTTATTTATGTAGCATAGCATATACTTAATGCAGTGAAGCCAAAGTAACGGTACCGAGAATAAGGCGTCCGTCCAGCGCCTTTAACTTGAATTTCCCACCGACCACAGGGGCTTGTGCTGGTCGGGTCAGACGTTTGCTCAGCAGCGGTCTCCACCTCCCCCAGATAACACACAGCACCGTCACCCAGCTGTCCAGCAAACTGACCAAACTGGTGTCCGCAGTAGCAGTGCGCAGCGGGCTCAGAGCCCGGGATCACTCGAGACGCGCTCAGATATTCTGCCGCGTGCGGGTCACGTAAAACTTCATCTGCTTTCAGTCCTAGTAAAGCAAGAGCCGATTCGGATAGCGCAACGATTGTGGGGTTGAGCAGTGGCTGCGGTTCGACACGGGAAAAACACGCTCCTGTCACGGTCCGTGATCCCGGTTCTAGTGATGAATCCAGCGGCAGAGTTTTTAATGCAACGTTGTTGAACTTTAGCCTTTGCAGTGGGGTGAGACTTTGGGCCATTCTGATACTAATGGAAGTTTGTCTTGCACTTGCACTGTGAACCACTTGCAGCTGCTCTGTTCAAGAATAACATAATCCTTCAAAGGATTAATGACTCAACACCACATGCACACAGTAAACCACAACAAATCCATCCCTCTGTTCGTGAGTCCATCTCAAATATTCTATCAAATAGCCTATCACTATTGAAGCCTAATACTTTTTACAGCAAGAATCATCTGAGGGATCTAATCATAGTTGTTTGCAGATAGAGATGGCTTTCAATCCACTATGGCAGGCCATTAAAGAGGCAGAGAGCCCTGTCACAGATTCCAGTGATTCATCACTTGCTTGTAATTGCAGCAGGGATTGTGATAAAGAAATACAGGCCCTCATAAATAAACTTGTTTGAAATTGCATATTGTGGTTCGGTCAGCTACCTTTGGGGAATCAGAACATAAATCAAGTGTCTATCCATTTCAGAAAGTCCAATAAAATATACCGTTTCGTTTCAACCACACAACCAAAGTAGCTGTGCATAATTGTTTCAAAAATGGATTGTGTCTTCAAAGTTAATATTTGCTGTTATTTCACTTTTTTTCTTTTTTTGACATGACAGGCACAGTCGATGTGTTTAAATGTTAATTTTATTTTCTTGTATTATTTTATTTTATTTTTTTAATTTTGTGCTTTTTAAAATTACATTCAATCTGGCTCCATTCTTTTACATAATGCACATTCTTCAGGATCCAATCAGTTCCAATAAATAAAAAACACATTCCGCCATGCATATTTCTCATTTCAGATAATTAAGAATATTAAATGAAATGCGTTGCAAGTCACAATTCACAATTATGAATTATTATACATTCATTTTTTAGAAAGTTTTTGTCTTTTTTTAAGTGACAATATTTATATCGTCAATGTACAATTTCAATTACATGCAAGTAAAGCATTCAATAGCAAGAATTTAGAAACCTTAAGGAATTAAAGGGTTAGTTCAAATGAAATTTCTCTCTTGAAATTTCTCTGATGAAATCAGAGTTTTTTGGGTTTTTTTTTTTTTAAAGCAACAAAATTACCACATTCGCCGGCCAGAAAAGTAGTAAAATCATCGTTAGTTTGAGTAATTATTTTTGTTTTGTTTTTGCGCACAAAAAGTATTATCGTTGCTTCATAACAAAGGTTGAACCACTGTATTCACGTTGACTATTTTAAAGATGTTTTACTACTTTTCTGGACCTTGAATGTGGTAAAAAAAAAAAAAAAACAGATTTCATCAAAAAAATTTCATTTGTGTTCTGAAGATGAACAAAGGTCTTACAGGTGTGGAACGACATGAGGGAAAGGAATTAATGGCAAAAAATTTCATTTTTGGGTGAACTAACCCTTTGAACCCCATGGACTGTACAATCAGTGTAACATTTCTAATGGGCCATTAATAGAAAAACATTTTACAGAATACATATTAAACAAGCCATATAGGCTACTTCTAACTTTTTTATACATAATATAATAGTTCAGTCAGTAATGGAATGAAACTGAATGTCTACAAACGTATCAAAGAGATAACATTCACTGATCATAGAACGCTTGACTTCTTGTTTTACTTTGGATAGCCACGGACAAAAACACAAGTCATTCAGAGTCATGCAACAATCAAAAAATTTACAGATATTTAAATTATGCTCTTCCTAATCATTTGCAGCATTTGTCTTTTTTTTTTTTTGCATTTGTCCATAAAATGTTCTTCCTTAAAAACTGATCTAAACTCAAGACATTGCAGCAAGTTATACAAAAGCCCAGGCAAAGGAAATTCGCAATGCTTTTTATTTCAACGAGCTTGTCTTCGCGGTCTGGGCGAAAGACGATTGGCAAGCAGACATGCGAGGGCTATACCTGCCACCTGGATGAAAGCCAGGCCCAGGACTGTTGCTGCAATGTGAAACACGTTGTCATTTACCAAGCTAAAGACTTTGCGGAAACAACCGGGAGCATGAATCCCCGCTAGCTCTATGTTCCTGCCTCCATTCTCTGCCAAAGGTCTGTTGCGGCAGCCTTTGCGTTTTATGCAGCAACTGTCTGGTAAAGACACAGCGGAGGAATCATTCCCCAAACTTCCTGTTGAGTACACAGCATCTTGGATAGCCCAATCGGACATTAGCCAATCATGCCAACCCTCAGCACCACAGCACTCCAGCGCCCTCTGAAGGCTATCCAGGGCGTCTGAGCGGCCCTCGTCTTCTCCATAGTCCAATACAGCTTTCTGAAGTCCGCTACGGAAACCTTCAGCGATATCCTCCCTGTAGAAGAGCCCTGAGAGGCCCGCGGCTAGTCCACCTATGAGTGTGACCAACTGGAAAAAGCCATACGCCCGTAGAAGATAAGGAAGGTTGGCAGCCACTCCCAAGCATCCTAAAAAGCCCCAGGCGGTCACAGCAGCTCCTGTGCCTAACAAGATGATGGGCGCGTTAGGGTAGCGGTTCGCAGATAGTAGCATGTAGTCGGATAGCGAAGCCTGCGCCCATATGCCCAGGGTGAAGATCGCAAGGCCTGCTGCCCAAAAAAGGAAGCTGAAAATCAGGAGTGCGAGGCGCAGCAAGGGCATGACTCCCACCGCCCGGCAGCACGGTGGGGCAGAACCAACTGGAGGCACAGGGGGCGCCAGCGAGGCTTCGGAGCACAGCGATAATGAAAGACGTTGCTGCTGGTCAGCGTAATCTTGGGAGGGTGAGAGAAGATAGCCAGGAAGTGCCGAAGGCCGACGGGAAACAGAGGATAAAGCCGGTCGTAGAGGGGAAGATAGTCTTTGAGTAGCGTGCAATTCTCGCTCCCACTCTTTTGCACGGCAAGGACTTGGCCGAGCTGGCAGCGAGTCGTAAGGCGGCGCAGAGCTCATGGCCTCGTCTTTATCTACCACCATTTCACTCTCTCTCTTTTACTCCTCCCTTTGTTTCTCACCTCTTGAATACGTCCTTCCTCATCTCTCCCGCCCGAGCTTTATGGCTGGTCATCAACTCACCAGTGCCTATTCACACCCTCATTTCACCATAAATCGTCTTTGGATGAACGAATGGCATGCTTATCTTCGTCTGCAGATTTTCCGCCCGCTCTCCACAGAATTTCGATGTTTATTTGCGACATTTCTTACACTCTCTTGCTGCTGCAGTGGCCATCTGTACTGCGTCTCTGACAATATGTGGGGGGAGGGGGGTGGTGATTATATGGCTATGATGCTGTTAACCCACACCACCCTGATCTCCCTTTACTGGTGCAGGAGCCCCGGTTCAACATCATGAATGTCTGTTTTGATCGATATGTAATCGTAATGGGCCTTTAATAATCTAATGTCTTTACAACACTGGTATTGAGTAGTTTTTAGATTAAATCTTATAGATATTCAGCACTACTCATTCATGCTATAGTATGTGTGTTTGTGTATTGTATATGAAATTACACATTTTATATTATGTATTGATTTTGTCATAGGATTGATTTGTTCTATGACTATATATCCACATTGCCTGGGATTAAATCATAAAACATTTAAATAGCATTGAAAGAGTTATGTTGTATGTTGACTTCTCTGTTGAAAAAACCAGCATATGCTGGTTAAGCATGTTTCGAAGCATGGCAGCTGGTTTAAGCTGGTCCTGAGCTGGAGCTAGTTGCTTAGGACCATCTCAAACCACCTCAAACCAGCTGCCATGCTTCAAAACATACCAGCAAAACATATGCTGGTTTTTTCAACAGGGTTTACCCTCACTCTCTGCTCCAAAAAATCATTTTAATACATTTAATACATATAAATGATTAATTAAATTAAACTCGTACAATTTGTTTTATTATAATTATTAAAAAAGGAAATAAATTAATCATATGCAGGTATAATTTATATATTTGTCTAAATAACATATTGAAGCATTTACACTCAAGCATAAGGAAAATTTACATACCTTTACTTTTTCTGATGTGGTCCATGTACTCAGTTCATCCAAACCATGTAAATCTGCAAAATACAAAAGTATTTTGTATTTTTTATAATTAATTAACTCAGGAAAGCTGATGAAACATCTTCAAACAATACAAAATTATCTATCCTCCTCTCTTGACCATTTACAGCAAAATTACATGCTCCGTTCCATTTTGTATGAATATTTCCTTTAGGCAAACAACTTACCGTGACTGAACCAAATGAACTGTTCAATAATATATATAAACAGCCTGAACTGATTATGTAAACAAAAACACTTTAAAATGAATCAACAGTTTATCCTACATACTTTGTCACACTCCAGCCAGACTTTGACCTTTTGCAATGCATTGCACACATATTCACAGAGAAAGCACTTAATGGTGATGATCCATATTTATAAAATCTATGAATAGAGCAGTATCTCCTTCAACAGACGGTTGGAAAAGCTTGGGAAATGTGAGTCTCCTTTTCTAGTGCACCAGCCACATCATTCCTCCTTCCACACAACCATTTATGTTTCTTCCTCAAATTAACGTGTTTATGAAAGGAGGTGCTTGGCAAAATGAGCTCTCTGAAGGGAGGGAACAGGAAATGTGAGAGAAGAGATGCAATATTGTGGTTGATTGGAGACTCTTTATATAAATAATAATAAAGTTATGTTTTTATGTATGAACTGTTTCTAATGATAAATGAATCTGTAAATTCTACATGGCTCAAATAAGATGATAATTTTGCATGTTGTGCTTTAAACTTTTCATGCATGGTGAAAATTTTATCCTTAAGAACTAAACTTCACTAGAACAACTTGACAACATACAACTTATATTTAATAATATAAACAGAACTATAATCAGAAAATGTATTTTAACTGTCATTATGCGCTGTTTCTCACAACTCCTTTGAAATGCTATGCTATTTTATCACTAAATCTGAAATATGCACCCATTTTGTCTTCTATTTTCTAGTAATGTTTGATGGTACTTACACTTGAGTTAATTCTTTGTTGGACAAAGCTGGACTTTAAATATCATCTATAATGCCATGTATCCGTCACGTGCAAAGATATAAATTGACACATTTGATTTTACAACAGGTGGCAACGAGGGACACTGCATCCGCCAGACCTGAGGCGGTGTCGTGCACGTCCAAACACAACAACAAAAAAAGCGCGGAATAAAATCCCACTTCCGGCTGCTTCCGGTAATCCGTTCGAGCGTTGTTGTTCGTTGCTTCGATCAACTTCACGACAATCGTTCGCAAGTGCGTTTAACCGTTGTTATGGTTTGAGTCAGTGACATGAGGCGTTCAGAGTTTGGCTAAAAGACAAGTATATATTTATTGTAACTTTAAATAATGGAAAACCTTAACGTAGAGAGTCGCGACGCGGGTGAGTATATTTTAGCTTGTGAGCTAAATGCTAAGAGAGTGAAGCTAGCAAAACCAATCCTATTAAAGTTACTCAGACACACACCACAACTCAAAACACACTCGATTATATTATTATTTTAAGATGGGCCTGGTAAACGAAAGTCCTAATTTGTTCTGTCATTTGCCATTATTGAAACTTTTATTCTAGAAAAGTGTCTTTAAATAGTTTCAATGCTGAATAATGACAGTTAAAGTACATTCTCTGATTATAGTTCTATTTATGTTATTAAATATAAGTTGTATGTTGTCATTAAAATAAGGTTTAAGTTGTTCTAGTGAAGTTTAGTTCTTAAGGATAAAGTTTTCAGCATGCATGAAAAGTTTAATGCACAACATGCAAAATTATCATCTTATTTGAGCCATGTAGAATTTACATATTCATTTATCATTAACACTTACCAGAACCAGATTTCTTTTTTGAAATGCATGGTATAAAATGTATTATTGTCTCTAACCTTTACCTATAAAAGGATGTGTATGTGTAAATAACTAACTATATAACTTCTTCCTAAGAACAATAATCCTTTAAAACAAGAAATAACAAATTCATCACAACAGCTTTTTTTCAGAAATATGAAGATCTATATGTTTTCTACTGATATTTACATTTATCTGCACCACCTTTATTTTTCTCTCTTTTCCCCCTCAAGCACTCCCTCTCTCTGCCCTGCGTCTGGTTGTGCCGCCTCTTCGGCTGATGTCAGCGTTTCTATGGCAGGTGATTCAGCGTCGTAATGTGACGCAGTATGGGAAGCTCGAGCAATTTGTGATGCTGGTGACAGAGACCGTTCCAGACATCATGAGTCGAAGTCTGGTTAATAAATTGATCTTTCACATGCGTAAAAAGGTCAATCTTATTTGAGCAAAATCTTACTTTTTTTTTTTTTTTTACTACATTTTTAAAGAAAATATTACATTGGTAACATTGGATTATTATTTATTTTAGGTGATCTTGGAGCTTTGTCTGAAAGATCAAATGCCAGATCTGTGGATCATTCAGGCACATCTCGATTCTCTTCGGAATCTCACACATAAAGTAATTGTTTTTTGTTTGTGTAATTGCACGAACCATATACAGAAATTGTATTTCAACACGTTTTTGCTTAAATATCAGTGTCTTGTTCCTTTGCTTTCAATTTGTTGCAGAGTAAAGATGTGGAAAGTGAAATCATCAATAATAAATTCATTAGAATGGTGCACAGCATTTTAGAGGACACAGAAAAGAAAGAGAATTTCATCCAGGTTAGTCTTGATGCATCTTTAACGTCTTTCCTTTTCATCTTTCTGTGAAAATAATGTATACAGCACGCATGAAAATAGTTTTTCCATGTTTCACCTGTTTCTCTGTCTTCAGCATATCTTCCCGGTAGAATATGGTTCAGGATATGATGCCGTATTACAGAGCCTTGCATGGGAGTTCCTGTCTCGAGTGGAAGATCTGCTGCCAGTGCCCAACCTTAAAGAGGTGTGTCTGCATTCAAAGATTGCATAATGCATTATCTATAGTATGTAGATTTGTTTGTATAGTTACAACAGAAGGAAATGTAAGTAGATCAGGTAAAACCTTCGGTCCATTGTCAGCAGTGCTCAAGACGTTGTAAAATTCAAGGTAACTCTGATCTGAAATCTGATGACTTTCTCAGACAGCCTCACGGCTTTGTGGCGGCCTGGCGATGATGGAGGAGATTGTGCAGCCGCTCTCAGACCCAGTTGAGATAAAGGATGTGCTCCAGCACTTCAAAAACAAAAGACTGCACGCAAAAAACAATGAGCACTCTCCGGGAGTTATCAGTGAAAGTGAGCTTTACTGTTGCTACTGTACCTTATTTGTTGGCATGTATTGAATAACTGAATTAAACACTGATATCTCATTTATATTTAATATGAAACTTACAAAACATGTCTGGGTCATTTTTTATTTTTGAATTGTGACTAAGCAAATTGCAATTTATAATATTTTATTATTTTAAAGGCGCAGTAAGCAATTTCTGAGAAACACTGGTGATATCTGAAATCAATCCAAACAAACACACCCATCCCGTCATTGCTCCACCCCCAAAATGCAATGCAAGAGTGTATGTCTCTATCATAGCTGAATCTAAGTAATGATTCAATGACACTCAAAACTGTCCCGTTACTACAGATAATATTACAACAACAGCAGCATATCTTGGTTCTGTGAAACATAGCAAAACCAATGTTATGGAACGCAAATCTCTGCGTCTGAAAGCGCTAGAAAGCTTTAATAGTAACAGGGGTGCTAAAGCTCTTGGCTGATTATAACCCATCTTTTTCCAGTGATATTCCTCTGAGCTTTTCTCTTTTGTAATGTCTCTCAGCCATCACTCTTTCTTTAATTGACACGCCCCCTACTGCTGAGTGGCTACAAGTGTTGTTGTGCTCAGTTCGATCCACTTTCAACAGCGTTTCTCAGAGATCGCTTACTGCACCTTGAATTTAAATTGTGACCTGAACATGATTTTGTGAGATTCATCTAAAAACAATAAAGTTGTATTAGTTTTAATGGTGTTATTGTGAAGACATTGTTTGAATATATCTTAAGGAGTTTTTTTTTTCTTTTGTTTTGTACAGTGTCCATTCCTTCAACAGCTGAAGTAGTTTGTTTGCCTCATCCAATCGTACAAGAAACGGTCTCGCCTGCCATTACCATTGAACAGGAGGAACCATTGCCCCCCACTTCCATTGCACAAGAGACGATTATAATTGAATCAGAAAGCACCGAGAACCAATCAGAATCTGATAACGCAGCCATTGCCATAATGAGCCCCTCGCAGAGTTATACAGAAGAGGCTGAGCCCTTAGCTGAAAGCGAGGAGTTCACTGTGATAGCTGGCACTGAAGAAACAGAGGATAGTTTACAACAAGAAGAGGCACTTTGTGAAGAGAAAGACTCAGGCATCTGTGAAGTCCAGCAAATCTACCTCACTGCCGACGGCTCTGCTGTGGTGGTATCAGAGTTTGACAACGAGGGAGAGGAGACGACTCAACTGCAGTTCCTAGAACAATCAGAGATGGTGGAAACATCTGGTGTGAGGCAAGTCAGTTTAGAGCAGTGGATCTCAGAATTAACTGGAAAGGGCGTCTCTCTACCAGCTTTGCCTCCAACTCCTGTTGAGATTGTGAGGGAGGAAACAATCTACGTTCCTGTCATAGAAAGACCACCATCTGTAAAGTCCATCATTCACAGAAAGAGCAGTCCACCTCGAGCCGCTCTTTCCAAAAAGGCAGTGGCCTCTCCTTCTGAGTCCCAGACAACGCAGGAAGAGAAAAGACACACATGTCCCGAGTGTCATAAAGAGTTTCGTTTCGAGTGCCTGCTGAGGAATCACATGCGCACACACACCGGCGAGCGGCCGTTCCAGTGTTCAGACTGCGGCAAAAGCTTCAGGTGCCTCAGCTTCCTGACTAATCACATCAAAACGCACTCGCTCGCCAGACCTTTCAAATGCTTGCAGTGTGTCAAGACCTTCCGCAAAAAAGCAGACCTCATCAAGCACGTCCGTGTGCACACTGGTGAAAAACCATACAAATGTACCATCTGTGGAAAGAGCTTCTCCCAGGGCTCGTACTTGAAGATTCACCGCGAATGCCACACATCAGAGAACCTACACCAGTGTCCTCACTGCGACAAGAGCTTCCCAACGGCATTTAAGCTGTCCATCCACGTCCGCTACCATTCCATGGAGCGCTCGTACCAGTGTAACCAGTGCGGGAAGAGTTTCATCTATGCCAGCCTCCTTCGGAGACACAAAGGTTATCATGCAGGCGAGCGCCAGTACTTGTGTTCCATCTGCGGCAAGTCCTTCGTCTACATGTTTGACTTGAAGAAGCACCAGCGCAACCACGAGAGACCCCGGCTCAAGATCCCATGCACCCTTTGTCACAAGACATTTGCGGGACCAGAGATGCTGAGGTGCCACCTGCGCATACACACAGGAGAACGTCCATTCCGCTGCAAGATTTGCGGAAAAGCCTTCTCTCAGATTGGAAACATGAAGAGACACGAGCGAGTGCACACGGGTGAGCGGCCGTTCACCTGTGAAAGATGTGGAAAGACTTACAAGCACTCGTCTCACCTGAAGAACCACATGCTCAGCCACACGGGTGAGCGGCCATGGCAGTGCTCTCATTGCGGGAGGAGCTTCAAGTTCGCTGGGCCTCTGAAGAAGCATGAGAGGATTCACCTGGGCGAGCGAGGCAATCGCAGAAGGACCTACGACCAAACCCGTGGCCGCGTTAAGCTAGAACCCAAAAGCCCTTGACTGAACATGCAAATCTACAGATTTAAAATGACTAGTTAATTTTGTGTCAGCTGATACTTTAAAAAGGTAATGTTTTGTTCTCCAAATCATGCTTGTTTATGCAACCCATATTTGAAACTGCACAATACTTTACATAGTGGGTGGCATTCATAAATTTAAGTTAACAGTTGAGTTCTTCAATCCAGAAGGCTTGTTGTCATAGTCATTGTGATGTCTGAATTGTGCTGGTCAAGCCATTTCAACAAACAAATAAATAATCTGTTTATTGCACAGTAAAATGAAGAATCAAAGTGGGATTTCAAACACTCAAAAACAATTCTTTATGGTTATCCACTTTGGGCAATTTAGAAGCATATGGAGGATAAATTTGCTCCAGATTATTGTCTGGAAGATCTGTAACAATAACACTGAGCACTCCTCCACCATCACTGAACAATGCAATGTGGTTTTGTACACCTTTACTAATTCTGATTCTTGAAGGGTTAGTTCACTCAAAAATTAAGAAAACACTGTAATCAGTTATTTTTACCCTTGTGACTTTTATTCATCTTCGAAACAGAAAGATATTTTAATTAAAGAGAGAAATCGGATTGTCCTTCCATTGACAGTTACGCAACTACCATTTTAACGCTCCAAAAAGTTCATAAAGAGATCATAAAACTAATCCATACGAATTCAGTGGTTTAGTCCATTTTCAATTCAATTGCTTTAAATAATGAACAGCTTTTATTTTCTAGTGAACTTAAATATCTTCATTTGTGTTTCGAAGATAAACAAAAGTGTTCTGGGTTCGGAATGACATGAGAGTGAGTAATTAAAATTTTCATTTAACCCTTTAATTTGGCTCATGCCAATACACATAGGGTACACTCTTAAATTGAGATTGAAATTTAGGCAATGACCTTTGGCATCCTGTGTAACAGTAACTTACATTTGTATGATATATATATTAAAATTTGTTAAATCTAGTAAATATATTTTAAAAGCTAGTGCTTTTGTACAAAATGGTAATTCTTCTCTGTGTTTTTTTTCCACGTAAGACAAATTTGATTCTTTTTATGATACAAATATACAATATAAATCCATTTTCTGGAATTTTCTTTTTTGGAAAGATGCACTCGGTTGAGAAATTAGTCTGCACCAGTAAAACTTCCCTCCAGTTATTTCATTATGTTCTAAAATACTTCAGACAAGGGCTATTTGTTACAATGAAAGTGTTTTGCTACAAATTCATTCTTGGTTTTTCTAAGTCCTGTTACTGGCTACTATTAATTGTACAGTAATTGACCGGTGGCTTCTGGATGCAGATCGCATCCTCCTATGCAAATCCATAAAGCAGCTAAGACCAATTACATTTGAGCTTTAAATTTTACCCTGTGAAAACATGTGATCAACTGAGACCACACGACAACAGCACCATTAGGCAAATGCCTTTCAGATGTACATAAATATTAATGCAGGTGCTTTTTGATGCAGAGAGAACCTGAACAGCTAAGGTCCTGTATTTCTGTTGCTTAATAGTGGAAGTGTTGCGATTTTTTTTTTTTTTTGCAGCAAGTTCTTGCTTGGATTTCAGATGATTAAAGGTTTGTGTGTGTCCTTAATCCATCCTCCACAGTCCACATGACAGAAAATACCTCAGTCAGATCTGATTTATATTCCTAAGCCCAGATATCCAGGAGAATGAGTCTTGCTCCCCCTCCAGAGGTGATTCAGGTGCTTTAGTGTAGTGTAGTCAGACTGGAAAAGTGCAGTAACAAAATATGGTTAATAACAAACAAGTAAAATATGTTTTTTCTCAAACATACACTACCGTTCAGAAGTTTAGGGTCGGAAGGATCTTGTAATGTTTTTGAAATAAGTCTCTTTGGCTTAACTAGGATGCATTTTCTTTCATTAAAAAAACAGTAAAAATTGTAATGTGAAATATTGAATATATTTTTAAATGTACTTTATTCCTGTGAAGCAAAGCTTGTGTCACACGACCCCATTCCAATTGCTGCTCAAGAAATATTTATTATTATCAATGTTGAAAACTTGTGCTGCTATTTCTGTGGAAACAGATTTTTTTCATAACTCTTGAGTAGAAAATTCAAAATAGCATTTTTTATGAAATAGAAATTATTGTCTATACTTTCTTATTAGATTAATTTAAAGTGTCTGTTGAATAAGACTATTAATCTCTTTCAAAAAAAATAAATAAAAGAACCTAAACTTTTGAACAGTATATATTTTCAAAAAAGAAAAAACTTTGCATGGTAACACTAATTACATTATAATAACATTAATTAATACAATACTATTAATGCTTAAATAATGAGCCTTATTGTAAAGTGTTACTGTTTGGATTTAGACGACATAAAAATGTGAAGTATGTACATTTTCAATGTTAAAATACTAGCTTGATGTGTCTGTAAAATGTGTGCACGTTATTTTTGCTGTTCACAGTTCAGATTCACCTGAGCTCTGTGCTTTAGCAGACCTGCTAGGGTTTTTTCTCCCAACTGCCTCTGGCTCCTGAGCCGTGGTGGTTTCAGTCTCATCTAGAGGGTACTTCACAAATATTTTATTTAGCTGCTTGAAGAACTTCCACTCCACCTGCTCCCCCTGATTTCTAAGGGTTGAGAAAATTTGAAAATACATGTAAAAATAATAATTACAGTTAATTACTATATTTAAATATTCCATTTTTGAGGTCAAAGTTGTTGTATCTACCTGTAATTATCAAGACACTGGCGGTAACTGGCCTTCAGTCTTTTAATTCTGGAGCGACACTGTTCATCTGTCCTGCTATAGCCCTTCTCAGACATGACCAGTGCGACCTGCTGGAAAACAGCTTTGCGTTTGACGCAGCCTTTTAGTCTCTCCTGGATGGGGTCACTCCCCCAGATGGATATAAGTGTGTGCGTCTCACTGTCACCCCATGCCAGCTTCGGCCCGTCCACCGTTGGAGGTTTGGAGAGAGCGAGGGAGTCTGAACAAGCAAAAACAGGTCCAAATTCATCACCTGCATATCTTCACACATTATATTCAATGTTTTTGATATCATGAAGAACTTATATAGAGATCACCGTTAGAAAGGGAGATTATGGCTACATCTACATTAATATTAGATATTTTACCTTCCATCCACACTTAAAATGCCATTTCTGCATTGTAGTGTTGACTGAAAATGGAGGTATTCAAAAACAATGTATATTTAGTCATGTGACATACTATATTAACACATCTCTGTTTATACCGGTAATAAAAAATTTGGGCAGTTATGTTTATACCATACATGGAATGGCGATTAGATGCGACCTGGATGTATGTAAGTGGACAACCTAGGAAGTCACTCTGGCAAAAAAATAAGGTGATTAATACATGAAAATTCTTTCATTTAGCCCCTTTAAGGGTTTTCCAACATTTCAGTGTGGACAAGAAACTTTTGGAAAAAACTGTGGATGGAAAGCATTTTGAAACTAAACGTTTTCAAATGTATCTGGAATATATTTAGATCCATTAGATCAAAAATAAATAATTTGCATGACCAATTTTCAGACTGATACCTGAATCAGAATCAGTTATGGATTCCAGCTCACTGATGTCCTGGTCATCAGATGTTCTGTCCTTCAAAATAATCTGCTCCAGCTGATCATAGAATTTACACTCCTCCCTGCTGAAAAACAGTAAAAAGTAGAAACAGAATTGAAAATAGTATACCTCTATGTTTAGAATAGCAGTTTACCATACTACATACTATACCACATAATATGCATTTATGTTGTGCAGTAAACAGCACACAAATATTTCATTCTGAACACAAACTTTAAGAACAGTCTTCAACTCACTCACCCATCATAGTAAAACTGGGACTTGAGTCTTTTTATACGCGAGTGACATTGGACGCCTGTTCTGTTGAAACCCAGTGCCATCATTCTCTTTGAAATGTATCTGTATATGTGCCTGTTTTTGGGGCAGGACATGAGGCTGTGCTGCACACGGTCATCACCCCAGATGTCCAGCAGGGCCTGCGTCTCCCGGTCTGACCAGGTCATCTTCCTGCCTGACTCAGATACCGCTACCATGGCTGCCTGCTGGTATTCTAGGGAAGAAAAAGTGGATGAAGAGTTTAGGTTCATGAAGAAACAAGAGAGAGAAATACAAAATAACATTTTGCTTTGAGAAAATTAAGTGATGTGACCTTTGAGATTCACAGAAAACGTATATGTATGAATGAATGAATGAATGAATGAATGAATGAATGAATGAACGAATTTCAAGGTAACAAACCTGCATCCTGATCATCTTCATCAAAGACATCTATGGAAAAGGCTTCATCACCCAGAACTTGCTCCAGTTTATCATAGTATTTACAATCTACACTCTCTATGCCACATCTAGATGAGAACAATGTGGAGAACATTTTTAAACCTCAGATAAAAACATTTAAACTTTTCACCCATATTAATTTTAAAAGTAAACGAGCAAAAATAAAGCCAAACTCACTTTTTCCTTTCGTAACACTGACGGAAATTCTTGGCCAGGTTCTTGATCTTCCATCTGCATTGATCTGGGGATTTGAAGAATCCCTGACTGTTCAGTTTCTCTGCTATATCAGCAAACACGTGGCCATTATGGACAGATCCTCTCAGGGCTTCCTGCACCTCATCTTCCGCCCAAATGTCTATTAGAGCTACAGTTTCAGAGTCTGACCAGGATGCTGTCTGGTCCACCCTGCTGCAGGGATCCTGGGATTCTGACAGAAGATGTTCGCAAGTTATTTTCAACTGGATTATCAAAAAAAGGTATTACTATAATATACAAAATTGTTTTGGGGATGAATTTCTTGCAAAAATAAATATACTGTAATATATACCCTTAATTCTATGTACTATGTTATAAAATAACAAATCAAATTCAGTTATCAAGAACTAAAAGGAGACCTATTATGCCCTTTTACAAAGTCTTGATTTTGTTTTTGGGCTCTACTAGAATAGGTTTACATGTTTGAATGTTCAAAAACCTTATTTTTCACACATTTGATATTGTTGCAGCACCTCTCTTCCCAGTCTGTCAGTAACGCTCTGTTTAGCTCCTGTCACTATGAAGCCCCTCCTTCTGAAAAGCACAATGTGCTCTGATTGGTTGGCTGGAGCAGTGTATTGTGATAAATTTGTCAAGCGCTTCGATCATGTCTGGGAAACGTCCCGGCTCTTATCATAACCGTGAGTTTCAATACACTACAAACTAAATCAACCAGGCTCTGCCCCTTTATTTTGCGTATGCCCTGGGAGGGAATTATTTAAATGAGGAATATTGTGAGATGTTTGTTCCCAGGAGAAAACTCAAGATTACAATCGAGGAGTTTCAGGGAGTTCAGAAAAAATGACACTGATATAGAGAACAACTCCCGCTGGAGGGACTTTTTGCTTTGTAACTTTGCAGACCTTTTTCAATCTCAAACTGCAACATTATACACAAAAGAAAGCTGAAAATGTAAAAATAAAAAGCATAAGATGATCCTTTTATCAAAAGTACCTGATTTGATGCCATTGTTGGGTTCATTATCTCCTGACACTTTGGATGAAGCATTCTTTTGAAAAATATCTTCCATCAGATCATAGAACTTAAATTCTATGCGTTCAGCTTCAGGTGAACTGCACAGGAAAAAAGCACATTCCATTAAAGGTCATATTCACAAATTATGTGCTAATGTGATTGCTCTCTTATCTGGCTCTGCATAACATAAATGCCTCGTCACTGACCTGATGCTGTCCCTGCACTGCCTATAGCTGATTTTGAGGCGTTTGATTCTGGTATGGCATTGCTCAGCGGAGCGCAGATATCCGTGAGCGTTCAGCTTCTCAGAGATCTCTAAGTAGATGTGGCCGTTATGAGGGCAAAGCTGAAGGTTCCGCTGGACCTGCTCATTGCCCCACAACTGGAGGAGAATCAATGTCTCGGCATCGGACCAGGCGACCTTTTTTCTATCATCCATGCAGTTCATTGCGGTTTCTGTTGGGTGATGATAGGAGGACATGACACATGTATTAAGTCCCTTTTGGACAATCACGTCATACTTAAAAATGTATGAATCCCTATCCATGGAAACTGAAATGGCTAGAAGATCAAATCAAGAATTTTGAACGCAAGAACTCAACCGTTCAAACGTTTTCAGTCCATTTGATTTTTTTATGTTTTTGAAAGAACTATCTTATGCTCATCAAGGCTTCAAAAATACAGTAATATTGTAAAATATTTTGTATTTGAATATATTTTAAAAATGTGATTTATTCCTGTGATGCAAAGCTAAATTTTCAGCAGCCATTACTCGAGTCTTCAGTGTCACATGATCCTTCAGAAATCATTCTAATGATTATTATTATCAAGGTTGAAAACAGTTGTTCTGATTAATATTTTTGTGGAAAGTTACCATACTACATTTTTTCAGGGTTCTTTGATGAACATTTGTTTGTAATAGAAATCATTTGTAACATTATGAATGTCTTTACTGTCACTTTTGATTGAATGAGTCCTTGCTGAATTTCACGAGTTCACACTTACCAATAATCAGATAGGGAATTAGTATGCATATTTGGCGTGCTGTCCGAGGAGAGGGCTCCGAGCTCGGTATTTGGCCCGAGCCCAGAGTACTCCCCCGTATCTGGTTTTCGGAAGTAACCAGGCAAGTGTGAGGAGACGGGGTGGTGGAGGGATGCTGAAACTGTCCAAAAGCATAGGCGAGTCGACTGCATCGATATATATAGGTTTCTGCTCATGCTGATTGGGCAGGCATGTTGATTGCTGATTAATGACAGCTGGCTGGAGTGATGTGATAATTAGCTAGATCATTTGAACGTGTTCCTCCCGAATTTTGTTAATAAAACATCATTAAAAAAATGAATTCTTTCAAAAAAAAAAATCTTACTGACCTCAAACATTTGAACAGTAATGCAATCCAAAACAATAGACAACAAGAGTACAGAGAGTAACAGGAACAAACAGATACCTATTTCCTGGTACTTGTACACCTGGTATTCGATGTCTGTTGACTCCTCCTCTTTGATCTGAGATGAGCATGATTCTTCATTAGCCATAATTCTCTCCATCTGTTTATAGAATTTAAAATCAACTTGCTCTTTGCCCTCAGTGCTGCAAAAAGAATTCAAGAATAGCACTTTCAGTTATTTAAAATAATGTTTTGCTTTTACTGCATCAGGAATGTTTTACCGATGTTGAAGATGACGAAGCACTCACTGTTTACTCTCGTAAGACTGCTTGAAGCACAGCTTCAGTCTTTTCACTCTACTCTGACATTGCTCTGCTGTTCGAACGTAACCGTGAGTGGCCATCTTTTTTGAGATCATAGCAAAGATGTGTCCATTCTGGAGAACCCCTCTCAGCTCACGCTGGGTTTTGTCTTCTCCCCAGATCCTGATGAGGGTTTGCGTCTCCAGGTCTGTCCATGGGATATTCCTGGTGCCTTAAAAGAGTGCAAGTGAAACTTTGGTTAATAATATAGCAAGTCTTATATAGTTCATAAAATATGTCCAGAAAATCTGAGTACCCTCTAGTCCAACATGACCAAGAACATCCCAATCAGTGTCGTCTTCTGCATGCTGTCCTGAGGACTCTTCTGGAATGCTGACATCATTAATACCGTCTTCCTGCTCTGTAGAGTCTTTACGGCAGAGAATTTTCTCCAGAACATTGTAGAACTTCCATTCCGGTCTTTCCCCTCTCACACTGCCAAGCAAACACAGATTCAGTTTCGTTATAATCAAAGAAAAAAAAATTATCTGAAAAAGTCAGAATTCAGTTTTAAAGTTCTCACATTTCAAAGATTCATATGCTCTACTGTTCAAAAGTTTTGGCTGAATAGGATTACATTTAAAATGTAATTTAGATCCTGTGATCAAAGCTGAATTTTCAGCATCATTACTCCAGTCTTCAGTGTCACATGATCCTGCAGAAATCATTCTGATATGATGATTTGCTACTCAAGAAACATTTATGACTATCAATGCAATAATCAGTTAAGCTGCTTCATATTTTTTCTGGAAACTGATACATTTTTTCAGGATTCTTTGACGAATAAAAAGTTCAAAAGAACATTTATTTGAAATATAATTTTTGTAACACAATAAAATGTGTCTTTACTCAAAGAAAATCTTACAAACCCCAAACTTTTAAAGGGTAGTGTACGTAATGCCAATCCTTTTTTTTAACTGTACACAAAGTTATTTATTGCAAAATTGATGGCCCTAAAATATTTCTTGACATTAAATGACAATCACAATAATTACAATAAAATCAAAAACATTCATTAAGGAAGTAAACAGTCTATTTTGATTTAATGTCGACTTCAAATCAAAGGTCATCATTAACTAAAAATAATAAAATTACAAATATTAAATGAAAAACTAAATTTTGCCTTGACGATAAACTGAAAGTTTCAGTTTAAACACTACAATTATTAACTAGAAATGAATAAAACCTAAAACAAAAACTAAAAAATAAATTAAACCTAAATATCATTCTTTAAAAACTACTAAAATAACAAAAGCACATAACAAAATTAATAAAAAATTAAAGTAAAATTACCTAAAAACTAAAAATATAAAAACCCAGTTCAACATATTAATGAACTTTAATCAAACTAAAACAAAAACTAAAAAATAACACTCTGAATGAACTCACATGATTTCATGGCATTGTCGAAAGCTTATTTTCAAGCGCTTTATCCTGGTGTGACACTGCTCTGCTGTTCTGGTAAACCCTCTCTCAAACATCTTCTTAGAGATGAGGTTGAAAATGTGTCGGTTGCGGGCACAGTCTTTCAGACTCCGCTGGACGCTGTCTTTCCCCCATATGTCAATGAGACCGAACGTTTCTTCCTCTGACCAAGGAACTTTTGAAGCATCAGAGGTCTGGTATGACGACTCTTCTGGGTAAGTGAAGCATAAAAGCATGTAAATCTGCTGAGTCGCTCATATTTGCATTATTAGAGTTTTAAACTAGATTTTTAGCGGTGCTTGCACAGGCTAAAGTTGTCTTCATGATGCTAAGGTGTTGTCCATAAGCTAAAGTGTAATACTTCGCATTAAGCCACTAAAAAATGAAGAGCCATTTAAAGTGTTGATTTAAAGAGGAACTATTACAAAGTCATGATTTTGTTTATGGGCTCGACTAGAAGAGTATGCTTGAAGGTTCAAAAAACATCTTATTGTTGTAGCTCTGTCAATAATGCTCTATTTAGTTCCTGTCACTATGAAGCCCCTCCTTCTGAAAAGTGCAATGTGTTCTGATTGGTCAGCTGGATTAGTGTGTTGAGATTGGTCAAGCACTTAAGAGCGTGTTTGAGAAATGTCCCGCCCCCTACCATAACCTCGAGTTTCAAAACAATACTAACTAATTCAACCAGGCCCCACCCCTTTATTTTGCATCTTCTTTGGGCAGGAATTATTTAAATGAGGAATATCGTGACGTGTTCAAGACTACAACGAAGCTGTTTCAGGGAGTTCAGAAACAGTGTGCGCTAATAAAGAGAACAACTCCCGCTGGAGGGACTTTGTTTCTTTGCAGACCTTATTCAGGCTCAGACAGCAGCACTAAAGAATATGTAAAATGTTGGATATGTAAAAAAAAAAACAAAGGTCCTCTTTAAAATGAACTGACCTGTGTATGCCCCCAAATGATTTATAAATGTGAACTCTCTGGACACTTCTGCGGTGTCGTCTCTTTTCCTTTTAGAGGATTTTTTAGTGTTTTTTTTGGTGTGTGTCTGATTCAGCTCTTCACCAACAGAACTGTCATCATTACTGTTCCTCTTTCCTCTAGAATGGGTAGCCGTGAGTGGCCAGTTTTGATCATCGTCATCCTCTTCATCTTCATCTTCTCTCTCCTCTGTCTCCATTTTGAATTTTCTCTTTTTAGCCTTGCAGCTGGGCATATCTGGATCAGTATGGCGATCATCTTTGTCTTGCCCATCTAAATCGGCTCCCGATTCAGACGGGTCGCCAGATTCTGTATGATCGCTGGATATGACGACTCGAACCAGCGGAGGGAGAGATTGAGATGAAAATGTACAGCTTTTAGGAGCAGAATGAAGAGACTCTGCAACAGAGAAGACAAAGAGACAAAATGAATTTACGTTAAATAATTGAATGTACTGTAAATGTTCAAATGAAGTGTTTGTTGCATTTTTGATTGCATTTTCAAGGTTTATTTATGCTTTTAGTTATGCAGTACTGTTAAGACCTCCCAAATGGTTCACCTTAATGAAACTGTACTTTTGTGATTCAGGTTTCATTGGTGAAACTGTTCTATTGTCATTCTGACTGCATAAGCCATCTGGCTTACAGCTTCACAAACACAGATGCAACTGACCGAAACTGTCAAAACTGTTTCTTTTATTCACATAATGCAAATGCATCTGATATAATCTTTCACATGGCGCTGTTTAAAGTAAAAACTTCTACCATTGTCCTGAAGATTTCCATTAGCCCTGTGGTGTTCAAGCAAGGTCTTCATTTGCTTTGGGACAGAAACTGAATGAATGCATTCCTCCAGAAGAGACGGACAGGCCCTGAGCCAAGAGACTGTCTGAGGAACAAAATCAGACCGACGGTTAGCGAAACAATACAGTAACAATGTTCTTTACTGATGCTTATTGAAGTACCTCTGAAAGGTCTGGGACTGAAATCATCCGGTCCAGCTGTAGGAGGAAGACTTCCATAAGAGTCTGTAGGCTTTTGTCAAACTTGGGTCCGTATTCTTCTGGGAAAATGTTCTAGTAATTGCACAGGGTTGGGGAAAAATTTATTGGCACTGGAAGAAAAACAGCAAAAACCAAGTGCGTTGTGACCGTGTTTATGTGTTTGTAACCTGGAAGAAATCCTCCCTCTTTTCAGGGTGGCCGATAAGGGTCCGAATGAGGTCCAAAAAACAAGCCTCAGATTCCCCCATGTCTACATCAACAACCTGGAGAAATATACTTGAATTTTAATCTAAGCGCAAGCATGCGTTGTCAACAACCTCCAAATGTGAATGATTTGATCTCACTGACCTCACCGAGCGCGCTGTTGACACGAGGAGCACGGATTCGATCCATGTGAGGCTGAATTTCTTCCAGGTCGAGATGTCGTTGACCACGACACAGCTCCAGAAGACGCTGTGCAAAATAACAGATACAATACTGGAACTAATGTCCTCTTTAGAAACTGAGAAGCCATTTCTCTTTTACATGGTGGATCCTAAATGTTATCTGTTTTTGTGTACTGTGACATTTCGTACCCTTGCTCTTAACCCAAGTATAAGCTCGGCTGTTTGATGGTCATTTAGAAGCTCTGGCACAGTCTTTGTCACCATGATTACAAACTCTTCCAGCATCCCATAGTGCTTCACCTGTCTCTGCTCTGTCACCTGCCACATGGCTGCAGACAGTAACCTCAAGTGTGGAACCATGAAGCTCATCAACGAAAGAGGGTCTGATTATAAACAAAAAGACCATTAGGAAACCATTTTTACCTTATAGTCTGGATTTAAATTATCTTATCTTAGAACTGCCACTTCGAAAGATGGTATCCTTACAAATTAAAAAAAAAAAAAAATGATTATGATCTATTCCATGACACACGTAAAAAAATCAGATCTTACTGAATTAATTACATTTCGTTCTATAATTTTAACATGATGGTTTGTAGTGTTTTATTTTACCAAAACGGAAAAAAAAACAAACTAGGAAATTAAATTACTCACCTTCGATTTTTGTCCACAGAGCTTCCATTGTTTACAACTTAAATCAACTTTAAAAAATCTCGAAATTAATATTTTCAACAGCCGTGTAACATGATTCAAAAGAACGGCGCTGAAAAACGGAATACTTTTTAATTTCGAATTAATTTCCACCTGATCATTTCGTTCGTTTCAAAACACTGGACTGAACGACACAGATTCCGGTCTAATCCGCTTTGGTCTGGTCTACAGTGTAGTTCGAGTTCTCCCTCTGGTGGTGCAAAACCACATTGTACTAGTTTTGCGAGGCCATCTCACAAACCCAGCTCCCAAACCATTCTTTCAACTCGCAATTGTCTTGTATGCTTTTTACTGTTAATGTGGTTTCATTTAGACTGGTCCGGGGCAATGAGTTCAGAAACATTATGGATTTATATTCATATATATATATTTTTTTTTAAATTATAAAATTAAAGGGCTTTTATTTTGAAGGATGTGGCTGTGGATTTAACTCATGAATATTTAATTTCACCATGCCGACGTTTCTGTGATAACCTACCGAGTTTCGATCACGTGTTCTTATTAATATTCATAAGCCACCACATCAACGTCTGCCATTGGCCAACGTAGCGTTACGTAATTGATGTTCATGATTCCGCTGTCTACAATAAATGTTGTTTAAGTGTCAAGTAAATATAATTAAATAATTTTATCATTGTGGCACTTATGAGCAATTTGGACAAAAATATAAATGTAGATACCGACATGTTTTAAAAGAAAACTTTCTATAACTTTGCCATTTTTACTGCCCGTTATATATTAACACATGAGCAATTAACACTGTAGCTATTTTATTTATCAGTTCCATTTTCATTTGTACATAATTTAAGCATTAAAACTGTTTTTGTTAATGACTATATGTTATAAGGTTTAACAGATAAAAGTTAAGACTAGAGACTTATTTTTTTTATAAACTACTTTTTATTTCAAATCCTGAAAAAATGGCTACAGATAGACATAGAATGAAACAAACAGCACAAAAGCAAAATCATATCTTTATGTAATAGATGTAAGATTTAATTACAACTAACTTCTCTAAGTTGGGAGTATTGTAAAATTCAAAAGGTTAAAATAGCACCAAAGACAAGATCCAAAAAAAACAAATCATATCACAGATCTTTGTGGGTTCAGGTATTTTACAAACTTCAAAACATTTTGCTATAATCTGAGACAATGTTTATTACAATAGTTTGGCAGGGGTTTTCATATAGATAACAGTGTGGATTTTTTTAACACTTTAGTGTCAAAACAATCTATCAATCTCAGGAGATTGATTGTTCTCAAGAGATCAATAACCGCAGACTAAACCAAAGCTGCAAAACGATACGATTATCGACTCCTTTCGATACATGTCTGTCACACACATAGGCCTATATTTGGTTTTTAGAAAGAAAATGCTAATCTAGGACTAACAGAACTAGACCCTTCTGTGTCTATGCATGAAGCACTAAAAAGTGAACCAGGTTCTTTCTTTACGGTTGAGGCCGTGAGAAACTTCATCTACACAGCCAAATACAGGGTAATAGGACAGTGGTCACTTCCCATGGCCGTGTTTCGGATCTTGCTGTCGCACAGACCCGGGAGCAATGCAGCCGACAGCACAAAGTAGTCCAAACGCCAGCCGACGTTTTTGGCTCGAGAGTTCATCATGTAGGTCCAGAAGGTGTATGCATTGGCTTGCTCCGGATACAGTTCCCGGAAACTGTCAGTGAAGCCAGCCTCAAGAAGCTGCGTGAAGCCCTCACGCTCCTCGGGGGTGAAGCCTGCGTTCTTGCGGTTACCCTTGGCGTTTTTAAGATCGATCTCTTGATGGGCCACATTCAGATCTCCACACAACACCAGGGGTTTGCGCTGGTCCAAGCCGCTCAAGTAGGCCCGGAAATCCACATCCCAGGTCTTGCGGTAGTCGAGCCGCACCAAACCGCGGCTGGCATTGGGCACGTACGCCGTGACCAGGAAGAAAGATGGAAACTCAGCAGTGATAACCCGACCCTCTTTATCATGTTCCTCTTTACCTATATTCAAGCAGAAACGCATATTGAACTTTCAAAAAAAAAAAAAAAAGATTTGGATCTTGGAACACTTATACTTTTTCAAGAAAATATGAGGAGTCCATGAAAATAATAGCAACTCATGAACAATAAAAATTGCACAGCATAGAGACAAATGTGGGTAAGCAGGCATGTGATCAGCACTGGACAACAAAAATAAAAATCAGTTTCTCCAATCCAATCTGGCAATATAATAATATAATTAAATTATAAGAACTGACCCAATAAAGAAATATATTACTATTGCAAAAATCTTACTGTAGTAAAACAAACCAACAAACAAAAAAATTATTTAAAGGGATAATCCACCGGTCATTTATTCACCCTACTATATTGTTCCAAACCTGTATGTATTTCTTTATTCACACAAAAGACTTTTTTAAAAACGTTGACACCCAAACAGTTTCGGTTCCAACATTGGAAACTGTTTTTGGTATCGAAGTCGGCACTTTTGACAGTACTACTTTGCTTACAAATGGTAAACAACAGAGCTTTTATTTTGGCAGAAAACAGCAGGGAGACCTTAAAGCATCTCTTTTGTTAATTTTTAAACAATTCTCACAACAAACTTATAGTTGCATGTGTTGAGTTTACACTTTAAGCAGCTCAAACTCTCAGCACTTGCAGAGAAGGACATTACGTAGTTCACCTGTGTCATACTTCTCAGTGTGGAAAATACAGAATTCAGAATACAAGGGGGTCCACATCCTTCGTTACACTTACCAATACCGTAGGTGACACTGAGGGGTTCGGTCTTGCAGAGCATGGCCACTCCACTGTAACCCTCCTTATCCTCTGATCCAGCCCAGTACTTGTGTGGATACTCGGGCATTTCAGTGATCTCAGACGGCAGGGCTTTCTCAGCGCACTTAGTTTCCTGCAGACACAGTACGTCTGGGTCCTCCTTACGTACCCACTGCAAGCAGACAATTACAAAGGAGTAGAAAATGGTCCATATTCCTAGTAATCTGACATATAATCTCGCAGAAATAGTAAATAAAGAGACCGAGACGGGATACAGTATTTAAGAAGGAACATGATAAAAATGTAAAACACAACCAATGTGTTAAAAGAGCCCCTATTATGCTTTTTCGGATATTACCTTTCATGTAGTGTGTTATAAAGCTGTTTGCGAATGTAAAAGCGCTGCAAAATTTCAAAGATCAAAGTGAAGTTATTGTCTCCTAAGAGAAAGAACTGATTCTGAACTGCCTAAAATGAGTTATCAGTGATTCCATTCTTACTTAATGCACAAACCTACGTAGGTCTTCGTTGGCCGTCTACTTTGACCCACCCTGAAACACTGTAGTTGTAGCTGAGGATACAGTAAAACCGACGCCATTATTACTGTTCGTACCACTGTGTATCAAGTGCTGAGGAGCTGAAATTTAGATACGGTAATGGGAGTATAATTTCTGAGACGCACTGAAAGGAGCGGTTTAGAGAGCCTGAATACTTTATCTGACCGCTTCAGACACCGTGAGAAAAAAGGTGATGCTCTAATGTATATTATTAAAAAAATAAAGTGCTTTTTGACCTTGGATGCATAAAAAAACCTATTTTAGGAAACCTTAAAACTAGCATTATAGGGGCACTTTATGAGTCATGTGATCTCTTACATCAAGGCCGTTCTTTTTGACCCATGCACGCAGACCGTCTACATTCCAGGAGGTAATTTTCATGTTGGCAGCACGGCCATCCTTACTGGTCATCTTGTCGGGAGGGTCTTCATACAGAATCGGAGCCTCTGGCTCTTTCCCTTTTTTCTCTTTCTTTGCAGGTGCTGTGACAGAAGGGTTAATGTTATTTGATGCAATCTGTGAGGATGCCAGCTCTTTCTTATATAAATATTAAAACACTGTACCAGTTCCATTGCCAGTCTCCCCATCCACAGCTTCCTCATTCTTCTTGACTCTTTTGGGCATGTTTGCCGTTGTTTTAAGACCACAAACACGAAAGAAACTGACAGCACACACACGAACACCTACAAGAGAGGACATGCGCAATGGAATGTGTAAATGCTGAATGAAGCGTGCGCTGCAAGCCGTCTATAACAAAGGACGTAATTAGTTCGCACACAAGCTTTCAAAACACTTACATAAACTGCTTAAACCAAAATGCATGTGCTTGCAGTGTTCTGAAATTACGAACGAGCATAAATTAGCAAACTGACTTCACAGTCTGTAAGTTGGCCAAAAGTGCGGCCTGAATGAATGAAACAATAAGAACCAATGACGCTCAGCTTCTATGTTTACATCGGTCGCGTGGAAAAGTCATTGAAATATACATTTGCATTTCATTATTAACAAATAGCCCTTTCTTACCGAACACTTTAATCTGTAGTTGAGGTTACACTGAAAGCACAATCTGTGCAGAACTATGAATTGCTCTGCACGGTTCTGAAAGACCAAGCGTTCCGCTGCAGCGCATGAGGCACAAGTTTTCACATTAAGAGGTGCCCGAGATATTGCCTAACTAAAATAATTGTTTTAAAATATTTTTTTGAAATACCATTCATTTATGTTGAGTACATTAGAAAGTACTTGCCTAGCTTTGAGATTTAAAATGTATTCATGTAGCTTTAAAAGTTTATTATCCCACTTATTCCAATCTGTTTCATCCAGGCATTTTGTTAAAGCCATTGTAACTGTTGTTGTGGTCTTACAACCAACGACTGTGTGGTAAGTGTGAAGAAGAAGTGGAAAATAAGAGATTAAACAGACTAAATTATAAATATTAGTATATGCGTTATTATAATTAACCAAAACCATGGTAATCCCGACAGTTTAACCAATATTATTAATGACCAGGGTCTTTTATCCAACAGCATGTGTCACAGAGCTCCGTGTCAAACAGACATCAGATAGAATTTATTAGAAACCATTTATATATAGCATACAGTAAATGTAATTATATATAATAAAAATTAAGTGTGTATTTTAAACCGTATAGTTTAATATTACATTCACGACATAAGAACAGCACAGTACTTTTGCAGGACTGACATTAAGACTTTGGTAACTTTAGTTTAGGGTCCAATTCTCACTATTAACTAGTTGTTTATTAGTATGTGTATTACTAGGATACTGGCTGTTCATTAATACTTATAAACCACATATTAATGCGTTGTTCTGCATGACAATATTCTACATCACTTATCCTACCCAAATACCTGAATTTAACAACTACCTTACGAACTATTATTAAGCAGAAATTAGGAGGTCATTGAGGCAAAAGTCATAGTTAATAGTAAGAAGTGGACCCTAATCTTAAATTTGAGCAATTTCTATACAAATCTTAACTTCAGTCCTGCAAAAGTTTCTGTGAAAAAAAATGGTGATGTAGGATTTTCATTAAAAGATTCCTGTCTCTTTCTTCCCAGCAGACACCATGACTGTGGTGATTGGATTTGAGGGCAGTGCTAATAAGATTGGTGTGGGAATCATCAGAGATGGGGAAGTTCTGTCAAACCCCAGGCGCACGTACATCACCCCACCTGGGCAAGGTGAGCTCATCAGACCTCATAGTATTTCCTGTCAGCAGTGGCGGTTCTAGACAATTTTTACTAGGGGGGCCAAGGGGGGGGGCAGTGTTTAACCAGAGGGGCACATTAAAAATGGTAACAAATTATATTTAAAGATTATTAACTTCTTTACTTTACAATCATATAAACATTTATTACAACATTGTACAACATTTGTACAAGAGTCAGTGCAGGTGCAAAAAAGGTTCATTAATGTTGATGATTATTATCAATGATTTGTGAAGGATTTGTGAAGGATGATGTGACACTGAAGACTGGAGTAATGATGATAAATTCAGCTTTGATCACACTTACACTTTACTATATATTCACATAAAAACAGTTATTTTACATTTTAATAATATCTCACAATTTTAGAGCTTTTTTGTATTTATAATAACATAAATGCAGCCTTGGTGAGCAGAAGAGACTTCTTTCAAAAACAACCAAAATAGTACCGTTTCCAAACTTTTGATTGGTAGAGCATATCTGCATGTATTGCATGTATTTAAAAAATGTAGGCCTAGAATTTACTTTAAAAAAAGAAACATTAGATCCATATTGACAATATTGATTTTGTTAACGAAAAAGGACGCTATGTCCTTTCCTCGTTTCAAGATAACTATGGGAAGAAAAAAAAACGTGCACTACATTTCGTTGCCTAACCATCCCTCTCTACTTAACACGGGCAATAATAACCTGTTGATTACTTTACTCAAATGTATGTTATCGCAATGCAACAGCCAAGACAGATGAAGTTACGTGGTTAACATCACAACATTGTGCAGGAACAACCAGTTACTTACGAGATACGAGTCACTTACGCGGCCGGCGCCCGCTCTAATTTACCCGTGTAGAACGTTCCGTCACGTTAGTTCCGCTTTTGGCACTCGCGTGTAAAATCATAATGAAGTCATAATTCATTTTTTATTTTTATTTTTTGGTCAGCACAGGGGGGGCCACAGGGGTGGCCATGGAAATTTCTACAGAGGCACGGGCCTCCCTAGGCCTCCGTGTAGAACCGCCACTGCCTGTCAGCCTTTAACTCTAGTGAACATTTTGATATAAAAAGTGCCACCATGCTTATTATGATCTTCTCAGGGTTCCTACCTGGTGATACGGCCAAACACCACCGCGGTGTGATTCTCACTGTCCTCCAGGAGGCGCTAGATGAGGCAGGGCTGAAACCTGCAGATGTTGACTGTGTAGCATACACTAAAGGTGTGTGTTTTTACTTACCTGTAGTACATTGTGAATTTTTCCTCACTACTCCGCTCATCAAATATCCCCTGTTGTACAGGGCCAGGAATGGGGGCCCCTCTGGTGACAGTGGCAATTGTGGCCAGGACAGTCGCCCAGTTATGGGGCAAACCATTGGTGGGGGTGAACCACTGTATTGGGCACATAGAAATGGGCCGTTTGATCACCAATGCCCAAAACCCCACTGTACTCTATGTGAGCGGAGGAAATACTCAGGTAAGAATTGAAGAAAATAATGCTAATTTTGTGCAGACATGTCAGTATCATACATCCGTCTTCATTTTACTCCTTGAAATAATTACATTGGCATTCTCACATTTTATTGACATTAATATGAACATGAAATCTCTACAGGTTATTGCATATTCTGAACGACGTTATAGAATATTTGGAGAAACTATCGACATTGCTGTGGGAAACTGCCTAGACCGGTTTGCCAGGGTCATCAAGGTCACTGCTTATTAAACTTTAAAACTCATACAGTATATAGAATCTTATGTTTGCTTGGTTGATAACCTTGTACGTCTCTGTATTTTTTTTGTGAGCGGAGGATTGGAAGAATTGGATTTTAATGTAATTATAAAATTTACCTATATTCACAGATATCAAATGATCCCAGCCCTGGATACAACATCGAACAGATGGCAAAGAAGTGAGTTTCCATGCACGTTAACAGTTCCTTATACAAGGATTAAATATCTAAATTATGTGAAAGCATTTGGTTGATTCATGTAAATGTCTGCATTCTTAAGGGGAACTAAGTATATAGAGCTGCCATACACAGTGAAGGGTATGGATGTGTCATTTTCTGGGATTTTGTCCTATATAGAGGTGAGATGAGTGACTGGGACATTTATATGTCTTTTGTTTCTTAAAAAAAAAAAAAAAGATTATTTTTACTCATTTTTTCACATGCAGGACGCTGCTCACAAAATGTTGAGTACAGGTCAGTGCACACCTGAGGATTTGTGTTTCTCCCTACAAGTATGTATTTGAACCTGTGCTCAGCATGCCTCCAATAAGACACACATTCATTTACGATTATGAAAAGTGACTAAAAATAACATGCGATTGACAGGAGACTCTGTTCGCGATGTTGGTGGAGATCACAGAAAGAGCTATGGCTCACTGCGGCTCTCAGGAGGTTATGATCGTCGGTGGAGTCGGCTGTAAGACATACACTTGAAATATACGTGTTTAGTCTCATTGCAAGGACTGAGTCTCTGTACTGCAGTTTTAGCATCTGAATGCGTGCTGCATTGTAGGTAACCTGCGTCTGCAGGAGATGATGGCGGTCATGTGTAAGGAGAGAGGTGCTCGAATCTTTGCCACGGATGAGAGGTGAGAAAGATCGCCTTCTTTCCAGACGTCACTGCTGAAAGTTCTCATTACATTAAGTCAGTGTTACATTTACATTTAGTCATTTAGCAGACGCTTTTATCCAAAGCGACTTACAAGTGAGGAAAACAAACAAGCGATTCTTCATGAATTGGCAAATAGACACAGGAAGTGCTCACAATACAAGTTTCATACATTGCTCAGTACCATAAGCTAGAGTAGGAAGGGAAAAGGGAAGGAAAGAGTTTTTTTTTTTATGAGGGGATTAAGTGTTCACGGAAGAGATGAGTTTTCAGTGTTGTGGTCTTCATTGTCTTCTTTGTGCCCTCAGGTTTTGCATAGACAACGGAGCGATGATTGCACAGGCCGGTTGGGAGATGTTCCGCTCGGGTCACGTCACAGAGCTGTCAGACTCTTGGATCACACAAAGGTGAACAATTTCACAAATAACCATCAAATACATCAATATCACACATCAAGAAGCTACACGCACATTTGGTTGATAGAATTGATATTCATTAACCGTACTTTGTGTTTTTCAGGTACAGAACAGATGAAGTAGAGGTCACATGGCGAGACTGATGTTTTTGCTGCAACTGTATATTAGTTATGAATATAAATGCAAATTTGTAATCCATTTCTTTTCAATAAAGTTCCTGATCCCATAATTAAATATTCATTTTCATATCAGTGACAGAAAAAGCTTTATATCCCAGATGAAGGCAGAATTTTGTCTAATATTTTTGTAAAAACACATGTGGTAAAGTGCTGTAACAAACCCTTCAGCTCTGCTGCCATTCTGAATCGCAGAAGAATAGGACACAGGAGAAGTGAATGAATAAATGTATGCTCACATTTTGTCTAGAACTAGTCTGGAATAGTCCTCTGCATTTCCGATTTCTCTCAACATGGGGACTAAAGAGCTGTCAGTCAATACATGGGAAAATGTAACTCAGATATTTAATTGTAATATCATTGATCATCTCCAAACAAGGCCACATATTAAGGTCTGGTTTTGACAAGGACCAAATGGCAAGGAAACTGGGTCAGAGTATCCCTAAAACGGCAAGGTTTGTGGGTTGCTCCTGGTCAACAGTGGGGAAGATTTACCAACAGTAGAGGAAAACCACAAACCGGCGACAGGGTGTTTGGCACCAAAGGCTCATCGATGCACGAAGGCTATCTCGTCTAGTCCGAGCCAACAGAAGGTCTACTGTGGCACAAGTCGCACAAAATTAATGATGGTTATGGGAGGAATGTGGCACAACACAATGCATCGCACTCTGCTGCATAGCAATAGACCAATCAGAGTCCCTGTGATGACTCCTGACCACTGTTGAAAGAATCTACAATGGGCTTGCAGGCAATAGGCAATTTTCTCCCTGACAGTTTATAAATCAATGGATTTCTGAAATACTAAATATCCTTTTATTTCATACACATTTCAGGGTTGTACAAAAAACCAGAAGACCATGAAATATTTTAACAAGTTTATTCATTTTTATTATGCAACACTGTTCGATTAAATCTCTGAACACCTTCCAGTGTAAATTATTCGTATGTTTCTAAAAAAAAAAAAAAGAAATTAGGTCATACACAGCAACGGATTCCTATTAGGATTTATGACCAACATTCAATCTGGGTGAAATATATATATATTAAAAAAACAGCATTAAGACCAATAGACATTTGAAGGTACTGCCATAACGTGCCAGCTGCACCTCTGTAAACTTCATGAGAACAATTTGTGTGGGAAGAAAGGGATTATTGTGGGAGGGAAGACTGATGAAAAGACATTCAGGATTTGGTTCTAAAAACGAGCTCAGTCTTTAGAGAAAGGGATGACGTGTTCAACTACAGGTAAGAAAGTGCTTGATTTAACCACTCGCACAGTAGGAACAAAGGAGGAATAAAAGGGATTTCATAACTGTAAAACTGCAGTTCATTTAAATAAAATTGCAGCTTGATAACGCTTTTTTTCCTTAAAAGAGACAATTCTCCACCATTAAAATGACAGAGATATGCAGAAGGACTCTGCGCCTGAGGCAGACTCTGTTGTAAGGCAACCGAGAAGTCCAAGACATCGATCTTCAAAGGGGAACAAGTCCAAAGTGTCTCAGTAGAAATGTTGAGGGGACAATAACCTGAGTGCCGGGTGTGTCTCGAGTATATGTGTGTGTGTATTTGCGAAGCTGTGTTATTGTGTGCTAGGCAGGGGACTCCAGGGCGTTCTTGTACCAAACAACCTTTGCAGGGTCTGAAAAACAAAGTGAGTTTGTTAATGACATTCTAAAAATAATCATTCTGTTCTTTTATGGAGATAATAGTGGTCAACCGATATAAATCACCAAATAGGCCAATATTTGGCTTTTTGTTTTTAAATTACTGGCAAGTTCTCTGTTTGGCTGATGTGTCAGTAGTGGGACTTTTATTTTGACATTTCAAAGAACACCAGCACCCAAGCTTCTTAACTCTTATTCTGTCTTTGTTAGTTTACGGTCTCTGTTTAACAGTTCTGTCGAATACATTATTAGAAAAACTGCTAAGCAAAAATTACATGTAACTTCATGCAAGAAGTATAATTATTTTGTTATTAGTAACAAAGGCAAAAGCTGTAATAGTTAAAAATGTTCCTTTTTTGGTGAACTATCCCTTTAAAAACAAATCTTTGAATACCTAAAACTTTTCACAAACCTTGCAAACTCTTAAAAACATGTACCCTGTGTGCACCGGTTGGATACGGACAGGAGAGTTCAACTTCACTGGATTTCAAACTATGCTGCTCCAGTTAGCCTCAATGTCTTTTGTCACATTCAATGTGTGTTGTGCAGAAAATTAGTTTTACCCGTCTTTGACAAAATATGTTGGCAGATTACTGAGTGCACTGCTACAGTGTTTACTTGTTTTATTGTGACAATTTATTTGTGACAAATACTATAGTCAGATTACAGACTCAAGTAGTTACCATGAGTATAAGCGTTTTTTTTTTAAAGATTTCTTTTTATCAAGTAAAAATTAGGTCCCCCCCCCCCATTTAATACACTGTAATATATATTTTTTTTATTTAATAAATGAAATGAATTACTAAGCAAATGTTTTTACTACCTTTAAATAGTGATTAAATAAATATACATAACCCCTGTTCTATAAGATATAAGCATTGTTCATCAAAAAAAAAAAAAAAAAAAAAAATCAATTACGGTCAACCACTAATTAAAAGAAAATTAATAGACACCAACCTTGTTTTTGTTTCCATAATATTGCGTTCCATTCTGTGGATTAAAAAACAACCAGTGAGATAAAGCACAGTGCGTTTAGACAAATGTCTTGTGCAACCTTAATTATATCATCTTACCTTGTGTGTGATACTCCAAGGCTTCCTCCAGGTGGCGACAGCTAAGCAGCAGCTCCTCTGAACTCTCAGAGCCTCTCGGAACCTGATTGGGCAAAGACTCAGAGGGTTTTACAGTAACCTCTCCAGCTACTGGGTGGACAACCGGACCCTTGTCCTGGGGAACATCTGTCTCCGGGCCATCGCTGATGAAACTCAGTCCCCACTGGTTCTGCAGCAAAACCCCAATACCAGGCGGTTCTTCTACTGCCCCAACAGAACCTCCACCTGCTTTCACCTTAGAGGCGTAGCTGACGGCCGGCTGCAGTTTGGCAGGGCTGTCTTTCACAGGGAAAGCAGGTGGAGGTTTGAGCAAAGACAAGCTGTTGTCCACCCATCGTTCTTTCAGACCGGTTCTGGAGTGTCTATCATCTGAACGTAGCCCTGCTCTCGGGCCATTTTGTCGAAAGCTTCTCGCTTTATTCGGTGTGCGACGCTCTCTGTCGCGGCTCGATGTGAAGGTTTGGGTGTGGCCCACCCCATTGAGAGCGCCTTCCAGGCTACTTGGTGAGGCTTGACGTTTATCCATCCCAGAGGAACAGCCCCCTCCTCCCCCACCGCAGCTGCCAGAGCCGGGGGAGAGGCGACGGTTTCGGATCTGTGGTTCTGATTTAGTGGGTGACACTAGGACAGCCGGATCACACAAGGGGTCTGACTCGCACACTGCATTGCTCGACTCCCAAGTACCTAAAGAATGAATCAAATGCAATTATTCAATCATGAAACAAATCGGAAAAATCTTGAGTATAAATCTAACGTAAATGCAATCCCAATCATATCATCCCCCAACCATTTAATACCTTACAATGACCCATTACATTAATAACCTTGTTATGGTACAAAATATAGATCTTAATAACAATGCGTACACACGTCCCAAGCAAAGCAGCGAATCTTGAATCAGTGAGCCGTAGCAAGAAATAACTGGAAATTTCTATCCGATGCCTCATTCACACATTTGCAAACTCGGAGAGGCCTAACTAGGACAGCTCTGTAAAATAGCTCCTACTACGTAAATAACGCTTATTAATAACATCTCCTTGTAGTTGACTTTTTTTAGATTCACCCTTTTTTTACACCACCGGTTTGGAAACGACACAAACACGCAGATGTTGGCCCACATTGTATACAGTCTAAATGAACTAAATAAACGCGTTTGTACGTCTAACCGACAATTGTATCGTTAAATATGAGTCAAAATACCAATAACAGCGTTCGAAGGTTTAAGAGTGTTGAAGATTGCTAACGCTAACAGCAGGCCGCTTGTGTTTGGATGTTTAGCGCCCATAACAACCGCCTTCAGCAGAACAAACCCGAAGCGTCAGATTAAATAACAGCCACTGCTTATCATTTCAGATCATTAAACCTCTAAACGACAACAAAGAAATATGTTAGTGACCTAAGAAATACCCAGAAACATCCAGAATCAAAAGTTTCATAAGTCTCGAGCTCGTTCCATTCCGCTTCGAGCACAAACAACTTCATATTACAAAAGACTCCCGCACAACCACAACATTAAAAACAAGAAAAATACAATTTTGTATTTTACAAGACGGTCCTCACCTGTTTTGATATGCATTTCAGTGTGATAAATCCGGGTTTTAAAAACGGGTTTGGACTTTAGTGTGTGTACGTGAGTGTGTCGCGCAGCGGCGTGTTGCTTAATACGACCATACGGAAGTGACAGTCACCAGGGGGAAATGGGGCGATGACGATTTCCGGTGTGCTGGAGGCGCGAAGAAGAGCGGGAACAGCTCGTGAACAGGTTTGAAATGTTGTCAAGCTTGGAGAACATGATAAGCAAGGAAGACTTGTCATATTTTTAATGAATGTTCTGTTTTTGTTTAATGAATCAATGGTTTGTACACTGGCATGTTTTTCTTTGTATATGTAATATGTAAATTTCTGCATATTGTATACTTTTCTGGTTAAAAAAAAGATGTGAAATGTCTATCTAAATTTTCATGTAGTTTGTAATTACATTAGAAGATAATTTAAAAGATAAATATGTTTATTTGTGTACAATAAACTTAATTTCATAAAATGTGATTAACAGATAGTCTATTTGATTATACTTGGGTACAGTACGACATGAAATATGGTTTAAATTATATTTGGAAAAAGGTATAAAGTATGTTTTTATGCTCAGAAAGGAACACAAACAATATCCCATGAAATTAAAATTAATGGCTAAATATGTAAAATATTAAAATATGTGTAGCTGTGAGGCATTACAAATGGACCAAAAATATTGATGACTCATCCTGCATGGTACACATTGTCGTCCAATCAAATGCTTCCTAGAGCAAGAATGCCCCTCCCCACTGGCTATAGCACGTAATGGTTTATTATGAGATGTAAAACTTAGCAGGCACGTAGATTAATGAAAATCTCATGAGTTTACTGTTGTCTTACCTTTAGTGTCCATTCTGTCCACTTAAAGTTTCTCCCCTCAAGATTCTGGTTACTTCTTCCCTTGCTGCCTTTCCTGGTCTCTTCACAGGAATCTCTCCTGTCTTCATTACTTCTGACTTTTTGTTGCTTTCCTTCAGTTGATTGACCTCTTGTCTCATGGAGTGCATGATCAAGCTGCTTATCTCTGTTTTTCTGTTTGTATTGAATTTCGTCACTCGCTTGAGGAGGACACTCAGATTTGCTGATTGTTTGTGGTATTCGGGTTTAAGCTTTAACTGTTGTGAACGTTGCCCTTCTCTCTGTGATCAGCCTCTCTGAAACAGTCACACACACTGAGAAAAATGTAACTGATAACAAATATGAAAAATACAGTTTCATGATTTCTTTTTTCATCACCTATTTTAATATTAAAGGGAAAGAAAGAAGAAAAATCTTGATGAGGGTTCTGATTAAACAGAAACTAGGCATAACCTCAAAAGTATATGGCTCTGCATGAGGGAGTGGCATTTTGGTATTTCACTTTAGCGATTGGTTTATTACAGTATAAACTTCGGACCCATGGAAAAGGTTGACATTACACATGTTCCAAAACACACCTGACGATGATTCACTTGTGTTGTCCATTTCCACTGAAACAAAACTACAATAACGCTCTAAAAAACATCATCAAAGCATATGTGTCATGCTTTTGTATTTTGAATGGGAATAAAGCACATACGTGACCTATAATGGCTCTAAAAGGAACTTCTCAGGATCAAGGTAAGTTTTTAAAAAAATTTTTTTTTTCATATTTATTGACAAATGTCCTCGCAGTCATACCACAGGGGTAGCACAGGTTTTTATATTTATGCCCTATGTTGTTTGTGATATCATTTGTCACCGCACTATTTCTGTCTCTATCTATCAATACCTGTGCTAATGATGGTTAAGTATATTTCACATTTCTACTGTAATTACCCAATATTTGAGTCTGTATTTGTATATTTAGAAGTGAAAGTTAAAAGTGTGGTTCATATTGGGTATGTGTTTATAAACTTTGCATACATAGATGTGTAATTTAAGGTTACATTTTAACTTCCCGTCTCACAGTCTTGTCCTTTTCTTGAATTATTAATCTGCTTCTGCTTGAGGACAATAGAAGCACTGCATATACATTTTGGAAGACGCCAGTACTGGCATGTTATATACCCAGCAAACAAAAATATGTTCTAAGAACGTTTTGCTAATGCTCCCATTAAGTTACGATCATTCAAACATTATTAAAGTTACTTGAAGAATGTTTGTTCATAACTTTGAGAGAACCTTGCCAGAACGTTAGCTGAAATTCTGAGAACATCCCTATTAGCTGGGTATTAACCTGAGCTCTGATGAGTACGTAATGTATTCAAATCTAAAACATTGAAAATATTTCACACTTGTCTCTTGTAGACGTGCAACATCTGTTCGAGTTGAGGATCATCTTACTTGGAGGCCGAAATTCTGGAAAGAGCTTAGTGGGAAATGCTATCTTAAACCAAGAAGAGTTCGTCCTCCATGAACGTACCACTTGCCTGAAACGAAAAGCTGAGGTGCAAGGGAGAAGTGTGACGGTGGTGGATACCCCAGGTTGGTGGTGTGACTTCACAGCACAAGACACACCAGAGCTGGTCAGGAGGGAAATCAGACACAGCATCTGCCTGAGTCTGCCAGGGCCTCACGTCTTTCTCCTGGTGGTGAAAATAGACTCTGTGTTCATAGAAAAGCGGAGGAGAGCCGTGGAAAAGCATCTCGAGCTCCTCGGAGAAAAGGTTTGGGGTCATGTTCTGGTGCTGTTCACAAAAAGCAAATACTTAGGAAATAAATCATTTGAGGATCATGTTCAGGCATCAGGGAAACCCCTCAAGTGGCTCCTGGAGAAGTGCAGTAGCAGGTTTCATGTTTTTGATACCCAAAAAACATGCAATGCCAGCCAAGTAATGGAACTGATGGGGAAAATCGACAAAATGGTTGCAGAAAATGAAATACAACATTTTGAAATGGATGTAAAAGCTTTACAGGAGATAGAGGACAGGAAGATGGAAGTGGAGCTCAAGGCTCATCAGAGACTGATGAAGATACACAAACAGAGATCTAGTCTGAAGGGTGAGTTTTAAAGTTGGGTACACTAAGACAATTAATGTGCAATTAAAAGACAATTCAATATCGATTCAACTGCTCTCAAACTATCATATCAGATGCAAAACAAAATATGAATTGAATTGAGCTGCTTAATAATTTTGCAGCCCAGCTAACAAAAAATGTTTTGCTAATGTTCATTATAAGTTATGACATTTTTTTTTAATTTCTGAATGTTCTCTGAATGTTCAAAATGTCCTTTTTAAAAAAAAAAAAAATTACTTGGTTATGTGAAAACATTAAATTTGATCATGTTCCATGTGAATGTCACTTTTGAAAGTCCTCTAAACATTCTGAAACAAGTAGTAACATTAAAAAAATGTTAGATTAATGTCCAACTAAACTTCAATGAATGATATATAAATAATGTTTTTGTGCTAATGTTGTGAGAACATTATTAAAGACCAGACAACTTTGAACGAACATTCTATTACCATTACTGGAAGAATGTTTGTTCATAACAAATTGAGGAATTTTACAACATTAACGCTGTTATTATCCTGTTATCCTGCTATATTTTATCATATGCATTTTATTGTAAAATTTTATTTAAAAAAATGTCCCTCCCTTTAGTGCACTCATGTCGACACCAAAACATAAGACTCATCCTGCTTGGAGCAAAGGGCTCAGGGAAGAGCTCGACAGGAAACAGCATTCTAGCAGCAGGAAGTGACCTAAGTTTTACAGCAAAGAAGCGGACCACACGGTGCATGAAGAAAACATTCACAGTGTTGGGAAGAGAGGTCACAGTGGTGGACACACCTGGCTGGTGGATGAACTACTTTACCCAGGATACTTCAGCTTTTGACAAACAAGAAATAGCCAATTGTGTTTATTTGTGTCCACCCGGTCCCCATGCTTTCCTTTTGGTGGTTCGAGTGGACAGGTCATTCACAGAGATCTACAGGAGAGCCATTGAAGAGCACGTAGAGCTTGTTAGTAAGGATGTCTGGAATCACTCTATAGTGCTGTTCACCTTTGGCGACTGGCTTGGTGACACAACTATCGAGCAGTACATCGAAAGCGAAGGAAAGGCCCTCCAGTGGCTCGTGGAGAGATGTGGAGATCGCTACCATGTGCTAAACAACAAGAGTGTTGGGAATAAGTTCCAGACAGCAGAGCTACTGGAGAAGACAGAGGAGATGACAGCAGGAAATAGCACAAGACACTTTCAAACTGATGAAAGTCTTTTTAAAGAGATTGAGAAAAAACAGCAAGTACAGGAAGACCGGGCAAAGCTGCGGCGTGAAAATGTGCTGAGACGGAGAGAAAGCTTGAGAGCATTTAACAGTAAGTCAAGAACCTTTTCTTCCAGCACCATCAAATAAATTATGCAGCTTTTCCACTGCATGGTACAGCTCAGAACAGCTCACTTTTACCGCTTTTCCACTGCATGATATGGCTCGGTATGGCTCACTTAAATAGTACCACCTCGGTTGAGGTCCCAAGCGAGCTGCACCGATACTAAAATGTGACGTGTAAACACTGCAGATCACTGATTGGTCAAAGAGAATCATCACTACCAGCGCCATTGGATTTGCGACACGAGGCACCAAAAGTGCTAGATTTAAATAGTCATCATCTCCCACCACAGTATCATTTGTTAGCACAACTTTTTTTAAACGACTTGCTTTAAACAACCGTCGAACACAATTTGAAAAAAGAAATGGCTGTATCATGGCCAGTACACGAGGTGCAGACGTTCTTCTCTTTGATAGCTGTATTATTTAACCATCAGTCTATAATACCACCCACTTTGAAGGAGTATTAAACTGCAGTGGAAAAGCAAACCGAGCCAAAGTAAAGTGAGCTGAGCCGAGCCGAGTCGTACCACACAGTGGAAAAGTGCCATAAGTCTTATGGGTTTGGAACAACATGAGGGCAAGTAAATGATGACAGAATTTTCATTTGTTTCTTTCTCCTAACAGATCAAGTGCAATTGTCCTCAGCTATAAGAGTTTTTCTCCTGGGCGGCAAGCACTCTGGCAAGACGTCATCTGCATGCTGCATTTTGCGTAATGATGGACAAGAGGCTGACAGCCAAAAACCCATCAGAGGTACCGTTATGTTCAATGAGACAAAGGTTGAGGTCATTGACACACCAGGCTGGACAACTGAGTATCCAGATATCGCAGAGTTCAGCAGGAAACTTCTCCGTGACTGGGTTACTGGTTCATTCAACGGGATCTGCGTGTTCCTGCTGGTTGTCAATGCCAGCTCCTCATTTACGCTAAAGAACCTGAAAGCAGCTCAGCACCGTCTGCATGTTCTGGGAGGGAAAGCATGGAGCAGCACCATTGTGTTGTTCACAAACGGAGACTGGCTCGGTGATGTTAGCGTGGAGCAGTACATTGAAAGTGAAGGAGATGCACTTCAGACACTGGTGGAGAAATGTGGAAATAGATACCAGGTTTTCAACAACAAGATCAAAGATAATGGCAATCAGGTCACAGAACTGATGCAGAAGATAGAGGAGATGGTGATAGAGCAGATGCTAAAGAGTGCAGAAAATCTAGGGAACATTCAACGACCTCTGGTACATGACGAATTGAGGTTCAGAGGAAGGATAAAGATTGGGGAAGAGCAAATGACCCTCCTTAGAAGGTCTACAAACATCCATCACGGCAAGTTATCTTTTTTTTTTTTTTTTTTTTTTTTTTTTTTACAATTATTTCTCCTCAGTTTATTACGGAAGCTTGTTTTCACCACTGAAAAAAGTAATTGCAACTTTAATCTAACAGTTGTGGCTCTTTTTCTCACAATTGCGAGTTTTTATCTCTCAATTAGGACTTTATAACTTGCAATCGAAAGTTTACATTATATTATCTGACATTTCACAACTTTTTTTTCTTCAAGCTTCCATAGTTTATTGCATATAGTATTACTGCATTTAAAGGATTAGTTCACTTCAGAATTAAAATTTCATGATAATTTACTTCAGATGTTTATATCTTTCTTTCTGCAGTCGAAAAGAAATTAAGGTTTTTGAGGAAAACATTGTAGGATTTTTCTCCATATAGTGGACTTCACTGGGGATCAACGGGTTGAAGGTCCAAATGTCAGTTTCAATGTAGCTTCAAAGGGCTCTACATGATCCTAGATGAGGAATAAGAGTCTGATCTAGAGAAACGATCTGTCATTTTCTAAAAAAAAATAAAATGTATATATTCTTTTAACTACAAATGCTCGTCTAGCTAGAGCTCTGTGATGCACCAAGCATTACATAATCATGTTGGTAAGGTCACAAAGCGAACTTGCAAAGACTTTATTAAACTGCCTTTACAAATATATATATATATATATATATATATATATATATATGAATATATGAAATTAGAAAATTTAACAAGACAAGTCTTTACTTTCACTTAGACAAGACCCTTATTCCACGTCTGGGATCGTGTAGAGCCCTTTGAAACTGCATTGGAACTGCAATTTGGACCTTCAACCCATTGGTAGCCGTCGAAGTCCATTATATGGAGAAAAACCCTGGAATGTTTTCCTCAAAAATTTTAATTTCTTTTCGACTGAAAAAAGAAAGACATAAACATCTTGGATCACACGGGAATGAGTAAATTATCAGGAAATTTTAATTATGAAACTAACTAATCCTTTAAGTCACCCTAAAAATGGATATTCTTGCTTGATTCTGGCGTTGTATGGATGTTTAAAGTGTTTGTAACTCTTTGTGTGATCAGGTGACACTGACATTCCAGGAGAGTATCAAATGTGTGGGATTTCTGAACATTCGCTCCCATCTACATCCAGTGACCTGAGCATTACCATCACTGACTCCAGCCTTTCGCAAAATGAAAATGAAGCACTGGCCTGCAGGAGTGTCCGATTATCTAGGACCTCGTTACCCAGAAACTTTCATCGAAGACTAGTAGTAGTGCTCAACAGATCAGAGTGGTTTCACCCAAATGAATCATGGATTGGTGTGAATAGGACAGATGGGCCTGAAACAGGTTCTCTTGCTGTGCTCCATTTTTCACCAACTGAGCAACCAATGAATGCACAACGATTATTCAGAAACGAATCACAAGAGGAAAGATTTTGTGGGCCGGGCCTTCCATATCACCACAGCAATACACCTTACACAGCTCAAACTGCAAAAGAAAGAGCCTTTATGGATTTTGTCCAATCAGAGAGCCTACAGAACCTAATTGACCAATGGGGTGACAGTAACATTGAGGAGCTGGAAGCATTCATAGATTCTTATTTTGAGATGGTTTGGCAGGAGACTCTGAAGGAGCCGAAATGCAGCAGCGTGAAAACAATCAACTGTGAGAGTTCAGGCATCACTGAGAACGATCAGGGACATCTGGCCTCAATTGACAGGAAACTGTCAAAACTCGACATACTGGATGGAGTTCAAAGAGACTTGAGGGAGCTGAAGCAAAGCATCAGGCAATGTAGTGGAATATTTCAGGAACTAAAGGACAGAATTAAAGAGACACATAACCCCAGCAGACCTTCTGAAGCAACTGCGTCAGCAGAAAGTGAAGATGAAAAATGAATGGAGCTTTCCAGTAAAAAATAAACATATTTGTTAAAATGGGGTCATGACTATAACTTCACAAAATGGAAACGGAAGGTGTGATTGTCTTTATTGACATATGTCTGAGTGAAACGACTTCTTGAATGAGAAAAAAATTAGGGCGGGACTTTTCCATCAGGAATTGATTGGACGGTTGTGTTTTGCTATTGAAGGATCTCATGTGAGTGACAGGTTGCCCTCGCGCAAGTGAGAGGTTGCCCTCGCTCTGGTGAGAAGACATGATGCTGCTGCACAAGGAAGGGGAAGTTATTTTGAACAAAGATTACAAGGGCACATGAATCTCAAAAAAAAAAAATTATGTGTGCGGACAAATCATATATAATAAATACTGCAATATTACACAAAAAAAAGGACATTTTGATTTCATGGTGCTTTTAAAGTGTGACAAGAAGATTTTTCTCACTAACAGAAAAAGAATGCATAATTATTAATATTTTAATATCAATCTTATCTTTGCTCACTCCTTTGAAGTCCTCTTGAGCAAAACCATTTTATAATTACCAAAGCACATACAAAAGACCTGAAGCAGAAGTGAAGCAGCTTGCTTTACAGAATACAGAAGTTTGTTGCACCATCAAAAATATGTATTTCAAAAGTTGCACAGTTCTGTGTTTGACAGTTTGTGTGTTGTCTCACCTGCGCCAACAGACTCTGTTTACAAGTCAGTCATCTCTGTCGTTCATGCATTAACTCCATTTTCCCAGAATCTACAAGATCTTTCCTCTGGGCCGCCAGCCACGTGAGGATAAACGCATAAAGGCAGAGGAGAGAGAAGCAGACAGAAGAAGAGAGATACTGAGAGAAAAATATCTGGACAAATAAGGAAATAGTTACAGACCAATGCATTCACTGGCAGAATTTTCACAACTAACAAAACACAGGTTTGAATGAAATCTTATAAAACCTTAAAAATACATTTAGAAGAGTAAGAACACAATAAGAAAAATATACACTAAATATTATATATGTTTTAATGCTCAACACAAATATGATTCAAACAGGGAGCAACTATATAGTTAACCCATGCATCTGCTTGTTAGAAAACAACATGCACAGCTTTTATGACAACCATTTTAAAAAACAAATTAAATACATTTGTGACAGCGTGAAAAGTTAAGGTCAGTCCGCATACTGACAGCTCATATTTGAAGAAACTCCTATATGCTGACTAGTACCTGTCTAACAAAAATATGTTTTAAAAATATTTTTGCTAACATTCTCATTAAGTTATGAAAATAATATTTCTGAATGTTCTCTGAACATTTTAAAAAACTGAAAATATTTAAAAGATTGTTTAACAATGTATAACACTGAACATTCCCACTACAGTAACATTAAATTTGTTCCCACTTTGAATTAAGCAACAGACTGACTGGAAGTTATGCAAAATTTAAATATCATATTCACTGTTTCACTTAATATGTCTTTATGTTGTTCACATATCATCTACAATTTCATATCAGTCATGTTTTTCACTGACACTATTGTCTTTTTGGTAAGTAGATGAACTAAATTGTTGGCAGCTGAAAAGTTGAAAACCTTTATTCTATCATTTGAAAAATAATCCATAGTGTTGAAGTGTCCCCACCTAGTGGTCGAACGATGAAGCTGCTGTTTTCAAAGTCAGTCACTAGGGTGTAGTAGATCATGCTATTCCATTTTCTCTTACAAGGATCCAAAATTGCAAGGCGAATTATAGCTTATGCCTATTCACAGAACACATACAAAAAGAAATAAAATACAAGAAAGTCCAAAAATGGAATAGAATTCTCAGACAAACCAGACGTGACTCTCCTCCACTCAAAGCTCGTGACAGAGAATGTCTCTCTGTGCCCAGGGAGCAGAAAGCAGACAGATGAAGCGTGAACGCGCACAGACCCCTTAAAGGCGCGTGACAGCTTGACGCCGCTTCCCTTTAAGAGCCCGTTATGCGTCACCTGACCAGGTCCACCGACAAGTCAGGACCTTAACCTGCGTTCCCACAAAAATAAGCAACTGAATATCCAAGATCTACACGATATATCACTGAAACGTGAACAATTACGTGTCTTCACACCCTCGCCCATGACAAGGCTTGAAAAAGACACGTCATCATCACCATCATCATCCGACCGGACGGGAAGGACACACGGGCTTTGACCGAATATTACCGAGGCTCCGGAATCCCGAACAGGTTTATAGTAAACGGAACGTTTTTCCAACTCGTTTTTATGCGTTTATTTATTTAATTGAACTGAAAAAAGCAGCAGTTCAGCGCAAAACACACTGTATTTTCGGTTAGATGGTTTTTTTTAACGCATATAGTAATCAAAGGTGACAGTTTACCGTATTAATTTGATTAATTATTTCTCACGAGAGCCAGAAAATAGCTCGGCGTAGGGCGTTACGTAATAGGGGCATTATCCATGGTGCTGAAAGCAACCCGTGCATAGACTCCACATTTTATAGAATTGAACTGCAAAAATATATTTTTGTGCTTTTGAACACGCCATTTCAGGCGCTCTGGTTGGAAACCAAAAGGAGAAATTGACTTTGTCAGTTTCTACAGAGCCACCTTGGATTCCGTCTCTTTTTTTGTCGGCGAATATCATATGCATTTCGACTGTCCTTCCCCCTGAAGTTGATTCTTGAGGTGGTTGTCGACGCTACCGGGAGAAAATGTCGGGACAGACTCTGACGGATCGCATCGCCGCGGCGCAGTACCAGCTCACCGGATCCGATGTGGCTCGTGCCGTTTGCAAAGCCACCACGCACGAGGTGATGGCGCCCAAGAAGAAGCACCTGGATTGTAAGTGAGACATTTTTGACTCACCCTCATTCCTCGACGCGTTCAGTCTCACTCAGACCTGGCGCTGTCCACTTCAGCACCACAGTCCAACGCGTAGAGTATATACACGGCTTGTACTCACTTAGTGCTAGTTGCAATTCTGCAAATGGAAAAAGGTGCATGTAACATAAGGAGCTTGAAGTGTGTTAGTGTGTCTAGCTGATTGAATTCATTGTTAAGGCAAACTGACAGCACAGAACATACCCTGAAGTGTCTTTATGTGGGTGGTGTGCTCTGGAACTGAGAGGTAGAGACAGAAGCAGAGAAGACAGAAGGAAATCAACTGCATTTAGACAGGACGGAGAGGCTACAAAGCATCTTCGTGTCGCCCTCGAGCTCTGTGTCCTGCAGGAGAAGGCCTTCTGAATTATAAATCGATCAGCCAAAGCATGCATGTATTATTTACAAAGCCAAAGGTGAGGACACTGGTATGCAAGCGGAGGAATCTTGTGTGTAAATATACCTTCATCAGGGAATCACACATTGATGCTTTCGTGCGTAAGATGTGTCCTGATTTCACAGGCACTCCCAGAATCCATAGATTCATAAATCCGGTTAGCACAGTTTAGTATTGTCTACAGAAAGCAACTCGTTTTACTTTTATAGTATCAGGTGTTTTATGACAAGAAATTAGTTTTTGTCTGTTGAATTGGAAGGCGTGAGGGGTGGTGGTGAGGTTGTCATGGAAACTGAAGTAGATTATTGGGAAAGGGGGAGGGGTGAGTGACATCATGATGACATGGTATCAGTTTGCACCAAAGGGTCTTCATTCTAGTGCTTTAATTTGAACAATCTTGCATCATGTAGTTAAGAGACCAAAGCACCTGATTGGGAGAGAGTTTAGTCATGTGCTCATACTGATGGTGCATGTGTGTGTTTGTTATGTGTCTGTATTTACACCGTCTGTAATCCGGTCACATGAGCAATTCCATAATCCCAGTGAGCTGCACCTGCTCACATATTCATTTAACCTATATGTACAGACTCACAAAATAGGGACTGCTGCGGCATATACTTCAACATATTATGACGTTACATATAGCAACATATTGCACTAGTGGTAACTCACACTGTATCTCAGTGTGTTCTAATCTGGACTATTCTTGGCTTCTTAACTCCACTGCGGTGTGCTCTCTAGCAGCCATGACTAACACATTGGCACCCTGAGCACAATGTTATATGGAATTTAAGGCGATCTCCTGTTGGGAAGTCTGTCAAGAGAATGTGAGGGACGTAATGCACTCCCAAATCTAAAGAAACAAAAAGAATATATTTTGTTTAACGAAAATCAATCCTGTTTCAGGACTATTGAGATTTGTTTTGCATCGTTACATTAATTTCATGACTGTTTTCCACTAAATTTCTCAATGGGAAAAAATAATAATGGATCTTTTAAAGGATTAGTTCACGTCAGAATTAAAATTTCCTGATTATGTACTCACCCATATGTCATCCAAGATGTTTATGTCTTTCTTTCTCCAGTTCAGTTTTTGAGGAAAACATTCCAGGATTTTTCTCCATATGGTGGACTTCAACAGGGTTCAACGGGTTGAAGGTCCAAATATCAGTTTCAGTGCAGCTTCAAAGGGCTCTCACATGATCCCAGACGAGGAATAAGGGTTTTAATCAGTCATTTTCTAAACAAATAAAACATTATATACTTTTTAACTACAAACGCTTGTCTTGCACAGCTCTGTGATGTGCAATGCATTGCGTAATCACATTGAAAAAGTCACGCATGACGTAGGCGGAAGTACCGAGGAAGTGATTACAAAGCAATCATGCACTAAGTCAAACAGCCTTTACAAAAAAGGTAAAACAACGATGTTGGATGATTTTGATGTTGGAGGAGATGGAGTGCTGAAGCCAATCAATACATATATATATATATATATATATATTGATTAGCTTCAGCACTCCGTCTTCTCCAACATTAAAATCATCCAACATCGTTGTGTATATATATATATATATATATATATATATATATGGAGATTTATATGGACATTATATGGACAGAGGCCAATGGGCAAATATTGTGTGTATTGTGCATAATTTTACTCATTCCCGCAGATTTTGTGCTCACTACCAAAGTGCGCACACATAAAGCTGCCTCTCAATACTAAACTGAATTCTTTTTGCTGCTTATTGTGCTTTAACAGTTAAATACACTCAAAATAATGTCAAAATGCCAGTCTTGGTGAGGATTCACATAAACACAGTCCGTTCTGTTTTAAGTGAACGTAAACAGTTGAGAAAGAAAACACGTGTAACAGTATAATGGATCTGTGCGTCAGATCATAAAGTAACAGCAGTCTTATATACCTGCTACCAAATTATGAGATAATATTAAAAATATCTATGTGGCAGTTTTTCCCCATGGAATCAATGTCAAATTTGTGGCCAGGGGAAATGCTGAGTGGCTAGTAACTTTGGAAAACCACTATCCACAGTGGCGGGTGAGCAAAAAGGTTAATTTCAAGCCCTGCTATTGGGTGATACCTGATGTGTGTTGTTAAATGCACAGGCATTTTGTTGTTTGTCTTCGTGGGGCTGTTTCTTGCTTCCTAAATGCAATTCCTGTTATGAATTTTCCCCTTGAGAATCTGTCTGCTGGTTCAATAATCATAAAACTCTTCATCCCCATTGCAGCGTGTAGTGTTGTGGTGGTAAATGTGCGCGTGTTTTGTGTGCAGATCTGATCTCAGCCACCAACGAGACAAACGTGAACATCCCTCAGATGGCTGACACACTATTTGAGAGATCCACTAATGCCAGCTGGGTGGTTGTGTTCAAAGCTCTAACCACGACCCACCACATCTGCATCTACGGCAATGAGGTGAAGTAATACATTACAGTTTAAACTTTATTCCTTTTAGTTTCTTTTTATCGAGTTTAAACTGAAACTCACAGATGTATTTACTAGTTTCATTCAACATAAGAAAAAAAACTGCATGCAGGACTGCATTTGCTTTTATCAAGTTTAGAGTTCATTAGGCATTTTGAGAATATGCAATTAAAAAATGCAATAAAATGTACCACATCTGCATTGACGGCAATGAGGTGAGATACATGGCTCATGTATGTACAATATAACTAAGGGTGTGTCTCAATCAGCTTCCTAGTCTAGTTTTCAGAGCACTGATCAGGGAGTTGGCCATTTTAAGGGCTGTCTCAATCGCAAAATCCCTCCAGTGCACTGAAACCTTCGCTCCCTAAAAAGTCCCACAATTCATCTTGAAGCACTGATGCTCACTGACTAGTGAACTTGGGAGCTGATTGAGACACCCTAAGTTTCTGAGGGGAGCGCAAACATTTTGCGAGCAAAACGAAAGTTTCTAAGGGGAATGCAAAACTTTTGTGAGAGAAAGCAAAAGCATTTAAATCTATTTCTTTCTCCCATCCCATATTTTTTCCACCACCATGTCCTTTTAGGGGCTCCATAGAAAACTGCATGCAGGATTGCATTTGCTTTTATCAAGTTCAGAGTTCATTTGGCATTTTGGTATAAAATAAAATCATGTGTTTGATAGATTTGTCCTTTTAAAATTCCTGCAGAGATTCATTCAGTATTTGGCCTCAAGGACTTCTCTGTTCAATCTCAGCAACTTTATTGACAAAACAGGCTCCCATGGTGAGTTTTTGTGCATTTGTGTGTGAGTTAAATGAATAAAGTCACATAAACTTCTATCAAATATCACTTAATTTGTGTTTAGCAATTCTATGCTTTAAACTTCAAGGCTGTTAATTTCTTTTCTATCTCCAAGGCTATGACATGTCTACATTCATAAGGCGATATGCACGGTACTTGAACGAGAAGGCATACGCTTACCGCGCAATGGCCTTCGACTTCACTCGAGTTAAAAAGGGGTACGTCGATTGATTCTGGGAATAGAAGGCCACATTTAGACACTAGTTACTCCAAGTTATTCAATATTATGTCAGAGAACATTTTAGATAGAATGATGTTTTTAGAAACATTTCAGTCTTTACTCCCAGAGTTTACAGATCACAAAGTGAATGTCATCTGTGAGTAAAAGTGAAAGAAACGATGATTTCTCAGGACTCTAAGCAAGCACTGAACTGTTTCTCCGGTGTGTGTATGTGTGTGGTTCTGGTATTCCCTACATTATGGGCATCAAACGTCACCATGAGGAAACAAGCTCATAAATCAAACAGAAAGATCTTTTTTGAACATCTAAAACATCATAAAGTTTTCTGTGATGGGGAGGTTTAGGGGTAGGGTTAGTGTAGGGGGATCGAATACACTGTTTGTACAGTATAAAAACTATTATGTTTATGGAATGTCCCCATAAAACACTAAGATGTATGTGTGTGTGCACAGAGCTGAGGGTGTAATGAGGACTATGGCTCCTGACAAGCTCTTGAAGGCCATGCCTGCCCTGCAGACTCAAGTGGACACACTGCTGGAGTTTGACGTGAGTAACACCTCGCACACAACATCTGGGACCTTCTCTGAAGACGTCCCATTAACGGAGACAGAGCATTTTTTGTTTTTTTGCCAGGAGCACAAGGTTAAATTTTATTGTTCACATTAATGTTTTAAATGCTCCTTTTTTCTTTTCCCCCCTCAGGTTCATCCTAAAGACTTGAACAATGGCATCATAAACGCAGCATTCCTGCTTCTCTTTAAGGATCTGATAAAGCTCTTCGCCTCCTACAATGACGGCATCATCAATTTATTAGGTGTGTGATAAATCATTTAATATAGATGATCTCAATTTCTGAACTACAAAAATTACCATACCATATTACCATATTTTAAACAATTCTTAAAGTCTTTATGTATAATGCATTATAAAGGTATGCATGATGTATGTTATAATCAGTATTGGGGAAAGTTACTTTTAAAAATAATGTGTTACAATATTGCGTTAAACCCTGAAAAAGTAACTAATTGTGTTACTTTTTATGGAAAGTAATGCATTGCGTTACTTTTGCCTTACTTTTTCACACCTGGGCTGGGCTTGCTTGTTTGATTTTTAACAAAAAAATACATAAAATTCTATTTTTGGCAAATGTAAAGGCCCTTACACACGAAAAGTGAAATGAATAAGCCTTAGGCTTAAGGAAGTGCAACCTTACTCCAGATTTCTCTCAACATGGAAACAGGAGCGGTGTCAGTCTATAAGTCTACACTTTTTGAAAAAGTAACTCAGATTTCTGTTGTAAAACTAAAATTACTTTACTAGTTACTTGAAAAAAGTAATCTGATAGCATAACTCGCGTTACTTGTAATGCCTTACCCCAGCACTGATTATAATGCATTAATCTTTTTATTAATAATTGTAACCAAAGTTAAAATGCATTATATTATTTTGCAGATTCCTTGTTAAATCTGAAATTGGTTGTTTGTCATGTGTTTTAAAGCATTATATTTTCTAAAAGTGTGTTCAATGAATAGATAAGTATTATAATATATTATAACTGTTGTTACAATTATTCAATACTTTTTAAAGAGAGAGTAATTAGTAAGTACACTGTTGAAAATGTAATTAGTCTAGTAGCTAGTCATTAATTACTTTTTTAGAGTAACTTACCCAACATTGATTAACACAAGCCGTAAGTGAGGTGTTACCCAGTTCTTGTATCCTGAAGGCTGTGATCTGTTTTTTGCTTCTACAGAGAAATATTTCAAAATGAAGAAGTCTGAATGCAAGGATTCTCTGGAGATTTATAAGAAATTTCTGACCCGGGTGACCAAAATCGCAGAGTTTATGAAAATTGCTGAGGTAAGACCAGAAGAAGAGATATTTAAACTCAAACATATCTACAGAATATCAATTCACTTAGAATATGATTATTGCGTTTCTGTTGCAGCAAGTAGGAGTGGATAAGAATGACATCCCTGACATCTCTTATGTAAGTTACTATTGCAATACTCAGTGTGACTGAGAGAAAACAAACATTTGTTGGCATGTCACTAGTGCTTAATTAATATTAATATTAATCAGGCCAACTGCCATCTCTTGATGTCAATGGATAGTGAAAACTTTAGAGCCTGGTAGACTATACACCTTTTAAAATAATTAAGTAAAGCTGGTGTGAGTGTGAAAGAGCTTTTTTTGCATCCTAACCGAGCATCATGGGAATTCCCAGTGTCTGCACCCCCGCGTAGTTGCCGACCTGGCAGATTCAGACAACGAAGACTGTCCCTTTAAAGACTGCCGCAACGAGCCGGTAACCATGGCGACTGATATGGGACGCAGTATGCATCTCAGTGCATTGCTTTTACATGCTTGTTCAGAAGCCCTTCCTGCCTGTGCTTGTTATTCAAAACAGTATCTCTGTGTCCGAAATCAGATACTGTATAGTAGGTGCTATATTTGGTTTGAAATTTGCTTTGCAAACATTAAAAAGTATAGTATGAACGTGTGAAGTATGAATGAAATTCAGACATACTATATCTGTCATGCTGTCACTGTCATGCCACTCTCTCCTGTGGCCTCATGGGATAGTAGTGTCCATCAAACGAGCATTTCGGAAGTTGTAGGTCTACTTTTCACTTGCTGTTTTACAAATACTATGAATTCAGGCATACACTGTAAAAAAATACTTACCGAAGTTGTAAATTATACAAAGGTAACTGGAGTGGTCTTTGTACTTCAAAATTTCATGTTTAACTCAATGTGTTAAGTGCTATTTCTTTGTAATTATTTGTGAAATTTATTAGCAATTTCTGAGTTAAAATAGTTTCAAAGTAAATCCTACAATTTTAGTGTACTACTCGGCTCATATACTGTTTTTTGCCTACTATATAGTATGGAAGTAGGCATATTTGGACGCAGCGAATTTCTTTGTAAGGGCTAGTGGTTTTTAAATATTAAGAACTCATATAAGATGAGTTTCTGCCTTTCCTCTCCTAAAAAGTGTCCTTAAAAGCCAAATAATATGTATAAAATTTGACTATACTGACAGTAGCAGAAATAAAAACAAAAAAAGAAAGAAAACAGCTGGATAATGACACTATTGCCTTCTGTAGAGCTTCTTTCCTGTCAGGACCACTATCATCAAATATGATTGATAATTGCATTGAGTTTGTATTGGCGGTATGGTTCTGTTCTGGACAAGAACTCCCTGTGCATCCATGCAGACTAGCATGGATAAGAGCTGGGAGAGCAGCAAAACCCCCCTTAGGGTAAAAGAACAGAAACAACATATGTGCAGATATCATTAATATCAATAATTTAACACATTTTTCAAGAATTTGTCTGATTCAAAGGGAATCAGAAGCCTTGAGCTGGGGATGGAGGAGGGTAATTACCTCCAGAGAAATGCAGTAGCTACTGATAATACTGAAGAGCTTATATATTGATGCTCTGATAGGCATCGTATTCCTATAGGTAGACGTCAGTCAGCTGATGCAAGCTTGACTGACGTGACCTACAAGAACTGATGCTACACTTGATTTTTTTAGCTGAAATTAAAGTTGTTTCAAAACTGATTCATTTTGCATCATTAACACTGTTATTTTCCTGTTTATTGATGTGAAATGGCTTTGAAACAATCTATAAAGTGCAACATAAATAAACATGACTTGAGTTTCTCTCTAAAATTAAAAGGGCTCATTGCAATTAGCCTGTTTGTTCAGAAGCTGGGTAAAGCAATGCACTGAAGTCCAGTTCCGTCCCACAGTTTGTGCAGTGAGCTGGTTTTGCGGTGCTGTGAGGAGTGGTTTGAGAAAATTTTCCCAGGAGCTTTTGATGTAGTGTTTTATTTCTTGAATTTGCTGTGAAAACTTGACTGATATTGACATCATATGTGATCTGATGGTTTTTGTACTGTCATCACACTGCTCATCATGTGTGGATGTTTTATTCTGCTGTATGTTCTCAGGCTCCCAGCAGTATTCTGGAATCTCTGGAGACACATATGAACAGTCTAGAAGGGAAGAAAGGGTACGAGACCCCTGAACTCTTTCTAAATCATTTTAAATGTCAGATGGAAAATAACTCTGAGCTTGTAAATTAAATGTTGCTTGCCAGATATAATGGAGAAGCCTGAGCAAGGCACCTGACCATGGCTGGTCACTGTGATTTTGCCAAGTAAGACATGTTAAGTTGATCCTGGAACAACATTCCGGTCTGAAAACAGCCTCTTTCCCTAACGCTAAACCTAACATCCTTAAAGGGGTACTTGATTATGATTTCACTTTGTTAGAGATATTTTTTTTCCCAGAAATTGCCTTTTAAGGATTACAACAAACGGCTGGTAGGGACTACAACGAGGACTTCTTCCTGGGTTGGTGACATCACAAACCCCAAAATTTACATAAACTCCACCCCCGAGAACACTCAAAAAAGAAGAAAAGAGGAAGAGTTGTTGTAGTAGAGTGTTGTTGATGCCGACATTTTACACTGGACTGCTTCACAAACGAGGGTCAATTCAATGCTGGATTTGCTCAAAAGATTAACATGACGATGAGTTTATAAACTCCACAGCGACTACATTCATTTATCCACTAACCGTTCAGAAACGTCCAGTTTCATTCTAAAAGTTCTAACTTCTTCCTGAGTCTCTCCATCAGTGTCGACTCCTGTTTGAACAATGTAAGGCTGAACACCGTTACTGACAATCCTCATTTTGGCTGCGTGAGATTCTCCAGCTTTGTTGTTGTTGTTCAACTGAAGCGCGCGCTGTTAAAGCTCCACCTTTTTATGGAAAGAGGGCCGGGAGCAGCAGTTCATTTGCATTTAAACGGACACACACAATAATGGCGTGTTTTTGCTCAAGCAATAATAAATGATCAATGGGGTATTTTGAGCTGAAACTTATCAGACACATTCTGGGGACACCAGAGACAAATATTACATCTTGTGAAAAGGGGCATAACAGGTCCCCTTTAAAATAAGAGGGAAATGATTGATGAATAACACTGATGTAAAAGCACTTATCCCTGGTTATAAGTTTAAATATGACATAAACTGTAAACATCCCACAAATCTGATTGGTTGACTGGAATGTTGATCCAGGAACATATTGTACTTGGTGAAATCACCAAGCATGGCTTGTCTCTGCAGTTATTGTACAGTACATCTCTATGTATAAGAAACAGACGGTCTGTAACTAAATATATATGAACCTTGATTTATGTTTTTTTCCTCCTCCTGCAATGGTGTGTTCAGGGAAGGGTGAGTATGTTTTAAATAATCTCATCAACATTTTCATCAGTTTTGTTCTTTTTATATAAAATCATCAATGTCTCTGCTTGTGTCCTTCAGGTCACCCACAAAGGTAAGTCATCACTTCAAATTTGTTTATTGTTTTGATTTTGTTCATGGATCTCACAAACACATGCTTAACCTGTAGCTCTGTATTATGTTTAGGGATCACCCACCAATAACGTGTCACCAACCTCCACTCCCGCCAAATCTGCTGCTGCCGTCCCCACATTGGAGCCGCCACGCACCGAGGCCGCGCCTGCTGCCGAAACTGCCACTGAGTGAGTGACCCATGTAACCACGCTTCACTTCCAGTCGGATAAAATTCTAATCAGAACAAAAGATAATATCTGACTGTACAGCTTTCATGTGTTTATAAAAGTGTGTGTGTCTGTCTCACTGTAGTTCTCTTCTGGATTTGGACCCATTGTCTTCCTCTGGACCTTCTGCTGGAGGAGCATCAGCTGCTCCCACATCTTGGGGAGGTACAGTCTAAACACATACACACAGGGGCGGACTGGCCATCGGGAGCACCGGGACATTTCCCGGTGGCCTGATGGTCATTCTGGCCTGCCACTGTGCTGTCGATCAGACTGACGTGCAATAGGCTGGTATGCAACTGCAAATTAATTGACGCACTTATGAATCTATGAATCAGGCGATCACGGAGTGAAAATGACACTACCACATGACCCAACATCAGCGAAGCACTGCCTAATTGGCTGTATTCAGAGGCAGGATTTATCTCGGAAAATAGTGCAAAAAATGAAGCGTAAACGCAAAGGAGGAGCAAAGAGGGAACGCATAAAAAGGAGAAAAGCCCTGGCCACAGACAAAATCCCAGCCATGTTCGCCGGTAAGGGAACAGGTCGGTCAGAATTACATTTACATAATATTTACTAGGGGTGGAAAAAAATCGATCCGTTCGGTTCTCCACGCGCTCGGACGGTCCGCTGTTCAACTTAAATCTGACAAAGCATCTGTAATATGGTTTACTATAAATAACACAGGGTTCAGTTAATATATGTTTCTGTTGATGGATGAACATTCTGAGTTCCCAGACATTACAACAACAGCGATGAAAAAAAAAAAACGAACCGTGAAAAAGTTGAACTGTTCTTCATCCGAAGCAACTTACAATAGATAAAATCTATTCTTTATAAAAAATAATACAAATATATATAATGATAGAAGTTTTAAAAGCGCATCTTAATGACAAACTAGCACATTGTTTTATATACTGTATGGGGATACATAGAGCATTGGAAATATATAAAATATAAATATTTTAACATGTGAATATGTATCTTTTATTATCCCTTCTTAAAATGTGTAAGCCAATTTTATATTTGTCTTTGGTGTGGTAGTATAGATGGCCTATTCCTAGTGAGTTTTTGAGGGTTTATTTATTTATCCATTCATATTATGAATGGTAGTCTACCTGTTACATCAACTAACAGGTTACTACCCTAGAAGTTTAGGGTAGTAGGACACATGAATTTGGTGGTGGTGACTGCAGCAGCAGAGGTGGCCTGGGGTGGAGTCAAATTCCCAGCCTGATTTACTGTCCCAGTCCGCCACTGCATACACACACACATACATAACTAAATCGAACCAAAACCCCAAATCACTCTTTAAAAAAAAAAAAAAAAAAAAAAAAAGCCTTTCTAAAGAAGTAACCTCAGATGAATGGCTATGCTGAGCTCTGACTCAAAGATCTTGGAGTATATGTGTCAGTATGCTCAAATTGGGTTACTTTAATATGAAACCATAAAATATTTATGATAGTAATGGATCTTATCAACATGAAACAGCATTCACAGCCCATTTCATTTCTGTAATGTGACATATTTTAGAGTGAAACAGGTCATCCAGCAAGGTTTCTAAACTCCCTGAAACGTCTCCATTGTAGTTTTGAATTGTCCTCCAGGAACGAACAGGTCACAATATTCATCATTTAAATAATTCTAATTCACAAACTAAAGGGGCGGGGCCTGGTTGAGCTATTTAGTAGTGCATTGAAACTCACGGTTATGGTAAGGGGAGCGACATTTCTCAAACACACTCTTAAGTGGTTGACCAATCACAGCAAACTGATCCAGCCAGCCGACCAATCAGAGCACATTGCGCTTTTCAGAAGAGCTTCATAGAGCGGAACTAAAGAGAGCGTTACTGACAGACTGTGAAGAGAGGTGATGCAACAATGTCAAATATTTGAAAAAAGATGGGTTTTTTAACATTTAAGCATGAAAACATATTCTTGAAGACTCCAAAACAAAATCAACACTTTATAAAAGGGCATAATTTGGCCTCTATAATAAAGTAAATTGCATCTATTTGAATTTGATATTGCTCTATGACAAAACCAGACCTTTAGCACACAAACTTCCTAAAACCTTAATGCACCTGTTTTACATTCCTCAATACAAATTCTTAATGAATGCATGACCTAATTTGATAACCAGATCTCTTTTTCTGTCTGTCTCTGATGGGCCGCTATCACATCAGATCTGCTGGGGTCAGGTAAGCATTGATGGCTTTTCATTTTATGTTAGATGTGTTTTCATGTGATTTGATGTGTTAAATGTTTCATCCATTTTATTAAACATTTTGAACACAGTTCATCTGGGAAATTGAAATTACCATATGGCAGTCCTATATATGACAAACCTAGTCTCCTGAAGCCCTTTTAGAGTGAGAATCCATTTAACCTCAGATTTTTCTCAGTAGAATATCTCTCTCTCTCTCTCTCTCTCTCTCTCTCTCTCTCTCTCTCTTATGCTCTTGCCCTCTTCTTTGGTTCCTTTCCTGGTTATCTGTTCATTTACGTTGTGTATATATTGGTCCACTTGGGGGCGTGGCTATGCAGAAATAGGTTCCCTTACCACAGAGACTCTCCTTCCTGACCCAACCCTTGCTGTAGACTCCAACTCCTCAGCCACGCCCACCACCACAGCCACTGAGGCAGCTGTTTCTTTGGCTCCTCCTCCTTCTGCTGCCGGTGCTTCCTCCGGTTCAGCGGATCTCCTCGGAGGTCAGTAGTGAGGTTTCTTCCTTAAGAAGATTTTTCTGGGAGAAAAGGCTGTGCCACATTCTGAAACAGAGGAACATCCCAGCAGAGAAATTAAAGATCAGATCAAGATCACAGTTTGTGCTCTTTCATTTGTGGCATTTGTGATTTGTGAAGTCTGTGGCCATAAATACTCCATTTCTGTCTGATGTAAAAATCTAGATCTTCTCATTTCCTTTTCTGCGTTATATCTTCCATGCTGCAGTTTTTATTTGACATTTGTTTGCTATCAGTGCTCCTCAAAATCTTGTGTATTAAAATAATTAGACATGAATTATAATAATTTGATTATTCCTATGTGTAGCTGCATTTGCAGACAGCACAGTAGGATTGATCAGGTTTTCATTTACAGTTTTGTATTTAGCTAATGCAAAAAGGGTTAAAGTCAGCATGAAAGATTCAGTCAACAGATCTTAAAAAAAAAACATTTTCTTAGTGTGAAGAACATTTCAATAATCTAAAGAATCTTTTCCACTATAAAGAACCTTTTGTGAAGTCGAAAGGTTCCACGGAAGTTAAAGGTTCTGCCAATGAAGAACCTTTATTTTTAAGAGTGCATGTTATTTTAAGTATGCAGGACATATTTCAAATGCAAAACATCTTTTTTTCCTATCTTTGCATGACACTGAAGTCTGTTGTTTCTTTCTATGTACGCTATCTACTCTCTCTGTGTCCTCTTCCTCCTCTCATCCTTTTCTTTGGCTATTATACGTCAACCCCTTGGCCCTTGTATGCGGTACTCCAGATATGTTTGCGGAACCTGCGGCTGAAACAGCTTCTGCTACGGAGGGCGGAGCCACAGCAGCCACGCCCACCCCTGCTACCGATGGCACCACCGCAACTGGTGGGTGACAGTTCAAGTGCATATGTGTATGTGAGAATGTCAGGGTGAGAGAGCGAGTGTGTTTGCTTGAGATTGTTTTCATTTACCGGTGTTAAGAACCACATGGAGCCTCCTCTGCAGGCTCTGCTTCCTCTGGTCATTCTTGAATGTTCTGAATTGGCATTGGTGTTGCCGTGGAGATTGCTATCTGTGTTGCTAAGGCAGTAGTCTTTGAACATTGAAGTTCGGCTCTCAGGGGGGCACAAGCAGATGCCGTCTTGTTAGAGGCACAGCGTATCTGACAGATAATCAGCTTTAACTTCCACAGAGAAAGGAGAGTTCTTCTGTTTTTCTTTCTCATTATTTCTTCTCTGCAGTTTCATCATCAGGGCTACTTTATCCACCTTAATTTTAATGTAAGAGCAGGTGCGGCTATTTGTAACGTGATTGTGCGAGGCTTCCGGTGTCATTCATTTCCAGTTATTTTAACTGTACAAAAACAGTCCATTATGCTGTTTGATATTGCAAACTTCTATTTGTTATCACATTAAATAAATACATTTTTGTAAACATAAACACTTTGGTTTGTAGTCCAATATTACACTTTCTAGTTATTTACTTGCACCCAGTTAACAGGAAATAGTCTCAGAACGTTCTGGCAAGGTTCTCTCAAAAGGTATGAAGAAATTTTCCTCCAGTAACGTTAATAGAACATTAATAATGTTCTCAAAATGTTTACATTTATACATCATTCATGTAATGTTTTGTCTGAAACATTTTAGTTGGACATTCATAACGTTTTTTTAAATATTATAACTTGTTTCAGAGAATATTCAAAGTAAAATTACCATTATGTTCGAAGAATAATAAAATGGAATGTTTCCTTGACATTTGTACAACCAAGAAAAAACACTTTTAAAAAAATAGATGTTCTGAACATTCAGAAAAACTTTTTCATAACTTAATGGGAACGTTAACAAAACATTCTTAGAATATGTTTTTGTTAGCAGGGTGCGCATGATTTACTAATTTGTTCCCTTGATTTGCTAAATCACGCGTACGATTTACTATTTCGTTTCCTCGATATGCTAAATTGTGCAGTTTTTCGTTCATGCTCTTCTCCTAATATAGATCCCTTCGCTCCAACGGCTGGTTCTGCTGATAACTCCCTTCAGTTGGACCTGTTCTCCATGCAGCCAGTAGATGACAGTAATGCCCTCTTTAGCTCAGTGGCACCCACCACTGGCCAGGCAGCTGTCTCCACCACCACTAGCGATGTAGCCCCCACTGCTTCCCCAGCACCGACGATAGACCTGTTTGCTGGTAAACCCCTTAGGCCAGAAATTTAGCATGACCCACCTATTACAATTGTCCTCGACTTTAAAGAGCACCAATTACAGATATAAATTTAGTTTGTTTAGCTTTAATTTGGTCTTATTTTTTCCTAGATTTGGATTGCTTTGGTTTGTGTTGTGTATTGTATTAATATTATTTGCTTATGTTTGTCTTGATGAATGTCGTCTTGTTTTTAGGTTTTTTTGATCCCATGCCAGATTCATCTATCCCCAAAACAGACCCTAACCCCAGCCTAGACCTGTTTTCAGCAGGTACACGCTGCAGTACATCCATCCACTCATTCATGCCTTGCTTGTACATTGTTTTTTCTCCATTCTGTCCTTGACTGCTCAAGGTGAGCCAAATATGCTTCTCTCCTAGGGCAGTCGATGGAACTGTCCATCCAACACACTCCCTCACTCCCTTGTGCCTTCATTCACTCCTTTTCTTTCCCAATCTCTCTGTCTATATTTTTCTTGAAATGTCTCCAAGACCCATTAGATACATTATCAACACTTAGAGATGTTTTTATTTTCACTTGTAGCCTTGGGCTTTATCTCATTCATCTATGAAGTAAACAGGTTCTGACCTAAAACCGATGGATATTTTAGTGTTCCTTTCACATAGATAGATGCATAAAGTTACTCTTCAAATAATGGATGTTAAACGAGTTGGACTTTAGGTAACAACTAAACTCGTTCCTGTGCTTCAGATGTGTTTCGTCCTCCTGCCGCTGCTCTATCTGCCCCCATGAGCTGGCCAGACAGTGGGGCAAATCTGGACCTGTTTGGGGGTTGGTAACAACCCCAGTGTGCATGATTTGCAATGGGTTGATTTGCATGTCTTGCTCAGATGGTTGCTGTGGATTCTGTTATTGGGAAATAAAGCTGTTCTGATGGTTGATGGACCTGACAGGAAGAAGTGAAAAGACATTGATAAGGTGTATGTGTGTGCTTTTGTGGTTCTAAACACATGTGGCTTTTATTTGTGTGCCCAGCTAACAAAAAAAAGTTCTAAGAATGTTTTGCTAACATTCCCATTTAAAAAAGGTTTTTCTTGGTTACGTGAACATTAAAGACAAAATTAAGAGAATGCTCCATTTTATAATTCTGGAATCATTATGGGAATGTTACCTTTGAATGTTCTTTGAACCATCCGAAACTAATAAGTAGTAACATTTAAAAAACTTTAGACAAATGTCCAATTAAAAAAAAAAAGAACAGATATCTTCGAATGAACATTCTATTAATACTACTAGAAGAATGTACATTACAGTTCTGTTAGCTGGGTGATAACATTCTCTCTCTCTCTCTCTCTCTCTCTCTCTCTCTTTCTGGGCTTGACTCTCAGCGTAATGGCTTTGGCTCACTCAATCAATCACTTTTTTACCCTCATGCTGCGTGGATGGATCAGAATCTGCGGGTGCTGGTGAGGCCAAACCAGCCACCCCGGCCGCAGCAAGCGGAGGAGGAGATCTGATGTCGGGTATGTCACCTGCAGCCCTCATTACTTCTTTCTTTATGTCATTTTCATGGTTTGTCCAGTGTTCAAAGCAGTCACATTTACAATCTTCATAGTCCATAGCATGGAAACTGCAGCATGTTTACATACCCTTAGGAAAGACAAATCACAAATCAGATCTCAGTATTTTCTCAACAAAAGCAATGAAATTAGATGGAGAGCAAAACATGAACTTAAAAACAGCATGAAATGAATCCTATTTTTAAATACATGTGATAGATCTTATGCATGGACGAATTGTTTACAGTAGTGTTTCATTTTAATGGTTAATCAAAATGTCATAACTCTGGTGACATATACAAGACTTCTCCAATCAGTAAGTCTGCTTAAATCCCGCCCCTTAAAACTCCCATTCATCCACTTTTGAGAGCCACGGCCACATATCAACATCCAGTCAACAACTGATGCCTAGTCCCTGCCCTACTTTTTTCCCCTATTTTTTGATAATCCGTTCCACTGGCATGTACGTCATAATACAGAAGAAAAGATTCGTTGCTACTTCTTTCATTGTGAATTTTTCCTATCTGATTTTTCTTCTGAGAAAAGACCTTTACAATGTCACGAGATTCAAAAGTTCTCTGATTCTCGAAAAAAACAATATATTTACGCAATCTACATTTATTCAATGAAACAACTCATTTTTATATATATTTTTACTCTGGGTGTCATGTCATTTTAACAAAGCAGAGGTATTTTTATGTGTGTTTATGTCAGTTTAGTCGTGTGTGTGTGTGCATTGTATATTGAGTTTAGACACGTTACATCTCAGTTGTGTTGTGGTGATACTGACATGTTGAGATGAGATCAGTGTTTCCATCTGTTTCTCTCATGCGTGGCGTTTATGTTCATCTCAGCTCTACATGGACTGAGAAAGCCTTCTTCCCAATGCCTTGCTGCTTAATTCTGCTCTCTCTTTTCTCTCATTCACTCACTCTCTTTTGTGCTCATCTGATCTGTTTCTTCTGCTTGACGACACTTTCTTCTTCCTGATCATGTTCTCTTTCATATGTTTTTCTTCCACAACTTCTTCCAATGTTTCGAATTCCCTCTTTTTATCATTTTTTCTTAATTTTCCATCTCTCTTTCCCTCCATCTGGCTCTTGGGTCATTGCTTGCTTCCTCCTGTGCTACTGGTGAGTTCTGATGCTCCTACACCAGCTGCAATCCCACAGTGCATTGCTGCACTGCAGAACAGGGCTTCAGTGAGAACTGAAAGATAAAGTATAAGATGGATGGATGAATGAATGAAAATTTGGATGTTTTGCAAAGATCTCCAGTGTGAGATCCTTTGCGTTAATGTGTCCGTGTATAATAGGAACAAATGGTAGAAAAGTTTATTATTAAAATGTGTGCTTAGTAAGAGCTGTACAGTAATGTAAAATATTTTAGGCTTGTTTCACAACACATGCGTAAGCAGTAGTTACAGCATTCACACTGCACATGTAAGCAGTGCGACGCTTAGTCTATTTTTGCTGTGTTTAGTGGACAAAAAATATGCTTAGAATGCAACATAAACCTATTTTCCAAGATAATATTTTGCAATGTTGCAGCATACATTATTGGACTTAATTTCCCTTTTTTAATCAAAAGATTCCACATGCACACACATAGCATTTCTTTTCAGTAATCCAGATAAAAATGACTAAAAACCCTGCGTAAAAAATGTTATTTTCAGTATTGAGCAATATAATATATAAAAGCACAAAGCAAACTTTTGGTAGTAGTAAGTGCTGCTTATACGTGCTGTGTGAAACAGGTCTTACACTTCAGGTGTTTAAAAGATAAGATTAAATGTTATGATTGAATGAATGTTTAATGTGTCTGTGAGTGTAGTGATGGTGTGTCTTATAATTTACATGATAGCGCTCAGTTCTCTTTCTTCCTACTCATTCATACACCATGTCTACACCCGCGACATCTAGAAGCTGTCCACACCGGATGTGACAAAGTGACTGTTGCAAATCCATTTGTTCTTCGTAATAGTATTAGAAGAAGCAAGAGTGTAAGAGCTGGTGAGAGTTGTGCGTGTAAACCTCGCATCTCAAGAGGCGCTCTGGCGACTGATGCTAGAGATTGCAGTCTTTAGCTTCCTTGTTAGAGCACCTGACTCCCATCCTGGCAGACCCGGGTTTGAGTCCCGCTTAGAGCTGACGTTTTGAACAAGTGAAGTACATCAGAAACATAACGGGCATCAGTTTACCGTTGGAAATTTGTCGTGTCACTTGGCGTCCAGTGTAGACAGCATCACTGATTATAATGAGTTCTATTTGCTTTTGTGCCGCTTGCGTCTGGTGTAGACACAGTGTAGACACAAGTTTTTTCTTGTACTGGTTACCACAGCCATACAACCCTATATGAGGGTTGTAAGCATTCAGTTTAGCTCCCGTTTTTCCATACTATTACTGAAAAACAAGCTCACTATGTTTGTCTTATTTTTCACTCCCCCTTAAGCTTTCGATGGATTGGGTGATATGCTCATGCCAGCTATGGCTCCTCAGGCAACAGGGGCCTCCTCACCGGTCAAACCCATGGGAGGAGACTTGGATTCAGCTATGGCCAACATGGCCAGCAGTAAGTTCCCAAAATCATAGCCAAAATAGAATGAAGTTACTACACTTTTAAAAATTAAGCTTCTTTATTGGTTTCTATGATGTCACACTCTTTAAAAAAATAAAGGTTCCGAAAGGGGCATTTCACAGCGATGATATATATAGAAGAACCATTTTTGGTTCCCCAAAGAACCGTCCAGTGAACAGTTCTTAAAAGAACCAGTTTTATATTCTTTATGGAACCATTGATGCCAATAAAGAACCTTTATTTTTAAGAGTGGCTAACAATTGTAAGAATCTAAAGTTGTATATCTCTGTGTCTGTGCTTTCAGATTTGGGAATGGGGAACCAGAAACCGTAAGATACAGTAACGTCCTACTGTCAATTTCACCATATTTTCTTGCCCTCTTAAAATACATATTTGTGTATCTGTTCCTCTTCTATTTCTATCGCTCCCTCTCTCTCAGGGGTGAATCAGCTGGAGGGGCAAACTGGCAAGCGCAGGTACCCACCCCTAGCTGGGGCGTTACCATGGTAAATGTTGTGTTGTTCTGTAGATGTGGAGCATGGGGGTGGAGTCGCATGGCTTTGAGCAGCATGGCACGGAGCCAATCAAAAGCTTCCTCTTCTCCCCGCCTCTCTCTTGGCTCCTTTCAGCTGAATGAACAGAACTAAAGAGGCGGTGCTTTCTCATATATGAAACTTAGGGCTGAAGTATTAAAACTCTTGATATATCAACTGTACATTTCTCACTGCACTGGTAACACTTTACAATAAGGTTCCATTTGTTAACATTAGTTATAGATAACACATTAGATAACTAATTACTTCTAAAGCATTTATTAATCTGAGTTCATGTTCATTTCAAAATGTACCAATAATCAAAAGTTGTATCTGTTATTATTACATTGTTATTACTTTGTATTTCTATTAACTAATGTTAACATAGATTAATAAATATTGTAACATTGATATTGCTCATTGTTACCACTGCACTGGTTATTAGAGAATTATACATTTACAAAAGGATGTATCAAACTTTACATTGATAATCTTAATCTTACATACAATTGCATTTAAGTGCAGTGTGAACAAAGCCAAATAGTAGCTTCAGATTCAGTCATTATTATACTAAACATATATATATATATGCACATCCCTCCTAAACAATTTAAATTCACACTTAAATCAAACTGCTAACCACCATCCCAGTGTGTTCCCTTCTGTGTGTCTGTGTCGTAGAGTCATTATGTTCAGGTTTTGTCCTGTTCTGTGTTGTTTGGTGTTAGTTAACCTTTCCCCCCATCCCTCCCACCCGCATAGACTTCCCCTCTCGGGGTCTGTCCTGTCATGAGATCCCCATCACCGTTTGGCATGGTAAGAGTGTGTGTTTATGTGTGTGTGTGCAGGTGTATGTGTTTGTTTCTCTTACTGTGTCTCTCTGTGATTCACAGTCTGGAGCAGGAGCTGCTCCCATGATGCCTGGCTCACCGATGATGGCCGCTCAACAACCAATGATGAGGCCACAGTTTCCAGCATCAGGAGCCCCTGGACAACCGGTATTTTAGACATGCATGCAGTTGAATTTTTCAACAAGAAATGCAGACACACGTACTTAATTATTGCTCTCATCATGTGTGTTTCCCCCACAGATGTCTCCAGGAATGGCCCAGAGTCCCAGGAAGCCTCCCCCTTCTAAAGATCCTCTCGCTGACCTCAGTATCAAAGACTTCATGTAGATGAGCAGCTGGTGTAAGTTTAACTACAGCTAGAGCAGATGTACAATCTGAAGACAGGACACACAATGAGACACAAGCTGAAATTATGTTCTGATGCATCTTGTTTTAAATATTAATTGAAAACAATGTGCTTGCAGGAATAAAACATTAACATGAAACATGTCAGTTACATGAAAATAGTTTCATCAGGGGCCGTAACCATCAGAGGAACACGGTTCAATCAAAATTGAATAAAAACATAGTGATCAATCAACATACATGCGTGCTATATTTACTTCGTGCAGGTTTCCTCCAGTATCTCTGAGCGGCTCTGTTCACAGTACGCTGCTCCACACACAAACTCAGTCTCTGCATGTGCTGTTTGTTTGGGTGCATTTGGGAATGCATATATAGTCTTGACGTGCTTTCATAGCAATTTGTTGCATCTGGGAATGCAACATGCACCATTTCACCAAATTTGTAACGTAAATCGTTCAAAAACATACACCAACACAAGCGAATACATCAATAAATATGCAAAATCTTTCAAAATAAAGGTTGAAACTCTCAAACTGAGTTTGCATGATTCAATGTCCACATGTTCAATGTCCACTTGTTCAAGAAATTACAGTGGCTGTAGCGTTTCTATCGTAAGTGGCCAAATATTAAAGATTAACTTGCTCTCAGAATTATTGTATTGCCCTGTTTCCAGAGTAAAAACTGCACATGAACACCGTTCCATTTCGAAACTTGAAGGCGTGATTAGGAGCTCATCGCAATCATCAGCACGTGAAGGCAGCATTAGTGGACATTTGAAATGTCGTGTGGCCAATATTAATCATGGATTTGATCTGCTCTAAAGTGCAACAACAATCACCAGGCTGTTGGCGCGCTCTGCAGGCATTTGTTATAATACATAATGTACATAAGTTGATTGTTTACATTTTGTATATTGCATTATGTATTTTAACAGTGTTGTTCAATAAAACCATAAAATTACCTGCCTTTGATACTTTATTTAGGTACTTTGATAGGCCATTGTTCACTTAGGTCTATTTTTACTAACACAAAAAATATGATCAGATTACTTGAATAATCATAAGTATGTAAGTATATATATATATATATATATATATATATATATATGGCAGTTTTTCCCCATGAATCAGTGAAAGTACTGAGTGTGTGTGTGTGTGTGTGTGTGTATATATATATATATATATATATATATATATATATATATATATATATATATATACACTCAGTACCTTCACTGATTCATGGGGAAAAACTGCCATATAGATATTTTTAATATTATCTTTAATATTGTGGGTTTGTGTGTCAACTGTGTCAGAGAGATGAGAGAACGAAAAAGCGCAGCTGTAATCGTATATTCTGCCGGAAAGAACTATTTGAAGCATTTCAGTATTGAAAAATCAATATTTTTGACAACGCTACATTGCACTTAGTTTATTATTTCAGATGCCTTTTTAAAAGACTAAAATTGAAGAAATGTATACACACACATACATATGCATATAAAATACTAAAACCTCTTTCTTTTTCTCTCTATTGCAGTTGTCACACTTATTGTGCAGCCCTGATGAATCAGACGTGTGTACTCTCTTCCGTTCATCACATTCTGGGCCTCCAGTCCTTCCTTCTCTCTCTCTTTCCCTCCCTGTCTGTTGTTGTAGCACAAACCGTGAACGTGACTAAGTACATGTGTGTACGTGTGTTTGTATTTCAATGTTCTCAGTTACTTCAGATCTATATATTTAAAAAAAAATACTATGAAGAGTAATGGCAGATGCATTCTTGAACGTGCATCTGCAGGTCTCTTAATGATAGATGTGCATTCATTTTTTTCCTGGCTCGCTTTCCGTGGGAAATCAAATCAAAAGTGTGACGTTTTCTGTGGAAAATGGTTTTTTGCTGTGGTAAATATCACTGGGCCGGTCTGTGTCATCATCAGTCGAGTATTAGTCATCTTTTGACCATGGAATAACTTCTGTGGGAACAATATCAGCGTATTACGAGTTAAGGTGGTGTCTCACGCACTATTTCTTTTTATCAATGCCCCGATTTTATTCTTTTTTCGTATCTTTATTGATTGTGAGTTACATGCAACATGTGACTATTTAATGAAAATACATATGCATTTTAGAATATTTTAAATGACAGATTGTTTTGAATATCCTTAGTCTTTATTTTGAGATAAAAAAGGTTGAATATATTTTAGTTATGTCAGAAGTTTACTTTACATATTACATGGCTAGTTAGTAAATCCCATTTGTACAAAGGTCTGTGTCCTTCACAAGGCACTGTCTGAGCCGATGGAGTCCTGCTTGTATGTACAATATAATGTGACAGCATGTAATTCCTCTGTTGTGCGAAGGGGACGCCATCGAGCCAGATCAGATTCCATCAGCAGCAAGTTCCTCAGCCAGTCTTAAAATAAGCCTGAACAGAGCTGGCTGCCAAGTGTTTTGTTGAATTGCAAGTGAGTGTTTGCTACAAGTATCAAGGATATCAAAGGGACAAACAGCAGGTTAATGGGACAGTATTGCATTTTATTGATGGCTGTTTTTTATTTCAATTGAACATTTTGTTGATAAATTTTATTTTTGGATGGAATAACACCCTCTGCCCCTCCCACCTTTGTGCATGTTAGTCCTGTTGAAATGCAATAAACAGTGATCTGGAGAGAAACGCCACCGAGTCGTTATTGGGTGAATGTCTATGTTACACTGAAGCTTTATAAACTGAATTTGTGATCTCGTAAAGTACATGAAGATCATGAACATACATTTAATCCCCAATCTGTGTCTCTCTCTCATGCGCAAGCATCTCATGTCACTCTGTTGCGCAGCACACATAAAGCAGTGCTCGGACAAACCAACATGCCGAAGCCAAGATGAAGATGGCACAATGTATTCATGGCTAAAACGACACTGACAGATCCACGACCTCAGACTGATGGTCAGTCTCCCCATAGCTCTTTCTCAGTCAGTGTTTGGCATGACAGAAAATACCTCTTTAATATATGAAAGTGTAGTAGAAAAGGGCACTGATGGCTAACAGAGCGACGGACAGCATCATGTTCTTCCTGTTCTCTCCTCTCAGTACCTGCAGCTCCTTTTCTGAAGAATAAAACAAAAATGATATCATCATCATTATTTAAGTTGGCTTGAAACGGAAGTTGCGACAGTGTTTTCTTCCCTGTTGTGAAGAATATCCATGAGAAACAGCATCTCGAACAAGAAAAATGTAGGGTGGGACTTGGTTTTGTCTATTAGGAATTGTGGTTTGCTATTGGTCAATCTCATGCGAGTGACAGATTGTACCTCCCTTGTGCCAGTAAACACGTAATCAGAGAAGCGATGATATCGTTGTAAGAGGGAGGGGAACTTTTAAAGATTACGAGGCTCATGAATATTAAAAAAAAAAAACGATGTTTAATATAAAAAGAAAAATAATAAACACTGCAATATTCCTTAAAAATAATGAAGAAATGTTTGTTTTTGATTTCATGTATGGTGACTTTAAATTCCATAAACCGTGGACTAAATTTTCATGGTCAGACTGATGCATTTTTACAGCCCCAATCATTCTACAAAAGTGACTCACCATATTTCTGTATTCTTTCATTCATTATGGTCATCTCATCTTCCAGCGCGAGCCTGACAGTACATGAAAAGACATTAATTTATGCAGCAAAAAAACCTTATGTCTGAAACATGTCAACATGTTTTCATAACCACCTGTCACTGTCCGAGAGTTCCTCTTTTCTCTGTCTGAACTCTGTCCTCTCCAGGTTGTTTTTACAGTGTAATTTACGCTCTTCAATGCGGTCAATCTAAAGAGAGCAAGTTTTGAGCATCATTTCAATATGAAACAGACATTTTCACACAGGACTTTTAAGATAAGATCAAATATTTACTTTTAGAGCAGATACAGAATTTCCAATCAATTATATCTGGGCATAAATGAAACGTTTTCATCCCATTGACCTATACATATCTATGGTTCCATACGCATAAACACGCATGTCTATTAATATGATATTTACCTCGCTTGCCACACTTATTTTCTCTTTCTTCGTCGTCTTTGATTTACTCATTTTGGAGGGTCTGAGGATTTAGTGAAGTTACTTCCGCACACAATTCTTTCACTCATCACACTCTTGCTTGTCGCTGTTTGTCTGTGACGAGATTCATACTGCCATCTGCTGTCGGGGCGGTGACATTTCACATAGGACAAAGCAACATCCACGCATGCGCTGAATAGGCTATAAATATAGTCTTAATATAATATTTAGATAGGCCTTATGTTGAACGTCACAGGAGCAAACAGGAAAGCAGGTCTCATCCCATCCGCTTCTCGGAGAAAGAATGTGAACTGACGGCGATACTTTTAATGTAACGGTAATCAGCTGACCTAGCTAAGTTATTTATCAAATTCTAATAGCCGAATGTTAGTGAGAAGAAGAAAAATGAAAAAAGGCTAGCATGTGATGGACTTCAGTCCTGTTATCCTGTCCGGACAATTATTTTCATCAAAATTAGCACACATTTAAGACAGTACAGCAAACAATAAAGTATTTATCTTTTGATTTTCAGGATGAAGATGTTCCAGATGTGTGTCAGGACAGGGTTGTGAGATGTACTCTCTAGACCAGTGGTTCTTAACCTTGTTGGAGGTACTGAACCCCACCAGTTCCCCCCACCCAACCCCTTAGGAATAGGAAAAAGCGGGGCGTGTCATCGCGAATCATATGAGTCGGGTGTGTGTCTTGACCTCCGCCGGACCCCTGAGACTGACTCACCGAACCCCTGGGGTTTGATCGAACCCAGGTTAAGAACCACTGCTCTAGACTCTTTAGTCTCCTTGTATGTGTTTGTGTGTGTAAATAAAATTAGACAAAATATATTTAATAACACTGTATTTTTTATATCACATAATAATACAATTTGTTGAATTGTTGTAAAATGTTGAAGAGATATCAAAGAGATATACAGTCCTGCTACTTTCTTCTCAAGGTATATGCAAGCACTCCCACCACCGCCACCAAGGCGGCGCTACCTATTAGCAGCACCGGGAGTTCAAAGGGTGAAGTGGAAAGCGGGCCTGCCTTTGAGACAACCTCTTCCGAAGATGATGATGTGTGGTCTTGATACACGCTTGGCGCATTAGTATGAGATTCCTCTGACAGTGTGATTTCAGAGGGTGGGAGGTGATCTAAAACCTGTGAGATAATTTCAGGTATGGGAACAGAACTCAGCGTGAAATCTGATGGCTCGGACAGAAGAGGGGTGTGAGTGAAAACTGGCTCAGAATCCACCTCTGTCTCAACTTCCTCCTCAACCGGCTCCTCTACACTCATCAGAAGTTCCACCGTCTGTGGAGGCTTGAGATCTGATTCCGCAGCAGATGTGACTCCAATCTCCGCCAGCTCCCTATCGCTGCCGATCATGCTCAGCAAGCTGCTCTGAAGGTCCTCTTCATCATCTGACTCCACCCTCTCGTGGAGCTCCGCCTCTAAGTGGATGATGTCAGAGGTGGAGGAGTGGTTCTCGCTGTGGTCCTCTTGAACTAGAAACATCTCACTGGTTTCTAGACTTCTAAGCTCTGGCTCCATGCTGCTAACAGACGCCCAGGACTCAGCCAGACCAGCGGTTTGCCAGCGGCCCGAACCACTGCTGCTCTCCTCCAGGCTTGAGGTTAGATCCCGGGGAGGGTCGGGCCCCGCAAACTGCCTGTCCTCAGACAGGATGGAAGATCTTTTTCTGCCCTCTAAAAATCGGACTAATGTTCACAGGTTCTGTCTTCTGTGAATCCTAAAGACAAGAGACAGAGTGAATTCAGACATGTAGGCATCTTATTTGTTAGTAAATAGTTGTGAGAAAGAGACCAAACCAAATTGAGCAAAATATCATATTCAATGAGCAAAAAAATAAATGTGGGGCAGGAGTATTTACTAAATCTGACCTCAGCATAAGTGTGTCCATGACGAATTACAAAGAATCACAAACATCCTTATCTGTTGTCATGTTCTGATCTATGTATAGGGCATCTGACAGGCTATGCAGCCTATATATATACCTCCATCTGTTCATATGAACAGAGAATGTCAGTTATTTCACATGGCATATCAGTTCACGTAGGACATATACTTATACTTTTATGACCACATTTTATTTAGTTTGTCCGATTAATCAACGCCTAAACTCATAAATCTCCTGCTTACATGCTGAAGACGCACTACTGCCATTCATTTATTTTACAATCCAAACCCATTAATGAAGTATGTGATGGTGGGGATAGATAGATAGATAGATAGATAGATAGATAGATAGATAGATAGATAGATAGATAGATAGATAGATAGATAGATAGATAGATAGATAGATAGATTAAAACATCCATGCATTTGAGAAAATTATTAAATAAATCTTAATTTCCAACATAGCAAGCAAGCAATACAGTATTTTTTAAACAATAGTTGAGTTAAATTAAACTACCCAGCAGTTTGGGCAAAAATTTAACTCAACCGCTGGGTTTGTTCATTTTCAACCCAACTTGGGTTGTTTTTAACCCAGCATTTATAAGAGTGAATGATGAAACAATGCCTAAACTCACAAATCTATTCCTGGCATAGTCCGTTATTTAATTATTTTAGTGTCCAATCTTTTTAATGTTACGACGTGATGGTAACAGCGGTTTGAGTTTGCACCAGCACCGCTTCAGTCACGTCACAGTGAAAACATCTGCAGCGTCGACAGTCAGATTGTGAAGAGACAGTAAACTAAAGCCCATCGCCAAGATCAAAGGTCAGAGTGCTTAAAGGGATCAGATGTGCAAGAAATACACAGTGTGGCATTTTAACTTTGACCTCCGCCAGAGGCAGCAGAGATGGATGAATGTGATCCAGTGGAAAGAATTAGAAGCAGGAGAGGACGACGGCACAGGTCAAATATTTCTGTACAAACCTCTTCTAACCAGCAGGAATATTTGCTGAATAAGTCCACTGTAACAAGACAGTTAATAAAATATGATACTATCTTCATATTAAACCAACTTTAATAGAAAAGATGAAGGGAAGTATATCATGTGAAATTAAAAAATGAACTTTCCAAGCTTACATTTTCATACTACCCATACAGAAATTAAAATGATAAAAAGTCCTAATTTTGTCAAGTTAGACGCATTCCTGGATCAACATATTTTGGTGATCCTGGAACAACATTCCTGTCCGAAAATGTAAAATTTAAAACCGATTTAACTGGACATAAACTATAAACTTTTATGTTCAAATCTGATTGGTTGATTGGAATTTTGATCCAGGAACATGTTGTACTGGGTGATGGTACATTCTGGCTTTTTCATTCACCCTTCTGTTAGAGACAAAAGACTACACATAAATACACCCAGTCATAAACTTCATATGCCATTTGATATTCTGTAAGAGCAGCTATTGAAAACAGATCTTACCTTGTCTGAGCTCACAGTCTAGTCAGCAAATGAATGCAAACTGAGGCTTGAATAAATACAGAGGAGGGGTCACTGGAGCTTATGAGCATTACTGCAACAGAATGCAATTCAGCGCCTCCCTTTACCGCTCCCCTAAACCCCACCCCATCTCCCATTACATCTGTGCGACTCATGGGGACATGACAAAGCGGTAAAGTCTCCCATCAGTCCACTTATCTTTATTCTGTTCTACATTCATTGATCTGTCCTACTTTATACAAAGTCCTGTTTGCTTGACATGTTTGTTAACAAACCTTGTGATAAAGGTCACTTTTATGTTGTTGTATTCCTGTTATTTTTTTCCTTGATTGAAAATGTCACACTGAAAGGGATAGTTCACCCAAAAATGAAAATCATTTACTCCAGCTGTTCAGAACCTGCATGAATTACTTTCTTGTGCTCAACACAAAAGAAGATATTTTGAAGAATATGGGTAAACTGATGATGACTTCCATAATATTTTGGTTACCCATATTCTTCAAAATATCTTGTTTTGCGTTCAGCAGAATAAAGAAATTCACAGGTTTGGAACAACATGAGGTTGTGTAAATGATGACAGTATTTTCATTTTTGAGTGACCTATCAATTTAAGCAAAATTGTACTACTTTTAAAGGATTTATGAAATCAGTTTTCCTCAAGTGCACAGAAACCCAATGTAGAACAATTTGACAACCAGAATGTTTCATTTTTCAGTTGTTCATTTTCCTGTTTTTGTCTGTTTTAATTTTATTAAACTTTTTCGTGAAATGGTTTGATAGTATTATTAGGGCCCAAGCCCAAAGGGCGAAGGCCCTATTGTTTTCCTTAGGATTATTATTATTATTCTTCTTCATTATTTTTTTTTAGGTTTTTGGCACTTTTGGGGCCCTTAACATGCACGAAAACTCTTGAATCTTTGCACACGCATTGGAACCTGCGGCCATTAGGGCGTCACAGAGGCTGGGACCCGGGCGTGGCAGGGGGGCTCGACAGCGCCCCCTTGAATGGGGTCTGAAAACTTGGTCCATATATCAAACACGCTTGCACATATTGGTATGAAACTCGGTACACATATAGACCTTATCGGGCCTGACAACTTTCGTGCTCTAAGTTGTTCGCCGCCTCAACAGGAAGTGAGCTATTATGGGTTGTTTGAAAAACGCATGCTCTGGAATTTGATATACTCCTCCTAGGCGCTTAATCCGATCAACACCAAACTCGGTCAGCATGAAGTCAAGACATTGATGACGCAAAATTGCCAGGGGATTTTTGATATCTCAAACGGTTTGCCCGTGGCGAGGCAACGAATTTATGGCGAGAAAAGAGAAACAGGAAGTGTGTTATAACGTCTGCATACATTCATTGATTTTTATGAAACTTCACCTGTGTGTTCGTTGTAGGAGGCCGAGCACATGGATGTGACTACTGTGAGTCAAAGATATAGCGCCACCAATTGGCAGCAGGAAATGTGTCACTTTCAAAATGCTTTGAGTTCACCCTCTTATTTTTACCCGATTTGCTTCAAACTTCCTAATTATAATGTCCAAACATTTCAGATGTACACATATGAATATCTTTGTGATATCTTAAATATTGTTGCCATGGCAAGACGTCAAACTTTAATAATATTCTTGGGTGTTTTTGAGGCTCTTAACAAACACGGTCTCGTTGAGATCGCGAGCCTTGACAGTTTGATGATTTCTATGAGAGTAATTACAGATTACAGAAAGTCAGATATTTTGGTTTGAATATGGATATTTTGAATAATCAAGCTCTGTATTTTAAGAAAAACGGTCTCGTGGCTCCCTCTAGTGGACAGTAATGCACGTGTATCACATTATTTCTGTTCACTGAAAGAGGCAACGCCCCGTGTTTGACTGTTTGATGATGTCTGTGAATGATTACGAACTCATTTGTGTTTTTTACCCTTATAAAATAAAACATTCCAGCGATTACACAAGATTTAATCACAAGAATGTAATAAAAAGCTTAATTTTAGTTTAGAAGATGTTCTGTGACAATTATAGACGCGCCGTGTCTGAGAACCTTACCTTCCCGAGGCTCGTTCTTTCTCGCGTCTTTCAGAATCTTGTCATGCCTTTTTAATGTTCCTTTCAATTCTTTGAAATTGAAGTTTGAATTTTTATGTGTATGACTGTGTTAATGTGTTGACGCGGTGTGGCATCTGTGCAAACTTCGTTTCCTAATGGATTAAACAAAGAGCCGCGCGTCATTTCTCTCTAAGCAGTGATCGTGATCATAGACGGACAGAAAGTTTGCTTTCGTTTTACAATTAAGGCCTGTGCAAACTTCGATTTTCTGTGCAGTGCAGCGTCTCCTAATAATGATCGCGCCAATACAAATAATTACATCACATGCAGGGATTTAAAAAAAATAAAATTAAAATATAAACTTCTGCAAATAACTAACTTCTGCACATGATGACAACATACTGATGATGCTAAATTGCGAACGATTATAGTACATCTCATATGGTGTTGCCGTGGGGAAGGTTTAAATTAAGAACAAAAAGGGAATTTAGAAGTTGTCAATTATTCATGAATAATTGAAATATACACACCAAATTTCTATATTTATTAGTACAAATATCATAAATAAACATTTTAAATTTTTTTTTTTTTTCATTTCAAGATGTATGTGTAAATTAAAAATGAGGGGAAACAGTACTCTTAAAATTATTGAAATGATCAAATGAGCACTAGAGGGCAGCATATACCTATTTTTGAGATGACACTCAATGATAATTCATAACACTAAACAATATTCTCCTTTGAATTATACACTGTTTATTTCTATATACAATAACACTAACATTGAATAAGAAATTCAAACTTTTTTAATCTATGTAGTTTAACTCAAAAATAAGCACAATAATGTTCTGTTTAAGCACAAGATATAATTTTTTTTTTAATAATAACCAAAATATGGAAGATAAATTCAATGGAATCTGGATGAATTTAAAATGAAAATACTACATTTCAGATCAATATATTTGTTTTCTTTAAAATAATTCTTCTGAATCTCTCTCTCTCTCTCTCTCTCTCTCTCTCTCTCTCTCTCTCTCTCTCTCTTCCAGGTTTAACCCTTTCATTGTTGTCTCTTTTTTTCTGAATTATAGAATCGGAAATCTCATTAAAAATAATTATATAGAACCATATAGTCAGTGCACGACAACTGAATTGGTTCTATGGCTTCAGTTTAATATTATGTAAAATTAATATTATTTAATATTATAATTATGTAATATTAACGTAAAATACCTTAAGATAAATTCAATGGAACCTGGATGAATTTAAAATGAATGTACTATATTTCAGATCAATATACTTGTTTTCTTCAAAATATTTTTTCTGAATATCTCCCCCCCCCTCTCTCTCTGAGGGTCTTGCAGGTTTAACCCTTTCATTGCTGTCTCCTTTTGTCTGCATTGTAGGATAGGAAATCCCTTAGCCCTTCTCTTCTATAAATTTGTATAAAGAAATAAAGGCAAAGAACCAGTTCATTTGTATTTCACTGACTATTTAGTTTTGTATAATTAGTTTAACAATATAATAAGATAAATTCAGCTGAATATATAACACTTTGAACTGCTAATGATAAGTTGGCTATGATATGATCACTTTTAGTTAGTATTATATTGAATAATCTGACTCGACTAACTGGTCAGTCTCCTACTGGAGACACCTTTTAAATTCATTTTTCCCGCTGTGCACAGTTGCCTTGATGCCACCGGGTTGGCGGTGCCACCGGCTTGGGCCCGTCATCGCTGCTAGCAGCTATATTTATTGTTGTTATTATTATTATGTCAAAGGTTTAAAATAAGCGCTTGACACTTAAACCACAATAAAAAGCCCTGCTCGCACACTGAGTTCTGATTGGTTCCCGGAGAGGAAACACGCGTCACGTGACGTATGTGTCATCCTTGACTGAGAATCAGCTGATCCCCCCAGTCTATTTTCACGAATCCGACGCTGTCACGATCGACTGCGTTCATGTCATTTGTGCGTTTTTAAATCTATAGGACTTTCCAAAAAAGTATTTTAACGTCTTCATAAATATAAGACGTCTTTCCGTCGCCGCGACACGATCCTTTTCTGTCGGTGGAGTTTAAAATCCTCTCACAGCAGCAGCAGTCATGGCGCTCAGCGATGCCGACGTCCAGAAGCAGGTGAAAACGCGTTCAAATGCATCATTTAATAGTCATTACAGCATAATACTATAGCGAGATTTACCATACACTGCTTTGCTGCATGCATGGGTTTAGAAGAGCCTGTCACGAGCCTCGAGATGATGTGGCCTTCAAGGTTGTTCGTCATTTATTCATTGGACACGCGCTTGCATCACGAGACCTGTCTATATGATAACAGTGACTTTAAATGAATGGGTGTATGAAAGTGAATTATTGCATATGGATCAATAAGGTAAAACTAAATCAATCAGCTCATCTCAAAGCCAAATGCTTCAAAGTAGTGTGATGAATGATATCAAATATGTATCACAAAATATAAGAGGTGATGGGGCCACAACAAGCAGCTCTTACTGCTACTGTAACTTGTTTAACCAGATTTAGGATTGTTTGTTTTGGTTTATAAATATGCCTGTATTTACATTTTAATGCTGATTTACACTGATTTCTGGCTTCATTAAAGCTTTTTCCCCCATTGATATTGAATTGTTCTCCTATCATTTCCCATATCTTTCCAGATCAAGCACATGATGGCTTTCATTGAGCAGGAGGCCAATGAAAAAGCAGAGGAGATTGATGCGAAGGTAATTTCTTATTCCATTAAAACAATGCAATGTGGAAATAGTGTAAAAATACTGATATGATGATGAGTAACTCCCCCTGCAGGCAGAGGAGGAGTTCAACATTGAGAAAGGTCGGCTTGTTCAGACCCAGCGTCTGAAGATTATGGAGTATTACGAGAAGAAGGAGAAGCAGATCGAACAGCAGAAGAAAATGTGAGTGTTACTTCCCCTGACGGAAGCAACTAGACACCCAAATCATTACTGTGGAAATTCCTAGTTTCCTCAAAATGTGTAATTCAAATAACTTAATTATTTATAAAATGTTCTGCTTGTTAATTCTGTGTCCCTAATAGTGTTTAAATTGTTTGCTTCCCGTCCGCAGTCAAATGTCCAACTTAATGAACCAGGCCAGACTGAAGGTCCTGAAGGCCCGAGATGACATGATCTCGGTTAGTTCCTGTTTTCTTTTGTGGCACATCAAACCTTAAACAAAATGTTGGGTAGGAGTTTCTGTTATTAATGCTGTGCTCTTTAGGATTTGCTAAACGACGCTCGTCAGCGACTAGCGAATATAGCCAGAGATCCATCCAGATACGCTTCTCTGATGGAGGGACTTATCCTGCAGGTGGGCAATATATATATATAGTGTAGCAAATCAGGTCTGCCAAAGACTTTCTGTGAGTTTCACGCTCTAATATTCTTATGTTTCAGGGTTTTTACCAGCTCCTGGAACCCAAAGTGACTATCCGTTGCCGCAAACAGGACGTGGGGATAGTGCAGGTCTGTAAATGTATATTCAACGACAACTGTAACCATTAAATTATTTTTATGCACATTTTGGATTTCGCTGGATGGAAATGCCAAGATGTACATATATTCAAAAAATGTACATAAAAAAACGTATGCACTCAATTGAGGCGGACACATTTTTTTATCCATTAAGAAGGCACAATGCTAATAAACTACAAAGGAAACACATTTACAGAATAAATCCAACAATAAAAAACGTGATTTTTACCTCAACAGTGGATGTGATTGGATGAAATCACGCGGAGCAATCACAAATATTGCTTTGATTAGATTATTCTGACATGCAGGAACCAAAGTCTGTCATCAAAATGATTAGGTTTAATTCCCTCTCAGAAGCGTCTCACATCATTGTGTTCGTAAACACAAGACATCCACAACGGCGTTTATTGCATTTCATCGACATGCTCTGAGGCACGAGTCATTTATGATGAAGGAAAAAAAGAGCCACACTGGCTTCCCCGATTTCAGTAACTTCCATTTTTATGACAGATATTTTGCACCAATTTCCGAGGAAGCGAAGATTTTGTTCTCTTGATCACATGGGATGGAAACGCTGCTTGATTTGCAAATGTTTTCTAGGATATTCCAATTTAACTTCACAACATTGGATGGAAACATAGCTTCTGATACTAAAATAACATAAGATAACACTGGCTTCAGCAAAATATGTCTTTTATTAGGCTGCTGTGCAGAAAAACATCCCCATCTACAAGGCAGCTGTGAAGGACAATCTTGAAGTCCGTATTGACCAGGATCGCTTCCTTGCTCCAGAAATGTGAGCATCTGTGCTTCCTAAACAGTTCCTCATTTATATAATTAGCCGGAACAATTTTAGCTCTCTTTTTTTTCCATCTTTAAAATGAAAGTTTGTTTTTTTTTTTGTGTAGCTCTGGTGGTATTGAGCTGTATAATGCTGATGGAAAGATCAAAGTGGCCAACACTCTGGAGAGCAGGCTGGACCTCATGGCACAACAGGTATGCAGCATTTGAGGATTATGATCTGTGTTGGGAAAAGTTACTTTTAAAATTAATGTGTTACAATATTGCATTACTCCCTTAAAAAGTAAATATTGCATTACTTGGTTACTTTTTATGGAAGGTAATGTTATGTTACTTTTGTTTTACTTTTTCTCATTTGGGCTGGGCTTGGTTGTTTCGTTTTTAATCACAAAAAAAATTGTGAGTTTAACTAAAGTCGACTTTGCTTATTAGTATGAATTGGATCGAAGGTCAGCAGCAAAGACATTGGTTAATAAAGTGAGATTAAGTACATGAATTATGTATTATTTAACATGTAATTTTTGCAGGTTTGCTTAATAGTTTGCATGTCATTGTTTTATTCATTTTGAGGAATACTGAATCTGTTTTTGTGCAAGTGAGACGAGGAAATGCTCACATTTAGTCTAGTTTAGAGCTGTCAGACAATAAATGGGAAAACAAAGTAACTTTCATTACTTAATTGGAAAAGTAACTTATGCAATACTTTACTAATTACTTGAAAAAGTAATCTGATTTCGTTACTTGTTATGCGTTACCTCAGTACTGATTATGATTATCAGAAGCAGTGTTAAATAAATGGTTGATATTGATTTTGCTTTTGATTTCTTTTCAGATGATGCCTGAAATCCGAGTTGTGCTGTTTGGTGTAAACCAGAACCGCAAGTTCATGGACTGATTCTCACTCATAGAAGGAACCTTTTAGAACCACGGCAGAACGCCATTGTTTGATGTTGTATTTTTATTTTCATTCTGATGTTAAAGACTCCATTCCTGTGTCTGTCTGTATTTAAGAAAATATCATGTGTATGCGTGTGTTCTGTATGTGCTGTAAAAATAGTGTTTTGATTGGCTGCTGGAACTCTGGTCCTGAACATGTCATGTGTTTGTTTCCTAATGCAGCTGGAATATAACTTGTTTATGTTTACAGAAATGTAAAAACTGATGTAGAAATTCCATTAAATTCCAAAGCTCTTATTAGTTTGAGAAATGAACTTGATAACCATTTAGACAACATCTTGAGCATCCCACAAACTGCTGGCACAGACTTGACTATTACAATGCGTTCAGTTGAATTTTTATTTGCTGTCCTTTACTGTGGTGCAGAGCATGACTTGTATATCAGAACCAAATGTGTCTGTTAACACTGCAAAGATTATATTGATGTGAAAAAGATATAATGAAAAACAATATAGATCAGATCTTCTCCCATTGTGTTCTTATTGAGTCTAGTGTGGATGATCCTGATATAATCGGGTAAATGTCAGTCATTTGGGGAATGTCATAATGAGAAGCGTTTGTGAAGGGTCTTATTCTATGAGTCATGAGATTTCACAGTATGTCACATGCTCTATTGTCATCACATTTTCAATATGTGCTGTCCTAGAGGATAAGGAACTTGACATGCAGAAATAAGGCAGCTGAAATACATACTCTCTGAATGTAAGACGAAAAGCAGGGAACAAAAAGGGAGTAATGAGTAAAATATACTTGAAGGTAAGGTAACGTTTAGCTTTTCGATGGAGTTCTTTATTATTTATAATCAATTGTCATTTTGGGGTATTTTTCTTACTGCTGAGTATATATTTTACATTTAAATGTATTCATTTGGCTGACGCTTTTATCCAAAGCGACTTACAAGTGAGGAAAACAAACAATTTTCTGTAATTAGACTGTTAGAAATGTCAGTTATTTGATTATTGCAAAAGCTTATATTAACCATACTAAGGAAATGGTAAGATCTATTATAATAATTATGTTGGTTACAATTTGATCATGTAGTAATAATACTTATTTAATAAAATTGATGTTTTTTTTTTTGTTTTTTGTTTTTTTAAAAATGGATCCTTTTATACGCATTACACAGAATGACTGCAAAGAATGAAGATGGCATTTGATTATTGTCCTGAACTTTAACAAGCGATATGTTTAAAACATTAAACTAGGAAAAGGACAAAAACAAATATCGATTCTTACATGTAAACCATTCCTGCAAATAAGAGAACAACATTTAGGAGGACAAATAAGAAAATCTCCAGATTGTCAGCTATAAACTTGAGACTTCAAGCTTTTAGTTTAATTTGAGCTTGAAGTCTCAGAGTTTAATTTTTTTTTTGAAGAAACACTAATAAGCATGGGAATTTCACTCTCTCATTTTCTCAGGACCTCTGTACCAGCATGAGGTGTCTCTTCTGGCATATCTTCAGCAGGGCAGCTCTGATAATGCTGATTCTACTGTGTATCAGAGAGTGTAATCCAATGCCAGATCCCCAACAGAGGGATCTGATGCTGAAGCAGGAGATCTCCCAGCAAGTGGGGGGTGGAGTGGAGCTCACTCCGTCCGAACTGCAGCTGGATTCACTCCTACACCATTTAAAGCAGAAGGAAATGGTTTATTCACCTTTCCCACCTGCCAATCACTTCTTCAAAGTACGGCATATTGTGCAAAAAAGCCCCATCTTCAAACTGCTGCAGAAAATGCCAAAGGGTAAAAAAATGGTTGTGTTTGGGATGTCTGATTTTTTTTTTTCGAACCAGTTCAGCGCAAATCCCACCTGAAGCAATTTTATTTAAAGGGGACCTATTTTGCTCTTTTACAATCTTGATTTTTTGGGGGGTCTACTAGAATGCTTAAAAAAAACATTGTTTTTCACGTTTCATTGTCGCAGCACTTCTCTTCCCTGTCTGTTAGTAACTCTTTAGGTGTGTCCCAATTTATGCACAATTCTATGTTGTTTTGTAGTATAAATATTGCAAGTAGTGTGTTCAAACTGAACATTCCAAATAGAAAAAGTGCACTTTAAATACCCGGGTATTATACTCTCATTGTGTAGGTAATCAGCAGTGTGATTGATCTATGGAAATTTGCACTGAAACGGTTTGAGGGGGAAAAAAAAGTCATATATTTGGGGCACATCTGATGTTCAGGTGACAAAATTACTCTGTGTCTTACAGGCGCTGCCCTTCACATCCATAGCTCCGCTATGGTGAGTGTGGAATGGCTGGTGCTGAATGCAACATACAGGCCTCATTGTTACATCTGCTTCACGTGGGACGGATCACTGCAGTTCCTTTTCTCTATCACTACGCCCTTTCCACGTTTGAGATGCTTTGTCTGGCAAAGGCTAGACGTGCTGAGGGCCAGTCTCAGTGACATCACTGCCTTTGATAACAGGTGATTACACTTATTTCAATGCCAAGCATAAAAGAACCACTGGTACAATCAATGACAGTGTCCATTCAGGATATGTTATTACTATGAAAAGCATTATTTGCTTGCAAATGCCATGAATGTATTTTAAGTATGGCTTTAGTGACAATTTGTTTGCATATCGAGATTAACTCAATTATAACCAGTTCCAAAACCAACAAACTGAAAATAGACTAATTGCATGAATTCAATTTCTCAGTTTAATGCGGAACCTTACACTCTTCACGGAAGACCCGGAGACGTCTTATCCCACACAAGATGCAGCATGGGACAGGTTTGAGAAGATTTTTAGTGCTCTATCTGGGCTGATCAACTATGCACCTGTTTTTAAGGACTACATTTACGAGGCTCTGAAGGAGCTTTACAAAGACAACATCATGTACGTGGAACTGAGGGTCGGACAGTCTAAGGTTTGCGACTTAAATCACATTACCATATGTTTATTCAGTATGTGCTCTAAAGTAATTTGTGAACAGATAGCATGTTTTACTATAAGTGCCTCTATTATGCTATTTTAAAGGTTGCTAATTTTATTTTGGAGGTCTCCTACATAGGAAAATAAAATGTTTTAAATTTCTCATAATATACATTGCATCATCACCTTGGCTCAATAAAGGATTCATGCTGCGTCCAAACATGCCTACTTCCATTCTATACAGTATGTGAGCCTAATAGTATATGTCCGGATTCATAGTATTCATAGAACAGTAGGCGAAAAGTGCCCGGATGACCTACTACTTCTGGCAAGTTCGCAATCATTGGACACTACTATCCCACGAGGCCACAAGAGAGGATTTGTGAATGGAAGTGAAGCGACTCAACTGACACTGTTGGTCACATGACAGTAACAACATGGTGGATGTAGTACAACTGAACGCAGCGTTCACGCAGAGTTCCGAGAGCCTACTCTCCTCTGATTAGTCATATGGACCAGTCTGTTGTGATTGGGCTACTGCTTATTCCATGTGTCAGAAGCAAAATGCCAATTACTATATCTGAATTTCAGCTCCAGACCTTACTCAGCACGTATGTAGCATAATAGGGGCACTTTAAAAATGTAAAATCCCCTAAGAAAAGGTCCTTTACAGACTGGTCATTTAAATCAATCCATGAACAATCCATGTCTAAATCCAAAACCATGTTTATTTTATATTGTCCTGAAAGCTTTCTATATTGTAAAATGATTTTATGTTTAGGCATATGAACTGGATGGCAGTACTCATGACAGAGCGTGGTCTCTGGAGGTCTACAGAAACATCACTGAGCAGTTCAGAGCAAAGCATCCAGACTTCATAGGAACTCGTATAATCTTCACTGTCCACAGGTAAAATAATGCTTCCTTGAAACATCAACTTGAGATGACAAAAGTAAAGATACATGCCCTAAATTACTGCAGAGTAAGAACAAGAAACATTTTCAGCTCAAAAAGATGAATTATATCGTCTAGGATTTAATGTGCTTTTCTGCTGATCTGAATTCATATGCAGGAATCTTTATGTGTATCAAGTGAAGCAGACAGTGCAGGAGGCCATTGAAATGCAGCGAAAATATCCAGACATCGTCGCTGGATTTGACCTGGTAATGTCACCCTTGACTTAAGTTAGGCTATGATCGCTAGCCGTGCCATCAGAATGGAATATCCAAGGGAACTAAAAGATTTTAATAGTAAATTTGTGTCTGCACTGTGCAAGCAGGCCACAGCAATAACTAAACCATGACACACAGAACAGTCAAAATTGACTCTGAAGGAAAAAAGAAATAGGAATAAGAAAGATATCAAGAAAATGGCTGCGTTCAAAAGATTGGCAGCGGACTTGTTGCCTTGGTGCCCTAGATCAGGCAGTTGAGTGAAACACTGGGAGTGGGTGGAGCTAACAAGATCTTTAGCCACTGTTTTGACTCTCTTATTGGTGTAATTTTCTGTACAGCATTATGGGTAATGTAGTTTTTCACCATAAACACAATCATTCTAAAACTCGAGAGTTAAAATAATGCAGGCTGATGGCTTCAACAGAAGCAAATACAATTGATTAACAACCTCTTCGCTCACAGTAATGTTGTCTTTATAAGTCATTTTTTCCCATAATAAGTACTCCTTTTATAAAGTATGCTAAAGTTCTTTTACACAAGGAAATTGAGCTTGCATGTGGCAATAGTATTACTTTTCACTGATTCGATCAATTTATTGCTGTAGGTAGGTCGTGAAGACACTGGGAGGTCTATCTGGTACTTTCGAGATGCCTTATCACTCCCTTCAGAGATGAAAACACAACTTTCTTTCTTTTTTCATGCAGGAGAAACAGGCAAGTATATGTAGCCCACTCCATTTTCACAGTTACAATTACCCAACTAACAAAAATATGTTCTAAGAACATTTCGCCAACGTTAAGTTCAGAAAATATTATTTCCAAATGTTCTCTAAACGTTTTCTTATTTGTGTAAAGGCTAAAGAAACATTAATGGAATGTTCCATGTTATAATTTTGCAAACATTATGGGAACGTTTTTAGTAAGACAGTGTAAATGCAGTAAAATCCCACTATTTTGATATTACTTTCATTATACATCTGCATTTGGATCCATCGCTCCCTCATCTCTGAGTTTGCCACACTAGACTGTGGATGTTTGCTTTTAGATTTAGATGGCACAGATGTGGACCGGAATGTGTTAGACGCTCTATTGTTTAACACCAGCCGCATTGGACATGGCTTTGCGCTGGGACACCATCCCCTGGCCAAGCAGCTCTCCAGGACAAGAGGGGTGGCCGTGGAGTTGTGTCCCATTTCCAACCAGGTACAGCTGCATTGCAAAACACATGGGTGGGGGGCAGGTTGTCCCTAAAATAGCTTCTTGTACTTCACATGGTTAAAAATGATTTCTGGACAGAATTATAATGTCATTGTGACTGTTGAATAAACACTGTTTCATTTTCTCCAGGTGCTAAAGCTAGTCTCAGATCTGCGAAACCACCCCGCCGCGGCACTAATGTCAGACGGTCATCCCATAGTGGTGAGCTCTGATGATCCCACTTTATTCGGGACCACAGGGGTCTCCTATGATTTCTATCAGGCCTTTGTGGGCATTGGAGGGCTGAGCGCAAACCTGGGCACTCTAAAGGAAATTGCGATGAATTCAATCAGGTGCAAGATCAATTCATACTTTCATTTGAGAAATAATTTCAGTTATGTAGATGAATTTAAGGTAGCATTTTTTGTCTTTTTAACAGGTACAGTTCCTTGTCACCACAACTACAGGATAAAGCTTTGACGATATGGCAGGAAAAGTGGAATAGATTTGTAGCAGAGAATTCATAACCACCACAAACAAAAGAGGAGAAGACTGTATTTATTATTATTATTATCCAGCTAACAGGAAACGTTCTCAGAAATTTACCTAACATTCTGGCAAGGTTCTCACGAAGCTATGAACAAATGTTCTTCCAGTCTCATCAATAAAACGTAAAATAATGTTGACACAAAAACATTTATGCATCATTTTAGAGTAACACTTCATTTCAACAGTCCACTTTAGACATTCTACTAACTACAAGTAACTCTGCAACTACATGTCAACTAACAGTCGTTACAGTTTGAGTAGGCTGTCTGCTTAATATCGCTTTATTCTGATGCGCCGTACAGACATTCTACTGACTACAAGTAACTTTCTAACTAAATGTCAACTTAATCTATTAATCCTAACAGTCTAATACTATGAGAGATAGTTGACATATAGCTGCATACATTGTAACATGAAACAATTTCTAAATATTTCAAAAGTTTAACAACACATTGGCCTTTTCACACATCTCTGATGTCAGTTAGCAGTCACATGACATGCTAGTAAACATTAAAAAATTTTTCTTGTGTTTTATTTTGATGTTTTATTTTAAAATTATTTATATATGGCGCTGCACGACTTGGCCAAAAAATAATATTGAAATTATTTTGTCATATATTGCGATTTCTATTTGAACTGTTTCTCTTTAACCACTTTCTGAGCATCAATTTTATTATTACTTTCTAATAAGCCATTTAATATTTGTGCCATTTTTAGCACCTAATTTCTTTCAGTTTGTAGCTGCATTCACATTTTTAGTGGCAACACTTTCTGGGATGTTTCTCCAACGTGCTCCAGCATGTCAGCTGTGTTTATCTAAACTGATTCTATTTTGTGTTTCATAAGTCCTGAATTACATGCTTTATCCTCCAGTTCTGGTTTCTGCACTCCTGAATAAAAACGTTTTCTTCATATTGTTCGTTCTGCTCAGCATTGATCTCCAGACAGCGTTTGGTTTCTCTGTTCTGTATGGCCTGTCCCTGAACAAGATGAAGAACATTTTTTCATGCAATGTTCAGATTGTGTTATACCAGAGTATCCTATCAGTATTTGGGGTTTGTTCACCTGTTTGAAATCCCAGAACATGTGTTTTGGTTTTTCAGTGTCTGAACACCAGGACAGCTTTGGAAACCTGCCTGAGCCGGGATCAATGAGACAGCGGCTCCGATCATCTAAAAGGGGACCAGCAAGTATCTGACCACTTGCTGTATAGTAAAATACCTGTGTGAGAAGAAACTGCGTCAAATATTCCTCAAAACGGTACCCAAAACATAATAATTTTTTGAGACCTTATGTTTTACACTTCCAATAAAAACACATTCAGCGAAGTCTTCCTAACCCTCTAAACCATTCCATTTCCTAACCCTCTAAACCAACAGTCTGAATGTTTACAAGGGAAAACATGTTCCACAGTTTCCTCTTGACCACAGAAATTACATTCTCCCCTTACTGCTGGATTAAGGCGAGACACATATCTGTTTGTAACTATTGCCCAGTTTATGATTCTCTATTGCAAATCTGTGGTTCTCTTTTCTCTTGGAGACTTATACAAGATCCTCCATTGATCTCTCAAAGGAAAATTCATCCCAAACCACCTTGTCCACCTCAATGGTTGCTGCTCTTTTAATGCCTCCTTATGAACTGCTTTGCTAAAGATAGGCGCCAAGTCCGATGGATGCTGCATCCAAGCCACACAGTTGAAGTACAAAATAAAGTCACCCTGTGTAAGTAGTGGTTGCTTTGCAAGTAAACCTCTCTCCTCTGACCTCAGGAGACGTCCGACTGTTAAAGTGTTCGACTCCCATGCCGGAAGACCCGGGTTCGGGCCCACTCAGAGTGAGCCGAGTAGGACCCAGGTGGAGGGGCTACATTGGTGCCGTGACCCGGATGGGAGGGAGGTTTAGGGGGGTGAGTGTAACGGAAGCCAGCTAGTAGTTGCTGTGTGAGTAAACCTAACTCCTCTGACCTCAAGAGACATTCTAGTGGATGCGTTAGCCTCCTTGTTAGAGCATCTGACTCCCATGTCGGAAAAATCGGATACGAGGCCCGGTCAAAGCATTTGTTATCCATAACTGAACTTTTAAGTGTATCAACCTTGTCTGTAGACTAAAGCGAAACAAAGAGTGGCATAGCAATGGATACATTTAAGCCAGGCAAAATATCATCATTTGACCAAGGAAAACAATGTTGGACAGACAAATCTTGTGGTCTCGAGGGTGCACGCTCACCTGAAAGCAATGCCATTCTCACATTGCCGAACCAACAAAAAAAATAATACTTAAATTAATGAACAATACTAAATAACCAAGAAAAATAGAAATGGGAAAAAGAAAAATATAAAAACAGACAGACTAAGATTTCTGTTCTTCCCCACAACACTCTCTACCACTATCCTACATCTCGTGAAAAAAGAAGATATTACCTGTGAGATAAAGAAATGACATGGATATAAAATGGGAGTGTTCTCCTCAACTGGTCCCTTATCCAAACATAAACTTGTTTGCAGATCATTAATCAGCTGTGTGACAGAAATAAGGGCATTATATTAAACCTCTCTTATATAAAACTCTATTGGGTCATAGTGTATTGTATGTCACTCACCACTCCATAACCAAGCATATTCCTGGGTTTTAACTCAGTATAGACATTTTCCAGATACCATTTGAATGGTTTGCATTTCAGCCTCTCTCTCAGTTTCTTTCTCTCTGAAACATCACCGATGTCTATTCCATGGTTCTGTGGGAAAACAGATCATAAATCTCATTTCAAAGCTTAAAACCTTTAGTCACACATCTCGTTGACTTGAAAGGTCTGACAGAATCCACACCTCAAGACTCCCAGAACTGGATATGAAAATCCAAAAGCTGTATCTTTTCATCAGATCTACCTGTATGGGGACACCCCAGGCGATATGGACATTTGTCTTGTATTCGTCCATCCAAACTTCTGCGACTCTGAGGGCATTTCTCTTCATTGCATTGCTAAGATGAGAGGTGTAGGGTTTATGTGCCCTTTCAATGTGGGCAACTTTAGAGCAGGGAACAACTTCTATACTTCCTCCACAAAGCCACACCTGAACGAGAAAAATCAACACTGAATATAGTATAATATATAGAGTATAAATCAGTAGTACGTCCCTGTGCTTTACCCTTATTCCCAATTCAACATTCTCTCCTCCGTACACCTCCATCCCGACATCCAGAGTCCCAATCTCTCCGAAGAACAGACGATCAACCACGAGTATTCCCAGTACAGAGGGACTTCTGGAGAACAGGTGGAGAGGATGGCTCTGTTACACACTTAATAGAGAAAACTTTAGCAACATCAGCAACATTACCAGCATGAAACAGCTTTAAGAGACCATATGATTCTATTTTCAATTGAAGTTATTTTGTTTATTGGGTAGAATATGTTGATATTGTTTAATGTTCAAAAAACACATAATTTTTTACATAATGTACATTATTGCAGCCCCTCTATTTCCAGTCTGTTGGACACACTTTGATTTCTACAAAGCTCCTCCTTCCAAAAAGCCTAGAGTGCTCTGATTGGCCAGCTGACCCACTGCTTTGTGATTGGCCAAAAGCACCTTAAGCTCGTGTCAGAAATGTAATACCCCATAAACCTTCTTTCTTTATACATTTTATAGAGTGATGCAGGAACGATGTCAGAACCCGGATTTTCCTATAGGGTTTCATAATGGGGTTTTTCGAGTATGTTCAGGTTGTGCTAGCTGTGTTGAATGTCTCATGGAGTCCACCATACTGGTGCATCAATTCGAGCTGTCAGTTGTATGATTGGGTCATTCTTGTTTTCTGCTCAGGAATCTCTTTAAATTCTCGGACAGGTTCTGTTTCAAGCTGGGAAAAGCTTGCAGTGCTTTGCTTAGCACAAGTTACAGGACCTAGTCTTAGCATCCTTTCGTTCTCATCGCTTGTTGATTTTCATAATGCTTCTCAGCTTTGCTTCATCTGTAACAGTATGGTTGGACAGCAACGAGACACACTCACTTTCCTGGCTGTGAAGGGTCATTTTGATCATACCACTTCTGTGGAAAAGGCACGTACATGCACCAGAGACCCCAGTTAAAACCGTGAGCAGAGGCAGGATAGTTTATCACTTCCAAGTCATAGTATTTCACTCTGTCAAACACGGGGCTCAGGACCAGCGTGCGATCAGCCTGGATACGTGCAAGCAGAGGCTCCGCCCTAAAATGAGAGAATACTTGAAAAAATGAGATTTCATTGTTTCACTGTTATTGTTTAAGTGGTGGTTGTTCACACCAGAATTGTCATTATTATCTAAAATTGAAGCTTTTAAAATAATTTCCGTTCATTGAAATAAAGCTGAAATACAATGAAATATAAACATCATAAAATCACTAAAACCAAATAATTCAAAATATGAATTAATACTAGTATAACACTAAAAGAACACTGTTTTGCATCAGTTTTGCATTATTGTTTTAATATCGTCTAGCTGAGCAAATACTGATTTTATTGTCAGATACCGAAGTCAAATGAGCAAATATTGATTTTATTGTCAGATACTGAAGTCAAATGAGCAAATATTGATTTTATTGCCAGATACTGAAGTAAGCTGAGCACTTTCACACCATTTGACATGGACCTCAATGTGGGCGTCCAAAATGGCAACCACATCCCCGGTGGCAACCTTCCAGCCTGAGATTCTAGCCTGGGACAGGCCTTTCTGCTCTGGATGGGTCACCATCTTCACCAGACCTGGGTGCTTCTCATTGATAGAGCTGATATAAACATGAAGCTGTGTCTTCAGCTCCTCTGTGAAGACATACATCCAGAATGACTGGCTCAGTTTGTGTACAATCTGAGACTAAAGGGTTTGATGAGGTTTTGACAGGAACAAACCATTTCTGCTGTGGTCGTCCACCAGTATGATCTCTTTCAGCAGGTAGGCTGGAGTTCTGTTGACGATGCTGCAAATGGCTCTCTGAATGACCGACAGAGCCTCGTCCAGATAAATCAGCACCACGCTGATGGTGGGCAGATTGTGTGGATATTCACGGCCAATGCATCTAGAACAATGACAAAAGCAAAATGTTTGAATCCATCAAGAACGTCAGAGCATTTCCAGGAAGGACTGAAACTCACCTGTGGTCTCGAGTGTCCGGCAGCTCCCGATCCAGAGGCAACTGGTCACTGAGGAAGGCGTTATAGCCGTATTTCTGAAAGAGATCCTCAGCCTTTCTCTGATCGTCCTCAGAAAGCTCCACAGTCCACAGCTTGAAGAGATGTGAGTTTGGAAACAGCTTCTTTGCTGGTTTCTTTTCATTTCTCACTTTGAGGCTCTTCTCTTCTGCAAAAATGTTTGTGTAAGTCAATAAAATTCATTATACTTTTTATTCTGATAAACCAGCAAAGTTGAAAACTTTCAGCTCACATTTACAGATTTCTGTAGTTTTATCTGTTTGAAAATCATTGTCTAACAGTCACTTCACATTACAAACCAACCATGTTTGTTCAAAATAGCAATTAAAATAATACTGTGCCTGTACATGTAAAACATTTACATGATGCATTTCACAGGAAGAGCAAGTTACAGGTGAACAGAAATCATTTTTGTCAAATTTGATTACAGAACTCACCCACAGCATGTAACTGAGCCTCCAGTTTGTCCAGCTTCTTGAGGAGAAGTTCACTGTGTAACGAGAATTTCTGCTGGACTTGGTGAAGCTCCTTCTCACGAGTTTGGATTTTCCAATTGACAGAGCTCATATAGAGAAACACCACAGCGGCAGACAAAACTGGAAACAAACTCTTCACACTAATTCTCATGATGATGATCAGAACAGCCAGAGCCTGTTGTTTCCTAGATGTTCTGCTACTAGTCTGAATTCACCTCCTCATGTTGCACTGTTAGATTTTGTGACACTAATGTTTGGTGAGTGTTTTTTTAGTTCTTTATTACTCTACCATGATCACATTATTGGTAAGTAAGTCGGAGGGAGGAGATCAGGACACTGAATCCTGGTCTACTCCCAGATAGACTATAAAATACTCTTAGATCAACTACAAAATTATAATGGTATTCATGGACAGGCATTAAGGAGGTTTAGATCGTACCTATCAAACACCATTTTGTTTAGTTAAACAGGGAAAAATCAAATATAACATCAGTAAATTATGTAGTGCCTCAAGGATCTGTGTTAGCCCCTCAGCTATTTTCATTATACATGCTGCCACTTGGTAATATTATAAGAAAACATGGAATGGGCCAGATGAAATCTCTAAATGATCCAAGTTGACAGAGTGTGTTAAAGATATAAAATATTGGATGACTAGTCATTTTCTTCTATTTAATTCAGATAAGACTGAGGCGTTACTTATTGAACCAAAAACCTGTATATCATCCTCTACAGAAAAGGCCTGAGTGTTACATTAGACAGCAAATTATCCGTCAAAAATCATATTTCATGTTACAAAAACAGCCTTCTTCCACCTCAGAAACACCACTACGCTACAAAACATGTTATATGTTTGTGTTGCAGAAAAGTCACTCGAACTTCCTGAGAATGTGCATTAGCTTGATCCAGCCAGCTCGCCCGGTTGTTCCGATCGGCACCCTTGTCAAACTCAAGTAAAAGTAAAAAGTACCACAATTTATTTTCAAAGTACTGTAATGAAAGTATTTGTAATTAGTTAATTTGTGTTCATCAAGTGTTCAAAGTCTACAACAACAATGAAGCAAACTAGATCTCAATAACGGCATGTAACTGAGCCTCCAGATTATCCACCTTCTTGAGGAGAAGTTCGCTGTGTAACAAGAAGCTCTGCTGGACTTGGTGAAGCTCCTTCTCTTGAATTTGGATTTCTTTTGTCATCAAGCTTTTATAGAGAAACACCACAGTGACAGACAAGACTGGAAACAAACTCTTCTTCGCACGGCTAATTCTCATGATGATTTAAACGCTCGAGCTCGACTGTCATCACAGTTTTGTTTTGTAGTTGTGGTCTGATAAAGGTGTTTTCCTTCTTCTGTTTTTAGTTATTCTGTGAGACTCACTGGTCTTGCCATTGTGTAAAAGTGTAGCGTCACTGATGCTCAGAAACTGTGGCAGAAGCTAAGAAGTTTCCACCCAATGGCTTCAGTATATCTTGACCTTCTTTATGAAATGTAACATACATCGAATCACAAAAAGAATAAAGCCTATGTGTGAATCTATATTTACATGAAAACATCCATCAGACACAAGATTTGAAATGCTCAAGCGCCAGATTTTCATTGAAAAACAACTTAAACTTTGAGCTGTTCATCACAGTAAGTTATCATTGTTTGAGAAAACCAAGAAATACACAAGTCATATGGACTAATTATTTTTGGAGCTTTCCAATCAGTTGGTGTGAAAAAACAGTCAGAATGTTCTGCTAAATATCTCCATTTGTGGTAAGTAAATGATGAAAAAAAATCATTTTTGGTTTGTCCTTTAATACACATTGACATTTTGTGACAACATGCATCATTGACGGCTGTTAGGAATAGGGCAGACTCCATTGTAACATGAAACAATTTCTAAATATTTCAAACGTTTAACAACACATTGCCATTTTCACACATCTCTGATGTCAGTTAACAATCATATGACATGCTAGTAAACAGTTACAATTTTTTTAATTTTCTTGTTATTTTTTTTAAAATTATTTATATATGGCGCTGCACAATTTGACCAAAAAATAATATTGAAATTATTTTGTCATATATTGCGATTTCTATTTGAACTGTTCTATTTCTCTTTAATCCTCTTTCTGAGTATTAATTTTATTATTACTTTCTAATAATATCTGTGCCATTTTTAGCACCTAATTTCTTTCAATTTGTTGCTGCATTCACATTTTTAGTAGCAACATTTTCTGGGATGTTTCTCCAACATGCTCCAGCGTGTCAGCTACGTTTATCTAAACTGATTCTATTTTGCCTTTCATAAGTACTGAATTAAATGCTTTATCCTCCAGTTCTGGTTTCTGCACTCCTGAATAAAAACGTTTTCTTCATATTGTCCGTTCTGCTCAGCATTGATCTCCAGACAGCGTTTGGTTTCTCTGTTCTGTATGGCCTGTCCCTGAACAAGATGAAGAACATTTTTTCATGCAATGTTCAGATTGTGTTATACCAGAGTATCCTATCAGTATTTGGGGTTTGTTCACCTGTTTGAAATCCCAGAACATGTGTTTTGGTTTTTCAGTGTCTGAACACCTGGACAGCTTTGGAAACCTGCCTGAGCCGGGATCAATGAGACAGCGGCTCCGATCATCTAAAAGGGGACCAGCAAGTATCTGACCACTTGCTGTATAGTAAAATACCTGTGTGAGAAGAAACTGTGTCAGATATTCCTAGAAACGGTACCCAAAACATAATATAAAAAGACACAATATTAACTTTTTTGAGACCTTATATTTTACACATCCAATAAAAACACATTCAGAGAAGTCCTCCTAACCCTCTAAACCAATCTGTTAACAGTCTGAATATTTACAAGGGAAAAACTGACGTTCCACAGTTTCTTCTTGACCACAGAAATTACATTCCCCCGAAAGTCACTTCTAAAAGAAATATATATAATCAGACACACTAAGATTTCTGTTCTTCCCCACAACACCCTCTACCACTCTCCTACATCTTGTAAGAAAAGAAGATATTACCTGTGAGACAAAGAAATGACATGGATATAAAATGGGAGTGTTCTCCTCAACTGGTCCCTTATCCAAACATAAACTTGTTTGCAGATCATTAATCAGCTGTGTGACAGAAATAAGGACATTATATTAAACCTCTCTTATATAAAACTCTATTGGGTCATAGTGTATTGTATGTCACTCACCACTCCATAACCAAGCAAATCATTCCTGGGTTTTAACTCAGTATAGACATTTTCCAGATACCATTTGAATGGTTTGCATTTCAGCCTCTCTCTCAGTTTCTTTCTCTCTGAAACATCACCGATGTCTATTCCATGGTTCTGTGGGAAAAGGAGAAAACGGATCATAAATCTAATAAAGAGTCAAAACCATTAAACATTTCAAAGCTTAAAACCTTTAGTCACACATCTCGTTGACTTGAAAGGTCTGACAGAATCCACACCTCAAGACTCCCAGAACTGGATATGAAAATCCAAAAGCTGTATCTTTTCATTAGATCTACCTGTATGGGGACACCCCAGGCGATGTGGACATTTGTCTTGTATTCGTCCATCCAAACTTCTGCCACTCTGAGGGCATTTCTCTTCATGACACCACTAAGGTCAGAGGTGTAGGGTTTATGCGCCCTTTCAATGTGGGCAACTTTAGAGCAGGGAACAACTTCTATACTTCCTCCACAAAGCCACACCTGAACGAGAAAAATCAACACTGAATATAGTATAATATATAGAGTATAATATAAATCAGCAGTACGTCCTTGTGCTTTACCCTTATTCCCAATTCAACATTCTCTCCTCCGTACACCTCCATCCCGACATCCAGAGTCCCAATCTCTCCGAAGAACAGACGATCAACCACGAGTATTCCCAGTACAGAGGGACTTCTGGAGAACAGGTGGAGAGGATGGCTCTGTTACACACTTAATAGAGAAAACTTTAGCAACATCAGCAACATTACCAGCATGAAACAGCTTTAAGAGACCATATGATTCTATTTTCAATTGAAGTTATTTTGTTTATTGGGTAGAATATGTTGATATGGTTTAATGTTCGAAAAACACATAATTTTTCATATAATGTACATTATTGAAGCCTCTCTATTTCCAGTCTGTTGGACACACTTTGATTTCTACAAAGCTCCTCCTTCCAAAAAGCCTAGAGTGCTCTGATTGGCCAGCTGACCCACTGCTTTGTGATTGGACAAAAACACCTCAAGCGTGTGACATTTAAAAGCATCAGATGGCCTCTTCAGCATGGAGTCACATCTTAAACACAGTATTAAACGAGACACACTCACTTTCCTGGTTGTGAAGGGTCTTTTTGATCGTACCACTTCTGTGTAAAAGACACGTAAGTGCACCAGAGAGCCCAGTTAAAACCATGAGCAGTGGCAGGATAGTTTATCACTTCCAAGTCATAGTATTTCACTCCGTCAAACACGGGGCTCAGGACCAGCGTGCGATCAGCCTGGATACGTGCAAGCAGAGGCTCCGCCCTGAAGTGAGAGAATACTTGAAAAAATGAGATTTCATTGTTTTGCACCAGAATTGTCATTATTATCTAAAATTAAAGCTTTTAAAATAATTTTCTTTAATTGAAATAAAGCTGAAATAGGGTAGTCATTTAGGGTAGTCGTGGCCTAATGGTGAGTGAGTCTGGCTTGTAACCTGAAGGTTGCTGGTTTGATTCCCATGCCGGCAGGAATTGAAGGTGGGGATTGTGAATGAACAGCACTCTCTCCACCTCCGATACCATGATTAAAGTGCCCTTGAGCAAGACACCTAACCCCTAATCGCTCCCCTATCAAGTCACTTTGGATAAAAGCGTCTGCCAAATGAATAAATGTAATGTAAATGAAATGCATTATTATTGCCAGATATTGAAGTAAGCTGAGCAAATATTGATTTTATTGCCAGATACTGAAGTCAGCTGAGCAAATATTGATTTTATTGCCAGATACTGAAGTCAGCTGAGCAAATATTGATTTTACTGCCAGATACTGAAGTCAGCTGAGCACTTTCACACCATTTGACATGGACCTCAATGTGGGCGTCCAAAATGGCAACCACATCCCCGGTGGCAACCTTCCAGCCTGAGATTCTAGCCTGGGACAGGCCTTTCTGCTCTGGATGGGTCACCATCTTCACCAGGCCTGGGTGCTTCTCATTGATAGAGCTCATATAAACATGAAGCTGTGTCTTCAGCTCCTCTGTGAAGACATACATCCAGAATGACTGGCTCAGTTTGTGTACAATCTGAGACTAAAGGTTTTGATGAGGTTTTGAGAGGAACAAACCATTTCTGCTGTGGTCGTCCACCAGTATGATCTCTTTCAGCAGGTAGGCTGGAGTTCTGTTGATGATGCTGCAAATGGCTCTCTTAATGACCGACAGAGCCTCATCCAGATAAATCAGCACCACGCTGATGGTGGGCAGATTGTGTGGATATTCACGGCCAATGCATCTAGAACAATGACAAAAGCCAAATGGATGAATCCATCAAGAACGTCAGAGCATTTCCATGAAGGACTGAAACTCACCTGTGGTCTCGAGTGTCCGGCAGCTCCCGATCCAGAGGCAACTGGTCACTGAGGAAGGCGTTATAGCCGTATTTCTGAAAGAGATCCTCAGCCTTCCTCTGATCGTCCTCAGAAAGCTCCACAGTCCACAGCTTGAAGAGATACGAGTTTGGAAACAGCTTTTTTGCTGGTTTCTTTTCATTTCTGACTTTGAGGCTCTTCTCTTCTGCAAAAATGTTTGTGTAAGTCAATAAAATTCATTATACTTTTTATTCTGATAAACCAGCAAAGTTGAAAACTTTCAGCTCACATTTACAGATTTCTGTAGTTTTATCTGTTTGAAAATCATTGTCTAACAGTCACTTCACATTACAAACCAACCATGTTTTTTCAAAATAGCAATTAAAATAATACTGTGCCTGTACATGTAAAACATTTACATGATGCATTTCACAGGAAGAGCAAGTTACAGGTGAACAGAAATCATTTTTGTCAAATTTGATTACAGAACTCACCCACAGCATGTAACTGAGCCTCCAGTTTGTCCAGCTTCTTGAGGAGAAGTTCACTGTGTAACGAGAATTTCTGCTGGACTTGGTGAAGCTCCTTCTCATGAGTTTGGATTTTCCAATTGACAGAGCTCATATAGAGAAACACCACAGCTGCAGACAAAACTGGAAACAAACTCTTCACACTAATTCTCATGATGATGATCAGAACAGCCAAATCACAGAGTCTGTTGTTTCCTAGATGTTCTGCCACTAGTCTGAAGTCACCTGCTCATGTTTTACTGTTAGATTTTGTGACAATAATGTTTGGTGAGTGTTTTTTTTAGGTCTTTATTACTCTACCATGATCACATTATTGGTAAGTCACTGGGAGGGAGGAGACCAGGACACTGAATCCTGGTCTACTCCCAGGTAGATCATAAAATACTCTTAGATCAACAACAAAATTATTATGGTATTCATGGACTGGCATTAAGGAGGTTTAGATCGTACCTATCAAACACCATTTTGTTTAGTTAAACAGGGAAAAAAATCGAACATAACATCAGTAAATTATGTAGTGCCTCAAGGATCTGTGTTAGGCCCTCAGCTATTTTCATTATACATGCTGCCACTTGGTAATATTATAAGAAAACATGGAATTAGTTTCCACTGCTTTGCTTATGATACTCAATTATATATTTCATCACGACCAGATGAAATCTCTAAATTATCCAAGTTGACAGAGTGTGTTAAAGATATAAAATAATGGATGACTAGTCATTTTCTTCTATTTAATTCAGATAAGACTGAGGCGTTACTTTGTTACAGGACCAAAACCTGTATTTCATCCTCTACAGAAAAGGCCTGGGTGTTACATTAGACAGCAAATTATCCGTCAAAAATCATATTTCATGTTACAAAAACAGCCTTCTTCCACCTCAGAAACATCACTAAGCTACAGAACATGGTATCCGTTTCTGTTGCAGAAAAGTTAATTCAGTCTAGATAATATCACAAACATACCAATTTTCTTGTGTTTTATTATGATTTTTTTATTATGATTTTAAAATTTGTTAGGACATCTAGGGCCAGCTGCAACAAATGAATGCGTGTTCACTCACAAAGATAATATCAAACAAAAACAGATTTATTAAAAAAATATTATAGTGAAACCAGTAACAAATGGATCAAATTCAGGAGTGGATGAGGCCAAAATAACAAACAAAAATAAGTTTTAGTACCTTATAAATTCCCTAAAAAAATAAATAAATAAAAAAAACACATCAAAAGAAAAATACAACTTCCCTAACTCCCTTAACCCAAAACATAGAGCAAACCATATATGTAAAAGAAATGGCGTCACACATACCTTAAACTGAGAATTTACAAATAATACTTACACAATGTAACAGCAAGTTTCAAAGTTCAAAGTACACACAATCACAGAGGAAACCAAGACAGAGCAAAAGAAATGGCCTGACTTCTTTCTGCATAGTGTTTGGGGAGGTCCTTTTCACTGGAGCCAGGACCAGACGAATCAGGATCTCTGCTGGCTTGAGTGCAGGCCACCCCTTCTCCTTGCACAGACACACTCAGAAACAACATACTCACTTCTAAAAGACATCAGATGTAACAAATTATTTATATATGGGGCTGCACGACTTGGCCAAAACAATTATATTTGAATGTTAAAATCATTCTTTTTCTCTTTAATCCTCTTTCTGAGTATCAATTTTATTATTATTACTTTCTAATAAGCCCTATTTGTGCCATTTTTAGCACCTGATTTCTTTCAATTTGTTGCTGCATTCACATTTTTAGTAGCAACACTTTCTGGGATGTTTCTCCAAGGTGCTCCAGCATGTCAGCTGCGTTTATCTAAACTGATTCTATTTTGCCTTTCATAAATCCTGAATTACATGCTTTATCCTCCAGTTCTGGTTTCTGCACTCCTGAATAAAAACGTTTTTTCCATATTGTTCGTTCTGCTCAGCGTTGATCTCCAGACAGCGTTTGGTTTCTCTGTTCTGTATGGCCTGTCCCTGAACAAGATGAAGAACATTTTTTCATGCAATGTTCAGATTGTGTTATACTACGGTCTCCTATCAGTATTTGGGGTTTGTTCACCTGTTTGAAGTCCCAGAACATGTGTTTTGTTTCTTCAGTGTCTGAACACCAGGACAGCTTTGGAAACCTGCCTGAGCCGGGATCAATGAGACAGCGGCTCCGATCGTGTAAATGGGTCGGCAGGGGATCAGTAAGTATCTGACCACTTGCTAAATAGTAAAATACCTGTGTGAGAAGAAACTGAAGTCTGTCAAATATTCCTCAAAAATAAAGAGAAGAGAAGAGAAAAGAAGATATTACCTGTGAGATAAAGAAATGACATGGATATAAAATGGGAGTGTTCTCCTCAACTGGTCCCTTATCCAAACATAAACTTGTTTGCAGATCATTAATCAGCTGTGTGACAAAAATAAGGACATTATATTAAACCTCTCTTATATAAAACTCTATTGGGTCATAGTGTATTGTATGTCACTCACCACTCCATAACCAAGCAAATCATTCCTGGGTTTTAACTCAGTATAGACATTTTCCAGATACCATTTGAATGGTTTGCATTTCAGCCTCTCTCTCAGTTTCTTTCTCTCTGAAACATCACCGATGTCTATTCCATGGTTCTGTGGGAAAAAGAAAACAGATCATAATCTAATAAAGAGCCAAAACCATTAAACATTTCAAAGCTTAAAACCTTTAGTCACACATCTCGTTGACTTGAAAGGTCTGACAGAATCCACACCTCAAGACTCCAGAACTGGATATGAAAATACAAAAGCTGTATCTTTTCATTAGATTTACCTGTATGGGGACACCCCAGGCGATGTGGACATTTGTCTTGTATTCGTCCATCCAAACTTCTGCCACTCTGAGGGCATTTCTCTTCATGACACCACTAAGGTCAGAGGTGTAGGGTTTATGTGCCCTTTCAATGTGGGCAACTTTAGAGCAGGGAACAACTTCTATACTTCCTCCACAAAGCCACACCTGAACGAGAAAAATCAACACTGAATATAGTATAATATATAGAGTATAATATAAATCAGTAGTACGTCCCTGTGCTTTACCCGTATTCCCAATTCAACATTCTCTCCTCCGTAGACCTCCATCCCTCCATCCAGAGTCCCAATCTCTCCGAAGAACAGACGATCAACCACGAGTATTCCCATTACAGAGGGACTTCTGGAGAACAAGTGGAGAGGATGGATTTAATAGAGCACAATTCAGTAACATCAGATAAACAACATGATACATGATTGCAAGCATAAAACTGCTTTCATGCAACAACTACTTAAAGAGGACAAATGATGCTATTTTAGAAGGTAATAATTTTGTTTATTGGGTAGGATAGGTCAATCAGGTTAAATGCTCAAAAAACACAACATTTTTCACATAATGTACATCACTGAAGCTTCTCTATTTCCAGTCTGTTGGACACACTTTGATTTCTACAAAGCTCCACCTTCCAAAAAGCCTAGAGTTCTCTGATTGGCCAGCTGACCCACTGCTTTGTGATTGGCCAAAAGCACCTCAAGCTCGTGTCAGAAATGTAATACCCCATAAACCTATGCAGGTACGATATTAGAACACGGAAGAGTAATTCGCCACTGGTTCCTCGAGGTTTTTCTATGGGGTTTTATAAATTTACGAGTAAAATAAAGCCTGTGATAAACACAGCTTGATGACATTTTGATATTTTGTTCTACAACATACACTGCACACACTAACACCACAAATTGTCTGGATTCCCATTTTGGTAGTTACATTAATGAATTAATAAATCCCATATCTAGAGCTGCATGGATCTGGATAAAGTGATAATCACAATTTTTTGTGATTCTACCAACAGACAGCTAAATCAAATAACATGTAAATTAGCAGAGGTTCTGACAAAACAATAATTGCTTCAGTCTATTTAAAAATGGTTAATTAATTAGAATGAATATTTAAAGAAAATTTGGTTTGAATGAATGGCCAGCACCTCCATGGGTCCCTGAGCTACCTGTATTGCCATGGCTTCCTGAGCTGCCAGTGCCATCCTGGAGGTATCCCAAGGTATTACCTGACAGAGCAGTACTGTCACAATCACCAACTCAGTCACCCTTAACACTACACTTCCCAGAATCCTTCCTGCTCACCACCTGCACACATTCCTCAATCACCTGCACCTGCCATCTACTACCCTCATTAGAGCCTCTCTGAAACTAAAACATCTGTTTGGTTTTGATTATCTTTATCACAGCCACACTTATGGAACATTGCAGTTTTTCATCATCATGACATTTTGTTATCTGCATGCGTTTTTATAGCCATATCAGTCTAAACTTCTGATGTATGATTTTCTGAGCACGCACATCCAAAGCACACACACAGAAAACTGGGGTTCGTTCATCTTGACCCTTAATTTAACTTTAGGTAATGCTGTCACGTAACAAATCTACTTCAAAAGTAAAATTATATGAATTGCTAATTACAACATTAAAATAAAAATGTAAGGTCTGTACAAATAGGAAAACGTGAATATAGCCTAAATAATCAGGAATCATGTTTAAAAAAAACAGTGCACATCCAATCTGCAAATTCTTTTATAGAACTAAATTAGCCAGAATTTCTGTCAAAATCATCTCCAATTTATTACCTCTGGATGTCAGACGGAACGTCCTGTGATTATTAAACTCAGTTCTGTTGCACGTCTTATTGCACTTCAAGGTTATGTAAAAAACACACAAAGTTTACATACACAGTCGGTTATGTCTGTGAATGTAAACAGCATGGAAAGAAACTGCATGTGTATATTAGATCTGTGTTTTGTTAAAGTGAAAGCATCGTAATTTGCAGTTACCTACTGCTGTACATCCTGCTAATATGAATCAAACAGCAAAAGAAAAACATAAAATCACTCACTGCTCTTGATTGAATAACTTTGTAATTTTAATAATACATTTCTTACTTGAATGCTGCTGTTAAATGATCTAGTGAGGAGATAAACATGGCGGACTGTGTACAAGTCATTCAGGGAGGGGTCTATGCTAATAGGGCAGAGTCTGTCAGCAGTCATGGGTGAGGACTAATCATTCAGGCCTAAGGACATCACAAAACTTAAAATCTCCAGACTGCTTGTTCTGAGGGTGGTTATATACACACACTGTTGACTGACATTTCTGTTCAAATACAAAGTAAAATTAAAATTTTCCTATCAAGACTTTGTAAATTTGCAGATCTTATCAAGGAAAACATTTAAAAGCATCAAATGGCCTCTTCAGCACGGAGTCACATCTTAAACACAGTATTAAACGAGACACACTCACTTTCCTGGTTGTGAAGGGTCTTTTTGATCGTACCACTTCTGTGGAAAAGACACATACATGCACCAGAGGGCCCAGTCAAAACCATGAGCAGAGGCAGGATAGTTTATCACTTCCAAGTCATAGAAATTCACTCTGTCAAACACGGGGCTCAGGACCAGCGTGCGATCAGCCTGGATACGTGCAAGCAGAGGCTCCGCCCTGAAGTGAGAGAACACTTGAAAAAAATGTGATTTCATTGTTACACGGTCATTGTTTAAGTGGTGGTTGTTCATACCAGAATTGTCATTATTATCTAAAATTAAAGCTTTGAAAATAATTTTCTTTAATTGAAATAAAGCTGAAATACATTATTATTGCCAGATACTGAAGTCAGCTGAGAAAATATTGATTTTATTGCCAGATACTGAAATCAGCTGAGCACTTTCACACCATTTGACATGGACCTCAATGTGGGCGTCCAAAATGGCAACCACATCCCCGGTGGCAACCTTCCAGCCTGAGATTCTAGCCTGGGACAGGCCTTTCTGCTCTGGATGGGTCACCATCTTCACCAGACCTGGGTGCTTCTCATTGATAGAGCTCATATAAACATGAAGCTGTTTCTTCAGCTCCTCTGTGAAGGCATACATCCAGAATGACTGTCTCAGTTTGTGTACAATCTGAGACTAAAGGTTTTGATGAGGTTTTGACAGGAACAAACCATTTCTGCTGTGGTCGTCCACCAGTATGATCTCTTTCAGCAGGTAGGCTGGAGTTCTGTTGATGATGCTGCAAATGGCTCTCTGAATGACCGACAGAGCCTCGTCCAGATAAATCAGCACCACGCTGATGGTGGGTAGATTGTGTGGATATTCACGCCCAATGCATCTAGAACAATGACAAAAGCCAAATGGATGAATCCATCAAGAACGTCAGAGCATTTCCAGGAAGGACTGAAACTCACCTGTGGTCTCGAGTGTCCGGCAGCTCCCGATCCAGAGGCAACTGGTCACTGAGGAAGGCGTTATAGCCGTATTTCTGAAAGAGATCCTCAGCCTTCCTCTGATCTTCCTCAGAAAGCTCCACAGTCCACAGCTTGAAGAGAAGCGAGTTTGGAAACAGCTTCTTTGCTGGTTTCTTTTCATTTCTCACTTTGAGGCTTTTCTCCTCTGCTAAAATGTTTGTGTAAGTCAGTAAAATTCATTATACTTTTTATTCTGGTAAACCAGCAAAGTTGAAAACTTAAAGCTCACATTTACAGATTTCTGTTGTTTTATCTGTTTGAAAATCATTGTCTACAGTCACTTCACATTACAAACCAACCATGTTTCTTCAAAAAAGTGATTAAAATAATATTGTGCCTGTACAGTACATCTGGGAAGTATTCATAGTGCTTTGCTTTTTCCACATTTTGTTATTTGAAAGCCTTATTCCAAAAGGGGTTAAATTCATTATTTTAAACAATACCCAATAACGACAACATGAAAGAAGTTTGTCTAAAATCTTGGCAAATGTATTTAAAAATAAAAAAACGAGGGGAAAAAAAATCACATGTACATAAGTATTCACAGTCACAAAATTGAGCTCAGGTACATCCTGTTTCCACTGTTCATCCTTGAGATGTTTCTACAACTTGATTGGAGTCCACCAATGGTAAATTCAGTTGACTGAACATGATTTGGAAAGGCACACACCTGTCTATATAAGTTAACAGTGCATCTCAGAGCACAAACCAAGCCATGAAGTACAAGGAATTGTCTGTAGATCTCCGAGACAGGATTTTATCAAGGTACAGATCTGGGGAAGCGTACAGAACAATTTCTGCAGCATTGAAGGTCCCAATGAGCACAATGGGCCTCCATCATCTGTAAAAGTTTGGAACCACCAGGACTCATTCTAGAGCGGGCCACCCAACCAATTGGGGAGAAGGGCCTTTGTCAAGGAGGTGACCAAGAACCTGATGGTCACTCTGACAGAGCTCCAGCATTTTTCTGTGGAGAGAGAACTTTCCAGAAGAACTACCATCTCTGCAGCACTCCACCAATCAGGCCTGTATGGTAGAGTGGCCAGATGGAAACCACTCCTTAGAAAAAGGCACATGACAGCCTGCATAGAGGACTCTCAGACCGTGAGAAACAAAATTCTCTGGTCTGATTAAACAAAAATTGAACTCTGAATGTCTGGAGGAAACCAGGCACCACTCATCACCTGGCCAGTGCCATCCCTACAGTGAAGCATGGTGGTGGCAGCATCATGCTGTGGTGGTGTTTTTCACCGGCAGGAACTGGGAGACGAGTCTGGATCGAGGGAAAGATGAATGCACCAATGTACAGAGACATCCTTGATGAAAACTTACTCCAGACCGCCTGGACCTCAGACTGCGGCGAAGGTTCATCTTTCAACAGGACAATGACCCTATAAGCACACAGCCAAGATAACAAAGGAGTGGCTACGGAACAAATCTGTGAATGTCCTTGAGTGGCCCAGCCAGAGCCCAGACTTGAACCCGATTGAACATCTCTGGAAAGATCTTAAAATGGCTGTGCACGACATTCCCCATCAACCTGATGGAGCTTGAGAGGTCCTGCAAAGAAGAGTGGGAGAAACTGCCCAAAAATAGGTGTGCCAAGCTTGTAGCATCACACTAGAAAGGCTGTAATTGGTGCTAAAGGTACTTCAACAAAGCATCGAGCAAAGGCTGTGAATACCTATGTACATGTGATTTTTTTCATATTTTATTTTTAATAAATTTGCAAATATTTCAAACAAACTTCTTTCACGTTGTCATTATGGGGTATTTTTTGTAGGATTTTGAGGGAAATCATGAATTTAATACCTTTTTGAAATAAAGATGTAACATAACAAAATGTGGAAAAAGTGAAGCACTGTGAATACTTTCCAGATACACTGTATGTAAAACTAAAGGTGGACTCAGCAAGTATTTTTCTCTGTCAAGACAAAAAATACTTCTGAAAAATGTTTAAAAAGAAGATTAAAAGATATTTAAAAAGAGATAGCCCAGTCATATTAGTGATTTATAACAGCTTCTTTAAATCTTTTAAAATAAATTAATTGCATTGCTAATGGAAAATTTCGCATGATGTATTTCACAGGAAGAGCAAGTTATAACATTTTGATTTAAAATTACAATGAATAGATAGACAGACATAGATAGTTCACAACATTAAGACATTTCCTAAAATATCTTTTATGTGGAGAAAAAAAGCCATATAGTTTGAAATGACATAAGTTTGAGCATATGATGACAGAATTGTCAAATGTTGGGTGAACTATAAGAAAATAGTGTCAATTTTGATTCAACAGGTGAACAGAAATCATTTTTGTCAAATTTGATTACAGAACTCACCCACAGCATGTAACCGAGCCTCCAGTTTGTCCAGCTTCTTGAGGAGAAGTTCACTGTGTAACGAGAAGTTCTGTTGGACTTGGTGAAGCTCCTTCTCATGAGTTTGGATTTTCCAGTTGACAGAGCTCATATAGAGAAACACCACAGCGGCAGACAAAACTGGAAACAAACTCTTCACACTAATTCTCATGATGATGATCAGAACAGCCAGAGCCTGTTGTTAGATGTTCTGCTACTAGTCTGAAGTCACTGGCTCATGTTGTACTGTTAGATTTTGTGACATGAATGTTTGCGGAGTGTTTTTTTTTTTTAGTTTACAGATCTCCATTATTCCAACATAATCACATTAATCTTGGGAAGTAATGGGGAGGGAGGAGACCAGGACACTGAATCCTGGTATATAGTTAAACACTAGGTACAACTGAAAATATTCAATTTACCAAACATTCTTATCCTAAAAGATATGATTTAGTAAAATGAATCAGTCTAGCGCTACAGTGCTTCAGCACTTAATGAATATAAAGAAAAACAGGTTGGTATATTTTGGACGGCAGGCTGAATATAAATCTGCAAATAATTTTTTGCTAAAATGTCCATTTGATACAAAAAAGTTTTAAAAACATTAAAAATGTAATCATGTTTTTGATTTCGCCTAGATCAGTGGTTAGAGTAGGAACTTATTACACCGATAACCAATTTATGTCCTTTCTTTGTTTCACTTGAAGCACCCACATCAAGTTCACCAAACCAGGAAAAGTCGCAGTGTATTTTTCCAGCAAATAGTGAGCATTTCCAAAGAGGTTAACAACTGTATTTGAATAATTTACATAACCTGCAGCACAGACAAGACTTATTGTAAATAATTGACTTCAATATTCAAACATGAATATATGAGAAAATCTTTAAGTTCCGCAAACATCTTAGAATTTACACAGGCTGTTTAACAAACTTTGAAGCTTTGCAGTTCCTTGAACAAAGTGTTAGTGGGTGAGTTTTCAGTTTTATTTGCGTAGGACTTAAAATACATAATGTTTCAAAGACGTTTTACAAAAGTAAAGCTCCACCCCAGATGACTGTGGCAAGGAGAGCTTCTCTGTTGTTCCCTTCTCCTACATACACGGCTCGTTTTGACCACTAGAGGGAGACATCGCTTGAGCATCCACTTAAATGGACAGTTCACCCAAAAATTTAACTTTTGTTATTTACTCACCCTCAAGTTGTTCAAAACCTGTACGAATAATTTTTTTCTGCTGAACACAAAAGAAGATATTTTGAAAAATATTGGTAACCAAACAGTTGATGGGCCCAAATGACTTCCATAGTATGGGGAAAAAAATTCTATGGAAGTCAACGGTGCCCCATCAACTTTATAGTGGCATTCGTCAAAACATCTTTTTTGAGTGTACTCATAAGCTCAAATTTATGTTTGTAAGTGCAGCGCTGCATTGTGTGCAGCCGTTAACAGGGAAATAGCTCTATTTCTGCTGTTCTATAAGCGCCATCTACTGTCAGGGAGTCGATTTATATTTTCATTCAGCCTGTCTGTGGTTTTAATTTGTGAAAATGAGACCCAATTTTATGCGCTGTTGTAAAATTTAACTGGTTGATGGAAAATAAGCTAATGTGCACTCTAAAAAAACCTTTTGGAAAAACAGATTTTAGCATATTACAGTCTTTAATGTTTATCAAAAAAGTGTATATTTACAAAGTTAAAACACACCACACAAAAAGATATTTAAAAATATTACAATCACAACAAAAAGTAATTTATTCCCTGCATGTGACTGTAAGTGAGGGATGAAAGGCCTTAAAATTATGCACAAACTTCAAAAAAAAGACTTCTTACCATTTTTTTTTTTGCATTAAGCGTTCCCAAAAACGGTGCAGATTCTCATTAAATTAACATTTGATTAAAACTGTTTTGTTTAGCTAACTGTGAACTAAACTGTCTGTTTAGTTCACAGCAGCATTAGGATGAAGGGGTTTGACTCGAGCCAGACGAGAAAGTCCTAAACGCAGCCCCTGTCCGGGAGACTTAATAGCCGCATTCTGGGACGCACCGGGACTCCGGCCAACCTGACCTGAAGATGGAGTTAGAAAGAGTTTACAACAGGACCACAAATACAGCACTTTTTCTGTTTTAGGCAGTCAAAATGCAACTTTGCATTGATGATTTGAGCTTGTAGTCTCACCAGGGGGATTCCACTTGGGCGGTCTGCCACCTGCAGGACTGGAGCAGAGTGCAGGTTTTGAGATAGGTGGAGTATTGGGCATCTTCTTCAGTCCAGACACAGGTGCAGCTGGACTTCGACAGATCGCTGGGCTGGGAGCTGTCAGAAAGAGAGAGATGTTAGTATGGCATGTCTATTATCGGACAGTAAAATTTACGGTCTGTTTACACTTTGCAGGTTTGGTTAGATTAGATGGTGTGACTGCTCTCCTAGTGCTTGTACCCATTTTTTCTCATCATAGTTTCCTCTTTACAGTTCAGTACAGGGATCAAAAATGCTGTCACCTTGCAGCAGATCTTTGTATGTGTGACGGAGGAATTCCTGCCACAATTTTGACTCCTTTATACATTTTAAAAAGTGCATTTAGCCCAAAACGCAGAATTGTTTTGGAAATTTCGGTAAGTTGTGTCACAAAAACTGCTTTTTTTGTTTTGTATCTTTAGATCCGGTGTTAAAAACAACAGAGTGAATGCTAAGTGAACCAGGACTAAATATATAATTTTCTTTATAGGTCCAGGCCAAAAGAAGAGAGAGAGAGAGAGAGAGAACAGAAAAGAGAACAGGAAAAAAAGTACCCAAGCTTTTAGCTTTCGTGGGTTTTTTCTCTTTCTTGTCCTTCACAGGAGGTGGGGCCTTTTTTTCTGTCTTTTGTTTTACCACCTTTTTATTCTTCACTGTGAATGTATCGTCTTCACTTTCATCTTCTTCAGTGAAGTCTGCATCGCTCTCTGAATCTGCAACAGGAACAACCATAAATAATATGCCATATTTTGAATCCGTAATATTCAATTTCATCATGTAAGCACTGAAAACATATGCAGGAGGGGCCAGTACAGATCCATGTGACTTTAAAAGGACCTATAATGCTTTTTTACATGTTCAACTTTCTTTCTTTTTTTTCAACTTCCACGTTCAACTGTGATGCTGTTGGAGCATGAAAAAGGTCTGCAACGGCATATGCAAAATAAGGCAGCGGGGCCTGGTTGAGTGAATTAGTAGTGTGTTGAAAATGGTGGTTATTGCAAGGGGAGGGACATTCCTCAAACACGCTCAAAGCGGTTGACCAATCACAACAAACTGATCCAGCCAACCAATCAGAGCACATTCTGCTTTTCAGAAGGAGGGCCCTCATTGAGACAGGAATTAATCAGAGCATTACAGACAGACTTAGGAGACAGGTGCTGCAAAAATGTCAAACATTGAACATTCAAGCATGAAAACTTACTCTACTACACCCCAAAAAGAACATTTAAGACTATGTAAAAAGGCATAATATGGCCTCATTAATTAAGATTGTGAAGCACCTCAGATTACCTGGTGTGTTTTGCAGCTGGTAGTCCTCATCGTCTTTGTTCCCCTTCTTCTTCAGTGGTTTTCTTTGCTTTTCTGAGGCTTCAGTCTGTTTGGAAACACTGGAAGGGGGGGCGTCCATACTGATCAGATTCAACCCTGAAAACAAGGGCAATAATAAACACAGATGTGTAACATTTGTTCTCTTTTAATATCAGCCCCAAAGATGCAGACACACGGTATACACTTTGGAAGTTCAGTTTTGTTGACATCAAAAGTTAATATCTACATAATAACAAACCTGCTTTACCTAAACTTCTGTCATCAACGCTACAATTTGACAGCACTGGAGGACAATCTGGATGGGGATGACTGTCACCTACTGTACAAAATCAAGCCAGAGTTTTGTTTAGAGAAGGTTTTCGCTGCATGGAATTGTCACATAAAGCTCCCTAAATATGTACAAATAATCAGTTTGTGACCCAGTAAACAGACAAAACATGTGTTTTGTTACTACCTAAATGGTTTCCATCAGCACTGCAGTGTATCAGAACAGGTGGAGAACACTGAACAGGCTGAGACTCGTCACAATCATCTGCAGAACATAAAAAGGCATTAAACAACAGTAACATATAGCTTCACACTTTACGAATGAGGGAAGTTGACTCTCATACCAGCAGAACATTCACCTGTTTGGGTTGAAGGCTCTCCGTCTCGTGTTCTTGAAGAGTCCAGCAATGACAATGTTAAAGCTGCCTCCAAATCTCTTTCATAAAGTTTATCATCCAGAGACCTGAAATAACAACAGTAAAAAGTCAATGGAGTCATTACACACAATCAGTGGTCTATTAATGCTTTTATTTTGCAATTACACAAAGAAAAAAATGGGTTTTGAAGAGGCAAAAATGCTTTTCGTAACCTCTTCCTGCTTCCTGAGCTGGTGAGATCAACTAATTCATTTGGAGAGGCACTTGTAGTCTTGCGGCTTCTCTCAGAATCAAGGTCTTTGACAGCCGTTCGAGCTTTTTTTGGAGGTGGTTTCTCGCAGGCAAAGTCCTCATCTGTCACATGAATCATGTAAACATCTTTATAGGTTCTGAGCATTGTGGAGAGATATCCTTAATGCAAATCAGATGTCTCACCGTCATTGTCTTGGAAGACGGAGTAGTCCACAGCTTTCCTATTTCTGGTGACAGGTAGAACACAGCTTGTATTAAACACTTTCTGACTTTCCAGATTTTTGAACTCACAGCGATTGAAGTAACAGGTCATCACACCACAAACTGCTGTCATACAGAAGCAAGCACGAATGGAAAGGAACATGGCAACACTAATCTAAGGCATGGATTACCTCATTTTGTAATGAAGGGATGTACGTATTTGGATAAAGTTAATACACACCTGGAAGGTCGGTCCATCATTTAGATCTAAAAAAAGAGAATATAATCGCACTTTTTGCGCTATGACACTACTGCCGTATTTTTCTACAACCTTTCGTAATATTTACTTAAAGTTTATAAAAGAAACTGTAAGTTAAAAACATAATGTGCACCTAGAAAGTCTGTATTTGTATCAGAGGCATGTTTTTGTGATGTGAGGTGATACGCGCAGCCCGCCTGAAAACAAACGGCGAAAATCTATCTGAATGTACGAATTTGCAATTCGCTAAAAGCTTGTCTACCGTTGTGTTTCCAGTTCACCACTAAGCGAGTGATTAAATATAATATTAATTTTCAAACTATCACATGAGCTTGAAACCTCGACGAAACCTCTTTTAATTGGTACAAGATTTGAGCATTTTGTAAAGATGTCGAATCTACGGATACGAGTTCTTAGCGTGGAAGGGGAGAATACGTCACACGACAAAATGTTATTTCTATCTTTTTTTTTTTTTTTTTTTTTTTTCTGTTTATGATAGTGTACCCCTGTATGTGTTTGTAAATAAATAAAAAAACAATAAAAATTAAGTTATGATGTTTCATGTAAATGTTAATAATATGATGTTAGCTTTTGTTTCAGATTCTTAATTCTTAAACGATTCTTAATCTCTTTTCTTAATTTAAACTCGTTTTGAATTACTTCACGGAATATATAGTATTTTGATAGGGGCAAAAAAAGTAAAAAAAAATAAATAAAAGTTCGAAGATAATGACAAATATATAGTCTATTGCAATTTTAGCCTAGAATATAGTCTGACATTAGGATCTCCACTAGAAATTTACATAAGAAACTTTTTTTATGCAAATTAAAATTGTACATTTTTCTTATAAATTACGTAGTATAAATCAAATTACTTTTATGTAATAAAATTTTATTTTGCCAGTCTTACCTAATAATATCAAACGTCGGGGGGGGGGGGGGGGGGGGGGGGGGGGGGGGGGGGGGTCGCATTAGCGGGTCACAGGTTGGCCCTTCCTTCCGAAAATAACCAAAGTGCAGCCATTGGAAACAAAACAGAATGTGGAAAGGTTTATTCTTAGAGACTCAGATTTCAGATTGATTTGAGTGTTCATTATTCAACTCTAATGACAGGAACCTGAGATGTCACACCAGATAACTTCCATTGAGGGACAAAAAAAAAAAAAAAAAAAAAAAATCAGAGAAGGGTGATAAACAGATGATTTTGTCCGAATTTACCAACTGCAAAGATTATTTTTCATTCTTATATTTTCATCTTTGTTTGAAAGTGTCAAACTTATTGCCTTTCATTGCGTTTGTCGCAGCTTACTGTTTAATGCAAATTAAAACCGCATAATTTAAGGAACTAACTTACTTTTTGAAGACGAATAAGACACAAATAATTCACAACTTTAATCGAGAAACTTTTATTTATTTAAAACGAGTAAAACGGGTATAACATTTATAACACTTAAAGCATCCACATAAATACTATAAATATGTATTTAATTAAATAAATAAATACTTTCTTGGTTGACAATTGTTATCCACGGGTGGTGTCCAGCACCAAAGACAAATTCATGGTGGCAGGTGAAATTGATTTCAAATATATGTCCTTTAAAACATTGATTTATGGCCTGTGATGAAAATATTATGGAGTCACACTCTTGCGTTGGCGCTTCGACTTTGCGCAAAGCCTGCGTGGAGGACCGATTTCATCCGACAACCGCTGAAATCCGGGGACTGCCGGGGCTCGTGTCGTGAAGAAGGTCCCAGGGGTCATCATCGGAAGGGGAAACTAGGGTTTCTCTGGAGATGTTTCGACCCTCTGATGGCTCAAAGTCCAGGTCCCCATCGTCCTCTTGAGCAGCTCTGGAGTCGGACTCCTCTGCGTACCGGAGCGCGCTCAGCGGGTCTGACGGATTCACCTGTCGGTTTCTGCGCTCCCGGTGCTGCAGGCGCTCCAGAGGGACGGTGTTCTTCTCTGACAAGAAGAGAGATGACTGAGGAAGGTTCTGTCCTGCTATAAACACCTGTTTCGCCCCATCCAGGTTAAGCAGTATGCTATGCTTGGTGGAGTAGTACACGTCACGATGGTTTTCCAAAAGTTTGTGGTGAAAAAGACAATCTTCTTTATTGCAGACCGTCTAAAGACACGAAAATATACCAATTGTAAAATAACGATTCACTAATTGTTAGCCTATTATCAAATCTATAACTTAAGCCCCGTTTACACCAAGAAATATAACGATAACTATAACAATATTCATATGGTTACGCACGGTAACGCGCGCTGCAGTTTTATCTTGTGCCGCTTTAAAAGCTTGAGCGCTTAAAGTCAGGTGGATTCTGATTGGCTGTCAATGTTTTTCCAGCTCATCGGCTGGAAACAAATGAGTTCTGAAAATGATTATCTTTTATCTTTGATTAACTTAGAATGATTTTTAGTACTATATCTGTTTCGTTGTCGTCCTTGGTGTGAACGGGCTCTATTAATAATGTGTAACTTACAAAAAATTAGCCTATATGAGTTTTTCCAACTTAAATGTATTTGGTTAAACACTTACAGATGTAAAAAGGGTCCCTCCAGCGTCCATACACAAAAATCGGTTGCTTTTCACTCCAAATATTGCCAGACGGTCTCTGCTCTCTGCCTTCAATAAAATGACACCTGTTGAAAGGGAGGATTTAAAGAAAATTAAACGGTTGATATATAAAGGACATTGTTTTATATGAAAAACGTTGTTTTATTTAATCACCATTGATCAGACTATTCATATTTAAAATGACTCACTGTAGGACCCCCGGTTTGTAGTTTTGCGCACATGTCCATTCGAGCTGATCTCCAAGTAGAAGTTGTTTAAGTCTGAAGTTGTCTGAAGGTGGATGAATCTCCGCGGGTTTCCCCAGTTGGAGCCCAGGAGAGGTGAAGTGTTGGGGGCAGCATCCGCAGGTCTGAAGCCCTGGAGGGCTGTGAACCACAGCGCAAGGACGGAGGATTGCAGCATGTGCATGTTGGAAAGTGCGCAACGCATCTTCACAGAGCGCAGAGTATCGATGCGTAAAACCAGTGTGCAGAGCTGAAGAAGTTGTGGTGCGTAAAAGTTAGTGAACGCGGCTATTTAAACGCATCCTGTGCCACTCCTCGCCACCATCCTTTACGCAACACTCGCCCCAGAGCCAGAGGATGTGAGGGGGTGGCTTCAACATGTCCACCTTCTGTTTGTTATGAAGGTAATTGAAAGGCAAACCATAATTGGTTTGTGAATTTGCCAAAAATTTGACTTTCTATGTGTCCAAACTCATGGGACACAAGAATACAAAGTCTCATTTAAAGGCTTGTGAGAATCATTTAGTGGTCTCCCAATGTTTTTCAAATGCTAAGTAAGTTGTATAGCTTGATATGTAGGCTTACGTTTATTTATATATACCTATTAATGGACTTCTCTGCACGATCAGTATAGTGAACGGATAAAAGCCTCTGTTAAATAAATAAATGTAATGTAACTGTCCCAATCTGAACTTGCTCTTCAACTCTGCTGTTGGCCAGCAGAGGGAACTTGTGCCTCATTCACGAACAGGGACTGATTCAAAGAGTTTGACCTAACATGAGCATACCTGTGTGTGCTGTAAAATATAATAATAATAATGATTTAAAAAAATGTTCTTCACTCTTTATTCAAAAATTATTAAGAATTTGTTTAAGATTTTGTAAGCATATTGCGTAGTTGTCAATTGTTTTATTTTTGATAACGCAATGAAACATGCCAAATTGTTGATCATACAAAGTGGTGAGGGAGTTGGGCTTGTGATCTGAAGGTTGCCGGTTCGATTCCCACACTGGCAGGAATTGAAAGTGGGGATTGTGAATAAACAGCACTCTCTCCACCTTCGATACCATGACTAAAGTGCCCTTGAGCAAGACACCTAACCCCTAATTGCTCCCCTTGTGAGTCGCTTTGGATAAAAGCGTCTGCTAAATAATGAAAAATGAAATAACTGATTGTAGAAGATTAAATAACTGAAGATCTAAATAACTGATGTTGTGGTTAATGCTGTTTTGTTCGGTTATTTTCTTGCTTTTTCATTAAAATAAAACCTGTAGCTGTAGTTTACCTTTTTTTTGCCAAATAATTTTAACCAAGTGTGTTTTGATCTTCCCCGATATTTAAATATCCTCATATTTTGATGGTTTAATCAAACTTGTAGGGTCATTATAACTAAAATCCCCTCCAGACCTCACTACTGTACATGCAGTCTAATACTTAAACTTATTTTTTGTTATATTATTCTTTATCATACTTTTTAAAAATCTCAAATACTTTATTCTTTTTCTATTTATATTTTAGAATTTCAAAATGGAAAAAAAAAACAGGAAGAATTTGTGAAGAAAACAAAGAAACTGGGCTTGAATAAGTAGGCCAAAAAAGTAAACACTCCATACTAATATTTACATTATGAAATAAACAAAAATATTTACAGATAAACTGGATCTAATGGTTGTTATATTAACTCTCAAGCTTAAATTTATGCATGTGAATCAAGACAAAAAAATAATTCAAATAACCATGACAGGAAAGAAGTTTATGAATACTTGAGAGTAGTTTATTGAACTGTTTCATGTTGTATAAATGATCCTGTATGAGTGTGACATCCTGACAGCATGACTGGGGTGGCAATTATTTCTAGAAAAGACTGCTCACTGTACTTGATACTTTGAGCATACCTAAAATGTGAAACAAATACACTCAACATATGAAATAAAAGGCAAAAAAAGAAAAGAAAATAGTTTTATTAACATTTAGGAACATGAATAAACTGCTGTGCACAGCACATACGTAGAAAAGTAAAGGAAAAAAAAATATTTTTCAACAAATCTCTATTTATACATAGCATCAGCGCTTGTTTTTAGAAACACATGATTATGTCCTCAGTTTCCTACTGTCAAAAATCATTGCAAGAAATCATAACTAAGGCAAGAGTGAGAGATAAAGTTTATAAAGAGGAGCAGACAGAAATACAATACACCCTCACAAAACCCTGGATTGTGTAGAACGACTGATGTTTATGAATACGATTCTTATATATATATATTCATGTCAAAACCTGCTAAAGGGTAATAATGGAACATCCGTTTTAAAAAGTGATTTTTCACTATTATTCACAACAGGATCTGCATTTTCTTTGGTTTAAATAAAAGATTTTTGTTATAAGAGACAATACAAACAAATCTGTACATCAAAACCACTCCTTTCCAGCAAAATGAACTTGATTTTCATTAGTCGACAAATTTGCATCAGCTGAATGTAACAGTTTTGACAAGCCAAACAGAGTAACTGTGTCAGTCTCTGAGTAACATGTCATTAAAGCCATGAAATATTCTGTAAAATAAGGATAATGAACTTCGCAAAAAGCATCTTGAATGCCTCCAGCATGTTTTATAATTACCAAAAAATGAAACATAGTTCACCCCTCATGCACGTTATCGTGTCGGTCAAAAACTTAGGCTTGCTGTCGGTTGGAATATTAGAAGTAAAAACACTGACATAACACACTCATGAGCATCAATCACTTCACTAAATACATGCCGGCTAAGAAATAAATAACTATTACTGTCCGATCCATCTGTTTTCAAATCCACATAATTTGAATCTCACAACATTGATGTCTGTCAAAAAATAACGAGCACAATAGTATTTATGAGAAGCTAGCGAGTCACGCATTTCCTGGAAAACCCAAACTACCGGATTTTTTGAGTAAGTCATCAGTTTTAGAGAAGAAGGAGAAAATAAGTGGCTTCAACAGGCTGTCTGTCAGAGACCATAACGTACATAATGCATAACACACGCGAGTATAAATTTGTTCTTCACTCGCTGAAATTGAATCGGAATGATCAGGGAACTGAGTGAAATACTAGAGAATAAACGAAAATCCAACTGAAAAACATTGCCGGGTTAGTGAACGTCATTCAACGTGTTAGTTCCTGACGCAAACATGAAGTTTATATGTTATATTTTGACGGACATTTTAATGCACACATTCTGATTCTGACATGACTGATTTGAATATTTGCAATAATCCTCTATTCTTGACTGATGTTTTTTTTCATAATTTTGTCAATAGATGAACTGTTAATGAGTGATCCCTGTAGTCCAGTTTCACTCTTATATGCTGATGTGAACTTGACAGGTGATTTTTATCAAATGTAGTTGGATCACTATCTTCTCAGTTGTTTAAAAGATTAAGGCAATTATTAAAGTTTGATAAAATGTAGTTTACTTTTCCAATAAAAGCTGATACATTTTTACATGATTTTTTACATTTAATTACCCCTTAGCAGATTTTAACTCATTAACTTTATCTAATTTGTCTGTTTAACCAACAAATTGAAGTAGTGTATTGATGTTCTAGTGTCAAAACGAAAAGAAAAAAAAAATCTAGAAATCACACTAAATGATTCATGACTCCCGCAGACACCGGGGTCTTTCCTCTCACTGTAACAGGATCAGCCACACAAAGACACTGCAAAGACAAGAACTAACATCCCATTCAAATGCCCAGTGCTCCAAAGATTCCGAAAGCCTCCCTCCATATGTGAGGAGGATTCAGACGGTGACAGCTTGCAGTCATTCATGCACATACGTTTTTCTAATGAGCGTTAAGAGTCCAGTCTACCAGGAAACTGGTGTCTATATTCTATGGCCAATAAACATTTTTACAGCTGTTGCTATAAATCCAAGCGACATACATCAGCAGATGAGAAGGCTCCGATTCCCAAATGTTCACGCACATCGCTCATTCTTCACAGTCTTAGAAAAAAAGGTTCAGTGAGGTTCTATATAGAACCCTAGGGTTCTTGTTCTATATAAGGAGAAATGATTGCATAATACTTTAATATTTAACATGTTATTTCAATATTTTTCTAGTGATAAAGTATGTTTAATTGAATGAAAACATTCATGAAATGAACCATGATGGAATTCCTAAACGGTTCTGTAAATGAAGTACCCTTTTTAAGGTTCTATACAGAACCTTTTCTTCTAAGACTGTGTCACAAAAATTAAAGAAACAGCGCATTATAGACTCCCTGATTTCACTCCCCAATTCTTAATGCTTCATTAGTGCTCAAGATTTTCTAACACATTCAGAAGACTGTATAAATACTGTATTAAAATAGATTTATAGGTTGACCTAAACCATGCAGTATAGTTTGCTATTAAACCGATGAATCCTGGACCTTTATTGAATGAATTCATTTAAAATAAGGCTCTAATATAGCCAAATTGTTAGCTGATCCACTGACATCATTAAATGTGTATGAAATGCTATTAAATAGTGATATTTATGTCTTATAAATATGTTTTATTGTTTTTGTACGTGTACACGTCTCACTGGGACTCACAGTGATATGAATTCAGAGGCACATCAGCTAAATACAGTCCTCAATGGCACAGCAGAATAACCAGAAGAATTTTCCTTTAGCATATTTTAGCAGATGAGACCACAAAACAAGCAGCTTGGCAAAGGCGAGAAATTATTTAACCTTTTTTGTCTCCTTAAAGTGTTGCGTCAGTCCTGCAGAGGTCTGTCCTGATATATTCACTGCACAAGAGGAAGGAGCCAGTTCGATGAAATATAAGTGTTAAAGTGCCCTATTATGCTATTTTAAATATTTCTTTTCATGCAGTGTGTAATATTGCTGTATGTGAATGTAAAAGGTCTGCAATGTTTCAAAGATCAAAGTTATTGTCTCCCAAAAGAAAGAATCAAATAATTCCAGTCTCACTTCATGTTACATACCTACTTAAAAATGTAACAAATTTGAATAATTAATGCCAGCCTATGGTCTTCATTGGCTGTCCGAGAAAAACATCTACTTTGACCCTCCCTCAAACACTGTACTCTTAGCTGAGGCCAAAAAGAAGCAAATCCATTTTGCATAAACTTCCTCTGGCTCTAATTTATTCGGTAAAACTGATGCCATCGTTACTGTTCGTTTCACTGTGCATCAAGCACTGAGGAAGATCTGGAGCTGAAATTCAGATATGGTAATGGACGTTTCGTTTCTGACACCTGCAGTAAGCAGTGGACCAATCACAATAGACTGGTCCGTCTGACCAATCAGAGCAGAGTAAGCTCTGGGAAAGGAGGGGCTTAGAGAGACTGAAACTTTGAACGAAACATTTCAGACACTGTGAGAAATGAGGTTATGTGCAATGTACATTATGAGAAAATTAATGTGTTTATTGACATTGGATGCATGTAAACCTATTGTAGGAGACACAAAATTAGGAACCTTTAAAATAGCATAATGTGGCACTTTAATAACCCAGTTAGGTTATATCACTACTGAATTCGGTCAACACAATCTGACTGCAGTTCATAACTATTTTACGTTTCGGGAAATTTGTAGGATCCCATTTGTATGCTTTCGCACGACAGTTTAGTGAAGTTTCATGTTTTTTTTCCTTCTAAAAATCATACGTTTTTCAATGAATTCATACATAATCGGCATATCTTAAAATAGTTACTTGTTCCACGAGATTGGGTTGGATTTAGCTGATTCGTGGTGATTTGTAGAGATTTGAATAAAAAGTCTTCAGATGCTTAAAGTTAACATGAAACGGCAACCTATTTTACTTGTGTAAAATGATGATTTTCTGAGATGATTTAAATCATGAAAAGTGGCTGTTACATACCAGAGACAAGCTATTGTTTCTTTTGAATAATGTAGACCAATAAATCGTGCTCAGACCAGGAACAGGGATAAAATAAGTAAACAGGGATGATTTTGATTTCATGTTAACTAACTGAATGTAAATGGATGTTTTAGTGAGCAGGAAAGAACTCATGATCCAAATAAATCCTATCAGACTATAACAGACATGTATTTAAAGTGATTTTGGAATAATGAGAAAAGGAAGTGAGACCTTGGACGGACATTTTCGACCAGTTCAGCTCCTGTGCATGGCTATGACCTTGGACTAAAGTTGGATAGAAAACCGGAAAGAACCCTTGTGCTACTGGAATCTCAAGGCTTCTGGGCTCCGAGGCTTTTACAAGACTGTCTATGTGCGAGAGGGACGTCAACAGCGGGGCCTCTGCTCAGGTATTCCACCCCCACCCACGAGGACCCACATACTTCAAACAGATTGAACAAACAACCAGGCCATGGTGTCCCATAAGTCTTTCTAAAATAGTGTCATTCCTTTTGATTTCCCTTTAAGGCAAGACACCCAAGGTGAATGAGGAAAAAATAACTAATAGATTTCACTATACTTCCAAAGTTGGTGACATTAAGAACTGCAAACATTTCGTCACCAGAATAGTACTCGCGCCGGTGCCCAATTTTTACTTTGTACACGCACATGTGCATTAAATTAGTTTTTCACTAATCAGTTGTTCCATAAGGTGGCAACACTGGCCCGAGCCATTGTTTCACAGTATAAATTCGTCTAAAGAGACGCATTGACAAGCGCTTGTGTGAGGGGCTATGAGATAGCCGCACCTTTAGTTTAAAAGAATACAGACATTTTTATCACTCATAACTTCTGTAGAAAAATAGTGCAGACACTAGATAAAGATGAAACTTTCAAGGGCGCATATGTCAACCGCCTGCTTTCACACAGTATACTTTGGGCTTTAACATGCTGCTGAAATGGAGAAAAAACTCCAGCCTTTAAAGACGTCCGTCCACTAGCAAGAATCTACAGGCGCAAATAGATAAAGTCAGGGCTGTGAGCATCCACACCACTGCAGACACCCACCCGCATTTGGCAGGTGTTAATGTAAAGCCCTGGATAAAGTGTAATAAAATAAACATCTATTTTGGATGCCTTCTTTCCACTAGACTGAAACAACACAGTATGGAAAGCCAAACAGAGCAAAATCTCAAAACTGACCAATGTTATTGCCTGTAGCGTCTTGCCTTAAAGGAAAAGCCTCCCCAGGGTGGGGCAACATTTGGTGACAGAAATTGATGCAAACAAAGACTAACCAAAATCATAAAAAACCGTGAGCGTCCCTCAGTTTGGATGCCACACAGCGTCTGCACTGTAATTACATTTGCATAGAGTAGCAGCGGCGAGTGCCACTGCAGTGCCTCTGCAGCAACAGGAAAGAGCCCAGGCTCCACTGCCCTCCTCTACCAGGATTCACACACACATACACAAACAGGCATCCACATGGACAGGTGCACACACGCATACACTCACACCAGAAGCAAAAATAAATAAATATATACTGCACGTATTCCCTTGAATCAGATACCATCGTTGATGGCAGTGTGCCTTTAGCAACAAGCGACGAAAGCTCTGGGCTACTGGCTTTTCAGTGCACAGTCAGTATTTACAGTATTTTCATTGGTTTCAAAGACGTTCTCATTCACAGCGATGCTTAAAGCTTATTTTCAAGTGCTCCTTTTGTTCAGGCAAACCTGTGATAAGCAATAGTATAATTGAACCAGCCATTTTTAGTGTGCGCTTGCATCAGTTCCCCTGTAAATTTCACTTTTTTTTTTGTTGTTGTTGTTTTTTCCCCGTTTTCTTTATAAAAAAAAGTTCTGTTTCAACTGCAAAAACATAAGAAAGTCTAGTCCGCACAGCCTCAAAACTAGAAAAGATAATGTTTAGTCGACAGCAGACGATGCTGAACGCAGCGCTCACGACTCTCGCGCCTCATACGTCGTTCTCTGATTAGAGAAAGGTAAAATAAAGCAGAGATGCACACCCCTCCCCCTCGCCCCTCTCCGGGGCCCTTGTGGGAGAGTCCCCGTGGGGCCCTGGCTAACATATCAGCCCTATTTCTGACGCCCCGGGACGTTCAGAGCATGCGTGTTAAAGGGGCGGTGTGCGGGAATGCCAAGGCACCTCAGCGCAACATGCAGCAAGAGAGATCTGCTTTCTTTTAAGTGCTCACACAACCCTACAGCATGAGAAAAACAACAAAACAACTGTCAAAGATACAAAAATAAGGACTCGTTATGCTTGTGTCGGCTCAGACAGAACTAAAAATAAACAAGCTTTCGTCTCTGCGTAACTTCATGCATCCTTTTAAACCATCTAGGTAGCTCTTTGAGGTAATAAAAAACTGTAAAAAGCAGAGGAGGACTTCCATCATCCATCCCAGACTCTGTTCAATTCTTGGCAAGCACCTGACTAGGGAAAAGAAGGCTAGGAGAGCCTCCACATCCATAATCAATAATATGTATATATATATATATATATATATATATATATATATATATATATGAAAGAAAGAAGCAGCGATGGATAGCATATTCATAGATTCTAAGAAAAAGCTGGCCTATCCAAATATACATATATTAAAATAAGAATAAGTACTATTTTGGTGATATTCTTGCAGTTCCTTGTAGGTTCGTGTGTCAGTTTTCAGATCTCTCGGGGAGACCAGTGCAAATGAAGAATTATTGCAAGAGTCTGCTCATATTCGAGGGAGGAAGTGGGTAACCGTCATGGCGGTGGTGGCCTTGTTGCCTCGCTTCAGTCGGCCGTGTTTGCTGAGAGCGACGTAGAATCCTTTGTAAACGGAGGACTCGTAGGCATTGTAGTTATTTGGCAGCAGGGTCTCCTTGAACTTGCATTCATCTTTAAAGGTAGCCTGAAAAGAGGGCAAGAGAAGGGATGTGAATACCAGCATTCGGTCATTTTTGCCACAAGTGCAAACAAATGAATGAGGCTTCTGTTGAAGAGCTTACTCATAACTAGGATTATTATTGTGTAAAATAAACTATTAAAAACATTTATGTTCACTGAAACGAAGCTGAAATAAAATATAGTTGAATATTAGTTGAATAACTTAAGATAAATAAAATTATTACTATTAATAGATTATTAATACAAACTCAAAATAAATTATAGCAATTTATAAATAAACTAATGACAAAAGCGCATAACGAAACTACAAAAAATGTAACTAAAATTACAAATAAAAGCTAAAGAAAACAACTGATTCATGAAAGCTAATTCACGGCTCAAAACAACATAGTTTAACTTTAAATTGAATTACTTAAGCATAACACCGGTAAACGGACAACATATTGAGAAAATGCATAAATATGCAAAGGAACTGTCAGGCGAGTCTGGTTCCACTTGACTACAAAAAGAAACCTTTAACCTCAAGTATTAAAGGAATCGTTCACTTCAGAATTCAAATTTCCTGATAATTTACTCACCTCCTTGTCATTTATGTCTTTCTTTCTTCAGTCGAAAAGAAATGATGGTTTTTGAGGAAAACATTCCAGGATTTTTCTCCATATAGTGGACTTCAATGGGGTTCAAGGACAAAATGTCAGTTTCAGTGCAGCTTCAAAGGGCTCTACATGATCCCAGACGAGGAGTAAGAGTCTTACCTAGCGAAACAATCTGTCATTTTCTAAAAAAAAAAATTAAATTTATGTATTTTTTATCCACAAATGCTCCTCTTGCACTGCTCTGTGATGTGCCACGCATTACATAATCACGCTGGAAAGGTCACAGGTGACATAGGTGGATGTGGCGAAAAACTCTGTCTCGACATTGTTTTTTTTCCATTTTTTTGTAAAGGGCATTTGGCTTTATCTTTGCACATTCCCTTTGTAAACACTTGCTCAGTTCTGCCTTTGTCACACTTTCCAACGTGATTACGTTATGTGTGGCGCATCGCAGAGCAGTGCAAGATGAGCATTTGTGGTTAAAAAGTATATCAAATGGACGATTGTTTCTCTAGATAAGACTCTTATTCCTCATCTGGGATCATGTAGAGCCCTTTGAAGCTACATTGAAACTGCAATTTGGACTTTCAGCTCGTTGATCTCCAGTGAAGTCCACTACATGGAGAAAAATCCTGGAATGTTTTCCTCAAAAAACTTAATTTCTTTTCAACTGAAGAAAGAAAGACACTCGTGGCATGATGACATGGGAGTGAGTAAATTATCAGGAAATTTTAATTGTGAAGTGAACTAATCCTTTAACCTGAAGTTTTAACCTCCTACACTAATCCCTCAGCCAAACAGATCTTTTAATTAAAAATCACTCTTTTACTGATCACTGCTAGAGCGGCCTGTGGAACAGACTACTTTATCTCTGCTGCTCCAGGAGATGCTCTTGAAGCACTCTGCAGTTTTTGGACAGAGCTGTCATGTGCTCAAGGGCCCCGAAGGACCCGTGTTGCACAACACTATACCAAACTTCAGCCAAGTGTATCATTTACTCTTCAAACCTGGGAACACACTTTATATTACGTGTAAATAATTAAATGCATAACACTTATAGTCACTATCACTGCTATTAACAATTCAAAACAACAACAATGCGTAAATGCAAGCAACACGACAACATATTTCACATTTTAGTTCTGTTATTGAAGGTTCTTAGACAGTACATGAAATATAGATGAAAACTGCAATTAAGCATCGCACGTGTAAGTACTTACTGCGAATGAAAACGAGGGAGGCGTTTGTTTCTAGGCTTAATGCAAGTAATTATTATAAACCTTTTGCGAGTGCTTGCTTTGGCGCTGAGCCTGGATCTAATGCACCCTGAAATTCGTTTAATAATAATTTGCAAAAGCCGCGCAGCAGTGGCGAACGTCAAAAAACCAGAGCACATTATTTTTATGATGCATGAACAATTCAATGCAGCACACTTCCATGCACGCAGTAAACACTATTCTTAGTCGCGCGACCCCCTCACGTGCCAAATGCATGGGTCATCAATTAGCCTACTCGAAAACGCACAATGGAAGCATCACCTGTTTAACACGCACACACACACGATGTCTTCGGGGATGCAGAGCCTCGTTGCACTGGCAGCAGGGAGAATGAAAGGAAACAGTTGCGCACACCTACCGTTCCGTACAACCGTCCTCTGCTGTTCATTGCGACAAACAGCTCGCTTTTCACACCGTACAGGCTAACGACTCCTCTGGCCACGGTGGAGATCTCAATGAGACCTGCTCAAACAGAACAAGCATGTTACACACAATAAAGCGGCTCCGCGTGACTCAGAACAACAAGGCATGCGGTGGGTGGAACCTCTGCAGGTGCCAATTGTGGATGCGCAAATGGCCTCTCGCGCCACTAGGCTACTACGTTTATTGCCAAAAGATGAACATCCCTCACACTTTGAGTCGTGCATGTTCTAAGCGCTTCTGGGCCGCGCAAGGAGCCGGTGTAAAAATAAGTTGGCATCTATATCCGTCCCAGCATTCATGTCATGTTTAAGCCCGCGCAGATATTTAGCACTAAGGGATACGGTGTGTTTTAATAGATTTGTCTTCGCCTCCAAAGACAGCGGACTGTGCAAGCACACTGCAATTGTCGCCTATAGGGAATAAAGCTCGACGGAGCTCTGCGCAGTTAATTATTGCATTATTCCATGAACTCACTGTACTGGTTCTCATTATGTACACCGTTTATCTTGCCGTCTGGGAGGACCTGAAGATGAAACCCGATGCCTACATTGCAGTACAGCCTCCGTACTCTTTTGATGCCCAGCAAATAGTCATTCTCCCAGTTCGGCTCCGGTCTCTCTCCAGAGATCCCCAGCACGGAGCGGGAGAACAGGCTCTCCCATCGCTTCTCCAATAAAGTTGTCTTATTAGTCCTACTCGGAAGCGGACTGGAGGACACAATCCCAACTAGGAGCAATCCCAAGAGCAGAACGGCAGTCCTTGGCCAGTGTTGCGCGTTGGCCTCGCAGGACATACTGATGAGGAACCTTTGCGCAATGGCCATCGGGTTTACCTTCGGGGCACGTGGTCAAAATTAATGGCACTAAAAATACCCCTCTTCTAGTTTTTCTTCCCTCGGCATGGTGGAGCAGGCTTAATTTAGCGAGGCAGGTCAGGACTTCGGGCATGCGACGGTGGCCCGAGATGAGAACGGCAGAAGAACGGGCAGAGAGCGCGGAGACACAACTTGAGGTGGAGAAGGTGGTGATGACCATGTTTTGCAGCTCCGAAGCCTCGGGTCGTGGAGAGAGTGCCACTCACCAAAAGCTCACCTCATAAGCCACCCTCATCGTTACATGACATCATATTAGGGGAGGGGGGAGGAAGAAGAGAGAGTGAGTGAGAGAGAGAGAGAGAGAGAGAGAGAGAGAGAGAAAGTTGTAAGCGGCGACAAGAACTGTCCGGACTGATCTGATGATGAAGGGACGCTGCTCTGCTCTCACTCCACGTGTGAAATGGGGGTCGCATGCTGAGCCTTATTGGACGGCTTGTGCGCGATCATGGGATGCGATGGGCACTCTGGCAGCGCCCAAATCGGGACGGTGGTCATATGTCTGACAGCCCTGCTTCCTTATTTAGAAGGATGGTGTAAAAAAACAGTCCACTTGTCATCGGAGAGCAATGGCACCCCTGTCTGTCACATCCCAGGCTGTTTGTGCAGGAAGTTTACAGAATATTGCGCTCCCACAATGCGTCCCTCATAACGCCCCCCATCTCATACAGCGTGATGTTTTTATCCTCCGGCAGGCTGTCTGTCTCTTGATGTCACGGTGATGATGCTGAGAAAACGCACCTTCAAGAATGCTCGGAACGCGCGCAATGTCCGGACGTCAGCAGATGCTGCGCGTCGTTAAGCGGCTCCCCAGGTGTGCATAGAGCACAGCGAAACCGGACTGTATGACGCTCAGGGAGGCGCTTTTGTTGGCAGTGTGAAAGGCGCCAGTCACATTACTTCAGCTCGAACAAAAATTAATCATTACTTAGAAATCAACAGATTGCAGGAGCATAGAATTATGCAACCTAAATACTAATAGCAAACCATGTCAATTTAATCGATTTTTGTTTTATATTTACATTTATCGGTCTAAAATATCATTGTGGTTTGCTATTGGCTGATCTCATGTGAGTGACTGGTTGCCCCGCCCTCGCAGCAGTAAACACGTCATCAGAGAAGAGATGTCAAGAAGGAGGGGGAAGTTATTTTGATTAAAGATTACATGGATTAAAAAAATAAGGATGTACACCGATAGATCATTTATAATAAACACTGTAGTATTCCATAAAAAAATAAGAATTGTCGGTAACACTTTATTTTGCAGTGTCATTGTTACATATATTACATGTATTTACTGCACTAATAACTATAAATTATGCATAATTACATGCAATTATCCCTAAACCAAACCCTCATCCTAATCCTAACCCTATAGTAAGTACATGTAGTTAATTGTCATTACTCAGTACTTAAATGTATAATTACACTGTAATACTGACACCTTAAAATAAAGTGTAACCGAATTGTAAATATTAAAGTTCCCCTAAAATCAAAAAGCTTTAAGTATAAATATGTCTGCTTTAAGGAATAAGCCGGTGTGTTCCAAAACAATGACAAAATTCACATTTAAGAGATACAACCATTAAAAACTTACAGTCTCTCACTTCCGCTAAAATGGATCACGGATTTTCATGATATCACCGCACACTTCAGCTTCTCATCAGATCTTTTCTCCAATCGAATGCTGTCTAGAATCCAGTGTCCCGCCCCCTACATTATAAATAGACGCTGAAGCTACCTCTGAAATCGGTCACTTGTTCACACATTGTCGGTAACACTTTATTTTACAGTGCCCTTGTTACACGTTACATGTTGTTACTGTAGTAATAACTACAAATGATGCATAATTGCATGCAACTAACCCTGAACCAAACCAAAAACCTAACGCTATAGTAAGTTCATGTAGTTCATTATTATTACACAGTACTTAAATGTGTAATTCCACTGTAACACAGACATCTTAAAATAAAGTGTAACCCTATTTTCATACACGGTGAATGGTACATAGTGTACTATATAGGGATATGGAACGATTCAGATAGTGTAAATATGCTTTCCATTGAGGAGAATGAAGTCTGGTTTCAGCGTGAGCATAGTCTGGTCCGGTCCAGAGTCTTGACGGCACAGAGCGGCTCATACAAGTCGGTGCAGACCATAAAACGTGACCAATTTGAATTTTGCACAGAATGCTGTAAAGTGATATGCAGGAAACTTTAGAAGATTAGAAGGAAACTGAGGCTTTACCGAACTCAACAGCCTTGATATAAACGAAACACTATTGGCTATTCAAAAAAAGGGGAGGAGCTGTTCGAAATCTCCCACTCTGTCTTCCTGTTTCAGTGGAAATTAAGTCAACACATTGAATAATGCTGCGATATATAATTCCACTTCAGTGGGACTTTAACAGAATCCTTTAGGATTGACAGCTGTCATTCAGCAGAGCGGGTTAATTGCTCTAAGAAGAAATGCAGCGTGTAGCAATAAAATTAAAAGTCATGACTTGAACATTTGTCGCTGAGTAGTCATCAGCTGTCACATATCTTGCTAAACAGTGGCAGGCTAATTAGCAAAGAAACCTTAAATCAGCACCAAAATACTGAAACCCTTCAGCACACGAGCATTCGATGCTACAAAAATCAGCATCAGTGATGTCATTGCAGGGCCTTCATGTCTAAATGCATGTAGAAATACACTAAAGAATGTTTTAACACTGTGTGTAAAAAAAAAAGATTAGGATTTTGTCTGGATCACAATCATACGGCTCTTTTAATATCTCATATAAATCTGGTTGCACTGCATGAAAGCTGATGCACCCACCCCATGGCATAATTCACATGATTTCCACACGTCCATATTGATAATAGAGCAAAACTCAGATCAAAGCGGAAACGCGTCTGAGTTTTAGCATTCAGCTGTCATTACCTCTCAAGTTCAGACAGATTACGGCGCACCCAAACATCTGCTGCACGTCTCTTCAGTTTACCTGAGATACGACTCAACAGCCTGTGACTGACTCAATCATCTCTCTGAGGAAAAAGCAGTAGCTTTGATTAATAAATTAGTTCAGATTCTAATGGTGTGCGCAAATATATCATATGTTAGGAACTTGATTTTTAAAGGTTAGAAGCAGAACGTTTAGCAGTAGCACACTCACACAAACACTATCAATATAATTGTTTTGAAGGATATAGTCATTCCATGGGGCTTTGTGCAAGGCGGGGTTGTCACAAACCCCGTAACTGGATCTACTGTGGTTTCAAACCCTTTCAATTAGATTTTTATTAACGTGGGTTTAGGCGGTATAGAAATGACAGCTGAGGAGAGCCGCTGAAATCCAGGAGAGAATTACTCACACATGACATCAAGAGCATCAGCGGCGTTTAACATTTAACACACCGCACAAATGGCATTCTCTGCAGGAGAGCAGCTGCGCTGTGGTACCCATCCACATCCTACTGAAGAAAACTCTACAGCATATGCTCCACTTTAACTTGTATTCATCCAGCCGTTCATTTAAAAACAAGCTGTGCGCTCAGGGACTAGAACAGTCTGCATGATGGCACTCAGTCTGGGTGTAAAAGTGTCCTGTGGAATGGCAGAGATGGATATGAGTCAGGCCTGTGATCTTGCTGACACAGCTTATCAATAATTCAAGACTGAAAAGTGGCACGACAGCCTTCAGTTCACCTTTTATTTTTCTTAAAAAGCGCAAAAAAGGTGCTCAGAAACCAGACTGGTGTTGGATTCTATTACAAATGGTTGGAGCAATTTTTGTATACATTAAATATTTTTAGTATATATATATATATATATATATATATATATATATATATATATATATATATATAATACTTTAAAGTAAGGTCTAGTTAGTTAATAAATTACTTAACATTAAATAACACTAATAAATGCTTTAAGAGTATTTTCCATTATTGTCCTGTTAAACAATGTAGTTAACTAATGTTTACCAGTGTTGGGGAAAGTAATATGTTACAGTACTGCATTACTTTCTAAAAAAGTAATTAATTGTGTTGCTTAGTTATGTGAAAATATTGCATCACCTTTTCTCACTTGGGCTTGCTTACTTGTTTTTTACTAAAATATATATATATATATATATTTGGCAAATGTAAAGGCCCTTTCACACCAAAAGTGACCTCAGGATGAAGGAAATGCAAATCCACACCTGTACAGTAGAGGGTGCAGCTCAAACAAACCTTTCAGTTGTGGATTGAAGAAGAATAGTATGCAGGAGAAGAAAGTTCAACACTCTTACTTCAGCAATAAAGGCAAAAAAATGAAACTCAAATGTGATGTTTATCTAAAGTCATTTTTGCTTATGGTTGAATTGGATCTCCAAAGGTCAACAGCAAAGACATTGGTTTATAAAGTGAGATTAAATACATAAAGTATATTTATGTTACTTAACATATTTAATTATTGCAGGTTTTCATAATATTCTGAGCTTGCATTTCACTGTTTTTAATCATTCTGAGGAATACTGACTTTGTTTTTGAGCAAGTGAGAAGAGTAAATGCATGTTCTCATTAGATCTCCATTAACCACATAATGTTCCCACAGCACACACAACACCTCTGCACTTTTTCACAATTCCTCTCAACATGGGGACAGGACAGCTGTCAGTCAATAAATGGGAAAAGAAAGTAACCTACATTGTAATAAATTTAAAAGTACTGTGTTACTTCACTAGTTACTTAAAAAAGTAATCTGATTACATAACTTAAGTTACTTGTAATGCGTCATCCCAACACAATGTGCTTCCTTGGGCAGCAAATCAGCATATTCAAATCATTTCTGAAGGATCGTGAGACACTAAAGACTGGTGTAATGGCTGCTTAAAGTTCAATTTTGATATCACAGGAAAAATGAAACTTTTTTTTTTTTTAATCTTATCAACCCCTCTCTCTCGCTCTCTCTCTCTCTCTCTCTCTCTATATATATATATATATATATATATAAATAATGATCACCAGTAGTGATGTAAAGTGGTTTCTGCAGTGGTGAAGTTCCTCTTGTGGCAGGGATTTTGTGTGCCAGGCCAAGCTGCAAGAACAGCACTAAAAGCACATTGTGTTCATGAGCTGACAAGAACTCAAGAGAGAACATCTGACCCCTGCGGAGAGCAGGAGCTCTGCGCACACTATTAGCACAGCTGAAACTCACAGCACAATGACTCAGGTAAAATTTCTGTCCACCTTAAAAAGAAAGGTCACTTTACTTTTGCTGATCGAGTTCAGAATAGTGATTATTTTCCAGTGTTTAAGCTTTTTGTGCCGTTGTTTCTCTGTTTGAGAAGAGCTTGATGCTGTCTGTTTCTTCTTCTCATGAGCTGAAAAGTGCACAGTCATTTTAAATGAAATCTCACCTCTCAACACTCATTATATGAGTCACTGTTTCTCGGCGTGACATCAGACGTTGAGTATGGATTGTCCTCATATGCACTCTGATCTAGTTAGACACACAATTAAGAGATATTCTGTGACATAAACTCGTAAAGAATCAATTGATACTGTAAAAAAATCACTATTTTGTTATTTTATTATAAATATATACTCTGATGAGGCATAACATTATGACCGTGTTCCTAATATTGTGTTGGTCCCTTTTTTGCTGCTAAAACAGCCCTGACCCATCGAGGCACAGACTCCTCTAGACCCCTGAAGGTGTGCTGTGGGATCTGCACCAAGATGTTAGCAGCAGATCCTTTAAGTCTTGTAAGTTGCGGGGTGGAGCCTCCATGGATCGGGCTTGTTTGTTCAGCACATCCCACAGATGCTCGATTGGATTGAGATCTGGGGAATTTGGAGGCCGAGTCAACACCTCAAACTCGTTGTTGTGCTCCTCAAACCATTCCTGAACAATTTTTGCTTTGTGTCAGGAGCATTATCCTGCTGAAAGAGCCACAGACACCAGGGAATACAGTTTCCATGAAAGGGTGTACGTGGTCTGCAACAATGCTTAGGTAGGTGGTACGTGTCACACTAACATCCACATGGATGGCAGGACCCAAGGTTTCCCAGTAGAACATTGCCCAAAGCATCACACTGCCTCCACCGGCTTGCTTTCTTCCCATAGTGCACCCTGGTGCCACCTGTTTCTCAGGTAAGCGCCCGGCCATCCATGTGATGTAAAAGAACACGTGATTCATCAGACCAGCCCACCTTCTTCCATTGTTCCAAGGTCCAGTTCTGATGCTCACATGCGCTTTTGGCGGTGGACAGGGGTCAGCATGGGCACCCTGACTGATCTCAGCTCCATATGCAACAAACTGATGCACTGTACATATCTGACACCTTTCTATCAGAACCAGCATTAACTTCTTGAGCAGTTTGAGCTACATTCGCTCGCCTGTTGGATCGAACCACACGGGCCAGCCTTCGCTCCACACATGCATCAATGAACCTGTTCACCACTGTTCCTTTCTTGGACCAATTTTGATAAAGACTGACCACTGCAGACCGGGAACACCCCACCCCACAAGAGCTGCAGTTTTTTGACCCATTCGTCTAGCCATCACAATTTGGCCCAACTCAGTCAAATCCATTATGCTTGCGTGTTTTTCCTGCTTCTAACATCAACTTTGAGGACAAAATGTTCACTTGCTGTCACCCTCTAACAGGTGCCGTGATGAAGAGATCATCAGTGTTATTCACTTCACCATAAATAAAAAATAAAAAGAAACATTTATTTAAAAGAAAAGCAATCAAATGCGAAACAGTGTCATTCTAGTTTTTATTATAAGTTCATTAATATTTTGAATTATCTTTTTTTTTGTTTAATTTTAATTTTTTATGTACATGTTTTTTTTTTTTCACTTTTAGTTTTAGTTAGTTTCAGTTTTTATTTCTAGTTAATAATTTAAGTGCTTCAACTTAGTTTACGGCCAGGGCAACATTTCTCATTTTAATTTAGCTTACATTTTTCAACTAAAATTTTATTTTAGTTTTATTTCAATTAACAGAAACATTTTAATAGTTAGTTAACAATAATAAACCTGAGCTGAAGTGTCACACCGAGAATTCTTCTCTCATTTTTTTCCACTGTAAATTATAAGACTTATTTAACTGTAAAAAAAAAACTGTGAATTTAACAGATATTTTACAGTTTTTAACTGTATAGAGTAAGGAAACTTACTGTCAGGCTTTTATAATTAACAGCCTCTTTACAGTCTTTGACATTTTTTATAGCGCAACTGCCCTCATCTTAACCAGCGCTGCCACACCTCGGTTCACAGATCCTGCCGGAATAAAAATGGGCTGCACTAAAATGATATTTTTTTCTTTTTCGGAGCATTTCAGTCGGACAAATGGTGAAGAAAAGCAGAATGACGTCAGCGGAGGGGTTCTGCTGAGTCAGCAAGACCCGACTCCAGCGTTCCCCCAGCATTCCCTTGAACTCTACACCAGCTCCGGCTCCCTCTGCCCAGCCCTGGAACGAAAGGCATTCTGTTAGACATCCTTGCAGCACTTTACACATTCTCACTCCCAACAGGCGAGAATGGTGTTGCCGACTCTGATGCGGGTATAAAGTGGGTGTCTCCACCTCTTTCCATTCTGTCATTTCAGCAATAGAAGAACCAACTGCACCAAAGGACAAGTGTTCGAGGCTTTGGTGGGCAGATGAGTGGATCAGGGCAATTTGTTTGATGAAGGGACACACATGCAGACACAAAGGGCGCGAGAGGAGTGACTCATCCACAACACTGATTTTGTCCCCGTGCCAATAGGCACTGCAGCAGCAGCAGTCATTTACATAATAAATATCTCATTACAGAGACAGCAACTAGAATGCATTCATTAATCATAATTAAAGATCACACTCTCTAGATATTCATTAAGATTTCCCACACCAAAACAGCCCTTGTGAAGTACAGTACATTCCCTACAGCCATAAAAAGGTCACAATGACTCTAGATGGAGAAACAGACTTTGTTAAAAGCAACAGTTGGATCAGTTCATATTCTTACATGTAATTCCCTTCTCTTTATTGTTTGAAATTAGTTTCAGAGATAAAAAACAAGTTTTCAATTGGGGCTACTGAGGGAATAATAATAATAATAATAATAAATGTATAGCGCTTTTAAAAGTAGCTTTAAAAATACACGGAGGCACAATATAAAACACAAAGTACAGAGCAACACAGAAAAAGAAACATGAAATACAAAGGAAATATGAATGAAATACAAAAAAAGTCTTTTTATAGGGTAAAACAAGAATAAAAAGTGGGAGGGACTTAATTTTATGCATTGGACATTGATTGGACGGTTGTGGTTTGCTATTGGCTATATACATTTGAAAATTTATAATAAATACTGCAATATTTCATAAACAAGAATTGTCAGTTTTGATTTCAAAGTGATATTAAAAGTATGAAGTCAAAGTGAAGAGGGTTTTTCTTCTATATCCCCATCACGTCTTAATATATTTAGCCTAATCAAATATTAAACTAACATTTCTTAAAGATGAAATTCATATTTCACTGTTAAACAAAGTTGAATATTAATAATTAGCCTACTTAAAAGCCAGTGATCTTCATTTTTGATGGGAAAAGAAAGCACAAACATTAATTTTTAGATATGTATGTCTGTAATCTTATTTTCTCTCTCGAAATTATTCTATCCTGTTCAATAAAACGTGCCTGAACTTGAAGATCTCGTGTAGCCTTTAATAGAAATGTTTTCTAACAGCGTAACAGGAGTGATTTAGGTACCTTTCATCACCGTTATCGCCCTCTGCTGGTGAAGGCGAAGAGCTTCTGTCCAGTTGGAACTGCAATTAATTTACTGCATTGCAGCACTGGGACGTTGTCACTCATTTTGGCATGGAGTCTGCACAGATCACACTCAGCAGAAATACAAAAAAACTTATCCTATAGATGTCCTAGACAATGATTAAACTTTTTTTTTTTTTTAAATAAATAACTTTTCGGAATGCAACATCAGAAAACTTGGAAGTTGCTTGGAAAATCAATATTCCATTAATGAGTTCTAAAGTCTCTCTCTTGTAAAAGAGTAAATTTCCATCTTTAATCTTTTTGTTTCCTGGCCAAGCAAAAATGAGTCAGGAAACGCAAAAGACAGGAAACTTAGATAAATACATTAAATTAAATAAAGGTAGGGTGGAAGCTTAAACACATTCCATTAATAAAATTAGATTATTGAATCCAATCTGCAGTGCTGGATCCAGTGTGAATATGACACTGCAATTACTATAGTGGAGCTTCTGATACTTCACACAGAACAATATTATGATTATTATTATTATTAATATTATTATTATTATTATTCCGTTCAAATAGATTATTTGTTGTGGCCAATTTGGATCAATTTCCACCTTAAGAACTGCAATGGTTGCTGATTTTTAAAATGATTTTTTAAAGATCACCTTTGGTCCCCAGTTTGTGAATGTAAAAGGTCTACAAAGTTTAAAAGAGCAAAGTGCAAGACAAATAAAGTTATTGTATCCTAAAAGAAAGAATAATTCTGGATTGCCTGAAGTGAGTCGTCAGCAATTCCAGTCTTATTTTCTGTTACGTAGACACACAACAATGTAACAAATTTGCATAATTTCAGCCTGTGGTCTTCATTGGCTGCCAGAGAAAACATCTACTTTGACCCGCCCTCAAACACTGTTGAAGCCGAGACTGGTTGATTTGGTTCAACATGTTGAGAAGACTATTAGTCGATGTCTTTCTCTGGAGGCGGGAATATGCAAATGTATTTGCCCATATGACATCACAGATCCCGCAATAGATGTAGATGGCTGTACGATTTATTGCACGATACGAAAAATAACATTGAACTTGAACACGATTATCGCTTAAACGCGATTTGTAGTGCGACTATGAAATCGCAAAGGCTGCAATTATTTTTTTATGCACAGCTTGTCAATGAAGTACGGCTCCAAATGCTAATCCATCTGAAAGCACTGCGAGTTTGAGTCTCTTATAATCTACATTTGTAAAAGCAACGTCTTTCCAGACATGAGAAGCATTTATTAACATCTTGTCCAACAAAAGACAACATTTAATAACATATTTTTACTCCAAACTCACTTCATAAGGACAGTTGAGAATCCTTCAGTGAGATGATGTGGCTTCTTACAGAATAAGGCAGTTGTTTGCAGCAACAGTGCACGCTTCTGCTGCAGGGCATATTTCTGCGCAAGAGCGCCCTCTGGCTTTCATATGGACAAGCATTTACCACTGATCACAGAGCTGTACAGCTCTGACAAGCTGCAAATTAAATAATCTGCAAATCGAGTGCGATTTAATCGCAATAAATCGTGCAGCACTATATAGTGGTGGACTGACTCATTTTTGTAGGCCAAAACGAGTTAGCATTTTAGCACTTCCGGTTCCATCGTCCCAAAGCCAATGGGTCTTTGGTTAAAAGGCTGAAATTTGGCCCGTGGTTAACAAGCTCAAGATACTTTCACGTTTTATTCTATGACATAAAATACATCAGTATTAACCTACCCATGTATTTTTTTTAAGCTGTGACTGTTGCTTACAAGTGGCTAAATTGGACTACAGAGGGTGGCAGCGACAGCCTACCGTTCTTAAAACCGATTCTAATTCATACTTTCAGGGAAAGTGTTTTTAGATAAAAACTGAAAGAGCTGTTGGAAGCTTAGTGGTGGTGACGTTGAAGTCGTGCGACCGCGGTGTAGTTCGCTTATAGGCTAACTTTAGCCTTTTGCTACAAGTAAGTATCATAAACTTGTTGATCACAGAGCTTATTTTTTGCGATAATCCAAAAAGCCTATAGGAAAATCCTGTTGGGTTTTTCTCGAGGTAACCAGCGTTATGCTAACTGCAGATTAGCCGACAAAATTACGTCATAGTTCCACCACTCTTTATACAAATGAGCTTGTTTTTGGAGCTTGACTAAATAAATGCTTTTAGTACATTTTAAGCAATTCAACTTGAAAGACGTTTTAAAGGTACAAATGCCTCTTTATGTCAAAAGATCATTTTATGACCCCTTTAACCAAGTTACAATTTGTTTTTTGAATTTTTTGAATTTGCATTCAAAATCCACTTGTTTTTACATGCTCTCACTCCTACACACACACACACACACATAGAAATCCACAGCCTCTCTCTCTTATCAAGGCAATTAGCACGCTGGCTGCCAGGCAGTGCGTGTCCTGCATAAAAAGTCTTCAAAAGCAACCGTTTAGAGACATCGAGGGAAAATAAACTCCGGAACACAATGCACCACTAGCTTTCTCTACCCACAATGCTCCCACCAAGGTCTGTGGCACAATCCAGTGTGGTCACACTGCGGTCTGGTTCTGGGGAAAACTGACCTCGAGCCATTCCTGGGTTACAGGAGCACCGGAGCGTTCCACAGCCCTCAAAAAGCGGATATCCAAAAAGCCCGGTCCAGCCCTTGAGGCCTTTTATAGAGAGCACAGGAAGTACAATCAGTACCCGCAAATTAAACAGCTCTAATTATGAGCTAGAAATGTAGAGCTGAAGAGATCAGCATTAGCATGCACACTTCAAAAGTCGCTCTATAAATACACCCCTTCACCACCACCACATACTCCATCATGCCATCAGACAGGATGTTACCTTACATCCTTCAGCCCTTTTCCTTTTTTTGATATTTCAAGACAAACACCGCTCACACAGTTCTGGAAATAAAATGGCTCATCCTTCCATCATTAACGACATTCCAAATTCATATCCCAACAGAAATTGGATTCTGACATAATTAGTATTAGGATGATGTGCTGTCTTTAGGCTCCATTAGTCTTTGTATGATTAATGAAGGTGCTAAGCAAACCCTATTGATTGTTCGTTTCACAGGGCCCATGAGAGCACTGCTGTGTCATCAAACTGCGTCCCGCTGAGGCTCAACTATCAGCATCATTATACAGCAGAAATCATCATCATCTGTATCATTATACAGCAGAAATGGCAGAAATTAAGAGCTATAAACTGTGCCTTCAGAGGTGGTAATAGGGGAGTTTCACCAACAAAGCTCGGACTGACAGCGAGAGAGTAATTACAACTTCTTCTTTAGGTGAAAGCCCATATTTGTAGAAGCTCCCATTCAGCCTCCTCAGGGTTAAAGGGACAGTTCACCCCAAAATGAAAATGATCCCATGATTTACTCACCCTGAAGCCATCCTTGGTGTGTATCTTCTTTCAGACGAACACAATCTGAGATACGTTTAAAAATCTCCTGGCTCTTCTGGGATTTATAATGGTAATGAATGTGGCGAGATTTTGAAGTCCAAAAAAAATGCATCCATCCATCCATCCATCCATCCATCCATAAAGGCCTTCTGAAGTGAAGCGATGGGTTTTTATAAGAGCAATATCCATATTTAAAACTAAAATAACTAGCTAAACAGCCAGTTACACTTCATTTTACAGTGCCGTAGTTACATTATTTATTTGTAATTACTCAAATAAGTACTGAGTACTATTAATTAACTACATGTATTTACTATAGAGCTACAGTTAGGGTTTGGTTTAGGGTTAGTTAATTGTAATTATGCACAATTTATTATCATTATTGTAGTAAGTACATGCAGTAACATGGAACTACGGCACTGTAAAATAAAGGTATCTTTTTTCTAAAATAAATAAACAAATAAAAAAAATAAAAATAGAGAAATATAATCTTGGTTTTCCTCTGAATGAAGTAGTTTTCTTAAGTGACAGGTATTTAACTCACTTGATTTTTTCAGATTACAAGGCTTAATATCGTAACCCATTTTCTTTTTAAATGTAAAGTAAAAGTAACTCTTGATTTAAGTATTTTTATATATTTGTAAAGAAATACAAAACAATAAAAACTGGATATTTTAAAATGATCCAACTGAGATATTTAACTCACTTAAGAACACAAGACTTAATATCTTAAGTGATTTTCCTTCTAAATGTAGTCTAAGAATTTGCAGATATTTCCAAAAAATAAAAATAAAAAACAAGACAAAAATACTAAATGTTTTTGCAGTGTCGATTGCGCAATCATATTAATGGGATAAAAGTTTTTTTCCTGGAATAAACACCTAAAAATTACAGCTGAAAAACTGTAAAATGTGGTTTGATGGTCTAATGGCCTCCAGTCTGTTTTGATGGTCATAATTTGGCTAGATTTGACAAGACTGACTAGGTGAAATCCAGCTGGCGAAAAACAGACCAGCAAAACAGCTGGTCAAATGGGACTGCAACAGAACAAAACATTGTGCGCATGTGACTTTGTTTGGGTGTCTAAACTGCATGGAAGCTAAATAGAACTGGTTTTATTTAGAAGTTGTGTTTTTCTGTCTATAGAAGTAATAGCTATTTTGCAGTAACTTCACAGGTTGCGCACATGCATAAACAAATTGTACAATAACAAACCTGAAGATGCTTCAGGGTCACATTGACATGCAGCACATTGGCAGCACACCTTCAGCATATGTGTGCGTGTTAGAAAATGTGAATGTGATTTGTCTGAGCAGATATTTTAGGAGCCTCTGTAGGAGTTGAAGAATGCGCGGCCACAGACTAGTCTATCGTCTACTTGGATTGCAGGACGTCGCTACATTTGAGCCGTCCAGGTCCCCTGCGTGACCAACTCAACCAAACTGCCGCCCACTTACCGGCAGGAAAATGACAACCCTTAGAAGATCACTAAGTTTCCTTCGCCGGTCGGCAGGGAGAAAATGAGGGACCAAAGATGGTGATTGTTTCCTGTTGGAGTGGGCGGCAGCGGAGACGTGTCCCGTTCTTCTCTCCATCAGCAGGTTGGCCATCTCTCCTTCAGAGGTCAGTAACACCACGCCATCTACTGGATGACACAGCACAGACACAACAATTCAACAATATCAAAATAAACACAATCTCAAAATGGCCTTATGTTAAACAGAACGTGGAGTTTTTTGAAGGACTTCATCTGATATGATGAATCAATGTTTTATTTTTAGAAGTTGTATTAATTAATCAGCTTGTAAAGTTTATCATCAGAAAAAAATATCCTGCTAAAGTAGTATGCAACCATTTAAGACATTTCTCCTTATAACCTTTTTGGCATAAAGTGTTCTTCAGAATGGAGTCAAGAACCCCAATTAAACATTCAATCAATTAATGAAATGTGCATTACAGGGAATATATTTGAGAAACCCTTTGTTATTAGCGACACCAGTTCGTGCACACGCAAAGTAGGTACAAGACTATAAGTGATTGCATATTGTTAAAGAACACACCGATGACATCGATGAGAGTGACGTTTAGATGAATATGCAAATGTGCCACAGCGCGCGCTTTCCTCTCCAAAAAAAAAAAGTGGAGAAAAAAATCATCTGATCATAGCGATGTGGATGTTTGCAATCACTGGCATCATGTCGACATATGAGGCAACTAAACTTACTGTAATGGTAGGTTGATATTGGAAACTACGGACTAGATCTGGTTATGAGTGGTTGAATGAATCCCTTTTCTGTGCTAGTGTAGTACTCCTGAAAAGAAGTTTATAAAGATGAATAAAGAAAAATGAAAAAGAGCGCTGTAGTGATGACTTCTTTGATGGCGTATTTACTCTGAATGAATAACAAGAGCATATGCATATAACAAAAGCTCAACACATACAGTATCATTCTTTCCCAGTAATGACAATGGAACATGAGTGACTTCAAACACTTTACATCACAATAGAAGAAATAAGAAAATACAATCAACAGGCTATTTAGCAAACTTTCTCTATACAGTTCACATACTCTAGTCTCAACTGACACTTGAAACATGTTTTCTTTTTTTTAGAAACAGGATAAAAATACTCAAAGGTACACAGAAACACCAAACGATGTGTAACATCTTCACTAGTATTTACCCTTACCAATGAACTGAAAGAATTAAATTGATACACGAATACAGCTGGGATATTACCCACATTCATTTCTAAACGCTGTTCAGTTCCTATATCTGATGAATTTTATTCAGTAAAGACATGTACCAAATTAATTCAGGTAACCGTGATGCGTAACTCATCATTATGAAACAAAATCATTAACATTTAGACACAAATAACATCGACGTACTGACCATTGATCACACATAGCGGCTATCGCGCTAATTGCGAAGCACCCGTGCTAACCATGTGCTCAGTTCTGCTAAACTCATGACATACTTTAAGGATAACAAACGAACTACTTTCAACACAAATAAATCATCTTTATCATATTACACAGTGTTTATATATTTAAACGGAAGAGTGTTTTATACATCTTGTTTTATGATTACCTGAAAAGAAGTTTATAAAGATGAATAAAGAAAAATGAAAAAGAGCGCTGTAGTGATGACTTCTTTGATGGCGTATTTACTCTGAATGAAGCACATCACGGGCGCGCCACCTGCTGAAGCGTGCAATGACGTCATGACGCAGGTATGCCAAACAAAATAATTAATTCAATAAACGCACATAATACCTATTCAGAACAAACAGGAAATTAAACACTATTTAACGATTTTAGAAAAATAACAATTTATAAAATGGATTCAAAGAAAAATATACCATATAAACATAACTTATATTGAATATTCAGTATACCACACTCTCCCCTACAGGAAAAGATGTCGTCCCGACATCTACCAATGGTCTAATAAATGTCTGACATTTTCTGTTTAACAACTTTTTTTGTCTTTTTACACACACTTTTTCATTTGTATACTCAGTCACATTTTTCTCTATGATAACACTGCAGGTTCACATTTACCAACAGTCCTCGTCAACTGATTTTGGTCTTCCTAGACTGAAATGCAAGAGATTATGCCCCCTTTAACACCTTCAAGTTTAGGGGTTCCATCCAGTGTAAACAAAACAAAACACGAAGGTCCATTTCAATGCACAAAACTTAAGTCCCAGGCCTATGCCATTTAAAAAAAAAACTGCAAAAGGTATTACTCAAAGTCTCTGCAAAAAAAAAAAAAAAAAAAAAAGTTTCAAAACGTTTTTCCAAAGTGTTCACTCAGTTTCTTTTTTTTTTTTTTTTTAGGTCTTACAAAAGAGTCTATGTCCCGTTGGTCTGGGAACAGCCCAGTTTGTGTAAGTGAATGCAAGAGTTCATTGTTTTGGTCTTTCATAGTCCGTCAGGATAATTAGTGTATGTGTGTGCAACAGTCCATTGTCTTTCACCAGTTCTTTCACAGTAAATAAGATAATTAGTGTATGTGTTATTGCAATTTCCGTTTCAAATCAAACTTAATACACAAAAGATGGTCTCGGGTAAGAAAACATCATTGGCATCCAAGACGTAAATGTAGGTGTCCACATGTTAGGAGGGTGTGGATCATACCCAGGACCAGTTACTTGCACTTTGTAACAGGTGGGGGTCCCTAAGCTATCATACGTAAACTGCTTTGGTGGTCGTCGTTGCCTCCCTGAGTACTGGTATTCTCTTTGCACCTCAACAGGTCTGTCATTTGGCTCCATTTCCTCGGATTCTTCCCCAGGTAAGTTTTCACGTGCACCCAGCTCATTTTCCATTTGATTTCCACACAGTTTAGATTTTTGCTCCTTCACAGGTACATGAGCAGGTGTGGAAACAACTTGTTCTGCCTCAGCTGGAGGTAACTGTTCTAGTTCGAGCTGTAGTAATGCAGAACTATCTGATACATTCTGATGGGCAGGCAACTCAGGGGAAGAAGGTTGTATTGTTATTTCCTCTTGTCTCTGATCATAACTACTTCGCCGTTTCCCCAACTGGCAAGGCTCAACTGGTACATAATACTCAGAGTCACTTTCACTTTCCAAGTCACTTTCTCCCATTCTGTTTGCAGGTACACTGGAGTTCTCCTGTGGCTGTCTCCGCTTTGACTTGGACCTCGGCGTTGGATCGATTTTGAGAGGTAAGTGATCACATGGCATCAACAGGTTTCGATGTAATACTCGTGACCTCCCTTTTCCCTGCTCCGGCTTTATCTCATAAATCGGCACATCCTCTGCAACTCTGCGTACAACAACATGAACTTGTTCTTCCCAATAGTTCCGAAGTTTACCTGGTCCTCCCCTTGGGGTCAGGTTCCTTACCAAGACTCGACTTCCTGAGTCAAGATCGGTGTATCTCACTTTCTGATCATAATTCCTTTTATTACGCTCACTCGCCTTTTTCATATGCTCCCTCGCGATCTCCTGTGCTTCTTGCATCCCTCGTTTCCATGTCTCCAGGTACTCGCTCTTGTTCATGGGTGGGCTGCCTGTGCCAAGCCCGAAGAGCACATCAATGGGAAGTCTTGGGGAACGACCAAACAAGAGGTGAAACGGGGAGAAACCAGTCACTTCACTTTTTGTACAATTGTAGGCATAGATCAACTTGTTCAGTGAGTCTTTCCAATTTGATTTCTGCTTTTCAGTGAGAGTTTTCAACATTTGTAACAATGTTCGATTAAATCTCTCCACCTGCCCATTCCCTTGGGGGTGGTAGGGAGTAGTTCTCGAACCAGTGATCCCACTGTACTTCTGCAGTTGTCCAAACAGCTGATTTTCGAACTCTCCCCCTTGATCATGATGTATTCTCAACGGGAATCCAAACTTGAGGGCAAAGTCATTGAAGAGTTTGTCGGCAACAGTTTTGCCGGATTTTGACGTTGTCGCATATGCCTGTGCGAATCTCGTGAAATGATCAACTATTACAAGGATATATTCATATCCTCCTCTACACTTTTCGAGGTGAAGGAAATCCACAGAGACAAGTTCGAATGGGTAAGTCGTTGTGATTGGCTTAAGGGGTGCTCTCGTCTCCCGGCACGGTTTCTTCTGCTTCACACAGGAGCAGGTCCGCAACACATAATACTCAATGTCTCGCTGCATGTGGGGCCAGAAAAAGCGGTCTCTAACCAAACTCGTGGTCCGATCAACACCTTGGTGTCCCATTTTGTCATGCAATTCTTCAAGTGCAATTTTCCTGAATTCTGCAGGCAATACAAGCTGAGTTCTCTGTGCTGTTTTCCTTCGCAGAATACCATCCTCATCCAGCATCAACTTATCCCACCCTCTCATCATTCCGTTGGCTGTTGAACCCACAGATCTCAATTGCTTAGAGGAAGGTTTTATTCCAGACTGTAAGTGATGAATAATGAACTGTATATCCTTATCTTCCCTCTGAGCTCTCATGATCTCCTCCTTAGTCATGGGTCTTGCTGGTGCTTTACTGATCTCTGCACATGTTGGTGAATCCTGACAAGCGACAGCGAAGGACCACGGCATACCTTGCTCAAACTGAACTTCCACCACCTGTATCATAGCCCCTATGGAATCCGATGAAAGTTCCACTGTGTACTCTGGTATGTTTTTCTCTGAGAGCGTTGTCAGTCTGGATAATGCATCGGCATCAATGTTTTCCCTTCCAGGCCTATACCGAATAGTGAAGTGGAAATCAGCGAGCTCCGCGACCCATCGGCATCCTGTTGCGTTCAACTTGGCAGATGTCAAAACGTAGGTAAGGGGATTATTGTCGCTGTACACTGTAAAAGTTGGTGCATAGTAGAGATAATCCCTGAACTTCTCCGTGATAGCCCACTTGAGAGCCAGGAACTCCAATTTTCCACTGTGCAAATGGTAGTTCTGTTCTGCTGTTGTCAATGTCCTTGATCCGTAAGCAATCACTCTCAATTTTCCCTCTTGATGTTGATAGAGGACAGCTCCCAGTCCCAGATTGGACGCATCAGTGTGCAGTACAAAGGGCTTTGTGAAATCTGGGAACCCGAGCACAGGTGGCTTGACAAGGTAATCAATCAATTCTTCGAGTATTGCCTGATGTTGCTCCGCCCATTCAATCAGCTGACTTGATGAAGCTACATAACTTTTAAGGGGTGTCCCTCTTCTCCCTTTAGTTCTTGTCTGTGCCTTGCTATTGTCATTTTTCAACAGGCTATACAAGGGGCACGCAATCCTCGAAAAGTCCTTAATGTAAGGGCGGTAGTAACTTAACAAGCCCAAGATCTTCCTCAACTCCCCTACTGTGGTGGGTCTCTTGTCCTTCAATGCTGTCACTGCTACAGTGTCTGCTGGATCCATCCTACTCCCTTCTTTCGACACAATCCTTCCCAGGTAGCGGACCTCCTTCTTGAACAGCTCACATTTCTTGGGCTTCAATTTCACCCCGTGTGACCACAACCGCTGCAAGACTTTCCTTACTGCCTCAACGATTTCTTGTTCTTGGTAGCCCTTATTCAGTCCGCTTTCAATTTGACGTGCTAGACTCGAAAAGGTTAATCTCTCTCTTTGGCCAGGCTCTCCGATAAAACCTGAAATCTTAAACTCTCGGTGCCATACAGCCGGTATTATTTGTCCCTGTGGGGGCAGCGAAGAGTTAACTGGAACACCGCCTGCTGATGCTGGTGCTGAGCTGGTGCCCTGTGGGAAAGGCGAATGTGTTTGCACAGAGGGGAGTGAATCGGTTGCGTGTTTAATTTCCCGCATTTGTCTTTGGGCTGGATTTTGCTCATCCACATTTACATCAGTTAACATCATTTCGCTCAATTTCTCATTTATGTTTAGTAGTTCCGCCATACCTCCATCCTCAAGTTCCTCCAGATCCTTTCGTAGCAGATAACTACTTAGAAGACTGACTAGGGAAAGGCGTGTGACATTTGCTTCTATATGAATTTCAAGGAACTGGCCCAGCTCAATCAATTTTCCTCTAGGCAATGCGCACAGTTTCTCACCGATTTCTTCCTGAAGGCTGTGCAAAGCATCCATCTTTATTGCAGTGTTTCACAGTTTCGCGTGTGAACTTTGACTTATCTGACTTGAATCAGCTGCTTCTGGTGGTTGCTGTACCCCACATGCACGCTCCGCTCAATCAGTTTTGCCTGGTCACTTCACTCAACTGCTCCACACCTGGGTAGTTAAGAGATGGATGTCAGTAGGCGTTCCTGACGATAACGAAGGATGACCCGTCTGACATGCATCCCAGCGGTGCCTCCAAAATTGTAGTACTCCTGAAAAGAAGTTTATAAAGATGAATAAAGAAAAATGAAAAAGAGCGCTGTAGTGATGACTTCTTTGATGGCGTATTTACTCTGAATGAATAACAAGAGCATATGCATATAACAAAAGCTCAACACATACAGTATCATTCTTTCCCAGTAATGACAATGGAACATGAGTGACTTCAAACACTTTACATCACAATAGAAGAAATAAGAAAATACAATCAACAGGCTATTTAGCTCTCAACTGACACTTGAAACATGTTTTCTTTTTTTTAGAAACAGGATAAAAATACTCAAAGGTACACAGAAACACCAAACGATGTGTAACATCTTCACTAGTATTTACCCTTACCAATGAACTGAAAGAATTAAATTGATACACGAATACAGCTGGGATATTACCCACATTCATTTCTAAACGCTGTTCAGTTCCTATATCTGATGAATTTTATTCAGTAAAGACATGTACCAAATTAATTCAGGTAACCGTGATGCGTAACTCATCATTATGAAACAAAATCATTAACATTTAGACACAAATAACATCGACGTACTGACCATTGATCACACATAGCGGCTATCGCGCTAATTGCGAAGCACCCGTGCTAACCATGTGCTCAGTTCTGCTAAACTCATGACATACTTTAAGGATAACAAACGAACTACTTTCAACACAAATAAATCATCTTTATCATATTACACAGTGTTTATATATTTAAACGGAAGAGTGTTTTATACATCTTGTTTTATGATTACCTGAAAAGAAGTTTATAAAGATGAATAAAGAAAAATGAAAAAGAGCGCTGTAGTGATGACTTCTTTGATGGCGTATTTACTCTGAATGAAGCACATCACGGGCGCGCCACCTGCTGAAGCGTGCAATGACGTCATGACGCAGGTATGCCAAACAAAATAATTAATTCAATAAACGCACATAATACCTATTCAGAACAAACAGGAAATTAAACACTATTTAACGATTTTAGAAAAATAACAATTTATAAAATGGATTCAAAGAAAAATATACCATATAAACATAACTTATATTGAATATTCAGTATACCACACTAGCTTTACAGAATGACTCTTTCTGCATTTTCCTGAACATTACATAAGGATTCGTGAACAGAAGATGGGCACTCGCGTCACATCCTTTTGATTTTCCCGCCAAAAACGTCCCGAGTCCTTCACATAAAAATTAGTCTATAGGCTTCCATAGACAACCTAGTTCCAAGTTTCGTTACAAGCAGTTCACACACTGGCAATAAAAAAATGATTAACACAAGAAAATTACATACAGCCCCGTTAAATGTAAAGGTTCAAAAGATTACACAAGATTAGCCCACGAATATAAAGAAAAACAAATCAAACTTTCTTGGCTTACACGTTTATTGCATAAACATGAATATGTATGTTCAGTACGAGTGAATCTTGCGGCGTTTTAGACGCCAAATACACAATAGTGCGAGAATAAAGTGCTTATATAACGGACAACATCAAAAGACGTCTTACGATTGTTTGCATTCAGTCAGCTGACAGGATGAATAAATCACTGCAGTTAAATAATTCACACAATAAAATCAATCACACAAATTTATGTGCTTTACACTTCAGTCATAGTCTTTGTAAGGAGCAATAAATAAAGACCATGTCAGATAAACCGACCAGTCACATAATACTGTCAATCAGAGTTTTTGACATCATCCAGGTGGTCTTTTCTGTTGATAAAGACGCACTGGATGCGGGCGGCCCGTGGGTTGCTCTCCTCTCTGCGAAGGGTGATGATGAACCTGCTGATGCCAGTGTTTGGGCATGGCGAGAACACTTGGTTCATCTTCAGGCCTGCTGGCAGACAGCACTGCAGGTCCTCCACAAGGTGGCGCACAGACACACGAATAAACGCCCCGTGACTAACGATCAGAGCGTGGACAGGTATGTTGTGGACTCCATCACTGGCTAGTCCAGCAATCACAGGCTGTTCTGGTTCTGATAGTCCAGAACACTGGTCGGATGAGTCGTGTTCCTCTAACATGCGCTGATATAAGGATTTGAGGAACTTCTTGAAGCGCGTCTTTACCTGAATAAACACAGAAACAGTTACTTCTGTCTTACCATTTCATTTGATCAGTCAACGATTACAATAATCTGGGAAGAACACAGTGAAAATGATCAAATAGTCAATTTTATAGTTATGTATGATACAATTGAAAAGTTTGGAATAATTGCAATTTATTTTAAGGGGACTAATGATGCTGGAAATTCACAGGAATAAAATCACAGGATTTGATCACAGGAATAAATTACATTTTAAAATATATTATAACATAATATTAATGTATGTTTGATCAAATAATGGTGTATTTCGTAAAGTATTTTTACAACATCAACCAGCTGGACCAAATTCAGTATATAAGCTACTTTGATTTCCCTCTGGATTTAAGTGGCATCATATTTTGCAACATTCAAGACTTCTTTTCTTACAGGAAGGCTCAATTTCTACCTGTTCCAGCGTCTCTCCACCAGGTGGTGTGTAATCTCGGCAGGCCTGACCCGCTGCATTCGCCATGTTCTTCAGATGTTCCTTTGGTCTTCCCTCTGCCACCCCAAAACCCTGTCCAATGCATCACACACATGCATTTGATTTAAGGGAAGCTATTTAGTTTATTTGGTGACATCACCAACCCCAAAATTGACAAACCCCGCCCCCGAGAACACACAATAAAGGGGGCGTGGCCATGTTGGGCTGGGAAGAGTTGTAGTCGAGTGTTGTCGATGCCGTCATTTTACACCCGACTGCTTCACAAACGAGGGTCAATTCAATGCTGGATTTGCTCAAAAGATTAACATGACGATGAGTTGATAAACTCCACAGCGACTACATTCATTTATCCACTAACCGTTCAGAAACGTCTAAAAGTTGTAACTTCTTCCTGAGTCTCTCAATCAGTGTCGATTCCAGTTTGAACAATGTAAGGCTGAACACCGTTACTGACAGTCCTCATATAAGCTGCGTGAGATTCTCCAGCTTTGTTGTTGTTGAGCAACCGAAGCGTGAGCTGTTAAAGGGGCCGGGAGCAGCAGCTCATTTGCATTTAAAGGGACACACACAAAAATGGCGTGTCTTTGCTCACACCCAAATAGAGGCGAATTTGACAAGCTTTAATACATGATCTGTGGGGGATTTTGAGCTGAAACTTCAGAGACTTTATTACATCTTGTGAAAAGGGGCATAATAGCCCCCCATTAACGTTATATGAAATATTTATAAATTTAATGAACTACACAAGCAGCTGACCAAGTTGCAAACTGTATTCTGTAAATAAATGTGTATGTGACAAATAAAAATTTTGAATCTTGGCTGAGACAGACACTCACCCTCTCTCTGAGTAAAGGATCCAATATCATCTCAGTAGCCGAAGAATGAAGGTTGTTTCCTAAAATGATTTCAGCTGTCTTGAGAAGAAGAAATTATATTTTACATGACGGATAGTTCACTTTCAAAATCTAACAGAGCTGCAGTCACACACCTGCACGGCTCGTTGCAGGTTACTGACGAAGACATTGGTGAAATGCAGATCTTTGAGGTACCGGCCAGCTGCCGCCGCCTGCTGATGTCCCGTGTCTGACAGCAGTGTGTCAATGCCCTGACCTACACATGAGAAAAAAGCATTCATCCACACACCAAAAAGGTCAGCAGCACATATTATTATTAAAAAGTAATAATAAAGAAATAAAACTATTGTATTATAGGTTATAATATATAAATAATAAAAATAGATCATTTAAAATAAATAAATACATTTTCAAATAATGTTTCTAACAGTACAGTGCTATAATGAGCAGAAAAAAATGCAATGAACTTAAAACGGGACAATGACGTTAAAATGAAACTTAATTCATCATTTACTCACTCTGGTGTTCTTCTAATGCTGTATGTCCTTCTTTCTTTTTGGACCACAAAGGAAGAATTAAAAAAAAAAATGTCCCTCTCAACTGTGAACAGCAACCAGCATTAAACTTTTTTTTTTTAAAAAAACATGTAAAAGTATCACAGAATGATCCCATGCAACATGTGACGTATGTTCCAAGTGTTCTGTGGGTATACCATAGAGTTTGGTTAAAAAAAATCTGACCTTGGCCGTTGGTCTTCTGTGCACGGCTGCACATAGTGCAGTTCATTCCGACTCACTCAGAAATAGAGAAATCAGGATTATCTAAAATGCGACATGATATACAATGCCTAGAGATAGCAAAAAAGTAAACAATAATAATATTCTACGGTGATATATTCACCTCAGAAAATAAAGAACATGGATGGAATTTCATGTCGCGTTTTGATTCCATGTGCTTTTTCGGAAAGAGTCTCACAAACACACACACTCCGTAGCCTTGCACAAAAGACCAACGGCCAAGGTCAGGACTCTTATATAAGAATGCCTTAAATTTTGGTTTATTTTTGACCAAACCCTATCGCACACTCCCAGAACTCTTGGAATAGACAGCATGTGTTAAATGGGACGCTAATCGCTATTCACTTCCATTATACATAAAAACTTTTTTTAAATTCTCCTTTTGTGGTCCAAAAAAGAAAGAACGACAATCCAGGGTGAGTAAGCGATGACTTTATTTTCATTTTAGGCTGAACGTATCCCTTTTATAGAAATGAAATATTTTCCAAATAATATTTAGATTTATTTATAATATTTTTTTCACAATAAAAATTATACAAAAAAACTAAACATACGCGAGTCTCTCACAGTATGGTGCTCGTGGCATCTAAACAATTGTTTTAAAGCTAAACAAATATTCACGTGTGTATTTACTTACCTTGAAGCAATTTATCTCTGTTGTATTGTGTTTCCCCACTAGGAAACAAAGCATATAATAAAAAAATACTGATAAATCACTTCATAAAGGACAGTTCGTCCTGTGGAGGTCATTGTGAACACCTACAGACAAAACATGCCCGATTACACAGCGTTGACTTTATACAAGACAAAGTATTCGTGGAGACATTGATGCGCTTATGAGCAGAACAGATGCAGATAATGTGCAGATAATGTCTACTGTCCCCACAATCACCCCGAATCATCAACATTCGTATGCATGTAAAACAAAAGCAAACATACAGAATACATAAAAGCTCACTTACTGTCGCACGATCGTTAATGCAAATATGAGCATAATACAGATTTGTAAGAGTAGATGAAATGTTTGACCGGTGCTCTTCCTGGTTCATGAGTCAAAGTGTTGCAGAAAAATGACGCGACTCAAATGAATGGAAGTCTGTCGCCCTCCTGCGGTGACTTTTGGGAAGTGCACTGCCGCATCTATGAAGTTCGGCATTTCAAATCAATTGGTTCCTGACATTAAAATAAAAACTCATTTAAAAAAAAGAATCACACACGAGTTCTTTGTGACAAACGGCTTCGAACATATAAAGTGACAAATAAATAAAAAAGTAATTTTACTTTATGTACTTGACCAATTAGAATCAATATCTCAATCCGGTATATTTTAACATTCAAATTTTATGCTGATTGCTATTCGACTCGCTAATTGTAATTCTATTGTGTAATTGACAAAACACGCCACACGAGGGCGCAAAAATACTGCGTTTTGCAGTATAACTCACATGAATCACCACTGAAGGGCGACATTCAGATCCTGCCACAGAGGTTTTCTCAATTACTAAACACAAATAATAAATAATAACGAAATGAACAGTTTAATTCAATTGGAGATTTATTGAATTGGCCAAAATGAGGCAAGTATTCAAACTTACAAAAGGTGAAAATCAGTATTGCTGAAATGCCACTTCTTTGGATGTTTTTGGATCTGGAAAAGGAACTTTTAACAATAAAAAATAAAAATAACACTTTGTATCTAAACAATGTTTAGGCCCAGACTTATATCTATCATCTGGTATATTAACAGATGTTTGTGAATGTGTAACTGTCTAGCTGGTCAAAGAAGCAGTAGACTTAACCTGTAGGGTAACAAACTAACTTAGTTAAAAGGGTTCAACACCCGCTTTTAACCCTATTACTCTTCCATATAGTCTTGACTGAAGTACTGTGAGGTAATGTGACTCTGGGCAGGAATATTTTCTGAGAGGAAGGCGTTTCATAACACACATTAATATAATAGCTAGGAAAGAAGTGAGACAACAGTTAAGTTAAACAACATTGAACATAAATGAAATGAGGCAAGACTGTTCATGCAAACATCTAAAAATGCAACACTTTGCATGCAGGTTCGTCTGCCAATAATAAAATAAATGACAGTGTAAATGCAAACAGAAAAGTCATGCAGCCACCATGAAAACACGTTCAATGATTCTGTGATATAGCAGCAACATGGAAACTGAAATTAAGGTATGCAATAGCTCTTTTTTCATTTTTCTTTTTCTTTTAGCAGCACTGGAACACAAGTTACAACGTTTACACAGAAATAAAGGAACTGGGAAAAACACACAATTCTAACATAAGGATATAATAGCACACAAACTCACTGAAAACTAAATGTGTGAAAATTACTCCAAAAAAAAAAAAAAAAAAAAGATTCAAAAACACTCTTGAGTTCATTTGCATAGATGTGTTGGAATGGCACATTGGTCACAACACGTTACATTTTAAGTAAACATCTCAGACCTCTGAGTTACTTTTAGGTCCACAGTAAAGAGAACTGACTTAAGAAATCCATTTTCAAAAGTGCAAGAACAAACTAATGAAGAAAAAGAAAGGAAATTGCCATGATGTTTCAAAATATCTTCTTACTATAGGAGAATGTTCAAGTAGATGACTGATATTTTGACTAAAGAAAATAAAATATACTAATAAAATAAAGCGATTTAATGAAATTTGATGATGTCCTATCTATGCTGACATGAATTAAACACAACTAAAAAAAAAAAAAAAACGTGTCAAACCTCACCATTTCTATGGCAGCTGACTGTTAGATCAGTTTATGGTCTAAATATGTTGGTCTAAAATTAAAACTAACCCACAAGCACACCTAATATGGGAAACCAGCACCCAAACAAAAATAACTTAAAAAAGAAAAACAATGCCAAAAAATAAAAACCCTTGCCCTCTTCTTGTACACCAGTGATAACCAGCGAGAGGTGATATCTGAAAGTGCATTTGTATCATTTGTATTTGTTATAAGGACTCCCAAATCATTAATCCGCCATAAATCCCTTGAGCGATTGTCTCTGACCCACATGTGATGGTCTTTTTAAACATGTCAAACAGCACCACATTTTATTCGTCAGCGCAAACTTTCCAGAAACCACCTGTCTAAAACCTTTCATGTTTCAATCACTTGCAAAATCTTTCAATCTGTGTTCTTTCTAAATCTTTTATTCCTCACCTTTACTCCACCTTCACTACATACTTAGTGTCTATCTGAAACTGTCCTGAAGCTGTGATGGTCACCATGCATGGATAGAAACTGTTCAAACATATTCATTACTGCGTATTTCATGCAATAACATTCATCTGTAAATGATCACTATGCTAATGGGGTTACTCATACCTGAGTAGTAACTCAACAGATCACTGTATTAATACCTCTATAATAAGCAGACTGATCCCACTGAAAGGACTGATGGATGTCTCTGACCATAGCTTTTCGTGGGATCACATCTGGATGCACCCTAAATTACCTAGTGTGTGTATATATATAAAAAACGGCCTCTGGGAATTACTAAACTAATACATTTAATACGATAAAAAGCATAATATTCTTAATAATAATAATAATAATCTTTTTCTTATAATTAAAACTATTACATAGTATTAATTGTATTAATAGATAGTTGCATCTGATAGCTAATACAGATGTTTGCTCTTTGATAAGGTATATATAGCATACTGCATCATTTAATCATGTTTGAGGCCGATTCAATTTAAATTCAAGTATGTAAAACGCAATCACCTTTAGATGCGAGATGGCAGCAGCAGCTGTTTTGCTCCTTTGTAAAACGTCAAGCTTGTGTTTGTATATTAAGCGCATATGACCATGACGTCACGGTCACCTAATGTGGCTTTGAAATAAACTTAAATACAGTAATACAATAATAATAACTGAATCAATTGAAGACTGAGTAGGTGTGGTGGATAGGAACAGGAACTGACATCATAAATTGACATCTCGGACATCTGTAGGGGTACAGGACATGTTTTGAGATTGCATCCCTTTGTTGCTGGCTCTGCCCTCCTGCTGTTGTTGATGTTGACTTTCTTTCAGGCTGTTGGTCAGTAACTGCTCAATCTGCTCTTGACATGATTTCAGACAGTCCTAGAAGAAATAGAAGGAAAGAAGTAGAAACCAATATAAGCTCTATACGCTATACTCTATACTAGTTTCATCCTCAAATGCACTGCATACTGACACGCTGCACACAAAATGTGCATCACTTTCTACATGCTACAATTACGCTGTTACGCAGTTATTTGAATGATTTGTTCACAACAGTTATTGTGCAGAACACCTATGGGGATATGGTGATGGATTTAAAGAAAGAAAAAAAAAAGTTGGGAGAAATACTATTTCAATACTTTTGCGTTCTCTCGCAACTTTTTGTGGTCCTCAAGAAACTTTGTGTTCGCTCACATAACTTTTGTGATGGAAATAATGAGGTATGTTTCAGTACTTTTGTGAGAAAATTATAAGTTTCTCAAGGGAAAGCAATACTTTTGCCAGAGAAGGTAAAGTTTCTCATGGGAAAGAGAAAAGTTTCTCATGGGAAAACAATACTTTTGTAAAAGAATGTAAAGTTTCTCATGGAAAAGTGTAAAGTTTCTCGTGGGAGAGCAATACTTTTACAAGAGAACATAAAGTTTCTTGTGGGAAAGCGTAAAGTTTCTAGTGTGAAAGCAATACTTTTGCGAGAGAACGTAAAGTTTCTTGTGGGAAAGCGCAAAGTTTGTCGTGGGAAAGCAATACTTTTACCAGAGAATGTAAAGTTTCTCGTAAAGTTTCTTGTGGGAAAGCGCAAAGTTTGTCGTGGGAAAGCAATACTTTTACCAGAGAATGTAAAGTTTCTCGTGGGAAAGAGTAAAGTTTCTCATGGGAAAACAATACATTTGCAAAAGAATGTAAAGTTTCTCATGGAAAAGCGTAAAGTTTCTAGTGTGAAAGCAATAGTCTTGCAAGAGAACGTAAAGTTTTTCGGGGGGGAAAGCAATACTTTTGCAAGAGAACGTAAAGTTTCTAGTGTGAAAGCAATACTTTTGCAAGAGAGCGTAAAGTTTCTAGTGGGAAAGCAATACTTTTGCAAGAGAATGTAAACTTTCTCGCGCTAATGCATCTCTGTAAATATCTACACTGAAAAAATGGTGTCGCATTTACTTTGAAACTATTTTCACTCATAAATTTATAGTAAATTGCTTGGTTTAAAAAGTGACTTCTGTGTGTATTGTGATGCGTACTTCACTACACTACTGACAAGAGACAGTAGTGTAGTGAAATTGAATACCGAAGGTTTGCTAATGTGACCGCACCTTAAGTTCTTAGCCAAAATTAAATTGCAAACTGGTTTAGCCTTTATCCCGATGTGCTATCAAACAATAAAACTTTTGACTTTTTGTGTCTGCCTCTTTTTGCAGTAATGTGGGAGGTCTGACGAAATGATCCCTTATCAAACTCTCGTCTTTCTCAGGATAATTGAAACCTGACAGACTGTTCTCTCTAAACCGAATGAGACGGCCACAACAGGCCCTGTTGTCCTGACAACTAACACAGGAAGGAATGGCTGCTAGTGGTATGTGGTGTTTTTTCCAGAACTTAAGATAGAGAAAAAAACTTAACACAATTACATTGAGGAAAGACAAAGAATGTGTTTAACCTTATGAGTGTATGTGAGGAGTTTAAATGGGGCGTTCACTCTCTGGGTCCAATTCAAAAAAGGTTTTACTGCGAGACTTTCAAAACAGCCTAAAGGCAAGATGTGTACATTTGTGTAAGAGCGAGAGTGTGTGTGTGTGTGTAGCAGTGTACTTTAATCCACAGATGTGGTTGAGAGGCCTGTGTCTCGCCACAAGTATGCAGCTCTAAAAACGCACCGCCATGGTTGCACTGAACACACACTAACATTCATTCATAAAATGACACATTTCTCCATTTCCATACAGTCATGTATGAATGTTCGGCACATGAACGCTGTCAATCATTTGTGTCCCAAGAAAAACTTGTACACAGATATACCCATTTAAAAACGTACAGTCTTTCTCTTGAGAGACCAACATGTCCAATTTAATATGCAATACATTTGCATATAACCGCCTCCAGAGCAAGACATCGACAAATAGTTATACATCATACGCTTAACGGCTGACATTTACCAACACTGGATGTGAGTGTTGCATCAAAAGTAAATAGAACTCATTATAATCACTGACACCGTCTACACTGGATACAGATGTGCATTCAGTTTCTGACTTCATGGACTTTAGTCTATCGACAACAGGACCAATGGAAGAGTAAATGGAAACATAAAGGAATGTTCGCTTTGACACGTCCATTTTTAGCAGATCATTTGCTCATTCCTGTAGAGACTTCAGAAGGATCAGCATCATATGGCCTGTCTGAAAATGACAGTTTTATATGGATAATGTTTTCAAAACGCTTACTCACGTGTAATAGCGAGTGGCCGTTGATACTGATTCCTATGCAATGACGTTAGCCAATCATAACGGTGGCAGTTTACTCACAAACCTTAAAGCAGCCTCCTCTTAAAAGGGGGTAAGAATGAGTGTTGAAAATAATCGCTTTTACGTACAAAAACCTACAACATTATAAGTGAACCACAAGGAACATATTAAAGTAAAAAAAAATCCATGCAATGACCCCTTTAACTACTGCTCAGAAACAAAAAGTGCGGACATCATAGCGTAACATTTTAACCAGTTGATGGAAAAGTATCCCTAAATGCATTCTAAAAATCGGAATAATTCTAAATGTAAATATGTTTTAATATATAATACATTTCAATGATACTAAAATAACTTTTTAAAAGTGATGACCCTCGAGAAATAAATAAATTTGACCTATTGCTGGTTGAAACTATATCTCAAAAAGTTATTTGCTCTGTAGTATTGCAATTACTGAGATTTTGTTTTATAATATAAAGATGTTGAGACACTTACCACCTCAGTGTGGGTGATTTTAGCCAGCAGCTCCATCAGATTGTCCCCCCACAGATTTTGGTTGCTCTGGTTGGGCTGGAGGCCACTTACCGCTGCCCCCACACATCCTGTGGCGATCATGGAAGGAGGGTACATTGTGAAGCTGTGATCTGAGGAAAAAACAAAGACGCACATATCCCGACACATCAGTGACCTGGTCAGTAAGTTGCCTAGAACATTACTCACCTGTGAGAAACTTCAAAATAATTTCCTAGGAAACCGTTCTGATTACGCCATCTGAATGAAGAGGTCTCTGAACTGGCTCTTACATCTGTTTTAAATTCCACACAAACTTCAAACTGACGTTCACACGCTCTCCGGTTTCAGACCTGTTTTAACATCACTACCTCGCTTAAATCCTCCTGCAGCTGCGAATGGAAAATGAGGAGAGCCTTCCTTCTCCTCCCACCCCTTCTTGCTCCCTCCCTTCATCTCTCAGAGGGCTTTGAGGTTCCAGGAACTACTCCCCCTCTTCCTCTGCCTTGAGATCCTGAGAACGGGCCCTCGGTTTTCAATGGGAGAGGAAAGCCTTCTCTATTCCGTGCTAGAAGACGCTGCTTTGTTGGTGTTAGCGTGTTGATTTTTTCAGATGCAGAGGATGCAACAGTCATCCCTGAATAAACACTACACTCGAGTGACAGCCGCAGTTTAACAGCTGTGCAGTAAACCAACATTCCTAACTTGAGAAAATTGTTACACGCAATGACAAAAACACCAAAAACATTTGCGATAGCTCAAAAAAAGCTCTGCTCATGTTCGCTTGGCTCGTGTTCAGGCCTCAGCCTCTTGAACAGATGCAGGGCCGCAGAAACACACCCAGTTAAATATACAACACTTTTTATAGATATACACGCATTTCTATCACAAAAATGGCTGTTATGTAGATTCAGCCCATCAGTTTCCCACGGACACAGTTCTGATGAATGGAGTCAATGTCACTGAGCTCCTACCTGTCGCACAGAGGGCGATGAAGGTTTGCGTGTGTTTGCGGATCAGCGTCTGTCTGTCTTCGGGGAAGGGCAGTTTGTGCAGGATGTGTTCGATAAAGTCAAGAGGGGTGATGGCAGCCAGGTTCCATTTTAATTTACTTAGAACCACCAACTCCCACTCCAACAGAGAGAAAGAGAAAGGAACAAACAGAACAAGAGATAATGAATATGAGTGGCAGGATAACATACAGTGATTATATTACCCATAATATGGCATAAAGGACACAGGAGGTTTTGGACACAGATGACCTGAGGATAGTTGCTTTCAAAATGTCCGTGCCAATTTTGACAGGTGGAATTGATTAAATATATACATATCAAGATGGTGCAGGCTGATAGGTCCTTTACATGCAACCTGCTAGATATAATATCATTTAATACATGGCAAAATCTGATCGGTCTTTGCTGATTCTACAGTCAATGAGACTGCTTACACAACATTTAAATAGTCTGGTTCAATGTTTGGTGTAAGCTGGTCATGTCAAGAGTTCTTCTGAAACCCTCCACCTCCCCAGCTCCACCTGTCTAGATCTGCTAGGGGCTTATATATATATATAAATATGCAAAATTTTGCAGCCAGAGATTCCATGTGGAACTAGTAATGTCTACACTGAAACAAATGGTGTAGGATTTAATTAAGTATCACAAATAATTACAAAGAAACAACAAAATAACACATTGAATTAAACTTGAAATTAAGTAGAAAGACTGAAATGGTATTTTCCTGTAAATCATACTCCAATAATCTTTGTTTTATTTACTTGAAATTTGAAAAATTGCTTTTTATAGTGTATATGAATTTTACGGTCAATAAGTCCTAAAAATTATTACACAAACTATATAATATAAATACCATGAATTAATTCAAGTACCATAGGTCCATAATTTGTTGCCATCACTTTTCCATTGTTTGTAAATGAAAATGTTTTTGACTAACTCAAACTTCTGACTGCACCCTAATGTTTCAACTGTGCAATTGCAATCTTTTGTGGTAAAAGCTAATTACATACTACACTTATTCCAGATTGAAACATTTAAAAATACGAAGACATAAATCAAAGGCTGACATTGGCATTTAGAAATTCTAGGTTTTGTCATTGTCACTCAACACATTCTCCAACTTGTGATTCTTCAGTCAAGTTGCTCTTTAAATGTGGCTCATTCTTGCTCATGAGACATCATAGCTGTAAAATGAATCAGGTTATCATGTAAAGCTCCGCCCATTGTCTTTAATCACCACCAACCAGATGAAACATTCCATGCACACGCTCAACTTCCTTCCTCACACGTGCCCGGCTGGCTTTGTTTCGCCTGCTGAAGCTGCTTTCTGAGAAACTCTCAAGACCAGAGACACGAGGGGAAAAACAGCCCAAAGTAAAAAGCTCTACGCCTTTATTGTGTGCAGGATTTCAAGTGAAGCGAAAGTGTAAAAGATTAGTGACAATTCCGCCAAGAGGGGACATCAAATCAAGCGACATCAATTCACCAAAGTCAAGACTCCTACAGACACCTCTACCTCCTCCTGAATGCTTCAGTCTGCTAAAAATCCATACATCTGTGTTATGCTAAAATTACCACTGCAGTTAATGGCAAACCTTTTTGTTTTGACCCAGTTAGACTATTTGCCTCAATTTACCTTCCTTCCTGTGCTCTCTCTCTCTCTCTTCCTCTGTCGATAAACACACATAACATCCAAAAGCTCGAGATATCATTTCAATTAAGACTTTACCAGCTCATATTTGATTAGACCAGACTTCTGATGGAAGTAGAGCATCGTTGCCAATTTGCACTCTTAAAAAATAACGGTTCCAAAAGGGGGTTTCACCTTCATGCCATAGAAGAACCATTTTGGGTTCCCCAAAGAACCTTTCAGTGAACAGTTCTTAAAAGAGACATTTTTTTCTTAGTGTGAAGAGCATTTTAATCATCTAAAGGAACATTTTTCCACTATAAAGAACCTACAGTGGATGTTAAGGGTTCTTCATGGAACCATTGATGCCAAATAAAGAACCTTTTTTAAGAGTGTATGCATGGGAGCCATTCAAAACCGTTCCCACGCTTATCAGAGATCCCTCACTCCAGCCACAGAGGCCAAAATCACAGGAGCATTTCATCTAAGCTCAAACTAAAAGACTGTTCAAAAAACAACCATTAGGGGGCAAAGAAATCTCTAAATTCACTTCCCCAATAATAGCTACATTTCACAATAATAAAAATATGATGAATCAGCAGCTCACAAACTAATGCTATAAAGGCTATAATATGTGATGTATTTAATCTGGGGTTTAAATAACATAGAATTACACAAAAGATGCTGTCCTTAGCTCTTACCAGCAGTTGTTGAGATGTAATAGAGTTGTCCGTGTACATGCAGAGCTTCCTGGCCGACAGCGGCTGGCATGCTTTTAATTTTGAAGCCAGGAAGAGACACACGGCACCTAAAAGCTGCAAGAAACATTTTCTTGTAGGTACTGCAGCTAAAAATCTGTCCAGGTAGTTCATAGCCAAGGGAAAGATGTCCTCTTCACATTTCTCCTCTTCACAAACCTACAGGTACACAATACAGACAAATACATGACAATATAGACTGTGTGCCAAATGCTTCTTTATTTTAAATGTTGTTTATTAAGTTTATATATATGCAACTTTATATAAGCTATATACTTTTTATTGCACTTTTTACATACATGAATTCTACTTTTATGTAACATTAGGTTCATACAATTTACAGCTACAATATGTCCCTGCAGTAACTCATTTCGAGAAAGAGGAACTTTCCACTGGTAAAGATCTTCATTCATTTCAAGCAGGGTGTGCTTTGAAACCAAATGACGCCCACACACATGACTACTTTGGTGATTCGTCACGTTAAAAAAAATATGTTTTTAACATAACACTTAGTATGTCAATGACAGCATATAATCTCAAACATATGTGTATGTCCAATGAAACTATATCCGACAATTATTATGTTGCTTTGATTAAGTGTAATACATTTAAATCGACGATTCTCAATCTCAATATGGCTGCACTTTCGCATCTAGCAACTCACTACCTGTTTAAAAAATTCGCAAAAATTACACAAATGCAAAAAAACACTGAAAACGCACATGTAAATAAAGCACAGACCCTCATCTGTCCAAAAAAGCATGCCTTGAAGAAAAACACAAAAGCGTTTGTTATTAAAATAACATGTATCGCGGTTTCAGCATGCATTTCCTGCTGATTTCTTGATCAAACGTTCCTTGACAATATTTGCACATAATCGATGAGCAAATTCCACATCTAAGGCTATGGTTATGCATTCAGGTGTGGACAAATGAGTTTGAGTCCAGCTACTTTAGATTCTTGCCAACATAATCTACATTACATAATATTTTAGTAGTCATTACACACTCCAACCAAACAATTTCCAAAAATTAACCTTCAACTACAAACCTCGAGCATCCACGTCGCGACCATCCGCCTCATGAAAGGCTGAATATCTTTCTGGACACATTTAAAATAGGGTCCCTGCGGAACATATCTGTCCTCCACTGTTAGAAGACTTTGCAACACTCTTTCATCGCAAAAGATGTTGGGATCTCTCTGAGCTCGCATGATTGTGTCCTTTTCCAAGCAAAAAAGTTCCATGTTTGGGCTTTTCTCGGATCTAATGTAACCACCTCACAGTGCCAGCTGCATGTGGCCGTGCCTATGCAAAAAGGACGATGATGATATTGCCTTTGGCATCAACAGAAGTCGTCTGCACTGTTAAAACTTTCACTTTTTACATCACAGAGGCAGCATGCAGTCCCAGGCTCGAGTCTCTCTTTCTGAACTACAGACTACAGATGAAGCGGATCAACTCCTATGACTGCATGACCACCCAAAAGGCAGTGTCTGTCCCTCCTCCTGCTCAATTCACGTTGCAAAAAATGTTCAAAATCTTTCCTTCCTGCCCTGTCATGGCAAATGCATGGCATTCTAGCCAATCTTTTTATTAAACCGCTACTCAATCACTCGTGCAAAATACATTTAGGGCACTGAAACAGGTCCCGGAAGAGATAATTAGATTTTTTTTACATGCATGACATAGCCTGCATGAACACATGATATCATTTTTTTTTCTGATTATTATTTCCCCTCACGTGCTGATGCACATGTCCAACTCTTCCTGGTGAATTTAATTACTCCATTTATATTTAGTGTGAGTGCTTCCAAATTAATGCACAATTTAGTTTGCACATTATGCTGGTAGGTTAAATGGTTTTAATGTCTCACTATAAGAATTCTGATTCATGCACAATGGAAATCCCCATAAAAAATATAGTGCCTATACATTGACAATTTGTCACTAAATGACTTACAATAATGTACAAGAATTATTACTTCTTGTGGTCATGAAGAACAAAGCTATTGACACAAAAAAATCACACAAAGACAGGGCCTTCAAAAAGGGGAAGTGACAGGTTGTGCTTGTTGGGTTACATAATACAAACAGCCAATAAGACAGCAAGAAAAGAGCTTGAATGGACAATTTTTAAGATGTGCTATATGATTTTTTTTTTTTAAATGCTGAAATGTGTGGTCATTCAAATGATAAAAACTTTCCCACACCCGTCTGTCTGTCTTTCTCCATGGTGCGTGAGAAATAACTGACGAATTAACCATATGTTACACCCCTGAGAGATGAAACCAAATTTAAATGATAAGCTGCCAACACAAACCAACACACATCATTCATTAATTATTTGATCAAAACAGTCTGTGACAGGTGATGAAGGTGAAAGTCAATTTTGGAATGGTGTCTTGTGTCATTATTCTGATGATTAGCTAATAAGGTGTCTTTGGTGTTTATGTACGGTTAGTATGAAATATGTGTTGTAAAAGGAGCAGAACCAAGAGACATAATGGCGCACAGATGCAGAGATAACTGTTGTCTGACATTGTTCATTCATGAAAAAATCCCACATACACTCTTAAAAATAAAGGTTCCAAAAGGCACTCTTAAAAATAAAGAACCTTTACTGGCATTGATGGTTCCAAGAAGAACCTTTAACATGGAACCTTTCCAAAAGGTTCTTTGTGGTGGAAAAATGTTCTTTAGATTATTAAAATGTTCTTCATGCTATGCAAAAAGGGTTCTTTTAGGAACTGTTCACTGAAAGGTTCTTCAGGGTTTTTCTATGTGAAAACCCCCTTTTGGAACCTTCATTTTTAAGAGTGAATAACCGTTTTGGTTCCCCCTGAAAAACATTTAAAAGAATTATATTTTTTATCCTTATAGTGGGAAGAATATTTTAATAATTTGAAGAATCTTTTTATGAAGTACCTTTTGTGCAATGGAACGTTTCCATGGATGTTAAAGAACTTTTGTTTTAAACAGTGTAGCTTAAAATTTGATGAGGCTTTTTTAATCACATTTATTAAACTTTGAAGTTGAAAACATCTGACTTGGTTGTACACACACTGCAAATTGTACAATACCAGAAATATAGACAAAATAACAACATACCATTCAAAATCCATCTGTTCTGGCTCAAATGGATATGCAGTTGATAAATGATTTTGGTCAAGAACTAACATGGTAAATGAATGAGTCACAAATTGTTTTGGCCAAGCAGTGGGTATTACCACAAAATGGAATTTCATTCAAACCCAAAAGCATCCATATTGTGAATTTATTAGAGATGCTAATTCAGTAGCTTTCAAGACATATGGCAAAGAGAGGGATTATCATACTGACTCATTAGAACGACTAATCTATTACTTTTCTTCTTGTGGTAAATGTGGTAAAAACGTAACCACAACCAGTGTGGCATCAGATCTGACAAGAAACCTGCCTCAGCAAATTCAGATCTAATGCGGAAAAAACAACTTGTTAAATTCAGTTAAAACTACTGATCAAACTGTATCACTCTTGGAAGAAAAGGTTCTATATAGAACCCCTTCCGTGGGATCATTTTATGACTTTAGTTTTAATTCATTTTGGTTAAATTAGTTTAAACAGCTCGTAAACAAACTTTATCGTGAGGGTTCAAAAATGAGTAAAGAACCTTGTTCTATATAGAACCTCATTGAGTGAATTGTGTGTGTGTGTGTGTGTGTGTGTATGTGTGTGTCTTATGACAACATGTCAACCCACATCTCACTCCCCAATGGCACAAAGGTAAAAGAATGCTCAGCTGCCTGGGAAAATGTGTAGAAGCATGAAATTACCTTGATCCAAAGATTCCTACTGCATACCGGTTCTGCACCTACTGCCAGTAGACCACAGAGAGAGAGACGGTTTGTCTCTTGTCTGAGACAGGTGAAATGTAATGTAGATATTGCTTTATTATGCTCTTATTGCATCAGCAGTAGGCAAATTCAGACTGATGTGCGGTGTGTTTATGCTTTAGAGGAAGAGACCTATTATAAGACAGAAACTATCCAGCAGCAGAACCAGTGAAATACACAGATCACTGAAGAGCAATTCAATTACCAACCTAATTCAATAGTATACTAGTATACTAATTGCAGTCTTGAGTAAGTTACTCTAAAAAGTGATCAGTTAGTTACTAGTTACATCTTCAACAATCTAATTAGATTAACATTCTAATTACTCTCTCTAAAAGTAATGCCTTACTTATTACATTCTAAATCTCATATCAATCTCAACCAGTTGAACTGGTATTCAAGGGAAAACTTTTTAAATTATAGTGATTAATTACTTACTAATGCATTATACCCAACACTGATTGATTGCATGAGTGGTTTAGCTATTAATCTTTTACATAAAACTCAACCTTCATTCATCAGTAGACCAGGCTTATCTCAAACATGAAATGACATGTAGCTGTGGAAAGCATGTGGGATTAAATGCATTTTTTTAGAATAGCAAAAACAACCTCTGCAACGAAAGCATACTGACAACAGCAAGTGTTTATTATTTTATTTTATTTTATTTTATTTTATTTTACACTGACCCTTTCAGCAAGGTGCCTCTTTATGCCAGTAGTTGGCAACGAGTAACTTTATTTGTAAGTCAAGGAATAATTCACTCAACCGATTTGTTGAAACTCACTGATTCATAAAGTTTGACACAGACGACTGTCTTTATAGTTATAGTCCCGATTCAGGGGCTGCGTCCTCCGGAGGTTACCTTTGAAGACTGTATGCGTCATAAAGTTGGTCTCATTTAAGAAAATTAACCATTAGATTGCAAAGTAATAAAGAAAATACAGTATTTTACACCTCAAGAGGAATAACAGTCAATTTTATTACGGTTACTTTTCTTAAATGAGACTGACTTCATGACAAATGCAGCATTCAAATTTGACTGCCGGAGGAAGCAGCTTATCAGTGAGTCATTGAATCATTCACTCAAACCGATTCATTCAAATACACTGATTCAATGGATCTAAACGCACTTTGGTTTTTGTTTGGAGACTAAAATCGACCAACAGCACTCACAATCACTCACAAATATCATATTATGTACAGGAAATGTTCTCAAAAGGTTCTTTCAAAGTTATGAACAAACATTTTTCCAGTAACATTAATATAACGATTATTCAAAGTTATTTAGTCTTTAATAATGGTCTCAAAACATATTACTGCTCATTCAGAGAACATTCAAAAGTAAAATTCCCACAACATTTTTAAAAATTAAAAACATTATTAGAACATATTTTTATTAATATATATATATATATATATATATATATATATATATATATATATATATATATGTTAATTATTTACTTTTGTTTTGCGAAATAAAAATATAAAATAAATTCAGTTTATGGACATTTGTTCTAAATGTGATAGAAAATATAGTAAGCTTTTGTATATACGAATGAAATCATTTGTTTTAGGTAAACATGGAAACAATATTGACGGTAGGCCATCTGGAGTATGGATGAACATAACACGCCTCTATTGGTTTCTCCTGCTTGAGATAAGAGAGAGAGAGAGAGATCAACAGGGTGGGGTGTCCAGTGTACAGTATAAAGGGAAGCCTGGCTTCAGTCATAAGCAAAGAGTCACATAGGCTGGATTTCTGGAGAGTGAGATCACATCCTCATTCACAGCTCCAAACAGAGGAAGATCAGTAAAAACTCACACGTGTTATGAGGAAACACTGCAATGCGAATTAGATGGCACTTGTAAGTGTGTGCACGTTCATTTTTTGAACATTCAGCACTTAATGTCTTTTAGACAACATAAGCATTCACTCTCCATCCAGACCAAACCAATTTAAAACAACCTACAACTAGAGTCTCTTGTTTGCACTCATGTAAAGTTCACTTTCTTAGGAGAGGCCCCACTCGTGTCTGGAACATGAAGGATACAGTACAGCTGGAAAGATTTGATTAGTCACAGACTTGTGGGTGTGGTCCCATTGTATCGAGGAAGCTGATTGGTTATAAACACCACTTTGGAATTTAGTCTCACAATAAACAGCACTTGACTAAAGGACAAAAGGAAATGACCAAGAAGAGACTGACATTCAAACACCAAGACAAAAATCACCAGTTGTTTTCCAAACAGCGCTCGGATCAAACAGATCTTTGATTAGTCACAGACATCAAGCTAGTCAATGCGAAACAGCAGAGGTTGATACAGGGGGTTTCTTAGCCCATCGCTGTGTGTGATGGTGAGGAGGTCCTTCAGCCTTCCTCCACATAAAGGGCCCTCTGTGAGCCTAGAGCTTTAGCTTCTAATTCTCCTGATTGGCTTATTGCTTTATTGAATTCTACTGCAGAATCCTTGGACTTTGCTGACGGCAGCCACAAACCAAGAGGCCTGTCACCACTCCCGGATCCAAGAGAGCACTTTACATGAAGGCATAGCAGAGCGAAACTTATGTTCTCATTCATCCAAATAAGGAAGAAGACAGTGTTACATTGACCCTGGCTGCATAAAAAATAAAATAAAGGTTCTTTATTGCCATTAGTGGATCCGGGAAAAACCTTTAACATTCATATAACCTTTCCATTCCACAAAAGGTTCTTTAAATAGTAGTGGAATAAAGTTTTTTTTTTAATAAATGTTTTTCAAACGATAAGAAAAAAAATGGTTCTTTTAAGAACTGTTCACTGAAATGTTCTTTGAAAATTGCATTGCAGCGAAACCCACCTTTTTTAGAACCTTTTCTGACTATTATTTGTATATATTTTTGTTTTATTAGGAATAACACAAAAAGATATTTCAACATTCCCCACTTAAACATATTTAATAAAGTTGGATCCATTGGGTCCTCAAACTGTCAGTCAAACATCACAACTCTGTGAAGTGCCACATGGAGTTTGGACCATCTCTGCTTGTTTGCATTGCAATAAAGAACTGTTTGTTTGAATGAGTACAGAGTTTTCTGTACTTATGAAACGATGGCCAAAATCACAGAAAAAAACTTAGCGTCACATAACTACAATAAACTTTATGACCTGTAAGCTGATGAAAAAGCAGTACTGCCGATGCGGCCATTCTAATGACGGGCTAAACACGTCTGACAATCTCCAAAATTTGCTGGCCAAAAAACCTTGTAACTCCATTTGAGCTTGATTTTGGAAAAAATGTTCATAATATAATAACACATGCAAGTGTCTGACCAGATATAATACCAAGATATCAACTTTGACAATCAAATTAATTATTTGAAAAAATACAGCAACCAAATACAAAAATAATACAAGTAAAAAATATAATAATAGGCTAAAAATCAGATATTTACTTCAGTTGCAATTACAGTTATGAGTACAGTATCTGTTATTGTTTATATATATATATATATATATATATATATATTAATCTTATATCAGAGATTTGTTCACAGTTAGCTTATCATTATTTATTTAACATTCCACATTATCTTCTTGTGTTATATAAAGTTATATAAAGTGGATCCATATCGTTCGTCTTCTTTTCCTCTAATTATGTCCATTTTTCCAAAGCAAGATTACAAGACATTTCTTTGATCCTTTGAGAGGAGGAATGTCTCTGCTTTCATTTCCATACATTTTACCTTCATGCCAGTTGTTTCTCCAAAATTCTATGTAGTTATTGTGGTATTTTTCTTATTAAATGAGAGATAGACTAAGAGTGTTTTCTTACTTATGGATTGAGAACACTCGCAATTACCTTTACCTGTGTATTTCTATTACCTGCCCACATTCTAATTCATATCTTTGTAGTGGAGTTTTTCAAAGATTGCATAATCTCTCTTTCTATTTAAGCATTCCAGCGTTATCAGCAGGAAACGGCATTACATGAACAAGATCAAGATGAGAAGTTGATGACCATATCCTCAGCCTATGTTCTTCACAGGGAATATTATGTAAACTGCTGAAGGATTCATGTTTTTCCCGGCATGAAGATTAAAAAAGGACACGTACGCACTAGTATGTAGTGGTATTTTTGTTTCATTGATGTATTATTATAGTTTTTATTAATATTTTGAATTTAGTATTTTTTATACATACATCAAGTTAAAAGTAAAGTATATTGGGACAAACTTTTATGTTGACTTGACAAAGCCTTTTCTGAAAGTTTTATAAGCTTCCTAGCATATTTTATTTTATGTTGCTAACAAGTTTTATCATTGTTAGTATGTCTTAGCATGTGTCTAGCGTGTTTGTAGCATGTTTTGCTACATTGCTAGAACGAAGTAGCACATTGCTAGTATGTTTTAGCACATTGCTAGCATGATTTAGCATGCTGCTAGAATGTTTTAACATGTTGCTTGCATGAATTAGCATGTTCTTAGCATGATTTAGTATAGAGGGTATGCACTGCAGCTGGACTGAGTGGTAAAAGCCTGCTGCATGACTGGATTCAATAGGGGAAACTGCGAACAATGCGAGTAAAACAAACGATAACACTAAAGATTGAGCTTGATAGTTTTCCTTACAACTTGTCAAAGAAACATAATCCATGGATATTGACATACTGCGTGTTATTAAGGTTTAATATAGGTATAGTTTTTAAAAACATCCAATTTATGCAGAATATAAGATGGTAAGTATTTAATTAATTAGTGGTCAAAACAAAATATAACAATACAATACAATTATATTTTTCTTTTGGAGTCCAGTTGTTTCTTTGTGAATTGTAGCAATCCATTTGCTTCTTTTTTGTCTGTAGCTTTCAGCAGTCTGTGAAAATATAGCTCCAATTTCTTGTGAAATCTTTTTGTACAGTCAATTGCAAAGCTCTTTTCCAATTAGGATGTGTTTTGAGTGTTTTTCGTGGCATTCAGGCTAAAAACCAATTTTGCCACTCAGTGGGCGTAAACGCAGTCAAAACAGCCGACATACCCTATTCTGCTGGCATATTTTAATATGTTGCTAGTATGAATTAGCATGTCCTAAGCTAGTTTCTTGGCCTTGCTAGAGATATATACCTGGTGGAAGAAACTTAAATACTCTATTAGAGTTATTGTACAAAAGTTGATGAAAGTCAATGAAAGTCAATGTGATTTTTTGTAGGTTTGATCATCTGTGTGATCAGTTAGAAAAGGTCTGACCCGAGTTTGATGGTTGTAGCTTTAAAGCTCCAGGAGGAGATACTGACTAAATTTAGTCTTAGATGAAGAAGACGTTTAAATAGTAGATCAGTTTGTTGGCTTTGTCAAGCCAGCATAATAAATGAAAATAAGAAATCTTGCCTTTTAGTTAACTATAATATCCCTGTATAGAACAAGGTCTCTGAGTGTGTGCCATAACCAGCAAAAACATCCAAAAGTCTCACTTCAAAAACCCATAAAACCAGAAAAATAATGTTATGTTCAATGTGGGTTCCACAGTGCCCATCCCACTCTCCAAGAATAGAATTCCCATACCAACATGGGCAGATCTGATTTTCCCATGATTCAGTGAAAAATACTGCAGTGTTCTTGGCGTAGAGCTAAAATGAGTTATTCTGCATGTGTTATTCCTCCACAACATAATCATATTACAGCATCACTCTCCGAATGCTTAAGAAAATCAGTATAAATTTCCAAGACTCAAATAATCCATTCCCACATATATCTCTTGAGTTTATCTTCACAGATAGTCTAATAATAACTGATGCCCCTTGGAAAAATCTCTTTTGACCTTGTCCGCAGGGTCAAGTCAGAGGAGGTTTTTGACCCTTCCCAGCAGCGACTGATTCTGTGAGGAGCAGCAGAGATCTTCTTCCATTGTTATTACTTGAATGTCTGTGAAAACTGGCCGCACTGACCTAATCATACTGTATATAAGAGAGAGAGAGGGAAGAATAGCAAAGAAGAGAGATTTCCCTGATCATGCGACAACTCTTCCCAGGATTGTGGTGTCCTCTCCTGGGATCAAATTCTCTCGCCGGTTCCGGACACAAGTTCCATATCAGGAAATATATAATTGCATCCTCAACAAATATATTCATCGCTTGGAATTCAAAATCACAATAAACTCAAAAAAATAATAATAATTTAGTGTTCACTTTATTTTAACAATTAATTAACATCATTTCATCAGATTTTATCAACCAGGGTTGCCAGGTCTGACAAAACCAGCCCAATTGCTACACAAACTGGCCCAAAAAATTGCAAAATTGAGTTCTGGGGTGGGGGTGGGGACGTTTAATTTGCATTCCCTGTTAAATGGATTAACAGTAGTGTTGGGAAAAGTTACTGTTAAAAGGTATGTGTTACAATACTGTGTTTCTCCCTAAAAAGTAAATAATAGAAAGTTCTGTCATGAAACTCTAGATGGCTCAGGCTGGCCCTTAACGCATATCATTCAGTGAAAAAGTGAAAGTGACATGTGAAGGCCAAGAACTGCAACCCACACTCGGAATTTGTCCTCTGCATTTAACCCATCCAAGTTAGTGCACAAACATTAGGAGTAGTGAACACACACACACTGAGCAGTGGGCAGCCATTTTTGTTGTGACGTCTGAGGAGGTGCCATGCTCAAGGGCACTTCAATCATTTCCTGCCTGTATTGAGACTCAAACCAGCTACCTTCAAGTTACCAGTCTGTCTCTCTAACCATTAGGCTATGACTAGGCTAGGGCACAGCTGATTGGTTCCCCTTTGTAATAGTAGCCAGTGAGCTTGCAGCTCAACCTTCAAATACTTGGTTAGCATTTGCTGTAGCTATTGCAGTGCGCTGTCAGAAACCCTTCCCCTTCCCCAGCTCCACCTGTATAGTTCTGCTATGTGTAATTCACACACGCAATATTGTGCGGCAGCAGCATGTCTTACTAGCAGTGCGTTACGTTTTCAGATCTGGATGAGGTTCGCTCTCTTTCAGGCTTTGCAAGTGTTTTTCACTGAGATGATTTTTTTTGGAAGTGTTTAACACAGTATTGCATTCAACAACATAGTTTTTTTGAAAACGTTTTGAAAACATTATTATTCAGAATAGTCAATACTATTATATTTCCTAACTCCTAGAACTATGTATGCCATACAAAAGATTTCTTAAAGGGATAGAGCACCCAAAAATGAAACTTCTGTCATCATTTACTCACCCTCAAGTTGTTCCAAACTTGTATGAAGAATATGGGTAACCAAACAGTTGCTGGTCCCCATTGATTTCAATAGTACATGGAAACAAATACTGTGGGAGTCAATGGGGACCAACTCTTTGGTTACCCACAATCACCAATATCTTCTTTTGTGTTCAGCAGAAGAAAGAAATAGATACAAGTTTGGAACAACATGAGGATGAGTAAGTGATGACAGAATTTTCATATTTGAGTGTACTACAGTATCTCTTCAGCATTACAGGTTACGTATTACTTTTCGTGAAAGTTGATGTAACTTTTTTACTAGTTACATCATAAAAAGTAATCTGATTACATACTGCGTGTTACTGCGTTACTCCCAACACTTATTAACAGGAAGGTCAGACATGTATAGGTTGGCAAGTTCAACATACCTCATTACATCAATTAAGTGTGAAAAGTGATGATTTGGGATGTTCAAAAAAAAAAAAAGAACTGTGTGAATCATCAAGATCAAGTTTAATGTATAAACACAAGTCCATCATTTAGCTGACTACCTGCCACAGATATTTGAGTAAACAACACAATATGCATGCATTTCAGACTCGTCAGCAGATTCAGTCCCATTCAGAATTTGTCAGTCTGACAACTTTTTGTACGATAAGGGAAAATTTTGACTGCATATTCCACATCATCAGTTTCACAGCCAGGATACCCTGCCTGGAATTCTGGGATATGGTTAAAGAGCAAGTTAGCAGCAAAGAACAAGAGTGTTTAGTATTTAGGAGCAAATTTGCAAAGCTTATTCTGCTCTTTCCCATGGTAAGCTGAATGACATCACTGACCAGTCCAGTGTCCATCTGCTAAACAAACCCACAGATGCAGATAGAGACACTGGCAAATGTTGCTACAATGAGGCAATGTGGAGAGCTGCGATTGCACATTGATTCAGTACAGCGCTGCAGTCAAATCAACGTGAAACATTAGCAGCCTTGTGTTACACACGACTCTTTTGGCACATGTCGTGGAAGCATAGTTAGAGCTGCGTTGACTGGATTCATCACAGTGTTGGCATGCAAGACTAATCTTGAGGAAAAAGCATGCAGATGCCTTTCAATTATGCAGTGACAGCCAACCATAGTTATTAACTAAAACTTAAACATGTCTGTTAATTAAATAAAGCTGAAATGAAATGCAAATATTAGCTAAAACTTAAACTTAACAAGAATTACCACATTATTTTTGATGGTCCACTTTAGACATTCTACTTACTATAAGTAACTTTGCAACTACATCAATCTACTCACCTGAAATCTAAACTAACAATCTGCTAATGCTCTAATGAGAGTTAGTTGACATATAGTTGCAAAGTTATAGTTAGTAGAATGTCTAAAGTAGACTGTCGAAATAAAGTGTGACAGAAAAAAACCATTAACTGGACATAAATACAAACTAAAACTAATAAAAATTCATTAAACCTAAATAGCAATATTAAAAAAAAACTTTATGAAATTACTAAAACTTAAATAAAATTAACATGAAAACTAAAAGTCTAAAAAACAAGAAAAGAAAAGGTCATTCAAAATATTGATAAAACTAAAATAAAATCTAAAATAACATTGGTGACAGCTTTATAAAGATAAATGATCATTGAAACATTGTTTATATCTGGTGATCCAACATGCAAATCATTAGTCTGCAAAAGACGTCCCTCGAAAAGTTTCAGATTTTCATGCCAAATATCTTAAGGGTGTATATGTTAATTCAAAAAGGTCCATTTTAAAAGCATTGGCTTCTGGTTGTGAAATTAGCATTTGGCTGCCGATCAATTGGATGATCATGAAACGCCAGCCACATCTTCAAAACACACACAAAAGCAAACAAAACAGAGCAGCTCTTAATGACATACATGTGAAGATATTTCTGATAATGTCATAACACAGAGATATTGTAACGGCTGTTGTCTTGGCTCTTGGAGGTGGAATGTGAAGCAGATCAAACGGCTCTGCCCAGGGGCGCACTGGATCAGATTGCGTTTTGGGTTGAGGCCCTTCATTCATTTGTGACATTTACAGTCGTTTTCAGCCCTAGCTCCACAGCGTCCCTAAAACTGGGCCCCTCGTCTTTCTGGAAAATCCCTATGAGCATGTGTCTGGCTCCACTTGTGTGTTCCACGCCGTTGAGGAAACGGGCCAATTACGGAGGCAAGAACTCAGACGTATATGATGTCATTGCACACACACACACACACACACACACACACACTCCTAACTGCGCTATAACAGACAGCAGATGAGTTCCTGTGCCAGCTCCAACTCTGAGAATAGACTCATTTACCTGCACTGACCTGATCACACAACAAAATCCAGAAAATCATTGCTTCACAGTTCAAAACAGTTTTGGATTATAGGATTAGTCTCTCAAAAAGAAAGGTTCTATTGGCATCTATGGTTCCATGAAGAACCTTTAACATCCATAGAATCTTTCCTTTGATCAAAAGGTTCTTTAGGATGGAAAAAAAGTTATTTAGATTATTAAAACTGCTTTTTACAATAAAAAAAAAACACACAAATGATCAAATGAGAGATGGCAGCTCTCATTGACTCCAGTAGGTAAAGCCTAATGGTCTCCATCTTTATCACAACTGTGGTATGAAGCAAGACTGCAAGTTATACCCATTTTCATATGGACATAACGGGTTACACAGTGTCTTGTGGACCTCTGGTGATTAAAAGAGGATTTGCAGGGAGTTTGTTGCATTAAAGGGAAAGTTCACCCAAGAGTGAAAATTATACCATCTTTTTTCAGACAAACACAATCAGAGTTATATTAAAATATATCCAGACCCTTCCGAGCTTTATAGATGGAGCATGAGGTTTTGAAGCCCAAAAAAGTGCATCCATCCATCTTAAAAGTGTCCACTCCAGGGGGTTACTAAATCCTTCTGAAGTGATGCGATGGGTTTTTGAACGGAAAATGCCCACATTTAAAACTTTACGACCATACGCATCGATTTATGGCAAAAGACGCCTCCATTAACAAGCTTGGAAGAGACAGGATATACTTTAATTTAACTCTGATTGTGTTTGTCTGAAAGAAGAAAGTCTTACTCACCTGGGATGGGTTGAGGGTGAGTAAATCATGGCATCATTTTCATTCTATCCCTTTAAATCAGGCAGATCTGCTTTCAACATCATTTAACATAAATCATTTTTTTTTTTTTTAAATTTAGAACAATATGATTTTTTATACAATTTATATAAATGAAATCAATTGACTCCTTTCTGACAAAAAAAATGTTTTTCAAACATCCTTGTACAACAAATGTCGGAGCGAGACATTAAAAATAATATATTCAAACCATTCTGAGCATTATCTACTGTTCATATAAAATAAATTTACAAACAGGAAGCTGCAACAGCCTGAAGAGACTTTTATTTTGAAACATCATTCAAACGTCATTAATTTGCTGCTGTGTTCAGTCTGCTTTACCGCGTTAATGCAGGACTCATGCAGAGGAAGTATGTATCAAACACATTGTAAACAAATTTATGTAGAGTTCAGATGCATTTTATTTCTGAAACCTATATATTCTTTCGTGTTTTGTTTATTAGTTCTCCAGTGTAGAGTTTGCTATGAAAAACTCGCACATTGCCTGAAAGGCTCATAGTGTAACAGCACGTTAACGTGCATTATTATACTAATGTGTCACATTCACAATTGTATACTTTAATTTTCCTTTAGAAACAAAGCAGTGCAGTGTTATTAGAGTTGTTCAGATCTATTATGTGCCTTTGGGTGTAGTCTGTTCTTATTTTCTGTTTCATTTCAAGAGCTTATGGTGTAGTAGAGGATCTAGTGCAGGTATGACCCCTTTAAAGGAAGGCATGAGCTCCCTCATCGACAAGACCATCAAGCTGAGGAGGGAGGAACAGGCACGGCAGGTTGTCCTGGCATGGGCTGTGCTGAATATGTCTCTGGCTGGGATGATCTATACTGAGATGTGAGTTGATCCTTGTTCAAAAATATAGTTCCTAATCTGATGTAAGTGCCTTCTGAACTACAAGTCACCTTGTCTTTTAGGTCTGGAAAGCTTCTTAGCAGATACTACAACATAACCTACTGGCCCATCTGGTATATAGGTAGGTATAAGATCTCAAAGGGTGTCAATAATCGAGTGCAAGAGTTTTCAATCAGATGCCACAGACATCAGACCTTCATCTATCTTTGGTTTTCTTGGACAGAACTTGCCCTGGCTTCCCTGTTCAGTCTCAATGCGCTTTTTGACTTTTGGAAGTATTTCAAGTACACTATGGCCCCAACCACGATCGCTGTCAGTCCAGAGCAGCATCGGCTTCTTGGGCTCCGGGGATCGGGTGAGTTTTTTGGCATGTGTAAAATATCATGCATATCAATGCAAACACAACAGTTTGTTAAATTTAGCATATGTTTATAATGATTTGATTAAAAGGAAGTTGTGATACGCTTTTCTTCCCTATTGTGGTGTGTATCTGAGTGAAACAGCTTCTTGAAGAGGAATAAATGTAGGATGGGACTTGATTTTGTCTATGAGGAATTGATTGGATGATTAGATTGTTGTGGTTTTCTATTAGTCAATCTCATGTGAGTGACAGGTTGTCCCGCCTTCACACCAGTAAACACGTCATCAGAGAAGAGAAGAGAAGAGATGTTGCTGCAATAGGGAGGGGAAGTTATTTTAATTACAGATTATGAACACATGGAAATGACAAATTATAGGATGAATACAATCAAAGATACAAATGACAAAAATAGTGCTTGAAAGTTTTTCAAGTACAGTAGGTCTATTTAACAGTAGCATTCAAGTAAGAAATACAATGCACATGTATAACAAAGTGATTTTAATAGGGATTCAAGCCTCTCCACCTCAGAAACAAGAGAAAAAAGAAGCTCCTGTCTCAGTCCAGTCATCGCCCCTGCAGGGACAAAACGTACTCAGTTTTAGTCCTGCGCGACCCTCAAGCACCAGCCCCAAGTTTTCCCCCAGCTGTGTCTCTGGGTTCAGTCCACCTCTTGGCAGCCCTTCTTCAGCAGGAGGACCCTTTTCACCCCCAGTGACATTCGGCAAGGTTGACTTTTCTGAAATGCTTCTTTAAAATTGTGTTTTCAATGTTTTATTCTATTCACACACCCACTGCATTTCCCTTTTTGCTTTTTATGTCTGCAGATGTTGACCTACAGTCCGAGTTCTTCTCCGTACCCAAGCAACCTCGGGCCGGCAGATGGCAGCAGCCTCCGTGCTCGTTACCGCACATCGCCATCTGTGTTTAATTCACCCGGAGGCAAGGAGGACTACATCGATGACCTGAAGACTTTGGAAAAGTTTTTGCGTGTGGAGGAGGAGAAAAGTCATCGCAGCCAATTGGGTAAAAGATCTGGATGGACATAAAGGTGTTGAATCAAACTGTGGCTGTGCTAAGACTTCAGAATTGCAATATTTTCTTATATAGGAAGTCCAGAGTCAACATCTCCAAGACACAGTCCCTCGTTCTGGAACTACAGTCGTTCGGTGGGGGATTACGCACAGAGCCTGAGGAAGTTTCAATACCAGCCTGCCTGTCGTTCACAGGCTCCATCTGCCAATAAAGACGACACGGAGCTGGGCTCCAAACAAGCTGCTGAAGAGGTAAGGACGAAATGAATAGCAAAATTTCAAAGCATTTTTGTTTAATGGTTTTGTTTGTATATATTTATTTTTTTAAAGAATTTCTTTAGTCTTTTTAAAGTAAAGAGATTTATTACAGGTCTGGGCAAGAATCACAACAAGTCGTGTGGTGACGGATAGTATTGACAGCTGGACTGCTAAACTGAGAAATGTGAGTCAGTCCATTCATCCATCCATCCATTGTAAATTGTCAAAAATTTCCATCCATCCTAAATTGTCTAAACTTTCCATCCATCCGTCCATCGTAAATTGTCCAAAATTTCTGTCCATCATCTTAATTGTCCAATATTTCCATCCATCCTTAATTGTCCAAAATTTACTTCCATCCGTCCATCTTAAATTGTCTGAAATTTCTATCCATCCAAAATTGTCAAATTTCTATCCATCTGAAATTTTCATCCATCCATCCAAAATTCCATCCTAAATTGTCCAAAAATATCCATCCATCCATCTTAAATTTTTCAAAATTTTCTTCCATCCATCCTAAATTGTCCAAAAATTCCATCAGTCTGTCCATTAATAAATTGTACAAAATTTCCATCTATCCTATATTGTCAAATTTCCATCCATCCATCCTAAATTGTACAAAATATCCATCCATTAATCTGAAACTGTCCAAAATTTCCATCCATCCATAAATCGTCAATCTTTTTCTCTATCTACTTATTATTCCAGTGGATAAATGATACCATTCTAGTTCATCTGGTCAGAGAGATGGACTCTGTCAACAGTCAGTTTAGGAGGATAGGCTGCCCTGAGCTACAGATTGGAGGTAATCATCTTTTCTTCCAAAGATATTGAATTGTAAAAGTGTGAGCTTACTCCATTGTGTCCCATGACTGTTCTCCTTGTTTCATGAAGAGGCCAGTATCAGCAGTCTCAAACAAGCTGCTGTGGTCAAAGCCTCTGCAATTCCCACCCTCAATGCCATCGTACAGTATCTGGACGTCACGCCCAACCAGGAGTATCTTGTGGAGAGAATCAAGGGTGAGCAGAATGCACAATTCACTGATATTATCAATTGGAATTTTTTCGACTTGCCGTAGTCCTGTATCATGAACAGAGATGATGCTTCTGTGTGTTCATTTGTATCACTGCTCTTGTCTTGCAGAACTAGCACACAGTGGCTGCATGAGCTCTTTCCGCTGGAATGGAGGAGGAGATCTCAAAAACCGGAAATGGGACACTGACCTTCCGTCAGACTCCGCTGTGTGTTCTTCCAAAGATTTGCAGCATTTTATGATTGTATTACCCATGTATTAGAGTTTGGAGGTGGCCAATATTATTTGTAACGTCATCCACTTCTGCTCCTCAGATCCTGATGCATGTACTGTGTACATATCTGGACTCGCGGCTCCCTCCACATCCTAAGTATCCAGATGGAAAAACCTTTACATCCCAGCATTTTATACAGACACCAGATAAACCAGGTATGATCAGACAATGTGAGTTTTATACAGGGGTTCTATTATGCTTTTTCACATGTTCAACTTTTTTTAGTGTTTAATGTTGCTGTGTGAGCACTGCAAAGTTACAAAGCACAAAGTCCCTCGTGCAGAAGATTCTGAACTTCCCGAAATGCCACAATTGTAGTCTTGAGTTTTCTTCCAGGCACGAACACGTCACAATATTCCTCAACCAAGGCATACGCAAAATAAAGGGGTGGGGTTTGGTTGAGTTAGTTAGTAGTGTTGAAACTCGGTTATGGTAAAGCGGCGGGACATTTCCCAAACACGCTCTAAGCACTTGACCAATCAAATCCAGCCAACCAATCAGAACAGAATGCGCTTTTCAGGATGCGGGGCTTTACTGAGACAGGAACTAAACAGAGCGTTACTGACAGACTGGGAAGAGAGGAGCTGCATGTGTGAAAAATAAGATGTTTTTTGAAAATTAAATCATAACCTATTCCAGTAGACCCTAAAAACAAAATTAAGACTTTGTAAGAAAGCATAATAGTTCCTCTTTAATCTACTGACATCTTTGGTGTGAATTTCTAACAGACGTGTCCAATGAGAACCTGTTCTGCATCCATCAAAGTAGCACAAACCCTCCTCATTATCAGCTCGTCTACCAGGGACACGTCTACAGCTTGCCTAAGGTGAGCAGAGACTTTCCAAACACAATTACTGTTGAGTGACTCTTCTGTTCTTGTGACTAATGCTTGAGTCCCCCCCCCCCACTCTCACAGGGCAGAAATAACTTGTTCCATACCATCCTTATGTTCCTGTACATTATAAAAACCAAGGAATCTGGTATGCTGGGGTGAGTTTAGATCTTTATCATGTTATATTTTTGAAATGACTTTTTACTTTGGTTGATCTTGTTAAATTTTCCACACTTTCCACACTTTTTTTTGTAACAGGAGGGTGAATCTCGGTCTTTCAGGAGTGAATGTACTCTGGATCTTTGGGGACTGAGATGGTCGTGTTTGCTGCTGAGAGGAAAACCCTGCACAAGCCTTGAGATGTGTTAAAGACTTTTTTTTACCTTTACATTCTTGTGATGAATGTTTTTGAGGTGCTTTGTACTCTCACATTACTTACTGTGCTTACTTAGCTCAGTAATTAAGGTTGCAAGTCTTTTTAGCTGACGAAAATGTTTTAAACGTCAATACTGAGATATTTATAGCTTGAAACGGCGTCAAAATAGACCTTGTTCCACTGGATTTTGTATAAATATGTTTTGTATTTTGTTAGTCGCACAAGGAAACTATGTACTTCTACATGAATATAAATCATTTTTTCATCTTTTCTTTGTTCTGTACAAATGAACACTTGTTACACATGCAACCATGAACAAGCATAAGCCAAATTTACTTTTTAAAAACAAAGTTTGGTTTAAGAATGTTCATTTACATGCTCTCAATGAAGGGCTTTTCTTATTTCTCCTCACTATTACATTTACGAAAGTACAAAAGAGCCTGATCTTCAGTGCCAAATTACATAATCAACAAAAAGCGTGTATGCTGCTTGTATATTGTATGGTGTCTGAAGTGAAACTTTAAATGAGCTTCCACTTTTGTCTTTGGTTTTCAATTTAATAAATGCCCAGCATTGTTCTAATATTTTTCACTCCAAGGCCTTGAGCTCTGTTCCTGAGGTTAACCACTGGATGGTAGTGCTGCACTCCTACAGATGAATATAAATTATAGAAACACAAGTATGTGCTGTTTTTATAGTTGTTGCAGCTTGACCAGTTCTAGAACTGGAATTTCATAGAATACCAATGTGAAATTGCTTTATAATGTTCGGTGTGAGTGAATATAAGAAGTGCTTTAATAGGTCTTCCAACAGTGGTCAAACTGAATAAAAGCATGGTGCAACTATGTTATTTTTTGAATTACCATGTAAATACCATGGTACATGGTAATTATTTATTACCATGGCATTACCATATAATGCACCACTATACAGCTACAGTACTTTTTGTGTAAGTGCAAAATAATATTTGAAAACTTAATTTTGAGAATCTTGTAAAAAACTTATTACAGTGTAATAATAATAATAAATATTTTTTGTTTTATTTGTAAAACATAATATAATTAAAAAAAAGAATATTTTCATATAGCAAAAAAGGTATAGTAAAAGATTTATTTTATTATAATGTTACTTTTGAAAAACGTCTGTTTTAATATAAATATCTCCTGGAAAATTTCGTTGTTGTATCCACGCGTAACGATGCGTAGTAGACGCTATGGTAACGAGAACTGCATGTCCCATGATGCTTTGCACCGAGCGTCATCCCACCGTGTGTATCCGTTCGTGTGTCGCTTCGGTCTGTATTGGAAAAAAACGTACCGTGCGGTTCGCAGCTATGTCAGTCCAGGCTGTGGCAGCGAAAATGGCCGAGGTCGAATTAAAAGACGTGGCCGGTAAAGACTCTCTCCCCGCCATATCTCCGCTGACACCCAAAGCAGAGGAGAAAAAGAGTGAAAATAACTCTACTTCGTCACCAGCAGCAGCAGCGGCCGCGGCGGCGGCGGAGCCAAGCCCGGTGACCGCCGCTCCGAACCCCGTGAAGATGCCGCAGGCGTCCGCGATGAAGCGACCGGACCCGCAGCAGAACGGCGGGGAGGCGTTTGTGAACTGCGACGGCACCGTAGCCGAGGCACCGCGAATGAAAAAGGTACCGTGTTTTGTACCATTCATCCGCTGCTGTGTGTCATTGTGCGGCGATTATTCTGGCCTATCAGACCTTTACTAGCACCTTAACAGCTGTAAATTCACGTTCATTTACCTTCCAGCTGTCAGAGGATGATCGGTGACCGATCTACCGAGCGCTTTCACTGCGTTTTTGGTCTGATCACGTTGATTTTGAGCGCGTGAGTGATTGTTTCTAATGATTGAACGAGACCCGCAGTGCGCGTGTCGTGGCGCTGCATGCGTTTATCCGGGGCAAAACATTCCATTCCCAAACATACTACTGTGTATGAAACACTTTTATAATAACTTTAAAAATTAAAACATTACGTAATGCTTTAGCTAAGTAGTTTATGTACATCTCAACAGGCTTGAGCCATTTTCATGTTATTGTATATGATTTAAGCATTACTTAATGTAATGATTTGCTTGTTATGAGTTATTTCTTTATTAAAGTGTGCTATAGTCCCGTTTGTGCCATGATCATTTGAGATTGTATGTTGTGATTTTTACATCGTTTGTAATAATGACATGCTTTCTTTGTTTTTGTTTTTTTTTTAAGCAATGTGCTTCCTCTGTCCATGTTCGGCATGTAAACCTACATTTCTAGTTGTGCTTCTCACTTTCAAAGAGGAGAATGGCATTGTGTGAGTGTATGCAAGTCAGTTTTGTGGCATTTGGTGAAGTTAAGGAAACTGGAGCAAAGCCGATTAAATGGTTCATGATTAGGTTGCTTTGTGTTCTTTGATAATGTGTTATTGGAAGCCCTGCCATTTGACTTTACGAAATATAAGAAATGCAATTTCTGTTCTCCGTTTGAAAGCTATGTCAAATATTATGTGAATGATACAGACGTAATCTTGCTTCAAACATGGACTACATTTGCTTCTCTGTAAAACAGCGTGATATAACTTAAGAAATGTCAGTCTTCTATCATGTGTCGGTAGGAATAACACCCAGCCAAGACTCTGTCGTAAGCTTTGTGTGGCCAGAGATAGATTATGTTATTAGGCGAATCTGCTGGTTCACTCCCCGTCTCTTAGATTTGACTCTTATCTGCCTTGACCGTTCCTTGGAAGGACTTAAAGCACACTGTTCTTTCTTAATGAATCTCTTATCAATAAAAGAAAATCTTTATTATCTTATCTTGGCTAACAAACTGAAGATGGTGTACAGTTCAAGGATAAAAGTTTTGGATAAAGAAATTGTTTGCATAACATGAGGTAGTAATGGCAATATTGGGATTCCGATTCTTCTTATCGATTCTTAATTTCGATTCCAATAAGGTTAAAAAAACAACAACTTAGAAATCATTCACATTTATTCTAAGTCTTTTTGTAACTGAATTCCATGAATAAAATTGGTTAAAAAAAAATTAATAGCAAAAACAATTAATATAAATCAGTAATTAAAAATAAACTAAAATAGTAATTGCACTAATAAATACAGCTGAACAAAGTTATGATTGAAATAAACTGAGTGTTACGATTTAAAATAACACTGCACTTTATAAATCAAATATAGGCTACATTACAAGTATAGTTAAAGTCAAGAACGGCGAGTTTGAAAGACCGCAGCAGGAATATTAGGCTGCTGTCACTTTAAGAGGTGCATGCATCCAATACGCTGTTACACATGCTTTTTCTTTGTCAACTGTTTACCCTCACTTTTGACACAACCAACTGTTTTAATGAGGGTTTTTTAATACATATTTTTGTATATTTGTCCGTTTGAAAGTAAAAGAAGAGGAAGTACTCAGTTCAGTATCGCCCGATTTTGGATATGTGTGTCTTTGCGCCTGAATGGTTTGACATTAAAATCACTTTTTCTGTGCGTGCTCTGGATGAAAATGGCGTGAGAGTCTAGTTTAAAATCACATTAAAATGCACACACAGGAACCGATGAGCAGAATCTAAATGTGCGTTTCTTATCGAATCACCGGATCTTGGAAGTTTGGAACTGGTTCTAAAATGCAGCCAGTTCTCAATACCCATCCCTACTTCGAAGTGTCTGCTGAATATAAGCAGTGTTCTTAGTAGTGTAACTCTGGACTTTTTCTGTGGACAGTGACAGTTAATGAACCATAATGGGTTTAGATGATTTGAAATGGGGTTGGTGACGTCCTAGAAGTTCTTTTAGCACAGACTCTCTTTTTCTCATTTATCCTGAAGGCGCTGGCTTGATGCTTTCGATGCACAGTGACTTTATCTGCCCAGTTTCTAAGAGAAAAATGTCTAGTCAATTTAACACCCATAAAGAATGTTTCTGTTCCCCTGTGAATGTGCTACATCACGCCACTGTAGCTTGTGTAAATTGGCGAGAGGAGGGGGAGGGCAGTGACGTCTCTAATCCATGCCTGTCCATTTCATTACATCACGTAGGTGCAAATGGCCTGTAGTTTGACTCAGGATTGTTGTGACCTCAGTGAGAATTCACACGACTGGATTTGAGGGTGTTGAGGGGAAATGGGGTGCTAATAGACCCGTGTTTCCTTTCCAGCGAGTGCACTGGAGTTACTCTGGCATCAGGCGTGAGCTTTGTGCATACCGTGCACTGTTGTGACGTTATGTCACTAAGCTATGGTTCCCAGGATGCTTAGACCTAACAGGCTTAGGATGTGACGCAGATAATGTGGGGGAAGCCCTGTACGTGACTTTTACATATGGTGCAAAGTGGGGGAATATTCCAGTAAGTTATATATAGGTGGTTTATTTATAGTATGGTAGAAGTTACAGTTAATAATTTTGCAATGGTGCAGCTTAAATGATGTTTGTGATGAATGCAGACTGATAAGGAAAAGTTTTTGGAGCAATATAAATAGGCTATTTCCCAATTGACTTGTGCTTTTCACAGAAAGTAGGCCTCATGTTTATCATATATAGCCTAGCGGTCAAGATGGGGCTTGTGGAGACCAGCTGCTGTTACTTTCTGCAGTGTTGTTATTCTTAACCAGAACTATAAATTGTTTTTGTTCATAGAAATAAAGCTAAAATAAAGCTTGCTCTTTATTTTAAGGTGTCCTTGTGACCGTGTTATTATACAATTAAGTAATTAGTAAGATTAATTAACAACATGTACTTACTATAGGGTTAGCGTTTTGACCAATCAAAGAGTGGCTCACAGAAAGGAGGGGTTTAAAGAGACTGAATATTCAAATGAACCGTTTTCAGACTCTTTGAAAAAAAAAAAAGGTGATGTGCGATGTTGTGAATTAAAGGGGAAATGGGAATTATGCTTTATTTTACTTTCATTATATGAATGTGTCTGTGAAGTTTCAGCTGAAAACACCCAGATCATTTATTATACCATGTTGTAAATGCCCATTTTTGAGAGGAAGGAAAAATGCTGTTTCCGTTCATGTGTCTTTAAATGTAGATGAGTTGCTGCTCCCTGCCCCGCTTTCCAGAAGAGGGCGGAGCCTGTGCAGAATGTGCATGTTGAAAATGTTGTATGTTTTGTTAGTTTTTGGCAATCAGCTCTATCACGTTCACGCTCACGTGACATTGCAGTTCTTCGTTATCATTAAAGTTATATTATTTGCATGTTTCAAAGCCATATCAATTTAAACTATTGATATGTTTTTCTTTGAGCGCACACATCTGAAACGTGCACAGAAAGTTGGCTGTCAGACGGGACGTCCTGTGTGAGAATTAAACTAATTTCTCTTTCACTTAAACTGTCTAATACACACAAAGTTATGTCAAAAACACAAAGTTCACAAACACAGTCAGTTGTAGAAAATCACTCGCTGCTCTTGATTATTTGTGAAATCAACAGATGAAGGTCAGGTCGGCATGCAAACACCACTCTGACAAACTTTTCTTTTTCTTTTTTGACCAATAATCATGTTTCTTTTGGAAGAATTTGAAATATTTTGCTTTGAAATCAGGGTCAAGGAGACCTGCAGTACATATTTTGATTTAGTCCATGTCTCTGTTCCAGTTTGCGCTGTACCAAGTTCCTCATCGCTCACATGACCTGTGCTGAGATTTCAGAGAGCAGTTGACAGGAAAATATTTCTCACTATGGTGTGAAGTTTGGAGAGTGTGATTAATGATGAGATGGAACCGGAGAGACTGACCTATACGTTGAACCTGCTTGTGTTTATCTGCACATGTAAGGGGATTCTTGTGTGAATGATAGCATGCCTCCAGAAAGGCCTCTGTCTGTTTATGCTACTTGTTGTCTTAAGAGCTTAAGAAAAAGGACCACACATGTGTGATTAAACAGAACTAGACATGCTCTCAGGTAGCTAAGTGGCATTTACGCGGTGGTCAAGCTGTGATGGAGTGATGCATTAAATTGCACATTTTGTACTAAAGCAGCTAACTGATAACGGTGCACTCACTGAATCATCTTCTCTTGCTCTCAAACACTCATCCATGACTTTGTGTCCTTGGCAGCAACCCTAATAGTGCACTTCAACCGGGACTAGCTAACACTTTAAAGGGCACAGCTGAGATTTCTCTTTCCCTTAGGCTGGCCTAACCAAACCGCAGCAGGATTCGTTCACCTGAAATCACCCAGAGTCTTCTCAAGTGCCTTAATGACTCTCTGTATTGCGGAGGCAACGGTGAGAGCGAACCAGCCAAACAAACACAAATGTGCCAGCTCACCGCTGCTTCTGTCAGGAGGATGTGACAGACCCCTCTCTCCTGCTCTCTTAGCTCTCTTACCTTCTCTCCTGTTCTTTTTTGGGCATACCAGGGCTTGACGCTTGCCTTTTTCTCAAGAAGAACAAGTGCTCCAGATTTGAAAAATTTAGAATCACAAATAACAATGAAAATGGATTATATAATGTGTTTTTCCTTAATAAAGGGATACAAGGATGCATTTAAAAGCAAAATGGCTGTAATTTATTAGAATACAAAAAGTACTCTATGGTTTTTCAATAGCGCAGTTTCAAACTGTATTTAATTACATAATTATAGGTCTACTTTAAACTGCGTGAGTGTACACAACAGATTGTGCCAGTACTAGCAAAATCCATAAATTGAATGTTATAGTCACCATGATATCAAAATTGACAATTCCTGTTTTTATGTATAATATTGCTGTATTTATAATAAATGAATTATCTACGCACATCATTGTTTTGATTCATTTGCCTCGTAATGTTTAATTAAAATAACTTCTCTCTTGCAGCAACCTCTCACTCACATGAGATCGACCAATAACAAACCACACAACCATCCAATCAATTCCCCGTGGACGAAACCAAGTCCTGTCCTACATTTGTTTCTTGTTCAAGAAGCTGTTTTACTTGGATATATCTCACAATATTAGAATACAAACACAATAAGTTAAACTTTGTCATTTCATCAACAGTAAACAATCTTTTGGCACAAATGCACTGTATTCATTGATCGCAAACTGCTCTGAAACTGCGAGTATGTCACACATGCAACAGACTTTGAACATTCAGCGTTCATTTAATTAAACTGCTTTTGAAGTTTAATAATGACATGATTCGCGATTCCTATTTTTCCATTTCCAAATTTAAGACCTCTTAAAATGACAGTTGAGACATTTGTTATACCATTTAATATTGTTGGACTTAAATTTTTTATAAAAAATAAGTACTTTTTAAGGACCTGTGAGCACTTCTTATAGGTTTAGTCACAAATGCAAGTGAAGCCCTGCATAAAAGCATTTTCTGTTACTCCCTCAGATTGTGCATTTGGAAATGTGTTGCCATATGTTGCTTCCATTTTCCAGCAAACCTGCGTAAGAGATTGCAGTTTATGTACCGTGGCTTGATAAGCCGATGGAGTGCAATCTGTGACTTGATTGTCATGCTTTTTCACGAGGTAAGCTTTATAATAGCAGGGCTAGAAAAGTCAAAATAGGCATCATGGAAGCAAATCTGTTGGAAGCAGCCAGCTGTTGTCGGATTGTACGGGCAGCCGTATAAAGCAGGAACACCAGGTCCAAGCTGTGTGCATAGCAGTTGGTTATTTATTCCCACTCTTTGCTCAACAGTATATGTTAAGCTTTGCTTTAGCGAGATTGTGAAATAAAATCCTGTTAGAACATTTTGATCCCACTGGTTTATACATTTGCTCACTGAATAAATTCAGATTTGTGGCGTTGTTGAACGAAGGAGTGAATTTGCATCAATTGTGCAAGTGAAAGATTAAACCACCAGTCAGGCGTTCACAATGAATGCACTACTGAATGAATGAACAAAAGCTTCTCCATTGACAAAATTGGCCTTCCGTTGACAAGTGACCACTCATTGATTTATAGTACTGTTGGAAGTGAAGTAGATGATTTCTGATGGTGCCTGTATTGGCCTGCTGTGTAAAGGGCCTCAGGTTTTTCAATAAGTTAACCATGGAATGGACACACATGCAGGATCCACGGCTAAGGAATGTAGACCCCTGCACCAGCCCCTTACAAAGAAGCTTCATTGTGTTCAAAAACTGCTGCATCACAAAAGACTCTTACAAAAGGGTAAGAAAAGCCACCCTTATCGCTCTTCCCTTCTACTAGCTCAAAAAATAAAATAAAATGAATAATCATCACCATCTGTGCTGTTCTTACGTCAGTTTTGGGGGTTAATCATTGAGTTTTTTCATCCATTCATCCACTAGAGCAGGGGTTTTCATCTCTGGCCCTCAAGGTTCACTTCCCTGCAGAGTTCTGCTCCAACGCTGATCAAACACACCTGAAGGTCTTCAGGATTACTAGACAGAATAGGAATTAGAAACTCTGCAAGAAAGGGGACCTCAAGCGCCAGAGTTTGAGAACCTCTGCACTAGAGCATTCAAAATTAAGTGACGTGAAGGCCAAGTATGGTAACCCAGAATTTGTCCTCTGCATTTACCCATCCAATTAGTGCACGAATTCTGCAAACTGTGGACACACACCCGGAGTAGTAAGCAGGTTTTTTTTTTTTTCTTTTTTGCTGTTTTTGTATGTGTCCCTTTAAATGCAACACTTTCAAGAAGAGGGCGGAGCTTCAAGAGCTCATGCTCCGGCATACTGACAACTACAAAACGGGACAATCTCATGCTTTGAAAATGTCAGTAGCTGTGTTCAGCCTTATGTTTCAAAATAACCTATGAAAATACAGTGTAGAAAACATCTTAATTTGTAAAGCAGTCCGGCGCAAACGAACAAGACTTTTCGTGAGATTTAACCATGTCCTCAGTGACTCAGATGGCAGGAGTCTATTCTAGTGAGACTCTTTTGTTCATTGCTACATCCCAAAACACAACACTTTGTAATGCCTCTTTGGTGCAGACATTGTTCAACTCCAGCTGCTACAAATGGTTCCCTCTCTTAATATTTTAAAAGTGAGCCAGAAATGAGAAAAACCTAAAAATGACCTTTATGGCATGGTGTTGTGTTCTTAATTACATATTTGGTTGAGTAAGATATCTATTTGCAGCAGTCTGTCCACACAAACCTACAATTTCAGCATACTCCAGACTTTCTTTGTAGTGGGTATGTATTCCTAAATTGCAGCCCATCGTTTTTCTTTCGGACCACAAGCACCTCTGCAGATCAAAGATGTGGAGGCCAATTACTGTATTTAATGCCTCTGATCTTGTACAGGGTTGAAATACTTTAGCGTTTCTGTGGCTTGTTACTTCTCTTCAAGGATTTTGCACATTTGTTACCGAACATCTCTGAACAGAAAGTTCAGGACAGAGCTGTCATTCTGATAGTGTTTTTAGCAAAGCGTTTCATCACCAGAAGAGTGTGTGGCTTCATTGACTTCAATCAGCCAATGACCTGGAACTTCTGAGCTGAAATTGATTGTTGATTCACTTTGTTTGGCTTTCAATGAACATTTAAAGCACCATAGGAAACACAGTCCATAGGAAATGTGTTAGAGGTGCAGTGCATCATGGGAAAAGTTGCAATGAGATTTCTAGACTCAGTGTACAGGTAACAAGCTTAAGGCTACTAATGCTAAACCATGACTTTTGGTTCACCTCATGTCAATCACTACATCAGGCTTGTTTTTTGCCTGTGAAATGCTAGTGGTTGCAGTTACCCAAGACCCATAATTGGTGCGTGTACTACTCATATGCCAGAGTCGATAAATCAGTGCAGCAGGACATCGCTTTCCTAGTATTTCTGCTTGAGGGTCTTGTTGCGCTTTCACGCTCACGCTGCTGTATCTCCATTGGCCAACATAAAACTGAATGAGGTTCTTCCTCTTCTGCATCACTGCAGATTAGAGGCGCTCTTCCTCTTCTTAGAGGGATGAGATTAGATAATGCACTTGATGGATCTGAATGAAATGCATGCTTGCGTAAACATTTATGACTAATATAAGCACGTCGGTTGCATATGTCACTGTGCTTTTTAGTATTTTCTCTTTTGGTGTTGCTACATTTGACTTGAGAGAGGAGATGAGGCCTTCTTAGGGTTGCCTTGCTCTCTTTGAAGGCAGTCATTTTATGAATTAGGAACCGGTAACTGGTTTGAGTACTAAAATCCTTGTCTTTTTTTTTCTCTCTATGCTGAACTGCTGTTTGTTCCTCGTGTGGAGCAGCAGGGATGATTGAGCGTCAGACACGTTGATGATCCTAAAAAGGCTGCCACCAACTGCTCTCAAGCCAAAATTAGAAAGGTGGAGGCCCTGATACATTGAGACCTTTAGCTGAATATATTTAATAGAGGCTACTAGTCACTATTAGGCTACAATTATTACTTGTTTCATCCTAAAATTACTAGTGGATGTGATTTTGAAATTATCCCTGAATGTATACTGATCCTATAGCCTTTGTATGTTCCCTTTTTTCCCTTGTTTTATCTCCATTATCATGTTATGCCAGTTCCATTTCCTCATGGAAAAAGTTGCTCTGTGCAATTTGGCCTTAGCTTTCACATCTTTAGATTAAAAGCCATTGCCATATTAGGGTTTCTTATCTTGGGTCACTCTGTTGATGGCATAGATTCCTTAAACCATTTTAGTTCCTTATTTTGCTAAATAAAGAATTGCAAGTAAGTCTTGGAACATTGTTTTCCTGCGCCCGCTGTAGATTTGATGATTTAAGATGAGTTTAACAGGATAAGTGGAATATCTAACAAGCTCAGAGTGGATTTATTCATCTGTTTGTGTTCACCAAACGGTTTCCCTGTATCGGTCGGGGTTGAGTCAGATGGGTGGTGTTTGCTAGGGGACCTTTATTTATTGAATTCATGGTTTGTGGTTAAGAGAGCAGACTGGCAGATGTTATCTCATCAGTAAATTGCTTGTTTCTTTGACTTTCTCTTTATTAGTGCATAACCGATTACAATAAGATAATGGTGTGTGATTAAATATCATGCTATACATTCTGTGTTTGTCCCGCAAGGCTATACTACTGCAACATTATCAAACTCAACGATAACAGATAATGTGTGCCACTGTGAAAACACAAACATAAATTACTAGAAGGTCTACAATGCCAGGAGAAAGTTGTCATTTCCATTCATTTCAATGGCAGCTGCTTGGCTGGTGCACGACACCCCCGGAAATATTTGATTTGAAATGCCATTCTTGCTCTTGGCATCAGAAAACTTTAATACTTCAATATAAAGAATTACGTTGCTTTTATAATATTTTCTCAGAATACATTAAATTTTTGAATTTGCAGTGGAGTAACATGTTTTAAACAGGCGTTGATGTTTATAAATGAACAGCTGAGGCTCAATCCAGTTTGCAGATGTTTTGAAGGAGCCTTGGAGGTGACGTGATTTTGACAGTAAATAACAGCTGCTCACCTTTTTAGATGTTTTAGATTTTTTTAGGGTTAAGATTTTTTCTACAGATAAACATGAATTTAAGGCTGGCAAATTAAGTTGATGCAACAATTACTTAGTAAATGAAATACAAATGTTTAAATTTAGATTTGCCCCTTTCCTTGCCTCTAGAGCCCACAGCAGGGATGTTCTTGTTGTCATTTCAGAATACTATTCAGGATGATTTTCTTCTTTTGCCTCATCTCTTCAAAATGATCACACTGTAAAAGAACATGTTGGCGGTCTGCATTAAACCCAAATATGAAAGAACATCGCACTCACTCTCTCTGTTTGTGCTTAGTCAGAAGAACACCATCTGGCACATAAATAGAAGCCTTTTATCCAAGGACCTCTAGACAATCATTGCCGCTCGTCACTGCCCATGAAACAAGGAAATTTCCAGAGTGGGCTTGCGGGAACAGGTTCATACTGGTGGGAGAACACTCGGAAAGAGCGACTGCTTCAATTAAAGTCCAAAGGATCATCTATGACGGCTGCGCCTGAATACGAGCCCTTCAAGTGGCCTACTCGTGCTTTTGATATGATATCTTTTCATGATCTACTTTGGTGTTCCAGTAGACCATTTATTTTACACATCAGTTTGCAATACCAAAGCATATATACACTAGGTATTGTTCATAATTGTTATATAAAATGTATAAATATGGCTCAAAATCAAAGATCAGCCAATAATAGAAGATTATTGAAAATATTCTAATCAGGAATGTCAGAATCAGTATGCGTAGTTTGTGGATAAAACATGTCCATCAAAATATGATATACGACTTGCTATTTCCATCAGGAACAACACGTTGAGCTATGGTTACAAAAAAGAAAAATGTTACATTAAACTGTTGCAAATTTGTTGACTTTTCAATTACATTTTTTTAACTACAGGAAAGAAGTAGTTTTGTTGCTCAGTTGTTTTTATTCTCTCTTATAACAAAAGTATAATAATAAAAGTATCTGGTATCTTTTATTTACACCCATGGAAATGCAGATCCTGTTGTGAATAATAGTGAAAAATCGCTTTTCTGCCAGTTATCAACCATAGCATGAAAATAATCATCAGCTTATCATCGGTATTGGTGCATTTCTAGTGCCCACACCATTCGTAGTTTCAAAAGTTAAACGTTTTTAAGGAATTGAGAATATGTTCTGTGTTTTAGTCCACACTTTATAGGGGTTTTATTACCATAGCATGTCTGTGAGGGTGTGTTCACTAAAGCCACATTTTTGGGTTTGCAATTACAACTTTCACTGTGGGTCTTGTAAGAACCGACTCTATAGCAGAGGCCATGAGAACAGCACATCATGTAGGCTGGTATTGACATTTCTGCATTTCTTTATTTTTTCCCTTCCTCTACTACATTTGAATCTCTGTATCCAGAGGCGCTCGTCTCTGAAATCTTTGTTAATAGCAGGATGTGGTATCGAATGGCTCCTCCAGAAAGCATCTGAATTTGGCCATGGGGTATCTGACCGCCCCCTAACCCTTTTGCAGCTGAGCTCCTTGCGTAGGTGGATTGCTTTTATACATTCGCTGAACAAGTGAAGAGTTTGAAGACATTTATTACACAGAATGAACCCCTTTTTATTCTTTGTGATGAAACCATGTGTTTTGTGTATTAGCCATGAACTTTACAGGAGGTAGAGCAAGAAACAACTTTATGAGGAGGTAAACATGTATTTCCATCACAATCCTTTTAGAATGACTTCTGTTAACCAATATTGGCAATGTTCGAACAGACCCTTCAACTAAGGCTAACCTCTGTGCTTCAGAGTGGAAAAATCCACATAAAGTTTAGATGCTTTGCACTGCTTGAGTGCTTCTCAACACTTCATTGTAAGAAAAGGTCAAACTCCTTGCCAAGCCCAGTGATATATTGCCCTTGTAGGAATACAATCCTATTATTTTGTGGCTGAAGGATACGAAGAAAAAAGGAAGGGCTGAATTTCAAGAAATGGTAATCAAATCTGTCAGGTACGTTACGTGTTGGACGCCGAACACTTGAGTGCACATGTCCCACAATGTGATACGTCATCCGAGCAGGAAGCAAATTACCTGTCACACCTTTCAGTGTTCTTTGCCACACAGTTGCTAGTGTTGGATCGTCTCTTTGAAATGTGTTCTTGAATTATGTATAGTCTCTGTGTACCTTCTGTTAAGCAAAGGCGTTAAATTAAAGTGGGCTCTTTGTGCCCTTTCACAAAGTCTTTTGAGCTTTATTAGAATGGACTAAATGTTCAAAAAAATGCCTTTTTTCACCAATTTTACATTGTTGCAGCACCTCTCTTCGCAATCTGTCAGTAACACTCTGGGTTGCGTTTTTTTTTTTTTTTTCAGATCGTTAGTTCCTGTCTCTATGAAGTCACTCTTTCTGAAAAGCTGATTGGTCAGCTGGATTGGTGTGTTGTGATTGGTCAAGCGCTTTGAGTGTTTGGGAAATGTCCCGCCCCTTACATAAATGCACGTTTCAACACATTGCTAACGAACTCAACCACCCCCCGCCCTTTTTTGTGTATGTCTAGGGTGAAATATTGTGATGTGTTCATTCCTGGACAGTGCGTTTCAGAAACAGTGCTCACTGATATAGATAGAAGAAAGAGGAGTTGAAAATGTAAAAAAAACAAACAACGCATAATAGGTTCCCTTTGCATTAAAACATTTATGTGGGAAGAGCATTCCCAAGTGGCTATACTTCTCAATTTTGAATTTTGCCTGGAGCTAATTTGTCTGATTTACTATTTGAGTCTTGTGACCGGTCGTCGCAAAAGCTCTCTCTCGGGTTAAGTGCCCTGAGATGATCCTCGGTGTCTGTTGCACAAGGCTCTCTCATTTCTGGTGGCGTCATTAGTCAGAGCGGGCCGCCGTGTTGTATCACGTTACCCACGATACCCTTCATACTCCAAACCCTGTCTGGGAGTCACTTTATGGCTTGTAAAGAGTGTGGCTTAGGAGTGAAAATGTGAGGATGAAGACTGTGGATGCACAGAGCTACAGATCCGTGTTTGCTGATCACAGCAAAGGTATTATCTTTAAACAACTGAAGCAACATATGCAAAGAACAAGTGACTTAAAGGATTAGTTCACTTCGGAATTAAAATTTTCTGATAATTTACTCACCCCCATGCCATCCATGATGTTTGTCTTTTATTTCTTCAGTCAAAAAGAAATGATGGTTTTTGATAAATGCCATAATTTTTCTCCATGAATTGACTTCAACAGTTACCAACAGATTGAATTTCCAAATTGCAGTTTCAATGCAGCTTCAAAGGGCTCTATACGATCCCAGCTGAGGAATTAGCTGAGGGTTTTGTCTAGTGAAATTCATTTTCTAAAAAATATATATATATATACATACATACACTTTTTAACCACACTTTTTATTACACGCACTTTTTATTACATTTATGCATTTGGCAGACTCTTATCAAAAGGAATTTTAATTGCATTCAGGTACGCATCTTTCAATTCATGAATGTTATATTATGTTAGATTATGTTAGTTGTATTGTTCAGGCTGCAGCACTCAACAAAACACAGGACAAAAAAATGACTTGTGAATCTCTGTACGCACATCTTTCCACCGAGAACAAATTTAATGATTCTCCAGAGATGTTCAGAACCACAGGCTGACGTTGCTGCCGCCCAGTAATGAAAAGCTCAGGGGGTGAGAAGGGAAAAAAAAATCTCCTCTTGAGAGCTATAACTCATTGCTTTCTTCTGTAGGAAAAGCTTTCAATCAACTTTTATTTTTGACACTCAAGTGACTCCATTATTGTGTGCTCAGGAGCAAAGTATGTCTGGGTGGCTTTAAGTACATGTTATATTTTCCTGCCATTTGGCCTAGTCAGAGCACTACAGTTTTGTAAGGTTCGTGTCTTATGGTTTTGTGTGGTTTGTCAATTGTCTCCTGGAGGAAATGTTTATCTTTTCCTGTGCAATTATTCTCCACTCAGCAGTGATTCTGGTTTCTTCTCTCCTATTGGCGTGCGTTCTGCACAGAACAAGTCCATCTTACATCGGTTCTGACATCCCTGGTGATAAATGTCCTTGTTCCGTACTGTGATTATGTAAGAATGTGTGTGCATGTGCAACCTTTTGTCCCGGAGTGAATTCTAGACTATCATATCTCATGAAATTTCCATTACAAGTGTCCTTGTTTATTGTCTCTGAGCTCGGCATGACGATTGGAAGCTTTGAACCGTTGCTTGCTGAAGTTTGCACCTCTACCCTGCAGAGAGTTCTGTGTTCAAAGTCTAGGAGATCTAGTACACTCGCTGTATAATTGATGTAGGCCTAAACTCTTATTCTCCTCTGCATAGCTCTGCCTGTAACAATACCGTCTATGTTGCCAAATGAAATGAAAGCATTGCAAAATTCTTCTTTTGAGTATGCCACCATTATGCCAACGCAATTACCAACTTGTATCACAGCAGTCTAAATAAACAATTCCCCTGGAACACCAGCCATGGCTTTCATCATTGTGACAGGAATCTAAAAGAGTCACTGCGGGGTCATGGATGAGCTGGCTTCCGTTTTGGCTCCTTTTCTGCCTCCACACTTATTCAGGGATGGAACCAAAGATATAAGCCATTGCTGCTTGTCGCATTGCATTCATTATTCAGTTTTTATTTGCTTCAAAATTGGCACACATCTATAATGTATAGAGCAGTAAGAGAACGCGGATGTTGGAGAGACGATTATACCTTGAGTGTTTGGTATCTGCTACATGTTGTAGATTTTTCATTTTGTGATGACAGTAATATAGAAGTAAACTCAAATTGATATTGTGCCACAGAGTTAGTTGATTTGAAGTTAGTAAGCATATGTGTGCGGTCCAAAAAATGTCACTTTTTGGATTTAAATAGGAGTCTATGATTATTAGTTCTAACCCTAGTCTCGTGTAGCCAGACCTGACGGCAGACGGTCTGGACTCTCGTAGCTTTCTTTGGCCAATGAGCGCCCAAGAGGACGTTTGACTGACAGGTAACGCGACCAATCTTGTTTAGGGGCCTGAAAATGTAAGGTTGATGTCCCTACAATAACAGACCGGCGTGCATCTAATAAATTATTCATTAAAGAACGCTGTGCAAGTTTCCTGGAGCTGCGAACTTCTCATACTTTTGAAAATCCAGCGTTTTGTTGATCCTGGTTAAGTGCTCATTGTCACCGTTGTGACAGTAGTTTCTAGTGTGTGTTTTTTTTTTTTATGTTTACATTTTCTTATGATGGATGCTTAATGTTGTCTTGGCAGGCAGCTCACTGGGGTTTTGAACAGAGCCACAGTCTAATGATTATCCTCGAGTAACATTAGAAAAGTGATTCAGCGTTTCAGCAAAGGAGTGATGAAGTCATCAGCACCCCGCAGCACGACTGTGTTTGCGTTCGTTGCGGAAGCTCTCACCGTGAAAAACAGGCTAGAGCTGGACTATGAACACTTGGACATCCGTTCACAGGAAACCGTTTTTCCCCCGCTCTGATCTTTAATCATCAGCTCTCAGCAGTGTCACTGAAATGTACCGTTAACGTGATGCATTGCGAATGTCTCTCTTTTTCCTCTAGTTCTTTCTCTCTTTCTTACATAAGTGATCTCTTTTCATGGAAGTGCTGCTCATGTGACCTGAATCTCTCCTCCGGTAACATACGGCCTTTGTGTCATTCTCAGAAATGGAGCTTTTTGCCTCCTGTTTAATACATAAATCCATTCATTTTTACCTCCTAAAAGATTAAAATACCTATTTTACTTCTGGCAAAATATTCAGGATCATTTTAAAAGAGGACATCATGGCACAAAAAAATGTTTTGTTTCATGATATGATTATCCTAGTCTTTTTGTTCGGATGATGACCTTTTCCTATTACGCAAGTTTTGCTTTTGCTTTTCTTCGACATTCATGAAACCCAAGGACATTTATTTCTATTTATTTTGTTCTCTAAATAAACTGGCTGCATTGTCCCATTAGGAATGAGCACAATGAAAACCACAGATGCTTCTCTGAACTGAATCTGTAAGTTTATTTGTTCACTTGCAATGTCTTAAGTAGAACTGTGTCTGCGAAGACGACGGTATAATGCAACACAAGTTGTGACATGCAATGACATGAAGTTACATAAACCAAAGCATCTTCTATGGACACCTTTTCATTCAGGTCAACTACATAACTAATCTTGTTAGGTTAAATAGGTTTGTACAACAGGACCGCACATATACAACACCTTGCCCAAGCATTTGCATCTATATTTGCGTACTTGTATGTTGGTGGCCTTATGTCGCGTAATGTACATTATGGACATTTACATTTATGCATTTGGTATGTGCTTTTATCCAAAATGACATCAAGGTAAACTGCGACTTCTATCCCTCTAGTGGTTAAAAACAAAACGGCATGAATTTTGCAGAAGAGCATTGTTTTGGTTGTGCTTTGGCTCTGCATGATTGCGATAAATATGGTTATCCAACTGCTCGTAAAATATTCACTACTAGGCTTAAGAGATATAACCAGTTTTGATGGAAAGGATCTCAAACTGACTAGCTGAAGATGTAATGAAGATGTAATGTAGCCAAACCCATTAATAGACATGATACTTGGAAATAAGTTCCAGCACAGCGCTACAACAACCATAATGAAATAGAATAGATGATTCTTTATAATCGACTCTGTTTGAGAACTATATATGGCAATTTATCTGTTCAATAAATTACTTTACTCACCATTTGAGTAAAAAAAAAAAAAACGACCATCTCTTTCTTTTCAAAGTAGCCAGAGCTAATTTTCTGTGTTTATGGATATAACAACCTGCTAAAACCATCCCACTTGGTCTAAAATATAAACACTTATGATAGGCTTACCTTAGTAAATCAGACGAAAATGTGTTTTAGAGGAAGGATTGATGTATTGACTCATTGTTTCAATATAGTTCATTTAAACAAAAATAGTTAGTGTACCATTAAATTGGATTAATTTTTATCACTTCTTGTTTTCCCTGGGAATCAAACCCATGACCTTGACATTGCTAGTGTGCAACACTACTGTTTGAGCTTCATTAAGTCTTTAAGTGTATTTAAGCCATTCTGTTGTGCACTTTTTCTTCATTGCCACAGTGCACCAGCCCACAAAAGACTGATAATTGTTCTCAAATATTTGACTTTCTAAACTCCCTAGATAAAGCAATTGTTGATCCCGGTCTGTGGGAAAGGTATGAAGTCATACTGGGAAGATGTTTTCAAACCACACTTCTAATACTTGCAGTTCACAAAGAGAGAGTGATGCGGGTGTCATGATGAGGAAATTTGGCAGACTCGTACTGTATGGAGCAGAGGTTTTCAGTTTTTAATTGAAGCGTCCGTTGTCCAACTGAGCTGAATGGTTTTTATTTCTATGAAAAGAACAAAATGGCAGTCGGGGCTGTGATGTGGTGAGCAAGTAATGTCTATTGCCTCTGTTTTCATGAGTGGACCATAAAACATCTATCAGCAATTTGTCTGCTTTACAATGTTGTAGTGTTTGTAAAGTCTTGGCATATTTTACTTGTTAGACGCCGACAGTTGATAATCAACAAGCTAAACTTTTGACCATGACGCTGATGTTAGCCATAAAGGTGAGGTTAAAGAACTCAAGAACATGCCAGAGTAATTGTTCCTCCAGTACATCCGATCTATCCCCTCCTGGTCATATATTTTGTGACCAGCAAAACACAAAGAGCCCTTTGTCTAGGCCAGTGGTGGCGGTGTGTGAGTGTATGTGTCCTTGGCATATTTCATTATCTTGAGCATTAGATGCAGTAATCACCTCCTAAACCGCCACCCCTAAAATCCTCCACAAACACACTCGCACACACACACACACACACACACACACACACAGACATTTTGCCAACTCTGACCAGAATTGTTCCAGCCTCTAAACAATTAACAATTAAAAGAGAGATGCACAAAAAACCCCAAAGGGAAACAGTCTAGCATTGTGCTACAAAGGCCATGGCATCAGTTCAGACTGGTCACTCGTAAAGCTGGTATAAAAGTCCATTTCCTTTGTGCCAGCCCCTTCCCTTTTAGCAGTGTTTCTTTCTGTTGCTCTCCGCTTCCCTCACTGCCATGCTGAAGAAAAAGAAGGATGGAGAGATCTCAGAGCACTCTGTTAAGAAGGTAAGAGGGGAGAAAGCAAGGGTGGTCTTCAGGCTTTCTTGGGGGTCGTAAGCTTAACCTTCTGGAATGAAAATAGTCTCGAGCCATCTGTGTGCTCAGCGTGGATTTGCAGGGGGGCAGTGTGTGTCTTCTGTCGAAGAACGCGGCAAGGGGTCTAATGCAATCTCTTCTCAACACTGTTGACCCGTTAGACTTTCCGGTGCAAATGCAAATTCAGGCCGCTTTCAAACCTGGCTCATTTGTTTTAGACCACGGTGCGTTTTTTCTCGTAGTTCAGTTTGTTTAGGCCTGTGGTGTCCAATCCTGCTACTGGAGGGCCACTTTCCTGTTGTGTTTAGCTCCAGCAAACTTGCCTCAAAGTTTCTTATGATCCTGAAGACTAGGGCTGCCCTGTATAATAATCGACTAAAAAAATTTTTTTGCCAGGAAGTGGCAAAGTCACGCAGTGTGTGTGAGGCACAGATCATTAACGGTGGGTTCTTGTGGTATTTACAATAAAATAATATAATAATATCGCCTATCATCCATCAACCTCAAATACGGCTTATTTTGAAACATGTAAGTAGTAACAACTTTACATAGCTGTGCAGTGATCACTCTAATGCTAACCTAGATTAATGTGCGCTACTATATATCCAAGTGTTCGTAAGAAGTGAGGAAGGTAGCTAAAGCATATAGTGCACCATAAGACATGGAGGCACCGGCAATCTGTCTAAGATTTCATAAACGAGCTGGTCTCAGCCCAATTGAAAAGGATCTGGGAGCAGTTTGGTTGTGGTGAGAAAGCAGTCTGACTCAATGAACCAAGCTGTATCATAATTCATACTGGAAAATGTGTTGCGTGAAAAGCAGAAGTGTCTGATTTTTCTGGGTGAGCACATTACTTATTGCAGTTGAAAACCAAAGAGCACCTCTTCATCTTCGAAACTGGTGCGTTTCCAAGAATGCTGCCTGTCAAAGCAGTCATTCCCACTATAGCTGATTAACTGATTAAATTTGTAACATATTTCTCATTGAATCTGAGCGTCCTGAGCTTTTTCTTATCAGATGCTTTTTTATCAGATGTATGCAAGTTAAACATTCCAATAAAGTCCTTCGGCCCTTTTTGCCAAGCGATAAGAGAGAAACAGCTGCCAATTTGAAGTTCAGAGTCTGTAGGTGTTTGTTTCTCTGTAGCACTATTGATGCAAAACCACTGCGAGTGACAATTTGCTTTGAAGTGCTTTCAGGCACAATGATATATTTGTGTGTGAATCAAGGTCTGTGAGTCAGTCAAAGCTTTACACTCATTTGCATAACTGTTACACTCATGGTCTTAAAGCCAGCCATCCATCCGTCCTGGAAACGGCACTTCCTATAGCTTCAACCTAAAGCCTGAAGATTAATCACTGCGATCACTCAGTACATGGTTGATTGAACACTGATATGGCACGGGGTTATGTAATAGTCGTGCTTTTAAAAATCTCTTGATGGAGCGAGGGGATTTGAGGCTTAATGTTGAGTCAGATAATAAAGTCAACATGAGATGACTGCACCACGCCGTAATCCTCTCACGGTTCCTCTCTGCAGGCAACAGCTGCCGGGCCATTAATAGTAGCGCTGCTCTCAATGGTTTCCACTACATTTCCAGACTTCACCAGTGAGAGAAGCTTAGTGGTGGCCGACTACACTCATAGAGGATGTTGATACAGTTGTCGAGGTTATGATAATGAAATGGTGGTGGGGGGTGGGTAGTGAGAAGTACCTGGCAGGTCAAATTGTGTTAAAGATTAGAACGGGATCTTGATTTAAAAGATTTACTTCTCAGTAATTCCCTGTATTCTGCTTAATAAGTGAATTGTAGTATTGTGTTCAGACTGGCCATTGTTTACATACAACATTGACATTTCCTGTGGTAATAGGCACACTGTTAAGCATTATCACGGAGCATTACAGCCCAGAAAATCAGAAAACAGTTCAAAGATCAGTTGGGGGGTGGAATCCAGCCTCAGCAAGTTGTTCTTGTTGTTGAAGTATATATACACAGCATTTTTTTATATTTAGCAAGGATGCATTAAATTCTTCTAAAGTGACAGTAAAGACAACCATGTTCTGCAGCACAACTGTTTTCAAGATTGATGATATTAAATGTTTCTTGAGCAGCAAATCATCATATTAGAATTATTTCTGAAGGAAATTGATCCTCAAACCTTTTGACAAGAAGCATGAAATTTTCCAGCCAGGACTTCCTGTTTCAAAGGAATATGAATATGAGGAAACAAAAAGGCCAAATCTTGAGCAACAAGATGAACAATGCAGATTTGTACAGCTAATTCTAGTTATGACTGTGTAATATATATATTTATTTATTTATTTATTTTAACAATTTAGTAGCTTTTACACATCCCCCCCCCCCCCCCTTTTTTATGACAGATCCAGTTCGCAGACCAGAAGCAGGAGTTCAACAAGCGCCCCACCAAGATCGGCCGCAGGTCTTTGTCTCGCTCCATCTCACAGTCTTCTACAGACAGTTACAGCTCAGGTATAGTGTTGTACCTGCACCGAAATGCACTGTACACTCACATGCACACGCCCTGTTAAACCTCAGTCAGGTGGGCTACTTTACGTAAAATGTATTTTTACCATACGTCAAGGGTTGAATGTAGTGGAGTCATGTGAACAAAAGCTTTCCTGTGTGGGTTCTCTGGCAGGGCTCTTTGGGAGGATTATATTGATAAAGCACACTGGAGTTTAGGAGGGGGAGTGAAATCTACATTCCTTTAGATATATTTCTCTTTATTATTCCCTTCTTCAGCCGCCTCGTACACCGACAGCTCCGATGACGAGACCTCTCCCCGTGACAAGCAGCAGAAGAACTCCAAGGGCAATGGAGACTTCTGCATCAAGAACATCAAACAGGCCGACTTCGGACGCAGGGAGATCGAGATCGCAGAGCAAGGTGAGAGGGTATTGATATTTAGCACGTGGCGACAAGCTATAACTGTTTTTACGAGCATGACAGCTGATTGCGTAATGCTGTTGTCTGCAGGCCTGTCAACATATTAAGCCATTGGTATTTGTTTATGTGTGAAGTCAAAGTGTGTGTTGGTGTGAGATCAACTGAAGCATGTTTTGATGTTCTTCCTGTGATACTGAGAGGCCATATGTTCACAGCAGGGCACCCCCTTCAGCCCCTGTATCCACATGGCCAAATACTCCATTGTGTACTCGCACACAGCCTGTTTTCAAAGTTTTAAATTCTTTCTATATAATCAAGGGGTGTTAGCGCTGTTTGTTTTATTATTATAGGCATGTGTTAATGATTTTTTGTAAATTTTTGTTCTATAGAGATGCCTGCTCTCATGGCTTTGAGGAAGAGAGCTCAGGGAGAGAAGCCATTGGCTGGAGCCAAAATTGTGGGTTGCACCCACATCACTGCACAGACTGCTGTGAGTGTACACACACATACACACAATAATACACATGTTGACTTAATTTGTTCTTAAATTAAACTAATTAAATTTAATTATACTATAATTCCAACACCCTGATCCTACCTCTATCACCTTTTGGGACATTATTTGCCCTATTTAGGAACCTTTTTACTGTCTTTACAAGTACATTTTAAGAGGTGTTTACTGTATTTGTGAGGATGTTTTCAAAAATAATACTAATTTTTTGAGTGTTGTGTTTTGTAAACGAGGCACAGTGTAATGGAGAGTTCGCAGAGAAACTTGTCAAAAGATGAAGCTGCAAACTGTATTGGATTTGACAGCAGCTGTTAGTAAATGATTTCATAATGCTTTGTGTGTAAATGACGGTTTTACATGGATAATGTTTTCAAAACACTATATCTGCAATAGCGAGTGGGCGTTAATATTGTTTCCTATGCAATTACATTTGCCTGTCATAACAGCAGCCGTTTACTGACAAGCGTTAAAGGAGTCGCCCCTAAAAAATGAGTGATTTCAGACAGAGGGTCAGAATGTTGTTTAAAATATTTTGTTTTTTTTGTGCAAAAAACTTTATTAACATTATAAGTGAACCTCAAGGAACATTAAAACAAAGACCTCTTTAACTTAAACCAAACTTTTATTTTGGTTGCAAAATTCTGGGAATTTTCCAAGATTAAAACTTTCCATGGGAATATATAGGAATTAGTGGTAATTAACAGGAATTAAAGAGTACAAACTGGAAATTTGTAAAATTGCAGCTTAGCCTATAACAGGGAACTCAAATGTAGTTGAAATCTTGCAGCATATTCTTGGTTAAAACAACCAGATTTAATGCAAATTCAGTTGAATTTCTACGATGCACATTCCTCAACTTAAACGATGAAAGCCGGCATGATGTTGGTGAATCCCGTTCAGTCACTGTTTTGTCTGATTCTTGCTTGTGTCATTATGGAGTGTGTGAGCGTAAGCAATAAGCTGCTGGCTGTAGTTCATTTAATGGCCACCGGTGTCGCTAAAAACAAAGGTGTCTGAATACTATATGTAGCCCCTTTAAAATAAAATTTATGTATAGTTCAGAAGTTTGGGAGCTATCGAATTTTTTAAAGAACTTTGAAAGAAAAAAATCCTGGAAAAATTTCACTGATCTAATAATTCAGCATACATTTGTGGTCAGCACAATATAATATAATGTACTCTTCCCAAAATCCCCCAGCTTAACTTCTCATGGAAAGTTTCTGGAAATTTACAGAAAATTTTCCACCCCTTTGCAACCCTATAAGCTGACTATCTGACATTCCATGTTATACTGTATATTTACTTTTTTTTAGATTGCATCAGATCGCACTGAAATCATAGGGCCCTAATGTCATTGATTTTTTTGGTGTTTGCAGGTGCTGATGGAGACCCTCTCTGCTCTGGGTGCTCAGTGCCGATGGGCCGCCTGTAACATCTACTCCACTCAAAACGAGGTGGCAGCCGCTTTGGCTGAGGGAGGTAAATTTTTTCCTTTCTTATTCTAATTTCTTTAATATTAATCTCTTAAACTTTTCTGTCCTGATCAACTCCTGTGTGTCCTGTCCGGCAGGTTTCTCAGTGTTTGCCTGGAAGGGCGAATCAGAGGATGATTTCTGGTGGTGTATCGATCGCTGTGTTAACGTGGAGGGTTGGCAGCCCAACATGGTAACTGGACTATGTACAGCTAGACGATGATACATTATAACTGTTCAATGTCTCAACAGCTTATGCCTTGTAGATTTTAGATGATGGAGGGGATTTGACCCACTGGATCTATAAGAAATATCCCAACATGTTCAAAAAGATCAAAGGTATCGTAGAGGAGAGCGTGACTGGAGTTCACAGGTGATTACATTTGTGAAAACACTTTAAATACATTAAAATAGTTACATTACTGGCATTTGATGTGAACAAAGTCAAAACTTTAGACTTCAAATGTAATATATAATGAATAATGTGGGGACCTCAATTCATTTTGCCATTTCAAATAGTGATGTCTCCATCTAGTGGCAAGTAGTGGATCTGGCAAATGTGATGTTAATATTTTGAAGAGACAAGATATCAAAAACTTTAAAAATATCTTGATTACAAATTTGGAATAAAGAAATTTTTAATGTTTTTTTTTTTTAAAGAAGTCTCTTAAGCTCACCAAAGCTGCGTTTATATAATGGAAACAACAGTAATATTGTGAAATACTATTACAATTTAAAATAACGGTTTCTATTTGAAAATATTATACAAAAATTAATGTATATCTGGTAATTAAAGCTGAATTTTAATGATCTGTTATTCCAGTCTTCAGTGTCGCATGATCCTTCAGAAATCATTCTAATATTCTGATTTGCTGCTCTGTTGTTATTATTATTATTATTATTATTAGTGATCAGTTTAATAAAATAAAAACATTTTACATCATATTTCTTAATATTACTCTTTTTATGGTTATTTTTCCATCAAATAAAAAATAAGCCTTGATGAACGCAACAGACTTATTTTGTAATTATTTCAGACTTTTGACCAGTAGTGAATTTATAAATTATATTATTATTATTATTATATACTGTCATTATCATCATTGATCCTTCACAATTTTTGTTGTGTTTTCTGTTAAACTGTTCTCATATTAATTTGTTTTTCCCAGGCTATACCAGCTGTCAAAAGCTGGCAAGTTGTGTGTTCCTGCGATGAATGTTAATGATTCAGTGACCAAGCAGAAATTTGACAACCTTTACTGCTGCCGGGAGTCTATCTTGGATGGGTATGTCGCTTGTTAAAGCTTAGTCACCAAGTCTCACTCAAAGTAGTTTTCCCGGTCAATATATTTAAAGAGGAGCCATTATGCCTTTTTATATTGCCTTTTAGTGTGTAATCTTGCTGTTTGAGCATGAAAAATGTCTGGAAATTCCAAAACACAAAGTTCCTCCAGTGGGAGTTAATCTCTATATCAGTGTCACTGTTCCTGAATGCCCTGAAACTCCTCCTTTGTTATCTTGAGTTTTCTTCCAGGAACGAACACGTCGCAATAATCCTTATTTAAATAATTCCTGCCAAAGGCCTATGCAAAATAAAGGGGCAGGGCTTGGCTGAGTTAGTTAGTAGTGTGTTGAAACCGCCGGTTAATTTTAAGAGGTGGGATATTTCACAAAAACGCTCTAACCCGTCACAACACGTGGCTCGAGCTGACCAATCAGAGCACATTGTGCTTTTCAGAAGGAGGAGCTTCATGGTGACTGGAACTAAACGGAGTGTTACTGACAGACTGGGAAGAGAGGAGCTGCAACTATGTCAAATTTGTGAAAAATAATGTTTTTTGAACATTCAAGCATGTAAACCTGTTCTAGTAAAAAACAAAATCAAGACTTTGTGAAAGGCATAATAGGTCCTTTTCCATAGACTAAATGTTCAGTGTATCAGTTCTGAATTATGTGGTTTATGGTGCTGTGGGGTTTTACTGAGCATGTTTGTGTTTTGTGTTCAAGTCTAAAGAGAACCACAGATGTGATGTTTGGAGGGAAGCAGGTGGTGGTTTGTGGATATGGAGAGGTGAGATCATTAAACAGCAATTGTTTCCAGCTAATAACTGTTTCCCATGAGAACCTCTAGAGAGCTGCATTCAGAACTTCAGAATGTTCTTGGCAATATATGTAAAAGAATCTGTTTATTCCAACCCTGCAAAATCTGTAAAAAAAAATTTTTTTTTTTTTTTTAAATTTGTCCAATTAGTTATGCCCCAACCATTTTAAAACCATTCTGAAGTTCTGTCTGCTTATTCAGTATCATCTGTCAATCTCTTTTGATAACCACACCTCCACTGCACTGCTGCATTACTGCATTATTAAACAAATACCAGATATGGCCACTAGAGGGCAATACCTCTAAATGAGTTTCTTTTTGATTTCTAATTGGAAAGTCAACCTGATTTCTTGATACAGGAGCAACAGAGGATGTTGATTATATCCTGTGTCTGTCAATCACATTGGGTCCATGTGTAAATTTTCTTTGAACCTTTATGTTCTGAATAATAACTAGTGTTTGTGTGTGTGATTAGGTGGGGAAAGGCTGCTGTGCTGCTCTCAAAGCAATGGGCTCAATCGTCTACGTCACTGAGATTGACCCCATCTGTGCCCTACAGGCCTGGTGAGTCTGACGAGTGGATGCCATTAAATTACACTTGATGTTATTCTAATGTGTTAATTTGAGTGGTGAATGGCTCTCCAGGACTGTGTTCAACATTTTTGCACACTTGATTCACAGTATTGGTGTACAGTACTTTCCCAGCATTTCTGTAGTCATTGTTGCCACAGCAGTCAGTTTTCTGTGTTGAATGACAGCAAAGTTCTTAATCAGCATTCAGTCTCATTGTTAGTCTTTATATTTTTAATCTGTATTAAAATTTATATTTGTCATCACACAGTATGGACGGCTTCAGGCTGGTAAAACTCACCGAAGTCATCCGACAAGTCGACATTGTCATCACCTGCACAGGTATTTTTAAGTCCAATTTTCATTGTTGTAAAGGTTTACGTGGTGATTATTATTCTGTTTGACTGATAAAAAAAATGGCTAAGATATACTGCCCAAAAATGAAAAGGATGATCTGATTTTTGCATCCTTGCAATTTTTGTAATTGCATGTTAAAATTACAATTCTGATTATGGACCAGCTTCAAGCCACTCCTGTAAGATATACTGTGGTATGAACAGAGTCAAACCTGAATCTGTAGATGGCGTGTTGCACTTTTGGATGAAATTACTTTTAAATAATTGCATTTTAACCTGATTCAATATGATTCTTGGTCCATTTAGTTTTTCTATGAAGGAAAGACCGGTGGAGAACGACGGACTGCAGGATTATGTGGCGCTTTGAGTCATTTCAGATCAATTTCGTTCCCTTCATCCGCTAAACTGAGAAGCATTCAGAGTTTCTTTCACATTCATCTTAATCTTATTTTGTGTGATAGGCAATAAAAATGTGGTAGTAAGAGAGTACATGGACCGCATGAAGAACGGCTGTATCGTCTGCAACATGGGCCATTCCAATACTGAGATTGATGTGGTGAGAAAGTGTATTCACATGTTTATTTGATGATAAGTGGCTGACAGTGCACTGCGTTACTGCACAGAGTAAGTGTTTTTGTATTATTCTTTAACACATTTCCTGCATCCTTTCAGGCCAGTCTGCGGACCCCTGAATTGACCTGGGAGCGGGTGAGATCGCAGGTGGACCATGTCATCTGGCCAGATGGAAAGAGAATAGTGCTGCTGGCGGAGGTTTGAAATGAGTATTTTTTAATTTTAAATTGCCCCTAGTATGCTTTTTACCCTATCTGTTTTTTTGCATTTTAATGTCTCATACAGTCCATATATATATATTTCCAGGGTCGCCTCCTAAACCTGAGCTGCTCCACTGTTCCAACCTTTGTGCTGTCCATCACTGCTACTACCCAGGTGAGAAGAGAGAAAAAGAGTGAAAAATGAACATTATTGACTTTATTAAATGTATAATGTGTGTTTGTTTGCGTGCAACGAGAATTTGACTTCTAGAGAATGGGTTTCTCAGTCTGTGTGGTGTGTAGGAGTATGAACCCCAGGCACCTAAAATGTGTGTGTGTCAGCCTTGCTGTTGTCATGGTGACTGATTTCTTGCTCCTTTTTCCCCCAGGCTCTGGCTCTGATAGAGCTGTACAATGCTCCTGAAGGCCGCTACAAACAGGACGTCTACCTGCTGCCTAAGAAAATGGGTATGAAGTGTATGCGTGTGCATGAAAAAATGCCATTTCTAAACCCCGCTACATGGTTATGCATGACCTGAAACTCACTATTTGAGAGTTCTGTCCTGCTTAGCTTCCATTTGGACAAGTGTCGCATGCAGTAAACCCAGTAATTGAGTGAAATCCTCAAGTGTTGTGTTAATATTATGGCTGTCTAATCGCTGTAATTGGTTCAGTCTGTGCCGTGCACGGATGTTTTCAGCCTGTTGAAAGATTCAGTGTGATTCTGAGGCACACAGTGTAGAATTTAGCCGCGTGGGATCCTGCATAGACCCCGAGGAGCAGGAAGCAGCTGAAAATAGGTCACGCTGTCACAAACGGCTGCCACTTCTCACTGCAGACTGCACCATTCTGTCATTTCTCATCCTTTCCATTGCTCTTCATTCATTTCATCCTCACAGAACATGCAAATATATGAGAGACTAAATCCCAAACTGCTTCTGGAAAGATACAAGTAGTTGACTATAGTTAAATTCGCCTATGGTTTTTCAGATTCTCTGAGACTACTAGTCTACTTTAATCCGGACACATTTGAAAACATTCGTCACATCTAATCACCATTCGATGTATGGTCTAAACACAACTGTCCTCATGTTTGGCCGCAGGACAGCAATTACGAGTAAATGTTCTGTCAGTACATCAAGATTGTACTAAGTAACATTTATCTTTAGCAACTTTGTGAAAGTGAATAGCACATACCAGTAGAAACATAGATGTCTGTCGATATAGTATGACTAAACATGCCATCGTTTTGAAATGCCTCATTTTCACAGTCCACACACTACAATGGTGTTATCAAATGTATCTACTTTGGAGAGCTCAGTCAAAAATGCCAGATTAGTGTCGAAGTAGCCTCAATCTTTGCATTGGAAGTAAACTATCATTAGATGAACTGTTTAAATAGCATTTTGTTTTGTGAATGTGATTTTTTTTGTTGTTGTTGTATTATGCATAACATTATAGTGAGCATAAAAGAATTAGTTCTCTTTAAAATGAACAGAACCCTGAAGCCATCCTAGGTGTGTATGACTTTATTCTTTCTGATGAACACAATTATAGAAATATTAATAAACATCCTGACACATCCGAGCTTTAAAATGTCTGTAAGCGTTACCAAACGAGTATGAGCTGAAGAAAGTGCTTCCATCCACATCCATCCAACATAAACAAATTACACACCGTTATATATATATATATATATATATATATCTATATCCGTATTTAACAAGTAATGAAGTAAAATATCTAGCTTCCGCCAGACCGCCTTCCATATTCTACTTACGAAGAAAGTGTAAAACTCTAGCAGTTCAGAAAGCTTACGGAACTGACGCCCGTTTTTTCCGTAATTTGAATACAGAAGGCGGTCTGGTGGAAGCTAGATATATTTACTTCGTAACTTGTTAAATATGGATATATTTTTTTACACAAACACATCGCTTCGCTTCAGAAGGCCTTTGTTAACCTCCTGGATGGATGTGGATGGAAGCACTTTCTTCCGCTTTGGTAGTGCATTACTTGCATTATAAAGCTCGGATGCATCATGATATTGATTAATATTTCTATAATTGTGTTCATCAGAAAGAAGAAAGTCAAATAGACCTAGGATGGCTTGAGCGTGAGTAAATCTTGGGCTGATTTTCACTTGAAACTGAACTAATCCTTTATGTACAAATTATATTGATGATGTGTCTTTACTTGGTGCACAATTTTTAAATGCTAAACTGCTGTTTTTGTAGACGAGTATGTGGCCAGTCTTCATCTCCCTACGTTTGATGCACACTTGACTGAACTATCTGACGAACAGGCCAAATACCTCGGCCTGAACAAGAATGGACCCTTTAAGCCAAACTACTACAGGTTAGGGGCTGCTTGATGAAATAGTTTGATTTAAAGTGCCCCTATTATGCTTTTTCAAATATCACCTCTAATGCAGTGTGTAATGTGAATGTAAAAGGTCTGCAAAGTTTTAAAGATCATAATGCATGACAAATAAAGTTATTGTCTCCTAAAAGAAAGAACCGATTCTGAACTGCTGAAACGAGTCATCAGTAATTCCAGTTTCACTTCCCCTTACATACCCACACATGTTCTTCATTGGCTTCCGGTGAACAACGTCTTCTTTGATTCGCCCTCAAATACTGTAGATGTAACTGAGACTGGAAGAGTTTGATTCTGTGTTTGAGAAGACACACTGCGCTGTGTTTTCTGCGCTGTCAAAGCAAATCCACTTTGCATCTCTTCCAAAGGATGATTTTGATTCGGTAAAACTGACGCCATCGTTACTGTTCAGATCGCTGTTTATCAAGTGCTGAGGAAGATCAGGAGCTGAAATTCAGATGCTTGTTTCCAACATGTGCTATAAGCAGTAGACCGATCACAACAGACAGGGCCATCTGACCAATCAGAGTGGAGGAGGCTCTCAGAAAGGCGGGGTTTAGAGTGACTGAATCCTTTTTTGAACCGTTTGAGACACTGAAAATATAGCTGATGTTGAAATGCATATTATGAGAAAATGAAAGTGTTTTTATTTGCATCCATGTACACATTGTAGGAGACTACAAAACATTAGGAACCTTTAAATAACACAATAGGGGCACTTTTAAAAACTCTTCAGCATGTATATTTTTAATATTATTTTTAATAATTGTTTATAATGTTTTATTTTTAGGTACTAGATGCATTACAGATGGGAAACGAAGACGAAAGAAATTACCAAGACTCCATAATTCATACAGACGAAGGCGAGACAGTGCTGTGTGTGTGTCAGCCTGCCTTTGAAGGGGAGGGAGAAACCCTGATCTGATTGGTTGAGGGGTGAAGGGCGTGGCTAATTAGCGCTACGGCAGTATTTATTTATTTTACGCTAGAATAACATAGCTAACCTTTTATGAGCTGCTACTGCCAGTGGTGCAACCTAGCGACGTTTCAGTGGAGATTTCACTGTTTCATCTTTTCTTAGCTTCATGTGTTAGTTGTACGTAATCCATTTAGAGATCTTTTATTGTTTAAGTTCCGGTAAAGACAAAAAAAAAAAAAAAAAAGAAAGAAAGTTCAATCATACCTGATGATTTAGTCATGGACATGCCACTTGCATGCGTCCTGTTCTCTTGTTTTCTAAATGATGATTTTTTTTTCTTTATATAAAATGGGTGGGACAGAATTACGGTCGGGCGCAGGGGTTGAAATCGTTTCTTTTAGTTGATCACACTATTCTTTTGTTGTTGTTTTATTTTTTAAAACTTGTATTAATTTTTACAGCAGATTTTAACATTTCGCGCTCTCTTGGTTCTAAATAAAAGCTGTTGAAATTTAACTGGATTGTGAACGATTTGGGGGCGGGGCTTATCCCCACCGTTCATATATAGACTGGAAGCTCATTGGCTGAGGCATTAGCATTTCAACCTTCCCTCCCAAAAGCAACACGCTCTTTCCACACAGTTTTCAAGAACGTCAGTATTGATGTTTGAGATGGAAACTCTCAAACTGTGCGCATTTTCACAAATCCACATTATTGCTGAAACTTGTCAGTCTGTGTAATCACAGAGGTGTATATTAAGATATTTATACTTTCTTTTTTTTTAATGTTTTCCTTCTGCTATCATCTTTTGTTCCGATGAACTCATCCTCTGTCTATCATTATAAAATAAGCAATTAAATGTTATAAGATACGATAGTGTAATATGAAATTTAATGAAACCCTTGTTTTATATACTGTGAAGTAGAGCTTATATCAATGAGATACCAAATGTACAGTTAATCCGGTACCGAGTTTTTTTTCCCCAGGTCCCCAACGGGAGAGAGATGTGTGTGTGTGTGTGTGTGTGTGTGTCCGTGTGTGTGTGCGCGTGTTAAATGAAGCCAAGACCAACTGTGTACCCATTTCAGAGGACTGAAGGAAAGCTTTGGTGTTTGCAGGCCTGTAGAGCAAAAGCTGCCTTTGTGACTGGGATATTCAAATCTAATAAAATTGGGACCTTTATTTTACTATACTTCTGAAAATCTTTATGGCAGATATTTATCTTCTTTTTGCCATCTGTGTTTGTCATAAAGGGATTCGAAATGACTTTTTACATGTTTCCTGTTTAATGTGGCGTCACTTTCCTTTGCTCAGGACTGTCACATGTTGTGTAGGTGTCAATTATCCGGTACTTTTGTCCTATTTGTGCTCCTTGTTATATGATAAACCATAACAATACTGTCCCTGAGGTGTTTCACACTTTAAGCTGCTTATCCTGCAAAAAATGATTTTCTTACTCCATTTTTGGTGTCTTCCAGTACAGATATTGAAACATTCTTAAATTAAGGTATGTTTACTTGAGATATTCAGTCTTGTTTTCTGAAGAGTTAATCAAAAGGAGTTAATGCTTAAATCGGGGAAAAAACACTTAATTCAAATGGAAAATGAGACATTTTTATTGATTTAAGCATAAACTCGCCCTCATAATAGATTAAAATAATGAATAAGCCGGTTCCGTTCCTGGGTCCGTTTGGACATGCTGGAAAACAAGCTTATAAAACAGTCATAACTTAACATTTTTTAACAAAAACCATGTTGTATCTGGTCAGCAGTATTCGTGAATGTGCAAACTTTTTGAAGTTTTGAATGTTACCATGGTTTTTTTATCGTGCTATTACAGCATTTACCCCCTTTTTAATAAATATTTAATGAAATTTAAAATGTTATAAGAACTACAGCAAAACAAGCAAGAAAATATATAGACATTGTACTCAAATATATCATTAGATGTCATTCATATGAACATATAATATGGGAATTACCACTATGACTCCACTGACTTCAGTGGGGTTAGTTACATTTCTTTGAGCGTCTAACTCTCGACTGTTCTCACATGTTTTCAAAATAAATATATTGATTTTTACCTGCATAAACTTTTACTTTCAGAGTAAGAAATGATGATAAACAGCTTGAATCTCACTCAATAGGGGGCAGCAGAGTGAAATGTTGACTTGATTTTCAAACCCTCCTTCCTTTTTTAAAATCACACAATGAACTTTTAGTCTAAAACAGTCGTTTTATTATGGTGAGTTCATGCACAGGCATGTTTATAAACAAAATGGAGCCCCAGTGGGAAGGAAAACACGTGTGAGTGTAGGAAAGAGGATAAATGTATTTTACAGAAGTAATTTGAGTCAATCTAACCAAAATATTTTTTTTTTTATACACGTGTAAAGCCACATTTCACTTCCAGGTCAAAACAGACCCAAACTCAAAGGTGCTTAAATGCTTATATCTCTTAAAATAATATGAAAAATTAAAAATATTTAACATGTCCAAAGTTTCATTTTTGTAGGATGTTTTAGGAACAAAAAATTGAATGTACCTCTTGCATGCATTAGGAGGGATAATTCTGATCACATTTTCAAGAAAATGTATTTTGATTTAAGAATGTTTATATATTTGTACTGGAAAACAAGCCAAAAATACTGATTTTTTTTATTTTTTTATTTTTTTTGCAGTCCAACTTTTGCACCCTAACCCTAAAGGCATATAACAGTGTTCTCCAAAACATTTGCTTTCTCTACAAACACAAGACGGGTTAAAAGATTGTTCTCAGTTGTTAGTATGTGCTGCTCTTCTGTAGTTTGTGTTCAAAGCGTCTTCGTTAGTATTAAAAATGTAAATGTATTGATGCCCCACATCTCTTCAATAATGCTCCTGTCACACTGTCTTTATCTGCTGAACTCTCAGTCTCTGTACTGAAGCACATCAGTCAGTGCTCGTCCAGTTCAAATGTGTTCAACCCATTGTCTTACTCTTAGGTTACATGTGTGTGCGCGTGCATTACAGTGTGTTTAAAGAGGCTTTTGTGCACAAACCGATGTCTTTGCTGGACATCGGTGGTTCCAGGCCTGGGCTTTGCCGAGGATTTTTTGGGATGGTTTTCTAATCACATGGAGCGCATGGGATCAACACCAGCACCTGTTACGGAGAATGAGCGTTAACATAAAGAAGCTCAGACATCTGTATATTTATTGTTGTAAATCCTCACTACAAACAAGAAAGTCTTTAAATAATGAGTTGTCAATGATGTTTAATTATTGCAAGTGATGATAGATGAGCAATAATCTAATCTTGAGGAACAAAAATAAAAATCACAAATGTAATTTTTTTTGCAGATATTACCGACTATGCTATTTTTTGTTTTGCATCAAATCAGATTATTACTCTGAAATAAATAAATAATATAAATATAAATATATATATATATATATATATATATATATATATTACACACACATGCACTCATACATAGCCTATGTGTGTGTAATATATATTTAAATATGCAAGTGTGTGTGTGTGTATGTATGTATAAATATATATATATATATATGCATATACTTAGTATTTTTTGTCTTGGTGTCCAGTACAAAACTAATGATTCTTAAACATTTATTTCAAAATATATCAAAATCAAGTGAGTTTTTACTTAAAACAATAAAAATATCTGCCAAAGAAATATCTTGTCTTCACTTTGAATTAAATATTTTTCTTACCCCACTGGCAGACTCTAAAGCATAAACTTGCTTGATTTTGTTCCATTTCTCAATAAATAAGACTATTCCTTCAAGCCATTTTGCTTCCCAAGTATCCTAAATGTATCTTGATTTAAGAATATTTATTTATCCATTTGTACTGGAAATTTGTACTTTTTTCCTCTACAGACTTATGTGTGTTTGACTTGAATGTTCTAGTAGTTTTTTTTTAATACCAGAACTGATTCACAATGAAGAGCAAAAATAATCCTTTTGTGCACATATTTTAGTTTTTATCTAATTCGTGACTATTTAAAACCTTTTAAAATGCTTATTATTCATTTTAATTGTATTATTTGATTATTGCAGACCTTTAAATTCCTTCCCAATGTAAGCTTGACTCCATCCTGTCATTTCTGTGATGAGGAGACTGCTTGTTTAGACTGAATAAGTCTTTAATTTCCTGAAAGTGATGAGATCCTGCTTTCAGGCCTGATTTAGGAGGACTATTTAAATGGTGAGGCTATCCCAGTGAAAATTGGGCTAACTGTTATGATGCCTTTAGGAAAATAGCTCAAATTTGAACTTGGCTGATGCATAAAAATAAAGTATTTTAAAGCTGTTGTTGTTCTTGGTGAGCTTAGTCACTTTGTATATTCCTGGACACTGAGGTCATGGAGTTATAATTGGACAGTGTAAACAGTGGGCGTTTATTCTGGACACATGATGGGTAGGTATGTAAACGAGAACAGCTGCTGTTGCCAATCACACCTTCAGGCTACTTGCACAAACACACTGTAGCTTGCAAAAGTTACCTTAAGAGTCTGATTTAACACCTAAAATTGTTTTGTTGGTATAAATCAATGCATTTAGGTGCATTCAGTGATGTTAAATAATGTTTTGACTGGAACAAATCTGGCTAAATTATGTTACCATTGTAGGGCATTTTTCACAGTGCACATTCAGAGGCTGCCCCTAGGGGGCGTTATTACGACAACGATATGCTAAAAACGGTAAAGTTTTTCTTTTTTGTGTTTTTCTCGAGAAAACGACTAAAACACTGATTCATGCCAGGTCAGTAGTTAGCGATGTCACTTTTTTGTAAATAAAAACTACGCGCCAATCCAACTTTTCAGGTGAGGGGGCGCCGCCATTTGTAATTTTAATTAGTCGCTTCCGGTTATTTTTAGCTCGTTATGCTACTTAATATTGCAGAGTGGTATTTCTTACCATGTTATTATAATGTATTGTTTTAAAGGGTTAGTTCACCCAAAAATGAAAGTTCATGTGAGTACAGTGGACCAACATTAATATTATGAAGAGACGAGAATACTTTTTGTGCGCCAAAAAAATAACGACTTTTCAACAATATCTAGTGATTTCAAAGCACTGCTTCAGAGCTTTACGGATCTTTTGTGTCGAATCAGAAGTTTGCCAAAGTCACGTGAAGGATTGCTAAACACTTATGACATAACGAAGCCTCGTTTACTGAAATCACGTGACTTCGGCGCACTGAACCTCCAATTCGATTCAAGATTTGAAACGAAAGATTCATAAAGCTTCGAAGCAGTGTTTTGAAATCGGTCATCACTAGATTTTGTTGAAAAGTCGTTATTTTGTCGTTTTTTTGCTCACAAAAAGTATTCTAGTTCTTGATATATCAAGATTGAAACACTGTACTCACATGAACTGTTTTATGTTTTAGTCTGGGCATCTGAAAGTGTTCATGAGAGACGATAATAGTATCATTTTTTTTAAAACTTGCACTTTGAAACCCGCTTTCAAAAGTTTGAGTTTTCACGCTCCCAAATTTGTTGTGTTTTTAGTTGAAAACAGCATTTATATCGCAAACATTCTGAGAATGTTGTATCATTTGAAAGAGATACAGAATTACATTTGACCTCAGCCAGTCCTTTTCTGTCAGTCTGTCCAGTTTTTGGTGGGCATTTTTCATACTTTCAAGTTAAAATGTTTGTTGAAGCATCATTCACATTTGGCGTGACTTGTATGCAGACACTGCCATAAAAAAAAAAAAAAATAAAAAAAACCTTTCCTTCCCTTTCCCTTCCTACTCTAGCTTATGGTACTGAGCAATGTATGAAACTTGTATTGTGAGCACTTCCCGTGTTATTTGCCAATTCATGAAGAATCGCTTTTTTGTTTTCCTCACTTGTAAGTCGCTTTGGATAAAAGCGTCTGCTAAATGATTAAATGTAAATGTAAATGTACCACGCCGAACACGTCCCCTTCCTCTCAATGATCAATAATTCACTGTTAAATACGTCACAATGTGACTCTTTATAGATGAGAAGAAAACTCAGTGTTCTTTCTGTTCCTCAATGTGAATAACAGAGCTTTGTTTGGTCGCATCACAACAGCACTCACTAAAGGCCATACATGTCTTTTTTTGATTGATTGTATTTTACATCTAACTAATAAGCTACAAAAGCTGTATATGCACAAGGGAGTTTAAAAGAAATTCTGTAGTTAAAAAAAAAAAATCTAAATTGACTCATGAGGAGCTGTGTTATGGTGAGTCCACACTCCCAGATATTAAATAAAAAAGTAAGATATTAACATTCATTATAGCAGGTTTTAAGCCAAAAATAAACATTCATTAAAATTAGTACATACTGAGAGAATGCAAAAACATTCATTATAATGTGCTCTCTATTCGTTTTCTATTAATCACTCGTACAAACATATACAACTCACAACAAATATGAAAACACATAAATAAACAAAAACATATGAATCCATGCAGGAGAAAAAAATATGCCAGGGGTAAAATTACAACGTTTGAGTAAAGAAATTAAAGTAAGTCTTTTTGCTTTTAATGTTGTCTAAAGTAGTGCACTCGAAAGCAATAGTACAGCACCTGCATTTTCTTGGTCAAGTGTGGAGTGGGCGTGGCTCGCCGGCCGCAGGCGTTACGTCAGCAGCCAATCAGATCGGCGGGGCCGGATATAATTCTGAACGTGGAATCCAGCAGCGTCTGCTCCAGTGTGACAGTGTGTTTCCGTGCGGCGAGCGGAGATCCACAGACTGACAGATGCAGCAAACCGACGACATGGAGGTACCTTTACTTAATGATTCTAACAGTAACAGACAGAAGTCTCTGGCTCCAGAGAGAGATGGGTTCAGCCATCAGCAGAAGGATTCGGAGGTAATCCGAGCGCACTGACAGTTTTCAGGGGTAGAGGGGTGTGTGTGTCTGTGTGTGTGTGTCAGTGTGTGTGTGTCAGTGTGTGTGTGTCAGTGTGTGTGTGTCAGTGTGTGTGTGTGTGTGTGTGTGTGTGTGTGTAAGGTGGCTTGTTGCTGGGGCTTTTAAATGCCTCGAGTTGTTATTTTAGAAACATGCATGGTGCTAAAAATACCTTCTCCTTAGGAATTTGATCCGGTGTGCCAGGCTGATGGTGTTATAGGGGATATACATGCGTTTCACGTGCATGCCTTTGAAGAGGAAATATGAAGGGTTGATTTGTTTCTGTCTTTAATTCCCACTTCATCTACTGTATATGCATATGTCCACATGCGCATATAACATGCATTTGGCTCTTCATCTACATGAACCCGTCACTGTCAGTGGACACATATTCCAATGCATTATTGTGTGTATATTCAAAACCAGTTCTTTTTTTAAGCTTGACGATATTAGCCTAAAATTATAGAATATTTGGCTGTAAGCGGCTCAATAGACTTTGGAGTTGAATTGATTTGTAAACAATCTGCTGGTCAATTATTTATTTTCATTATATTTATTTTTTAAACTTAGCTCATCCATCCATCCATAGGTTTAGCCCATCCATTCATCTATCCATCCATCCATTCATCCATAGGTTTAGCTCATCCATCCATTCATCCATCCATCCATCCATCCAAAGGTTTAGCTCATCCATCCATCCATCCATAGGTTTAGCTCATCCATCCATCCATCCATCCATCCATCCATAGGTTTAGCTCATCCATCCATCCATCCATCCATAGGTTTAGCTCATCCATCCATCCATAGGTTTAGCTCATCCATCCATCCATCCATCCATCCATAGGTTTAGCTCATCCATCCATCCATCTATAGGTTTAGCTCATCCATCCATCTATAGGTTTAGCTCATCCATCCATCCATAGGTTTAGCTCATCCATCCATCCATCGGTTTAGCTCATCCATCCATCCATCTATAGGTTTAGCTCATCCATCCATCCATCCATCGGTTTAGCTCATCCATCATCTATCCATTGATCTATCCGTTCATCCATCATCCATTCATCCATCCACCCATTCATAGGTCTTGCTCATCCATCCATCCATCCATCCATCCTTAGGTTTAGCTCATCCATCCATCTATGCATTGATCCATCCATCCATTCATCCATCCATAAATGCATAGGTTTAGCTCATCCATCCACCCATCCATCGGTTTAGTTTATCCATCCATCCATTCATCCATAGGTTTAGCTCATCCATCCATCCATCCATCCATCCATAGGTCTTGCTCATCCATCCATCCATCCTTAGGTTTAGCTCATCCATCCATCTATGCATTGATCCATCCATCCATCCATCCATAGGTTTAGCTCATCCATCCATTTATCCATTGATCTATCCATTCATCCATCCATCAACACATAGGTTTAGCTCATCCATCCACCCATCCATCCATCGGTTTAGCTCATCCATCCATCTATTCATCCATAGGTTTAGCTCATCCATCCATCCATCCATCCATAGGTTTAGCTCATCCATCCATCCATAGGTTTAGCTCATCCATCCACCCATCCATCGGTTTAGCTTGTCCATCCATCCATTCATCCATAGGTTTAGCTTGTCCATCCATCCATTCATCCATAGGTTTAGCTCATCCATCCATCCATTCATCCATAGGTTTAGCTCATCCATCCATCCATCCATCCATAGGTTTAGCTTGTCCATCCATCCATCCATCCATAGGTTTAGCTCATCCATCCACCCATCCATCGGTTTAGCTTGTCCATCCATCCATTCATCCATAGGTTTAGCTTATCCATCCATCCATCCATAGGTTTAGCTCATCCATCCATCCATCCATAGGTTTAGCTCATCCATCCATCCATCCATAGGTTTAGCTCATCCATCCATCCATCCATAGGTTTAGTTCATCCATCCATCCATAGGTTTAGCTCATCCATCCATCCATCCATCCATCCATAGGTTTAGCTCATCCATCCATCCATCCATCCATCCATCCATAGGTTTAGCTCATCCATCCATCCATCCATCCATAGGTTTAGTTCATATATACATCCATCCATCCATCCATAGGTTTAGCTCATCCATCCATCCATCCATCCATCCATAGGTTTAGTTCATATATACATCCATCCATCCATCCATAGGTTTAGTTCATCCATCCATAGGTTTAGTTCATCCATCCATCCATCCATAGGTTTAGTTCATCCATCCATCCATCTATCCATAGGTTTAGTTCATCCATCCATCCATCCATCCATAGGTTTAGTTCATCCATCCATCCATAGGTTTAATTCATCCATCCATCCTTCCATCCATAGGTTTAGCTCATCCATCCATCCATCCATAGGTTTAGCTCATCCATCCGTCCATCCAATTATTTATCAGTCATTAAAAAAAAAGCAAGCGAATGCATATTTGAGTCTGTTTTTGGCACAGTGCAGGACATATTCAGTCTTCAAGGACAGTAACACATATTGTGCTGGAAAATGTCCAGCATAGTGCAGTTATGGTAATGAATTCCTCGACCGTGTGATCATTGAGCATATTGAATGTTGCTAGGTTTTTTTGGGAGGAATTAGAGCGTGTTTTTCTCCTGCAGCAGAAATTTTCTGGGACAGTGATGAGGAGGCAGATTGAATGTACACAAAATGCCTTAAAGTGATGTGCATGGCTGGAGTTTATGACAAGGAGTGAAACTCAAAGGTCAGATATGTGAGTGATCTGTCATTAAACCAGAATATACTCGATGTGAACCTCTGTGCTTAGTCTTATCCTATGTGTTAGTGATGAATGTATTGAATCTGACTGCATTAAATGAGTTATGAATATTAAATGATGAATACTGACTCGCATCTTTTGGTTTTTGGTCCAGTAGGATAATGCTGGCACAGGGAACCACGTTATGCAGCCACTTTTTGAGATTTACAGATTATTCCGGTTTGTTTCGCGTGCAACTCTTGTTCTTTCTCCTTGTTATAGTTTGGTTGGGGTTTGATTTAGCTGCGCTTTGGGCTTTAGATTTGATGCTGAATTTGAAGTGAATATACTCAAAACATATATATAAAAATATAATTTTAACCTGTGAAAAATAATTAATACATAACAAAATGTAAAATCTTGATACATCAGGCTTTTATTGCTCATTTGACAAAGTGAGAATATGAGCTCGTATTTGTGGAGTAAAAATATGCAGTTTTCTGCAAATGCTGATATTTACATAGCCAAAAAGCTAGATGAAATTCTGCTAGCTGCTCATGTAAATCAATGACATCTTCTATAACAGTTTAACAGACTACTTGCATAAAATGCATATGAATATCAGTTGTCACTTGATATTTGGCAATAATATGTCTCAGTAAGATGATATTTAAATGCTTAGTTTTATGATGATTGAGAGATGAACAAATTTTCCTCAAAAGACTGATGTCTCATTGATACTCTCATATCTGAGTTATAAGCTTTTATTTTCAGTACGCTGTTCTAGTTTTTCCACGGTTTGTCTTCTTGTCAGATGGCCTGCCCTGTTTTCTCTGAAACCATCAGTATCTGGCATTGGTTTGTATCATAGTGTTCTGTTTCTGGGAGGATAACCTTTAGGGAAGGTGTCGGTAACGCTGTCAAAAGGAAAGCCCATCTCTCTCTCGCTCCCACACAGCTCTCAGTTAGAGCCGTTCACCATGAGTATCAATGCCATCTGCTCCTGAGGACCAAAATAAAATGCTCCTGACTGAGCCACACATGTCTGTGACTTGGCAGAGAAAAAGAGAAGAGAGTAAACATGACAAATGTTTAGTTTTGTGTGCACAACTGCACATGCATTATGGATAATGTGTGCATTATGATGATGATGATGTGCATTAAATTCTTCTCACATCCAATATACATTTTTTTTCCCATAATCAATTATACATTAAAAGTGAAATTTAATTTTATTTCTAGTCACGGTAACACTTTACAATAAGTTTCATTAGTTACCTACATTAGTGCACTTCTGTAGCATTTATTAATCTTTGTTAATGTCACTTTCAACATTTACTAATACATTATTAAAATCTTGTTAACAGTAGTTAATGCACTGTGAACTAACATGAACAAACAATGAACAGCTATATTTTTATGAACTAATGTTAACAAAGATGAACAAATAAAGTAACAAATGTGTTGCTCATGGTTAGTTTATGTTAGTTAATACATTAACTAATGTTTAACTAATGAACCATATTGTAAAATGGGTTATTACAGTGTCAGTATTACAGTGTAATTATACATTTAAGTACTGAGTAATGACAATAAATCACATATACTTACTATTGGGTTAGGATGAGGCTTTGGTTTAGGGTTAATTGCATGTAATTATGCATAATTTATAGTTATTACTAAAGTAAATACATCTAACATATGTAACAATGACACAAATCAATGACACCCTAATCACCAACTTACACAGATGAAAAACAACTGGCCTGATGCGGAACAGTTTTATTAATATTTTGAATTCGGTTTTATGTTAATTTTTAGTAATTTAGTAATTTTTTTTAAAAGTATTGCTATTTAAGTTTATATAATGTATTATTTATCATTTTAGTTATATTTTTAGTCATTTAGTTATGTGATTTTTGTCATTTTATTAGTTTTTTTTATGTTTTCTTTAAATATTGCTGTTCACGTTTAATTTATTCATGTTCATTTTGTTTTGATGTTTCCAGATTATTCCAGTATGTTTCAAGCGATAGAGGAGTGTGCAGATCATTCAGTTGTTATGGTTTAGTTGGGCTTTTGATTCAGTATTACTTTGGGCTTCAGATTTAATGCAGGAGAATATGGAGCTCATTCTCAAGGAACAAAAAGCATGAGTTTTATTCAAAAGTCCAAACTAAGAAAAAAAAATGCAATTTACTGCAAGAAAACTAGCATTCCAAAACACAAAGTCCAGCAGAACAATGAGGCCAAATGAGCTGCAACAAGCCGAAGGTTTCGCAGAAGCGCTTTATCTTTAAATGGATAAGAATAAGCACTTAAGCAAGAGAAACTGATGTAGTCCTCTGGGGGAAAGAAGACACTTCATCTTCAACATTATGCTCCTAACATTATTTATTATTCAACCGAGAGCAGAGCTTGTTCCCCAGATGTTAATTGGGCTGCAATTAAATCGAAATGCCTCAGAGGACCTGACACTTCTTCATTTGAGACAGACTGTGCCGGAAAATCCTGGAAATTCATGTTTGGCTCAAGATGTTAGAGGCTATTTAGTGACATTGGCATATAATAAATCAGCACTGATAGGGTAAGTTTAATTTACTGGGCAGGATGAAGGCTCTCTTGAAACCATTAACACTGTTTTTGAGTGTGAATGTTCACGGTTTCGTTTATACAAAGCCACTTACAAATAAAGAGAACAATAGAAGCAGTTATTGCCAACAAAAGGGCAACAATAAGTGCTCTGACTTTGACTGTGAGAGGTAGAGTTATGTCATCAGCATGGGAGTGAGAGCAAAAGCCATGTTTCTGAATGGCAGATCCTAGTGATGTCAAGTAGATGGAGAAGACTTAGACACATCACCCCTCCTAAAACCTACCTGAGAGGTAAGACTTGAACCACTTGAGAGCAGTTCTTGAGATGCCCTTTGTCATGAGGGTCAAAAGCAGCAGGTGGATCCAGCAATATGAGGATGGATGATGCTGTTGTTGCCAGTCTGAGTTTTAATAACTGACAGTCTCGGTTGAGTGACCGCTTTTTTATAGCGTTTCACAGCTAAATTAACGACCTTAAAATGTATTGTTTTTTTTAGAAAACTGAAAATCTCAGAAGAGAACGGTTACAAACTCTTCCTCTCACAGAGTTGTGCACAGTATTGTCCCAAAAAGCTAGCACATATGCAAACTTTTGAGAATCATTAATCCTAATGTCACTTCTATTTTAGGATGTATAGCATGTGAATTGAGATGCAGCATGTGTCACGTTAATTGTGACCTTTCACTTACTGTAGTACGTAGTGTCTTTGTGGCTTCCGAGAACCTGTGTGGTTCTGCGCTGATGGAAACACTCACTGTCAGTGTGTATGTGTGAGCATGTGTACAATTCCTAGACATTTCTCACTTTGTAGTCGTTGAGGTACTAGAGTAGTGTTTGTCCTCCTGGCTGAATTTGCATAAAAGCACACAGCGATGAAATAGTGGAAAGACCTGAAATGCAGTTGGTAGGTGCTCCAGGATATTAGACACGTGACACTTTCTGTTGTTGGCAGTTCAGTTATTGTGTGCTTCTGGTCCGCAGGGGTCCATGGAGTCCCCCAACCTGGAGTTTGAGTACGGGGACACAGACGGCTTCACTGCTGAGCTCTCAGGTCAGTCACAAACACAAACAACCACTGAATTCGAGCGATCTTTTAAAAGGAGATGTATTTAAATAACAAATGAAAGTGCACAGGAGCTGGTTTAGATCTTACAAGAGTTCAAAAATAGTGCTTTAGAAGTAAAATAGCGTATAAAGTAATTGAAGAACAGTCGCGCATTTATATTTATATTTATATATATATATATATATATATATATATATATATATATATATATACACAGTACTGTGCAAAAGTTTTAGGCAGGTGTGAAAAAATGCTGTAAAGTAAGAATGCTTTCAAAAATAGACATGTTAATAGTTTATATTTATCAATTAACAAAATGCAAAGTGAGTGAACAGAAGAAAAATCTACATCAAATCAATATTTGGTGTGACCACCCTTTGCCATCAAAACAGCATCAATTCTTCTAGGTACACTTGCACACAGTTTTTGAAGGAACTCGGCAGGTAGGTTGGCCCAAACATCTTGGAGAACTAACCACAGTTCCTCTGTGGATTTAGGCAGCCTCAGTTGCTTCTCTCTCTTCATGTAATCCCAGACAGACTCGATGATGTTGAGATCAGGGCTCTGTGGGGGCCATACCATCACTTCCAGGACTCCTTGTTCTTCTTTACACTGAAGATAGTTCTTAATGACTTTCGCTGTATGTTTGGGGTCGTTGTCATGCTGCAGAATAAATTTGGGGCCAATCAGATGCCTCCCTGATGGTATTGCATGATGGATAAGTATCTGCCTGTACTTCTCAGCATTGAGGATACCATTAATTCTGACCAAATCCCCAACTCCATTTGCAGAAATGCAGCCCCAAACTTGCAAGGAACCTCCACCATGCTTCACTGTTGCCTGCAGACACTCATTCGTGTACCGCTCTCCAGCCCTTCGGCGAACAAACTGCCTTCTGCTACAGCCAAATATTTCAAATTTTGACTCATCAGTCCAGAGCACCTGCTGCCATTTTTCTGCACCCCAGTTCCTGTGTTTTCGTGCATAGTTGAGTCGCTTGGCCTTGTTTCCACGTCGGAGGTATGGCTTTTTGGCCGCAAGTCTTCCATGAAAGCCACTTCTGACCAGACTTCTCCGGACAGTAGATGGGTGTACCAGGGTCCCACTGTTTTCTGCCAATTGTGAGCTAATGGCACTGCTCGACATCTTCCGATTGCGAAGGGAAGTAAGCATGATGTGTCTTTCATCTGCTGCAGTAAGTTTCCTTGGCCGACCACTGCGTCTACGGTCCTCAACGTTGCCTGTTTCTTTGTGCTTCTTCAAAAGAGCTTGGACAGCACATCTGGAAACCCCTGTCTGCCTTGAAATTTCTGCCTGGGAGAGACCTTGCTGATGCAGTATAACTACCTTGTGTCTTGTTGCTGTGCTCAGTCTTGCCATGGTGTATGACTTTTGACAGTAAACTGTCTTCAGCAACCTCACCTTGTTAGCTGAGTTTGGCTGTTCCTCACCCAGTTTTATTCCTCCTACACAGCTGTTTCTGTTTCAGTTAATGATTGTGTTTCAACCTACATATTGAATTGATGATCATTAGCACCTGTTTGGTATAATTGTTTAATCATACACCTAACTATATGCCTACAAAATCCCTGACTTTGTGCAAGTGTACCTTGAAGAATTGATGCTGTTTTGAAGGTAAAGGGTGGTCACACCAAATATGGATTTGATGTAGATTTTTCTTCTGTTCACTCACTTTGCATTTTGTTAATTGATAAATATAATCTATTACCAAGTTTATTTTTGAAAGCATTCTTACTTTACAGCATTTTTTCACACCTGCCTAAAACTTTTGCACAGTACTGTATATATATATATATATATATATATATATATATATATATATATATATAATGTATGTATTTTATATAATATATATATAAAATATTAATTCAATCTATGTATAGATTTAATTAATATTTAATTAATCTTTTTTTCTATGAAAATGTGCTTGTTTTTTCCTTTGATAAAATGTCTTTTTTGTCTCTCGCACAGAGCTGTACAGCTACACAGAGGAACCAGAGTTCAGTCTAAACAGGGATTACTTTGAGGAAGACTTCAGGAATCATGGTAATGTAGGCAGTGTTGTATTACAGACTGAACACCGCTGACCGCTACTGTGAGAAAGTGCTTCTCTGTGCCAGCTGCATAAACCGCTAAGACTAGTCTTTACAAGTTAAACATCATTTTTATTCTTTAAGACTTTTTAAAATCCGTTACATAAATATGTAGATTGGCCTAATTTGATACTGAAAAGTAAGACTGAATGCCCTTTGACTAACTGCTAGTGGGTCATACTAGATCTCAAAACACTGTCTAAACCAAATGTTTATGCAACTGGCCCGATGTCATGCTGAAACAGAGAAACGGCATAATGTTTTCACCTGTATCTGAGAGAGAACTGTGGAACTTTGCTGACGCTTTATTTCCATTCTCTTTCAGTGAGAAAAGGAGAACTTTAATGAATGTTTATGTAGTGACGACATGTGTGTGTGTGTGTAGCCTCAGGCTTTACCCTGCCTACTGTGTGCACAATCTCACCTCACCAGACCTCTCTCTCTCTCCCTCTCTCTCTCTCTCTCTCTCTCTCTCTGTGTGTGTTTGCCGTGGCACTGCAGTCTCTGCTCAATGGAAAAAAGCCAAATGCCTGGATCACCCACATCACATTAGCTTTTGTGCGTTTGTGTGTGCTGTTCGTCTGTCTTGATTGTGAACAACTGCATACGTGTTGATGGAGACATTTACAAGACACATCCATGCTTTTGAAAGTTGCAAAGGGGTCATATTTTATTTTAATTATTTTGTCCACTTATAAGGTTAATTTTCCACCCTCTCTCACTCATTTAAAATTCTTCCCATTTGAAATGCAGTCAACCCAAAATTTATTCAGACACCTTCAACATTTCACATATTTAAACAGTTTATTCGCTGTAAATAGTAATAAAATATGACAAAAACTCAGTTAAACTGTGTCAGATAACACTTAAGGAAACAATGGTCGAGTAAATTTTATAAATTTTACTGGTAGTCCACTGTATGAAGAATTTTTGGGTATAATATGTCACAGTTTACTTTATTTTGCTATCCTCACTTACATAAATGAACTGTAGTGTCCTCCACCCACTAGTAAAAATATATAAAAAATGTTTTTGGTTTGACTGTATGTCATAAAATGCAAAACTGCCACACAAAACATAATGAGCCAATGTAAATATTCATTCCTTCTGTATTATGTCTTCTGATTCGGGATGAAACATGTATGACTTGATTTGCAACATTGGAAATTTCACACGTGTAACAGGGGACGTTGAAAATGACCCACTCATAGCAGTTGATGTTTGCTTCTAAGTTTAAAAGAAAGGGCAAAAAACAGTTTAAAATTTAAAACTGTATCAAAATAAAGTGAGTTTATGCTAAAAAAAAACCTGGGTCAGAAAAATATGCTTGATTCAAAGGGAAAATGTACTTTTTCTTGTTTTAAGGAAAAACTTATTTCATTTTTCTCAAGTAATGTGTCAAATATTCTTAAGATATTTGCACTCATATTTTCCAGCGCAAGAAACATATGCAAGTAAACATTTCCATAATAATCTTAAGATCAAAATCATTCCCGTCAGAATTGAGCTGTAAATCGTTCAGTGTCAGATGAAGGACCTCAGTGAATTAATTAACACATTCCTTCCCTGGAAGACTTTACACAAACTCTCTAATAAGCATATGGCAAATGTTTTACCGAGCGCATTTTCAAACCAGTAATTTGCATTCATAAGTCACCCTGTGGTACAGTATATGCAGATGAATTACATTTATGACTGCAGGAGAAGAGCAGTCAGTGAAGTGAACATGACTGTGCCGCCCCTCTCACGGATGTTTGAGCAACACAAATCCTGACTAATCTTTCTCACATGTGAGAAATGAACCAGAATGGGAGGTGCTAGAAGAAATGATGGACATGGATGTGATTCTTCTTTCCTCTGCTCTCAGTGAAGGGTCACAGGTGGATGGAGTTGAGTTTGGAGGAGCAGAGGGCTTATGTCATGAGACTGCTGGATGCTCTGGAGGTCACCGATCGGGACAAGAGGCTTAAAGTGGCCCGGGCCATCCTCTATTTGGCCCAAGGTACGAATATAGCAAGTGCAACCTCAATGCAATGGGTGAAACTAGTCAAAAACATATCATATTTTGCATCCATATCAAAAAGGTTATGAAACTATATCTATAATAAATATAAACATAAATATAAAAATAAATTCAAGCTAAACAGAATATTTAAAAAATGATAAAAAAAACATAACGCAATGACGAAAATTAACAAAAATAAAAGCTAAATTGAAAATATTAACAAAATTAACATTACATAAATATGCTTAAATGATAGCAGAAAAAATAAATACTGATTCTTTTCTTACACCCTTAAAAATAAAGATATCAAAATTCAACAAAGTTCCACAAAGAACCTTTCAGTCAACATTTCTTAAAAGAACTATTTTTTTTTCTCTTGGTGTGAAGAACATCTTAATAATCTGAAGAACCTTTTTCCACTTTAAAAAAAATTTTGTTTAGTGGAAAGATTCTATGGATGTTAAAGGTTCTTCATGGAACCATAGATGCCAATTTAGAATCTTTTATTTTTAAGAGTGTAATAAAAAAAAGATTTTTTTGTTCTCTTCTGTGTGTCTATTAAGGTGTGTTTGACGAGTGTGACACAGAGACTGACGTCCTCTACTGGTCTCGACACAACGTCTTCCTCCTCTACGACATGGGCATCTTCACGGCTCTGCTGGAGCTCCTCAGTATGGAGATAGAGTGAGTGTCTTCATTTCCCAAAATCCCTCAGTCTCTCTGTGACTGATCTCTGCTGCAGGCGGGCACAGACAGACAAGGGCTGAAATATTGAAAGAGAGGGAAACGGGGAGTGAAGTGTTTAACAGTGCTTCTATTTTTATTCTCTTTCTCATGAGGGATCAGGTTAGAAATGGACTGTGTGTGTGAAGCAGTGTTTAAGGCGTTGTGTATTCCTGCAGATCTCCTGGGCGCTGTACTAATGAGCCGTGCGCCTTTTCCTTTTCTGTTTCTTAATGCCCGCTGTGTACAATAGCAGCTGCCCGGGCGGCACGGCGAGCCAGTTCTCTAATTACCCGCATTAAGTAGACTTCCTTGTTAATGGATCTTTCTACTCCATTCAGAGAGTGATGTCAGTGATATCAGATATCTCTCTTAGTGTTGCACATACTGTACTGCCACCAGAACATCCTAAAAAACAACCCAAAAAGGAAGGTGCAAAGAACACATTAGTAACTGAATGGCAAAGGCCTGGCAACCATTCGTTATACCTCATTATTGTCGTGGCAACTTGTGTATATGAGCACCATTAAGAAAATGTGAAAACCATCATATTCTCATAAATCGCATCAGGTCAAAGCTGCTTTGTTGAGAGAAAAAAACGCTGATAACTTGCATTGGTGTGTAAGTCTCAATTTATACAACACCAGTAAACAAAATGTTTACAAACATTATATACACTATAAAACGTGTTTTAGTTCCTCTCACTCAATAACAAATCCTTTAATCTGCACAAATCCAAACGTGCGCACTTTATTCAGAGGTAAATTAAACATTTTTTTTAACTAAATGTATATTTTTTATAATAAAATAATTTATTATTTTATAATAAAATTTATAACATATAACAATTAGTGCTGTCAAAGCGATTAACTGATGTTTAACAAAGATTTGTATATATATATATATATATATATATATATATATATATATATATATATATATATATACACTGTATATATATATATATATATATATATATGTATATACAAATCTTTGTTAATATTGAATATTTGTATGTATATATTATATTATAAGCTTTGAGTATATGTGTGTGTGTGTGTATATATATATATATATATATATATATATATATATATATATATATATATATATATATATATATATATATATATAATTAGAATTGGTATTATTATTATTGACTATAATATAATAATATAAGATTATATAATATAATATAACATAATTTAACAATCTAATTCTGTCCCTGGTGAACGTAGCTGTACTTCACAGCACATTTCAGTTGATAAACTGTGACTTATAATGTCTCAATATAAGCATCAGATCAAGATCAAAAAGGTGAATCTTTTGTTCATCTCATACCTGCTGTCATCTCTCACCTTTATTTCCTGCACCACCGCCCTCTTTCTCTCCGTTTCCTCCTCTCATGTGTTCAGAGAGCCACAGAGTGGTCCGGCTCTGATCTCGGCTTCAAAGACAGCTTGGCCACCATGCCTCTCCTGGGGGATTTAATGTCTTTGTACCATTGTCCCATCAGCCCACACAGCAGCTCCGGGAGACCGTACCGCTGCCTCTTCTGCAGTTTATGATGCTATAATTTGCACAATTAGCCCTCCAGCTTCTCTGAGCATTGATTCATATTTGGCCAAGCACAACATGTTCAAATGATCAAGGCTGACAGCTTGTCAGGTGCAATAAGCTAGTGTTTGTGCTGCAGAATGAATGCAAGACATTAGACCATATGCCCTGTTTGCCTCTCGGAAACTCATTTGTATTATATTTTGTGGCGTAATAAAACGATCGTCTGCTTGTAATGAGTCTTTGATGCAGATGTTATGTAAGGATGTCCGCAGAGTGCTATTTTGATTTAGTATTGTTCCCTTTTCCTCTAGTAATAACCAGGCGTGCAGCTCCGCGGTAAGAAAACCGGCCATTTCACTGGCAGACAGCACTGAACTCAGGTAAGATGTCCACTGGGAATGATTCATTTTCTCCTCACAGACATGCATACGCTCTCTCGCAACATGACTTCACTTCATCCAACCCACAATCCAATTCTCAGATTTACTTCAAAATCTTTCTGACGGCAGCCTCATGTGCCTTCATGTTTTTGAGGGCTTTGCACCGATGCTGAATGTTATTTTCCTGTAAGGAGTAGAGCTGCTGCTTTAGCTGATTATAGAAGGAAAATCCTTACCTTTGGTCACAATATACAAATACTCTCTCTCTCTCTCTCTCTCTCTCTCTCTCTCTAATACACACAGTCACTCAGATTAAAAGTAAAGGCATTTGCATTATGTTCTGAAGGGTTCTTCTGAGCATCATGTATCTGATGGTTGAGACCATTCGTGTGGAAATGGAGGGTGACATTCCTGAGAGGAAGGCAGCCAGACAGGCCTTCAAAACAGAGTTGGGTGAGAGACTGTCAGAGAACTGTGTGTCCTTAAGTCTTACACACATACAGAACAGAGTGTGTGTGTGTGTGTGTGTTCGCAGTGGTTGGCTGTTGACCTTCTCTATGGTGCAGTGATTAACCTCCCTCCTCCTCTCAGGTTCACCCCTTTATAACGGAGAGCCCTTTGCCCTCCTCCTCTTCACCATGGTAACCAAGTTCTGCAGCATGAATGCGCCCCATTTCCCCATGAAGAAAGTGCTGCTCTTACTCTGGAAGACCATACTGGTCAGTCTCAATACACACACATATGTTCCAATTTAGATTAATACTTTGATTCTATTCTGTTCCATAGTTCTATTCAATTCCTCACATAGATAACTGATTATTCTATGATATTCTGTTATGCTGTTACATTCAATTTAATTCCATTTTACTTATACATTACTTCTATTCTATTCTGTTCTATTCCACACATAAATAACTGCTTATTCTATGCTATTCTGTTACATTCTATTTTATTCCATTTTACTTATAGATTATTATTATTCTATTCTATTCCACACATTAATTAATGCTTATTCTATGCTATGCTGTTACATTCAGATTCTATTTTATCCCATTTGCCTTATAGATTACCTATTCTATTCTATTTTGTTCCATTCCACTTTCTATTCTGTTCCATACATTAACCATCCTAGGCTATTCTTTTATGCTATTACATTCTATTATATTCCATTTCACTCATAGATTACTTATTCTATTCTGTTCTAATATGCACTGCCATTCAAAAGCTTTGGTCAATAAGTATTTTGGAGATAATAATACTTTTATTCAGCAAGGATACATTTAAATAAATAGAAATAGAAAACACTATTTTAATTTGTGATCATTTTCTGTATTTTTGGTCAAATAAATGCAGCCTTTGTAAGCAGAAGAGACATCTTCAAGAAATATAAAAACATTTTACTGACCCCAAACATTTGAACGGTAGTGTACATTCAATTTTATTCTCAATCGATGGATGGATGACAAAATTTTGTTCTTTTATTTCATTGTTACATTTCATTTCATTGATTACAGCTGATTCTATTCTATGATACCAGACAGAAAGAGCGAACTTTATGGATTTTTCATAATAAAACATTGTGTCTATCATGGACTCTTTCACGTGTAAATCAAGTCAATAACAGATGTGCTTACGTCGCTATATTGCTCTGTCCACTGATTTCTGTGTGTGTGCGTGTGTGGTTGACGTGCACCTCAGTTCACACTGGGAGGTTTCGAGGAGCTGCAGGAGATGAAGGTGAGAATGAGAGAGCAGTTGAACCTGCCGCCACTCCCCGAGGACAGCATTAAGGTGGTGCGAAACATGCGGGCCGCCTCCCCTCCTGCCTCGGCCATGGAGCTCATCGAGCAACAGCAGCAGCAGAAGAGAGGACGCCGGAGCCGCAGGGTACGAGAAGCACAAGACAAACGCACTGCTTTCAAAGCAACTCGCAGAGACCATGTGCAGGAGTACATTCACTCTCCCAGCATGAGTTGAGCACACTACACACAACTACTCATGCACATAAACCTATATAATCAGTATGTGAAATACAAAACACACACACTCAAAAAATTCTGATCCACGCTACCTGTTTATACTAATATGATGGACAACCCAGCCTACAAAACTTGCACGACTTTTAAAACAAACACTCAAAAGGGACTACATGCCTGTGTTTTACCACACTACTGCCCTCAAAGACACTCTAACACTGCAATGGTGATGTCACAATGAGAGTGAAATTTAGCAGATTGGCTGGTCTGTCTGCAAAACATGTGGACCAATCACAGCAGGTTTCACGCTGCAAAAAAAGATTTTCTTATTTTTTCAGTACAACTATCTAAACATTCTTAAAGCAAGATATATTTACTGTAGAAACAAAATCAGTTTAAGATATTAAGGGTTAGTTCACCCCAAAATGAAAATCATCCCTTAATTTACTCACCCTCTCAAGCCATCCTATAGCTGTATATGACATTCTTCTTTCAGTCAAACACAATAAATTATATAAAAAAAAAATTCTGGCTCTTCCAAGCTTTATAATAGGAGTGAATTGTAACCGATTTTGAAGCCCAAAAAAGCACATCCATCCATCATAAAAGTAATCCATACGACTCCAGGGGGTTAATAAAGACCTTCTGAAGTGAAGGAACTTTATAAACTATAGCCGTATGGATTACTTATATGATGCATAGCTTTTTAGGGCTAGATCTTGGTTCCTGTTCACTCCCATTATAAAGCTGGGAAGAGCCTGAATAACTCAGACTGTGCTTGGCTAGAAGATTGAAGAAAACAACATCTGCCAACAGGGTAAGAAAGATAATCTTGTTTTCCCTTTGAATTAAGTTTTTTTTTTTTTTTTTTTCTAACCCCACTGGCAGATTTTTTTTCTTAAGGAGAAACTATTTTTCAGATCTAATGTCATTTTGTTTCTCAAGTAAATGCATCTTGGTTACATTTAGATATTCATACGGTAAAACAAGACAAAAATACTGAGTAAGAAAATCTGTTTTTGCAGTGCAAAGTTTTTGACCTTCCTCTGTCTCCCTCTCTACTCCTTTCTGCCCTTTTCTCTCTGGGTTTTGGTTTTCCTGTTGGCTCATTCCCGTCTCTTCCTTGTGTCCCTACAGAGTGCCTTTGTTGATAGCTTGGAAGGAGACAGTCCATATGCCAAGAAACAGGTCTTTACCCCAAAAACCCTTTTGTGCATTCTCTTTGTTGTGGGCTGGCCTTGCACTCTTCCACCTCTCTTTTCCTTCACAGCAATTTGTTTTTCCTTTGAAACTTGATTTGGGGAAGGGAAGGGTTCTGAGAGATACAGCTGACCATGGCTACTGGACATTAGCAAGACTCTCTCCTTTTCCTATCTTTCCATTTGCACATCTTTCCACATATTCTCAGTCAATGAGATCCACATAGACACTCTAGCTAGCAGAATGGCTTCTTCTCATAGGCAACCAATCACAGCTGAGTCACCTTTGCTCATGGCCTCAGCACCACAGACACACTCATACATTGACTGCACTGGAACAAAGGATGACGCTCCACTAATGCACCTCATGCCTGATGCTTGCTCTGAATCTTGCCATTCATCAACACTAGAGATGTAAAGAACTTGTTTTTTGTGCCTTTTGTTGAACTGAATCTGCACAGGAATGTTGAACGAGGAGTTGCAGTGTTGTATCTGGAATGTACGAGGATTCAAAGTTTTTGTGATGCTTATCATTTGCAGGTTTATGGAACGGTAAGTTTCAGCAATAAGCAAAGGAAGGGAATGTAATCTGAAGACTAATCAATGGAAAATTACCACAAGTGACCCTGATGTGAGTCTCATTCAGTGTAAACATTTGAAACGAGACGTTTCAGTTTGGACAGTTAAAACATTATTTACTTGATTTTAAAATTACAACTAATTGATTTAGGGGCGTAACACAACAAGCCAATGTTCAGCCATCGGTGAGCGTCTGTCGGGCTAGTTTATGCGATGTTTGCGTGCAGCATTTTGGTCCAAATGTAGCCGATGCGAGGCAACAACCCAATCGCCTTTTGTCACCGCAAGTTCTTTGACGTTGGCTTGGTGCGTTACGGCCTTGTGAATGAGACTCAGTATCAGTGTCCAGAGTGATGTGCACATTTGCAAGTTGGTATTAAACTCTTTCTTTGTCTCTTGCAGCCACTGGTCAAGCAGGACAGCCTAGATACATACAACGAACGTGACCCTTTCAAGAACGATGATGCCCGGGATGAGGAAGATGACCCAGAAGATGTGGACAGTGGCATCGAGGGAGAGGTCGACCCTCTCGACAGAGACGTCATCATCCAACCGCCGCCGCCGCCGCCACCGCTGCGGCCCCCGACTGAGAGAGTGTCCTTCCCCAAGGGTCTGCCCTGGGCCCCCAAAGTCAGGTAGCGTACAAGATCTTTTCTTCAAATGTGACTCTACAGGATGGCCAGAATGATGCACTTAGGGCTTTTTTTTGCTTGTTTCAAAACACACACCACTCTGGATATTACCTGCCATTCATTTCCATTTAAATGCAATGCTTTAATGGTTGATGACATATGTTTGGAAAAATTCCTGACATCCAAATCCTATGCCACCGACTTACCTACACTCTAAAAAATGCTGGGTTGAAAATGGACAAACCAAGCTATTGAGTTGTTTTAACTCAGCTGTTGTGTTAAATATTTGCCCAGCCTGCTTGGTAGTTTTATTAAACTCAACTATTGTTTAAAAATTACTGTATTGTTTGCTTTTTTTTTTTTTTTTTCCATCATTTAGCAGACGCTTTTATCCAAAGCGACTTACAAGGGGAGCAATTAGGGGTTAGGTGCCTTGCTCAAGGGCACTTTAGTCATGGTATCAAGGTGGAGAGGGTGTTGTTTATTCACAATCCCCACTTTCAGTTCCTGCCGGCGTGGGAATCGAACCGGCAACCTTCAGATTACAAGCCCAACTCCCTCACCACTAGGCCACAACTACCCCTCTTGTAAACAGTTTATTTTTTTGTGGAAACTGAGATATTTTTTTTCAGGTTTCTTCGATGAATATAAAGTTAAAAAGAACAGCAATTATTTGAAATAGAACTCTTATAAATGTCTTTACCGTCACTTTTGGTCAACCTAAAAAACGTTTTGAGCGATACTGTATCTGATCGGCTTAGAAAAATCCACTAAAGCTCTTGTGCTACAAACACAGGCTGCAGAATGTCTGGCATGAATAATGCAGATTTTTGGACAGAGACAGATGAACAGGGAGGAACAGAGGAAGGGAAAGAGATGAATTTGAACAGTGAAAGCTGTGACAGTCACAATTTATCAAACCCTCTTGATCATTTGAAGAGTCATGCTTACCTGTGAACGGTAACGCTGTGCTGAGCAGCGCTGCCGCATGCAGATGAGCGCGAGAGGGCGGCGGAGGGGTGTTGCAGCACTTTAAAGAGGTTAGCGTAAAGACGATGACAGTCCTGAAGGGACGCCTTTACGTTGCTGTGTTTAATAAGTTAAAGCAGCAGTCCTGTCCTATCTGTTAATGGCCAAGCCATCTCCTCATGTAGTCCATTTGCTTCTTCCTTCCACAGAGAGAAGGACATCGAGCACTTTCTGGAGACCAGCAGAAATAAATTTATCGGCTTCACCTTGGGAAGGTGAGTCTTTGATCACTTCTCCTGGGCTGAAGAGGTTATGAATCTATGATAAACTATAATAAAGGTCACCTTCATTATCATTATGCTTTTTCTGGTTTACACTCGTTCTTTCTGATGTTATTTTAGTGACATTGACACTCTGGTTGGGTTACCCCGGCCCATACATGAGAGTGTGAAGACTCTGAAACAGGTGAGCATGGATACTGTTTTGTTTTCTTGTATTCTAGTATTTTTCTAGTTGAGGATGAAAGGAACTTATTATGACTCTTATTATGACTTTTTAAGATCTTTTTCATGCCCAAACATTAACATTGTCATTAATGTTCCTCCAGCGGGAATTATTCTCTATATCAGTGTCAGTGTTTCTGAACTCCCTGAAACGCCTCCATTGTAGTTTTCTTCCTTCACAATAATCGTCATTAAATAATTGCGTATAAAGGCATATGCAAAATAAAGGGGCGGGGCTTGCTTGAGTGAATTAGTAGTGTGTTGAAACTCACGGTTATTGTAAGAGGGGAGGGACATTTCCCAAACCAATCATAACACACTGCTCTCAGCCAACCAATCGGAGCACACCGCGCTATTCAGAAGGAGGAGCTTCATAGAGACAGGAACTAAACAGAGCGTTACTAAGAGATGGAGAATATGGGGAAAATAAGGTGCTTTTTTGAAAAATAAGCATGAAAATAGGTGTTCTTTAACAAAAATGGTTTGAACATTACTATAAATATAGATGAAAACCAAATGCTTAAAGATTTTCTCTTTTATTGATACTCCATAAGTGGATTATATCTGCCGGGTTTACCAGCTGTTCTGCCACAGATATGTATTGATGTGAATCCAGTGGTCTAATGCATGCTCTATTGAGGCTCTTTCAGCCAATCACTGTTTAGATATCCATCCTCGGTCACCATGGCAATTCTCTCTCACTGATCCCTTTCTCTCTCAAGCACAAGTATGTCTCCATAGCGGAGGTCCAGATCAAGAGAGAGGAGGAGCTGCAACAGTGCCCCATGACTATGGTAAGTGACTCAAGTTCTCTGTTCTTTTGCATTTATTACTGGTCCATAAAGCTGTCAATCATAATTGGCTCTTTTGATTGGCTAGGGGGAGGAGGAGGTGGAGGAAACGCCTGCAGAGATTCTATATTTGGGAATGTTGCCCAGCCTCTCACAGTATGTTGTAAGTTTCCCTTACACTTCATCTTTCTTACTGAATCTTACACACTCAGATGCTTGTGAATATAACGCAGGCTTTCCAGCAGAAAATGTTAGTGGAACGCTTGTGTTTTTGATCATCTTCTTCCTGATGATATTTTACAGTCTTAAAGGCGAGACGCCAACAGGCAAAGAATTTCATAACATAGTTGCAGACAAGTGAAAAGAAAACAACCGAAATACATTTTTAAATGTTTATTTATTTTATTTCACTTCCATCTATTTGCATCTGTTAATTTCAGAAATCAGAGTCAGAAATATGAAAAAATTTTGATTATAAACAGCTTGAACCTTAAATATATTTTACAAATGTAATTTGAGACAAATCCAACTAACAGATGTTAAAAAATAAATAAACAAATATAAACGGTGTAATATGTGTAAAGCCACAGTTTACTTTCAGGTAAAAACGGATCCGAACGCAAAATTTAATTTAAGTGGTTGTATCGCTTTCATTTTTTGCTTAAAAAATCTGGAAAAAATAAAATATTGACAGTCTTAACAAATGGTCAAAATTTTATTTTCGTACTAAAAAAAAATAAAAATGTATATATCGTTTCCGTGTCAAGTCGGACCCAAATACAATAATTTTGACCATATTCACCTTAATTCTATACATCTTAATTCTAGTCATCCTAAATCATAAAAAACAAAAATCATGCTGATATGACATTGCATTTTTTGGCTCCGATTGTCCAAAAACACGCTCTACACTTCAGCCAAAATCGTTAAACTCTGCTCTCTGATCTGCTTCCCAATACCGGATTATGCATTACATTTGGTACCAGTGTAGTGCTAAAAGCACGCAACCCTTCAGACAAACCAGGCAGGCTTGTTGCACTAATGTTAGTCTCTTTTTAGATTGCACTTTTGAAGCTGCTACTGGCTGCAGCTCCAACCTCCAAAGCAAAGACCGATTCTATCAACATCCTAGCCGACGTTCTGCCGGAGGAGATGCCGTAAGTCCACACAGCAGAGACTCTGCGTTTGATGTGTGCATGTGTAAAATGGTGCACGAACAGATCAATGCGGTTTGTTTTAGACGCACTGCAAACATTTGCTGTGTTTGTGTTGGAAACAGAATCACCGTCCTCCAGAGCATGAAGCTGGGCATTGATGTGAACAGACACAAGGAGATTATCGTCAAAGCGATTTCAGCTCTCCTGCTACTGCTGCTCAAACACTTCAAACTCAACCACATATACCAGGTCAGACTCTTTTGCTCTCTCTCTCTTTCTCTGCTTGTGTCTCTCTGATGTCTTGTACTTGACTGCAATCTGCAGATAGGCTCACTGTCAAAGCACCATTCATTCAATACAACACCAATAAGACAAGCACTTCAACTAAAAAAGATACTCTGAAAGCATCAGTAAGAAAGACAAATCTGTTATATTTCTAACTAAACAGAGTGGGCTCGACCGGTAAACCCACTCGGATGCTGTGAAATCTGAGAATTTCTCTCCTCATACATCAGATGATTTTAAAATATTAGCAGGGTACAAGAACAAAGTGTCTTGCCAGCACAGTTCAGACTAATCCTGTATGATGAGCGTGACAAATTCTGAAAAATGAACGTGGGTGTTTTTTAAGTGTCGCCCTCTTTTGGTGCAGAATGGAAATATATGGCACTGCGGTGGGAAGAGTTTCATAACACTTATTTTCTCAAGTCAGTTTACCCTTTCTCACTCTCGACTTTAAGGATCACATCTTCATACAGCCCTAAAGAGTTACTAAAGAGAGTCGCGCAGATCTTCTCTCTCCATTTCAATTACTCAATCACTCATTTGCTCAAATTAAACAACAAGAACGACCGTCAGCACTGCTGACGCATCCCGCTGAGCTGATGTACAGTTAATTCTGGGTCGCTCTTTGAGAGAGTTTGCCCATTAACATCGGAAGCCGTGATAAATGGAGAACAACTGGAAACAAATCACTCTTCAGTATGCATCTCCGTCTCAGATGAATGTCAAACAAATGAAAGCCTAATGAAAGCATTTGAGAACGAGGGAAGTTGGCAGTTAATTATAGATATTTTTGGGCCGAACTGACTTCCTCTCTATGTAACGCAGTGGATTTATTAAAATTTAGTGTTGTTCATATGCTGAAGATTTCTATGAAGTACATTATTAAGTTCTGAATGTTTTTTCTTCGTCCCGTAAAGTTTGAATATGTGGCTCAGCACCTGGTGTTTGCCAACTGCATCCCCCTCATCCTCAAATTCTTCAACCAGAACATCATGTCTTACATCAGTGCCAAAAACAGGTAGACATTTAGATCTATGCTGAATCAAACCAACTCCTGTGTCCATTATTTATTAATTTATTTAAAACGTATTGTGTTTTCTGAATTGTAGCATTTGTGCGCTGGATTTCCCACATTGTGTGGTTCATGAAATGCCTGAACTCACAGCTGAAAGTCTGGTAATTTTGCAAAACTCCAGATTTAATAGGTGACTGTAAAAATATAAATGTCATTTTTGAATGTTGCTAAGACAGTGAATGTGTATTTGTGCGTGTAAACAGGAAGCTGGTGACAGTAATCAGTTTTGCTGGCGCAATCTCTTCTCCTGCATCAACCTACTAAGGATACTAAACAAAATCACCAAGTGGAAACACTCGAGAACTATGGTGAAAGGTTTAACGATTACAAGGCTCATTTTCTAATACATATCTATGTTTTTGTTACAATTGTTTTGTCTCTTTCCTTTACAGATGCTTGTGGTGTTCAAGTCTGCTCCAATCCTGAAGAGGGCGCTCAAGGTCAAACAGGCCATGATGCAGCTCTATGTTCTCAAACTCCTCAAGATCCAGACCAAATATCTGGGGCGCCAGTGGAGAAAGAGTAATATGAAAACCATGTCCGCCATCTACCAGAAAGTCAGACACCGACTCAATGACGACTGGGCGTATGGGAATGGTACAAATCTGTTTTGTTTTTTACTGTTGGCTGATGGAGAAGAGCAGGGCCATTGAGCAAGACACTTAACTTTAGTGAGGAAGACCCTATGGAAGGTGTACTGTGGGATAAACTGATTAGATTCCAATTTAGAAAGTTTCAGATGTGTCCTGAAACATGAATCATGAGCCATTCACTGTTTTTGAAATTCAAATGCTTGCAAAAGTGAACAACAGTTAGTTTGAAAAACAGTTAGGCAAAAAGTACCTACTTCCGCAGAGATGATGGACACTTTACCATACCATGAGGCCAGGGGAGAGGAGTTGTGAATGGCGGTGAAGTGACGTGACTAGGTCACATGACAGTGACAACATGAGGGATGCAGTACGTCCAAATTTCATTCATGCTATATAGAACGCATGTTAACAGGTGCGAAGTTTCAAGCCAAATGTAGTGCCTACCTACAATACAAGCTGTGTCCCAATTCAGAGGCTGCATCCTTCAAAGGCTGAATGTGTTAGAGCGATGACGAAGGCTATCTCAATTTGAACGCTCCTTCAAATGTGGCCTATAAATGCGTCCGTGAAGATTCTCCTTGTGTGCGTGATGCAACCAGATTTCACAATCGGTGCGATTTTATAGATTGTCCATTTTTGTACATAATAAAGAGTATAAACTAATCCAGCATATTTAGACTGGTTGTGAACCCTGTTTTTTATTTTCAGACAGTTGAATATAAATTTCTGTCAGCGCCGGTAGCCTCGTGGGCAGCACCGATATATCAGCGACTCAAGTTTGAGTTCCTGATCCTGTCCGCCTCTCTCCCACTCTATTCTATCCTGTCATAATAAAAGGCAAAAATTGGCAAAATAAATCTTAAAAAAACAGAATAACTTTCAAAATGGTCTCGTACAAGAGTTAGCGCTGCTCGTTAGCGGCGGCGGTCACAGTGTCCTCCGTAGGCTAGACCATCCCATTGAACAACACGCGGATGGAGCCTCTGAATCCGGTCTACAGTATGCGATTTCAGCCACAGCGATGGTGTTCCACATGACCTCTTCTCATATGTAATACATACTATATGTCATAGCTCTCAAATGATCCTATATTTCTTTCTCTCCCACCAGATATCGACGCTCGACCGTGGGACTTCCAGGCAGAGGAGTGCGCACTGCGCGAGAGCATCGAGAAATTCAACACGCGGCGTTACGATAAGAATCAGAACAGCGAGTTTACACCAGTCGACAATTGCCTCCAAAGCGTTTTAGGTCAGCGTGTCGACCTGCCTGAAGACTTCCATTACAGCTACGAGATGTGGCTTGAAAGAGAGGTGTTCTCCCAACCTATTCAGTGGGAAGGTCTGTTGCAGGCCCAGTGATCCTACTGTAATGATTTTAGGACTATTGTTTCTTATTAAACCGACATAATTACTGTGGATTCACGAACGACATACAAATACTCAAAGCCCTGAGGGTCAGCCGTTACTATTCTGTAATGAATTCTTGTAAATGGAGATCTATGGAACGGTGGTCTTCCTTTGGTAATTATAAATATAAATATATATATATATATAAGTATAAATATGTGTATGTATGTATGCATGCATGTATGTATATGTGAATGGTAAATATGTGTGTGAGTGTGTGTATATGTACATACATATACACACACATACATACATACATACATACATACATATATATTATGTGTATGTATGTATATGCATGTGTGCACACACACACGCACGCACGCGCATACACATACATACACATATATACATACATACTTATATTATGGAATGAAAGAATTATATCTTCTTTGACAACTAAAGCACACTTTATGTATAATAACAGCACAGCTACAGTATTCTAACGTATATACTATTCTGAAATGATCAAGATTTATTTATATGTTCACTCACTGTGTCTAAGTGTGGAAATGTTTAATCTTTATGTAAATATGAGCACTTCATGAGGTTGTGAGGCAGCCTCCCTCTTCTCAAAAGCGGTTGTGTACTGTCATTCAGAGTTCATGTGTTAAAACTCCTCTGGTTATTTCTTTATCTCTGTGGCATTGTGTGTTAAAGAGGAGGGCGTCTGTGTTCTGGCAGTGAGTCGCCTCTTTGTGTCCTCATGTAGCACTACTGCACATCACACAAAGACCCCTGAGCAGCACAATACACACATTCAAAGTGTCCTTGGTGACTTTATCGTCACCCACACTAGACATGTTACTCACTAAATGGTGCTGGTTTTAACGCTTCATTTTATGTCCTTGTTAATTGCGTCAGATTCTCCTCTGAGATTTTATGACAAGTTCTTGTAAAGCACTGTAAGAAATATTTGTGTTCTCTCCATTAAAACAGTGCTGTGTACAGCACCTCACTGTTCATCATGTTTATTTTACAGGATTTGTCTTGCATATCATTTCTTAATTTTTATATTCTCTTTGTTTTGTACTAAATTAAGGTGCTGTGTAAATGAAACTACCTATGATGATCCATGCCAAATACAGCACTACAACATTTTTATATGTACTCTGATTTGTTGTACTTGTACAGACTGCACTGTTAGTGAATGTGGCAAATTGATGTAAGAGTCTTTAATAAATTATAACAGATGTCATTGTGGGCATTTGTTTTTTGTGATAAAAATTAGACTATGAACATATAGAAACACCATGAGCTATTAAGCCAAGACATGCATATAAAATAAAATACAAATTTGTGTTTTTGCGGCTGTCTGATATACATGTTGACCACCAGAGGAAGCCACTCATCACCTGTTTTTCATCTGTCTTGCATTTAACGTAATAAATTGTGATTTTTGTTGAAAATAACCAATGTATGAAAAGAACTGAACCAGTAACCCAAGTCATTTTCAGTGTGATGGTGATAACACGAGTCGTCGGGTAGAAACTGTGCAGTTTGTCGTCCGCTCCTCTAGGGGCGCGAGCGGCTTCACGTTCACAAGGTCTCTGAATCCTTGACAACAACACCTGATGTCAACCTGGCAGTCAACACACCACCTTCTGACTGTTTTACAGTCATAAAAGTACAGATCGTGCAGATGACAGCTCAGTGACTCATAAAGTCACTCATAAAGGGAGCAGTAGATGGATTTGAACTTTAGACACAGTGATGGAAACACAACGCTTATTCCACTGAGACGATTGTTTTCAATAGCTTTTATCAAGAGCTTTGAGATAAATGATGAATAACTTTAACAATTTTGGGATTTGATCCAGGACTTTCATGTTTGAAAGGGAGACAAAGATCAACTGAGCCTCTGGTAGAAATGTTTTTATTTCTGTAAAAAAACAATTACACTGCTGCAAATCGACCCTAATTAACTTAAAGCGTTTCGCCCTCCTGTGGTGATTTTTGTGAATTACACCACTTCAAATCGAGCCTAATTAACTTAGTTTCGCCCTCATGTGGTGATTTTTGTGAATTTCACCGCTGCATATCGACCCTAATTAACTTAAAAGAGTTTCGCCCTCCTGTGGTGATTTCCGTGAATTTATAACCGTTGCGGACGCACAAAACATGCCCTGAAAGAGGCGTATGCTACTTCTGACGCAAAATTAGCATTTGCCTACAATGGATGCCATTTGTAATAGCAGCTCTGTTAACTCTGTTATTAACATAAAAAAAAACATACACGGGAGTTTGTTTTAGAAAGGTTAAACAGATTGAACAAGCTTTATTTGATAGGAAAATAACCGGCCAACATGTCACATACTCTAATTCTGTGTAAATGTTCAATTAAAAAAAAAAAACACATGATAATTGTTTTGGAAACTGTAATCAGATCACAGCTTGTTAGTTAAACTCGTTACTGTAAACTCTTGCATATGTGTATTTGTTTTGTTTTTTGTGGCTGTCTGCAAGGCATCTTTACATTTAAACAATTTGTCCATCTGAAGGTAACTGTTGGGCGAGTTTAGTTGTCATGATTAACCGCATGTAGACATTCAGATCTGAAACGGATATCATTAAACCGCTTGTTTTCTCCACTGAATAGATCTTTTTTTTATTTCAACAGCTCTGTGAATCGATTTATGGCTGATCATGATTTTAAGAGGTTTATTTTGCTTAATCGCAGATTGTTTCGTCAGCAGTGGGCGGGACTTACAAGCCGTAATCCAATTGGCTGAAAATGTGATTAATATCCAACAGCCTGTTGCCAATTTCCAATCCACCTGAGGACTGACACAAGGAAGTCTTCTCTGAATGTTGTAAGTTGTTTTTAAAAACATTCAAGTAATCTTTACATACTCTTACTCTTGGACTTCTTTGTTGTTAAGTGTTTTCACATTTTATCTGGTGTTTAATAACTTAAAAATGCAGTTTTTTCATGTGTATGAGGTTGTAACACTGTTGTTATTTTATAAAAAAAATACTTGATTGTTTCATAAATATTCTGTTTTGATGATGTTAATTAACTTGAAAAGGAAGGTGTCTAGATCATGTTTCCCACAGACATCCATTGCAATTCATATTAACTAGTTTGGGATTTTTCATATCAGGATGTGACTTCATTATATTGTGGAACTCTTACAGATGCTGTTGCATTTAACCTGGAATGATCGATTTGTTTGATTGTTTGAGTGAGTTAAACATGACTTTATGCCCAACAGTGTAAAATTATTCTATTAATCATGCTCTTCTTTGGTCTGAGTCTTGTAGCTTCTTAAAGGATAGCTTCCTATTAGTGAAATGCGGAGCTTCCGATCGCCTCACTGCCGTCTGCCTGTCGAGGATCTCCAGGTCAGAGCTGTTGAGGGTCGTGAGGAGGTGGCAGGAGAAGCAGTGAGTTTTGAGGGGAGCAACCACTGGACCCTTATTCGCACTCCGTTTGGGCCTTCGAGAACTCTTGGACCTGTCTGATAACTGTGTGAGCTCATACCCGTTCCCTGGGATAAAGGTTGCAACAGGCTTTTTCTTTGGTTTGAATCCCTGTGTTTGAGAATTGAATTACAAACTGGAGTGATCTGTTTTTGTGACAATAAAAGGCTACATGTGACATTTGTGTGCTGTTCATGACTTCCAGCTGATCTCAGCTCTCCAACATCAACACTTGCAATCAGTAGTTCAAATGAGTGTTGGGCATCTGTCGTTCACTGGCCCACACCAGCAGTTTGTTTAAGCTGTGACTGATTTGTAAGATCATACCAAGCTAAACTCAATTGTCTTCATCAGAAGTGCATCTTGCTAGCAGAGTTCAGATCTGAATGTGATGCAGCCTGAATTTTTGAGCATGGCTCCTCTGAAGGGAAATTGTGGTTTCAAGGGGTTTCTCCAGAGGAAGGCACCATCAGATGATACCTGGGGTGCTGAATTTAATTCTGTAGAATTTCTGGATCTGTGGTCAAGATTTAAGGGGACCGAAAAGAGTACAGCAAAGTGTTGACTTAGGCTGTGTCTGGAATTTTGTAAAGTATAATTGTAAAAATTGGACTCCTGCTCCATAACCGCTGCTGGATTTGGTCTCAGGAATCCCAGGGGGAGCGTCTGGATCTTTACTCCCCCCTTTGTGTCGAACCTTCTCTCGTCCTTCCAGTCATGAACTGATCCGCTCATTTTCGCAGCTTGTCACAGCTCACGACCGGATGACCATCACGCAACCATGCTTTGGAGACCAGATTGGGGATTGATCCCAAGTCCTTCCGTTCAGGGAGGACACACTCAGACCACTGAGCTACTGGAACTTCCACACTCTACCTTCTTTTTTTTGGATTCTTGTCTTTTTTTTCATAGAAAAATCAGTAAAATTTAGTACACAAATTTTAGACATCAAGAGAGGGAATCAAACCAGGATATCCCACATCAAGGGATGACATTCAAACCATTACTCCACTGGTCCTTTAGAGCTTACAGTGCTTTTTTGGTTTTCTTGTCTCTTTTTTTTTTTTAAATCACAAAAACCCCCAGAGAAGCTAAACAAATACTCCACCTCTAGAGTGGGACTCAAACCAAGCTTTTCCACCGCTGGTCCTTTCACACTTGTTGGTCATTTTTTGGATTGTTGTCCTTTTTATTCATTGAAAAAACAGTGAAAACTAATTCAATCTTGAGGGAGATTTAAACCAGGATTAACCACACTTCTAGGACTGATATTCAGACAACTGCACCACCGGTCGCGTCGCACTCACTGCTAACCTTTTTTGAATTTATTGAGGATTTTTTTTTAATTGTGAACTCAAAATAAAACCACAAAGTCCATGAGGTCTATTTTGATTTCATGTCGACTTTAATACGGCAGTAGTTAGGAAAACAGGAGCACATTCTGAAAGACTAATCATCCAATCACACAGAAGAATCAGTGTCACACTGTAATACAAACACATCAGATGGAAATGATCATAATATTTACAGTATTTAAAAGCACCAAGCATCCATTTTAAAATATCAGACATCTATAATGACCATCTTCAGTGCACACTGAAACAGAAGAGTGAAATTTTTTGGCATTTCAAGTCTAATGAACTTAGTTTCGCCCTCCTAACTTAGCTTTGTGTTGTTTGATGGGGAAATGTTTGCAATTGTGGGGCTTGATCCAAGCACCCCACATATGAAAGGCAAGTGATTTTTCAGTTTATCTACAGCATTAATTTAAAAAAACAATGGAACGTAAACAATACTGGGATTCAAACTCAGGACTCTCTGGGTAAAGTTGGGTAAAACACTTTATCACTTGAGCCACTAAATCAGACAAGATTTGATGTTTTAGATTGGTCTTTCTTGAGAGCTTTGTGTTACACGATGACATTTTTTGTTGCAAATCTGGGATTGGAACTAAGAACTCTACATGTGAAGGCGACCGATTAAACAAAAGTTGAATTTGAACTCAAAACTCCATCATTAAAACACGCTTCATCTCTTGAGCCAGTGTTTGAGCTCAAAAAAGTGTTTTGAGAACTTTGTTTTATATGCAACAATAGGATTTGAAGAAAGAACTCATGCGTAAAATTCAATATTTGACAATGATCTGAGCCACAGAACCTTTTTATACATGGTTTTGTTTTAGCTGCTGTGATCTTGACTTTGGCAGCTTTTACTCTCTAAACTGACCCAGTAATTTCCTACACGTTATCAGTGTTCATTTATATGATTGTTTAATCTGTATGGAATCAATGTTAAGGTATTTTTAAAAATGTCTGCTCAATGTATGGACTGAATCTGCATCATTTGAGTTCTATATACAAAATGTTTTGTCCCACATAAACTGATGTGACAAAAAAGAAAAGGGAAAAAGAATATTCTAAACCATTTATTAAACCGAGTTGTATCAAATTTGCAAACAATCACAAATGATCATTAAGAACTTTATAATCAAACTCAAACTGTTAACACATATATATGAATTGTATCACGTTTTATGCAGAACAGTCCTCACACCGACCAGCCTGAAGTTTCCTCGTAATCCTGGGGACCATGATTATCTGCTGCAGCTGTTTTTAATGAGGGTTGGAGCTAAACTCAGGAAAGCGGCTCACAAGGAGCAGGATTAGATACCTCCTCCCTTACTCTCTAATTCCTTCTGCTGCTGTTTTCATTGATTATTACAATTACACTTCTTGTCCACAAGGGGGACACCTTAACACACTGATCTGGTCTCATGCGTGTGCCCATCATCCATCCATTCATTCTCCAAACCGCTTGTCCTGTGTAGGGTCCTATACGGGGGTGTTGGAGCCTGATCCAGTGTCTCAGATCGAAGGCAGAGAAACACCCAGTCCATCACAGGGCATCATCAGTAAAAAGTTCAAATTAAACACAATTTAAATGGTTAGTTGTATTATCAGTTTTTAGTTTATAAATTAAAAATGTCTTATATATAAATTAAAAATTAGAATGTCATCTATGTTCATGCTGCTTCAATCTGAATGTGTCATTCATCTGTACAAAACACTGATGCTGCTTTATATTGCAAACTGATATTACATGGAGGAAAAAAATAGTAGGTTAAATCCTGCGCACGATTTACTTTTTTTTTTCTTGCGTGTCATGTGGGGGGGCTCATAAAATACAGTGGTTACACTCAAAACTTTTTTCTTCTTGTCTTTGTTTTTTTAAAAAAAAGCTTATAAAAAAAGTTTAATTATTGATACCATATCATAAATTTCTTTAGCTGTTTTGCCCAGCCCAGGGTAGAAAATGCCCATTTATTTCTAAATTATTTTGATCTAAAAAAAAAAAAAATCATAGAAAGAACAAATCATAAAAAAGTAATTAAAAAAATGTGGTTCCATGACCACTTTAAAACTTATTTTGTTTTTTAATGGCCATTTATTTTCATGAAAGTGACAGAGTAAAAAAAAAAAGGAAAATCTTCAGGAAATCCTTGGAGGCGATGTGCCGGTGCTATGAACATTTCTTATGGCGTTTTGATTCGTCGCAGCGGCAAGTTATAAAGCCTGACTTCTGAGATATAAAATCACAATTAACTTTTTATTCCATGGTGGAAACAAATTTCCATACATTTTATCATCTGCGTTGTGATTGGACAAACAAACAGGATACAAACAGCAGTGTTTTGCTGAATGTTCTGCTTTCTGTTACAGTCAGTATCTTGGGTAAGAAAGAATCTGCCAGATTTAGTCCTGAATTTCCCATGTTTCATGTTGTAATACTAACATATCTTGATATATAATAGCCAACCTTAAAAAGTAAGAAACAAAGAAATAAAATGTTATTGTTTCTCTAACTGCTGTTTAATTGTTTAGGATTGCAGATTTTAAATCTGATTCAACACTTCTTCCTGAATAATCTTTGAGAATTATTATTTCTACACTGGATTTCACAAGATGTTTCAAGTAAATATAAAGAAATGTTTTTTGATTATCATCCAGCAAGCATCAAACTGATTTGCATATATTTCTCATTCAGACTGAAAGGGGAAGTGGTAAAAACTCTAATAGCAGTAAAAACGGGTTGTTTTGTCACACATCTCTCCCTCTATCCAGTGTAAAAGTGTCACAGTGGAGCGCTGCAGCTCGGTCACTCTCTCTGGTAAGTCATTTACACTCACTAAAACTTCTGTCCTTTTGAGATTTTCAGTGTTTTGACTCTCTGAGGTTGTGAACATGTTCAAGATGAGCTTCTTCTGTTTTTAATCTTTCTAAAAAGCTTTGATTTACTATTCTGTATTTGTTCTCATGACATTATCTGACTCATGAAAAATAGTTTTTGCACTTTAGAAATAATATGGGTTCACACCAACAGCTAAAAATTCATATACGTTAAAAAACTAAATAACTGTTAAAACTTTATACGCTCTTGTTTTTTTTTTCACAGCGATTCCATAGAAGAACAAATTTAGTTCCCTGAAGAACCTTTCAGTGAACACTTCTTAAAAGGACATTTTCTTCTTAATATGAAGAACATCTTTAATAATCTTGAAAAAAATAACTTTTTTCCCAGTATAAAAAAAACTTTTGAGGAATGGAGAGATGTTAACAGTTCTTCATGAAACCATCAATGTCAATAAATGTCTTTATTTTAAGAGTGAATATGATTGTGTATTTTCTGTTGTAAGGTGGAGTGAACGTACATGATGGAAATATCGGTGACGTTCCTCCTCACTGGATGTCTGATACAAGGTGTCATTCTTATAGATTTTTCCTCTGCTCAATTCATATTCTGAAAGAATTTTCTTGTAAGATTAAAGAGCAACAAGTGCTGCATTTATTCTGCATGTGAACTCTGTGTGATCAGTTCCTCTCCTCTGTGTGTGTTTCAGGAGTTTTTTGTGTTTATAATATCAGTCTGCCGAAGAGAGTAGAAGCTCTACAAGGATCCTGTGTTTTCATACCCTGCACTTTTGATATTGGTCAAGATTATGAAAGCTATCTCACTGATAATCCAAAGAGAATATGGTATAAAGACTCAGACTCTTATCCTCTCACTGTAGTGTTTGACTCCAGTAGCCCCAACACTGGAGTGTTAAAAGGAGAAATATTTGGAACTCCTAAAGAGAAAAACTGCAGCACACGCTTCGATAACGTCATGCAGAATGATCAAGGGTCATATTTCTTCAGACTTGAAGGCAGTGGTAGATTGAGATATAGCTACAGAAAACCTGAAGAACAAGTTGAAATTGCCGTCACAGGTGAGTGTCATATTGTTCATGCTGCTTCAATCTGAATGTAAGTGTAACATGATCGTGTGAAGCTTCCGGTGTCATTCACCTGTACAAAACACTAATGCTGCTTTATATTGCAAACTGATAATTATCATATTTCAATTTATTATCAAATCAAAAACACTGATTTGTAGCACAAGCAGTTTTAACATTTACTGCACTTTGTTATTCTTCTAGTTATTTCCCAACAGACTTTCTGTAGCGCCACCTCTTTTGTTGTCTTCTGGTTTGTATTTCTTATAGATCTTAGAGATTTATGAATGTACCGCTTGTTTTAAAATCTTCCCGTCGATTGTTAATTCCAACACTCCACTTCACCAGTGAATTACTCTTCAACAGCGACGCCACAGAAATATACAGAGCTATTGCAAAAACTGAAGTTCAAACACAAAATTCTCAAGATGGCCGCACGCTTGTTTCTCTGATGCAAAAGTTCGACAGCGGCCAATGAATCGGAGGTCTCACACATTCACAGAAAACAGCTTACGTCCTCAATGCAAAATGATTTGGATAGTGAGACTGGATATAAATGGAAAATAAATCTACTGCTGTGCAATACTGTGAGATAAGATGATCCACATGATCCTGTAATGTTTGACTGTATCTCTCTGTTCTGTAGAGTCTCCACCCAATCCCACAGTGAGTCTGTTGAAGGATCAGCAGGAGGTGACGGAGAAGATGGAGGTGAAGGAGGGAAGCTCTGTGAATCTGCGCTGCTCGAGTAAGATCTTCTGTTCTTCTGATCCACCAGTTCTCAGATGGAGCTCGTCTCCTGAACACCTCCTCGAGAGCGTCACACAACAGCAGCATCAGAAGAAATCTAAGATCATCTCTGAGCTGCAGCAGTGATGCAAACCCAGCCGTGCTCAACTACACCTGGTACAGAGACACTGAAGAACCCCTGAAACCAGTGCAGACCGGACAGAACCTGACCATCAACAACACCGACCCGACACACAGCGGACGATACGTCTGTACGGCTCAGAACGAACACGGCGCTCAGAACGCATCAGTGCAGCTGGACGTCCAGTGTGAGTATCAAGAGTCTGTTCTGATTTACTCACAATCATTACTTTCAGACTTCATACATACACACATATATACTGTAAATAAGTGTATAAAATATTGCATAATGCATATAATTTATTTTATACACAGAGAGAAAAATAGTAAATGCACAAAAAATAAAATATAAATATTAAATATTTTACATATATTTTTAAATATAAAACTTTCACATTTACTTTAAATGCAAAGATTTAAGGCCACTTATTTTGCACTCTATCAAGTGTTATTATAAATGATCTTCATTTAAACAGCCGTTTCATCCTTTACAAGAACTGTAAATGTTCAGCGAACAACAGGAACTAAATGCAAATAAACATTAATTTGTTAATTTATAATCTGTAGTTGTTTAAACTGCAGACAGCGGACCCTTTTAACATGGATGAGAAATGGGAAAGAGTTCAAATTGAACATTTTTATTTTTCACTAATTACCTCCCATACTTACATTAGTGTTATTTCATAGCATTAATGACTTTATTATTCAAAAAAATGGTGCCTAAATTCTTTTCTCCCCCATTAGATGCTCCTAAAAACACATCTGCACATGTAAATCCATCTGGTGTTGTTCTGGAGGGTCGTTCAGTGACTCTGAGCTGCAGCAGTGATGCAAACCCAGCCGTGCTCAACTACACCTGGTACAGAGACACTGAAGAACCCCTGAAACCAGTGCAGACCGGACAGAACCTGACCATCAACAACACCGACCCGACACACAGCGGACGATACGTCTGTACGGCTCAGAACGAACACGGCGCTCAGAACGCATCAGTGCAGCTGGACGTCCAGTGTGAGTATCAAGAGTCTGTTCTGATTTACTCACAATCATTACTTTATTAGACTGGAGATGACAGACTGAAAAGCTAAACATTTTTTTTAATTAATTAATATATAATTTTTATATTTATTAAATTGTTTATTTTAAATATTTTACATATGAATAATGTTCATATATTTATAATTTTGATATAAGAAATAATTTTTAAACCAACACAACGCAACATGACATAAATACTGTTAAGTTAATATAGTTACTGCATACCACGGTGCCAAGATGCACTCAGCAAATGCAAAGCACTGATCATTTAGATTAGGGTTGGGCAATGTCTACCAAATCGGCATCTTACGATCTCGTGGTCCGGATGGAAACATGCCGGGGTCCAGATGCCGACCACGGTCTGCCCCTTGAATGTCAAAGGTTTAGTTTGAATCACGTGGAATCGCGATGCCGGCTCAACATCGTGATGTCTGTCATCATTGGCGACGGACGATGGCATCGTGTATCGGCCCAACCCTAATTTGGATGCAAAGTGCATTGTTTATGGCCAAACAATAAACATGGCTTGACGTGAAAAAGATGCATTTTCAGCACTGAAAAGACACTATCAAATGAGAAGCCGTCGTCTGATCATCTGTAATTGCCTGAATGATTTTCTCCTCCTTTAGATGATCATGTACATCTGTGTCTGTAAATCCATCTGGTGTTGTTCTGGAGGGTCGTTCAGTGACTCTGAGCTGCAGCAGTGATGCAAACCCAGCCGTGCTCAACTACACCTGGTACAGAGACACTGAAGAACCCCTGAAACCAGTGCAGACCGGACAGAACCTGACCATCAACAACACCGACCCGACACACAGCGGACGATACGTCTGTACGGCTCAGAACCACGATCATTAGTGTACTGGACTTCAGTATTTACACCACAATATATATTCATTTGTGAAAATGTTTGACTTTTTTTTTTTTTAAAGAGTGGTTTTAATGGAAGTGTTATAATAGATATGGTAATTCTTATGATTAATTTAATAGTTTGGCTTAATTCCTATTTTATGCTATGATTCTTCTTACATGCTCGCATAGAAATGCTCTTCACATGGTTTAATAAGTCTGCAGCCAGTTGTATGAAACCTCTTAAGTGAGGGAACCAGTTTGCAAAAAAAGCGAAACGTTTACAGTATTAGTTAAGATGGAACTGGCCCAGTAGAAGTTAACCAAGTGAGAATCTCATGATGCTTACTCTACAGACACATTTTTAAGAGTGTGAAAAAGGCTGAAGTGTGAAAACTGTTTTTGTTACTGCGCTTACTTATAACCTACAAATGTAACGTTGATTATTGCAATTAATTAATAAAATTCCCTGTTTGCATGTCAACATTCCTTGTATGAAGTATTTTATATTATTCAAACATTTTCAGTTTGACAGAATGTTCTTCAAAGTGCCATGGGAAGTGTCACTCCTACTGCAAATGCCCATTTCAAATTCAATTTTCAACTTTTAACAAATATTGTTATTTCATCAGGCTCTTAATGATTGATGTAATCTTTTTGTATATCAGAAAGCCAGCTTGTTCCTAATAATAATCATTATTAGAACAGAACACATTTCACACAGAGAGAAAACTAGCGATTAATGAAGGTCCAGATGTTAAAGCTGTTGATTCTACTTTGCACATATATAAATGTAATTACAGGACCAGCGATGGCTTCTCATGCTTATCGGCAAAAGTACTGCATCTCTATAGAACTTTCTATGAAAAATAACAGCCTAGAGGCTAATGTACATCTAGTACAGTAAAATGTGATCAATTCTTGTGTGTTTGGTCATCAGTAGTTTAAAAGCTTTCTAATTTATGTTGGTGCATGTCAGTATTGTGTATTTCTACCGGTGCAACGGATCAAAAAACACACGTTTCGGATCATTTTTTGGATCTTTTCTAAAACACACTTTATGTACTTAGATACCACAGCAAAAACTACTAGCCTAAATGATAAAGTTCAAACATTATTAAACAAGTGAACAGTCAGTAAAAAACAACAAAAAGGCACTAATTATAGGTAGAGATATACAACATAAAGTTACAAATAAAGTAATGTTTAACAGTAGTATTCAGGTACAGAAGTGAAGTAATTAAATGTAAAATAATACTACAGTGTTCACTGTATAAATTAAATATAGATTAATCTTTGTTAAAGCTGGTCTTAGTTTAAAAAAAAGTTTAATTATTGATACCATATCATGATAAATTTCTTTAGCTGTTTTGCCCAGCCCAGGGTAGAAAATGCCCATTTATTTCTAAATTATTTTGATCTAAAAAAAAAAAATACTAAAAATAATAATAATATCATAGACAGAAGAAATCATTATAAAAAGTAATTCAAAAATGTGGTTCCATGACCCCTTTAAAACTTATTTTGTTTTTTAATGGCCATTTATTTTAACCCTTTAAACCCGAACTGTTCCGCCGGCGGGCAAACCCCCCGGAATAAATCCAAAGTACTGCAGAGTTATTTACTGAAAAGTAAAAAAAAAAATTCATAATTTATGATTTTGCAATTATTATTATGTTCGCCAATGTGTCAAATGCATCATATAGCTCAGATAATCATGTGTTATATGTCATTTGAAAGGTCTCATGGAGTAGAATACAACGAGCATAATTGTTTTGGGCTTTGACTAAACTTGAGTGATTTTTTTGTACGTGAAACCCCACAAGACCCAAATGTAAAACAAACTGATGCAGCATTTATGTCACGTTTAGGCTCCTAACTTCATGAAACATGCACCGATTGTGGTAAATTGGGCATCATTATTTACAGCAGAATCTCATGATTAAAATGAGTCATAATCCAATGAAGCGATCACGAGATATCGTTCGCGCAATTACGACACATAAACCTCCACAGGCGCACAGCTGCTATAGCTAAAACTAAATGTAGCTATCAAGTGGCATTTCAGCATAAAACTTCATGAAACAGGCATAGATTGTGGAAAATAGCACATCATTACTCACAGTGGATGCTCCCGATTGAAATGACTCCAAAATCAACGGAGTACCACGTGTGGCTTGCGTGCTACTCCACGTAAAAGTGCGATTTTAAAATTACCCACTAGGGGGCGACGAGGGCTAAACAAAAAAGGCCACCTTGATTCCAAATGCTCCAACTTTTGAATACTTCATGGGATCACCACAAATTAGATATCCAGATGCAGGTCTCATATAGAGGAACATCCCCAAAAAAGAATTTTCCTCCTACCTCATTTCATTTCTGAGTTATTGCATATCAAATATGAAATATTTGAAATATGAAATGAGAAAACTTTAATTTTTTTTTTTAGTTTTTCAGCGGTTTCTCAGCAAGACATTGTCCGAATTTAATTTTTTTTTTTTAATTTAAAAGAGTAAAAACTTATGTTTCAAATGATACCAACCTTTTGACTCTCCTTGTAAGAGATTTGCAGTTATGAGTCATTATTTCGGTGCATGTCAAAAATAAGATAAAAAAAATCTAAAATTTTAAATTTGTTCCAAATGCTGTAACTTTTGAAAACGTTATCCGATCACCTCAAAATTTGAGCCAGATACAGCTCACATATAGAGGAACATAACAAAAAAAGAATGAACTCCCAACCATATTTTATTCATTTTTAATTCCTTTTTAAATATAAATATATTAATTTTTTTCATTTTTTCCAATTTTTTTTTTGGCTGTTTATTTGCTGTTTCTCAGCATACGAATGTCCAAATTAAAAAAAAAAAAAAATTTATTTGAAAATTTAAAAAGTTTCCTTTCAAACGATACCCACCTTTTGACTCTCCTTGCTAAAGTTTTGGAGTTATGAGTCTTTACTTTTTTGTGTGTCACTCAGAAAAAAGAACTCTGAAAATACCCTTAGGGTTTAAAGGGTTAAATGAAAGTGACAGAGTAAAAAAAATAGGAAAATCTTCAGGAAATCCTTGGAGGCGATGTGCCGGTGCTATGAACACTTCTTATGGGGTTTTGATTCGTCGCAGCGGCAAGTTATAAAGCCTGAACTCTGAGATAAAATCACAATTAACTTTTTATTCCATGGTGGAAACAAATGTCCATACATTTTATCATCTGTGTTGAGACTGGACAAACAAACAGGATACAAACAGCAGTGTTTTGCTGAATGTTCTGCTTTCTGTTTCAGTCAGTATCTTGGGTAAGAAAGAATCTGCCAGATTTAGTCCTGAATTTCCCATGTTTCATGTTGTAATACTAACATATCTTGATATATAATAGCCAACCTTAAAAAGTAAGAAAGGAAGAAAGAAAATTTTATTGTTTCTCTAACTGCTTTTTAATGGTTTAGGATTGCAGATTTTAAATCTGATTCAACACTTCTTCCTGAATAATCTTTGAGAATTATGGATTGTTGAAAATTATTATTTCTACACTGGATTTCACAAGATGTTTCAAGTAAATATAAAGAAATGTTTTTTGATTATCATCCAGCAAGCATCAAACTGATTTGCATATATTTCTCATTCAGACTGAAAGGGGAAGTGGTAAAAACTCTAATAGCAGTAAAAACGGGTTGTTTTGTCACACATCTCTCCCTCTATCCAGTGTAAAAGTGTCACAGTGGAGCGCTGCAACTCGGTCACTCTCTCTGGTAAGTCATTTACACTCACTAAAACTTCTGTCCTTTTGAGATTTTCAGTGTTTTGACTCTCTGAGGTTGTGAACATGTTCAAAATGAGCTTCTTCCATTTTTAATCTTTCAAAAAGATTAACTATTCTGTATTTCTTCTCATGTTATTCTCATGAAAAATAGTTTTTGCACTTTAGAAATAATATGGGTTTATACCAACAGATAAAAATTCATAGATGTTAAAAAACTAAATAACTGTTAAAAGTTTATACGCTCTTAAAAATAAATGTTCCAAAAGGGTAGATTTTTTTTTCACAGCGATTCCATAGAAGAACAAATTTAGTTCCCTGAAGAACCTTTCAGTGAACACTTCTTAAAAGGACATGTAATATGAAGAACATCTTTAATAATCTTGAAAAAAAGAACTTTTTTTCCAGTATAAAAAAACCTTTTGAGGAATGGAGAGATGTTAACGGTTCTTCATGAAACCATCAATGTCAATAAATGTCTTTATTTTAAGAGTGAATATGATTGTGTATTTTCTGTTGTAAGGTGGAGTGAACGTACATGATGGAAATATCGGTGACGTTCCTCCTCACTGGATGTCTGATACAAGGTCTCGTTCTTATAGATTATTCCTCTGCTCAATTCATATTCTGAAAGCATTTTCTTGTAAGATTAAAGAGGAACAAGAGCTGCATTTATTCTGCATGTGAACTCTGTGTGATCAGTTCCTCTGTCTGTGTCTGTTTTAGGAGTTTTTTGTGAGTTTAATATCAGTCTGCCGAAGAGAGTAGAAGCTCTACAGGGATCCTGTGTTTTCATACCCTGCACTTTTGATATTAAGCGACAATATGATAATGATCTCACTGATAATGCAAACAGAATATGGATTAAAGAGCCAGATTCTTCCACTCCAGTGTTTGACTCCAGTAAGCCCAACACTGGACTGTTAAAGGGAGAAATATTTGGAACTCCTACAGAGAAAAACTGCAGCACACGCTTCGATAACGTCACGCAGAATGATCAAGGGTCATATTTCTTCAGACTTGAAGGCAGCGGTAGATTGAAATATAACTACAGAAAACCTGACTTCTCCCAAGTTGAAATTGCCGTCATAGGTGAGTGTCATATTGTTCATGCTGCTTCAATCTGAATGTAAGTGTAACATGATCGTGTGAAGCTTCCGGTGTCATTCACCTGTACAAAACACTAATGCTGCTTTATATTGCAAACTGATAATTATCATATTTTAATTTATCATCAAATCAAAAACACTGATTTGTAGCACAAGCAGTTTTAACATTTACTGCACTTTGTTATTCTTCTAGTTATTTCCCAACAGACCTTCTGTAGCTCTGCCTCTGATCCTGTAATGTTTGACTGTATCTCTCTGTTCTGTAGAGTCTCCACCCAATCCCACAGTGAGTCTGTTGAAGGATCAGCAGGAGGTGACGGAGAAGATTGAGGTGAAGGAGGGAAGCTCTGTGAATCTGCGCTGCTCGAGTAAGATCTTCTGTATCTCTCGTCCACCAGATCTCAGATGGAGCTCGTCTCCTGAACACCTCCTCTTGAACGTCACACAACAGCAGCGTCAGAAAAAATCTAAGATCATCTCTGATCTGATCTTCACTGTAACTCACCGTGCTCATTCAGCCAATTTCACCTGCTCCGTCACACACCAGCAGCAGATCACAAAACATGTGTCCCGCACGCTGCGTGTATCAGTTCAGTGTAAGACAGGGATTATTTCAATCAATTCTGTCGGATCATCCAGAATTAGTGCTTTAAATCATAATTGCCTGAATGTTTTTTCTCCTCCATTAGATGCTCCTAAAAACACATCTGCACATGTAAATCCATCTGGTGTTGTTCTGGAGGGTCGTTCAGTGACTCTGAGCTGCAGCAGTGATGCAAACCCAGCTGTGCTCAACTACACCTGGTACAGAGACACTGAAGAACCCCTGAAACCAGTGCAGACCGGACAGAACCTGACCATCAACAACACCGACCCGACACACAGCGGACGATACGTCTGTACGGCTCAGAACGAACACGGCGCTCAGAACGCATCAGTGCAGCTGGACGTCCAGTGTGAGTATCAAGAGTCTGTTCTGATTTACTCACAATCATTACTGTCAGACTTTATACATACACACATATATACTGTAAATAAGCATATAAAATATTGCATTATGCATATAATTCATTTTAGTACACAGAGAGAGAGAGAAATAGTAAATACACAAAATAAAATATAAACATTTTAAATATATTTTTAAATATAAAACCTTCAGTTGCTTTAAATGCAATGATTTAATGTCACATATTTTGCGCTTTATCAAGCGTTATTATAAATGATCTTCATTTAAACAGCCGTTTCATCCTTTACTAGAATTGTAAATGTTCAGCGAACAACAGGAACTAAATGCAAATAAACATTATTTTATAATCTGTAGTCATTTAAACTGCAGACCGCAGACCCTTTTAACATGGATGAGAAATGGGAAGGAGTTCAAATTGAACATTTTTATTTTTCACAAATTACCTCCCATACTTACATTAGTGTTATTTCATAGCATTAATGACTTTATTATTCAAAAAAATGGTGCCTAAATTCTTTTCTCCCCCATTAGATGCTCCTAAAAACACATCTGCACATGTAAATCCATCTGGTGTTGTTCTGGAGGGTCGTTCAGTGACTCTGAGCTGCAGCAGTGATGCAAACCCAGCCGTGCTCAACTACACCTGGTACAGAGACACTGAAGAACCCCTGAAACCAGTGCAGACCGGACAGAACCTGACCATCAACAACACCGACCCGACACACAGCGGACGATACGTCTGTACGGCTCAGAACGAACACGGCGCTCAGAACGCATCAGTGCAGCTGGACGTCCAGTGTGAGTATCAAGAGTCTGTTCTGATTTACTCACAATCATTACTTTATTAGACTGGAGATGACAAACTGAAAAGCTAAACATTTTTTTTAATTAATTAATATATAATTTTTTTATATTTATTAAATTGTTTATTTTAAATATTTTACATATGAATAATGTTCATATATTTATAATTTTGATATAAGAAATAATTTTTAAACCAACACAACGCAACATGACATAAATACTGTTAAGTTAATATAGTTACTGCATACCACGGTGCCAAGATGCACTCAGCAAATGCAAAGCACTGATCATTTAGATTAGGGTTGGGCAATGTCTACCAAATCGGCATCTTACGATCTCGTGGTCCGGATGGAAACATGCCGGGGTCCAGATGCCGACCACGGTCTGCCCCTTGAATGTCAAAGGTTTAGTTTGAATCACGTGGAATCGCGATGCCGGCTCAACATCGTGATGTCTGTCATCATTGGCGACGGACGATGGCATCGTGTATCGGCCCAACCCTAATTTGGATGCAAAGTGCATTGTTTATGGCCAAACAATAAACATGGCTTGACGTGAAAAAGGTGCATTTTCAGCACTGAAAAGACACTATCAAATGAGAAGCCGTCGTCTGATCATCTGTAATTGCCTGAATGATTTTCTCCTCCTTTAGATGATCATGTACATCTGTGTCTGTAAATCCATCTGGTGTTGTTCTGGAGGGTCGTTCAGTGACTCTGAGCTGCAGCAGTGAAGCAAACCCAGCCGTGCTCAACTACACCTGGTACAGAGACACTGAAGAACCCCTGAAACCAGTGCAGACCGGACAGAACCTGACCATCAACAACACCGACCCGACACACAGTGGACGATACGTCTGTACGGCTCAGAACCACGATCATTAGTGTACTGGACTTCAGTATTTACACCACAATATATATTCATTTGGTGAAAATGTTTGACTTTTTTTTTTTTTAAAGAGTGGTTTTAATGGAAGTGTTATAATAGATATGGTAATTCTTATGATTAATTCATTAGTTTGGCTTAATTCCTATTTTATGCTATGATCCTTCTTACATGCTCGCATAGAAATGCTCTTCACATGGTTTAATAAGTCTGCAGCCAGTTGTATGAAACCTCTTAAGTGAGGGAACCAGTTTGCAAAAAAAGCGAAACGTTTACAGTATTACAGTTACGATGGAACTGGCCCAGTAGAAGTTAACCAAGTGAGAATCTCATGATGCTTACTCTACAGACACATTTTTAAGAGTGTGAAAAAGGCTGAAGTGTGAAAACTGTTTTTGTTACTGCGCTTACTTATAACCTACAAATGTAACGTTGATTATTGCAATTAATTAATAAAATTCCCTGTTTGCATGTCAACATTCCTTGAATGAAGTATTTTATATTATTCAAACATTTTCAGTTTGACAGAATGTTCTTCAAAGTGCCATGGGAAGTGTCACTCCTACTGAAAATGCCCATTTCAAATTCAATTTTCAACTTTTAACAAATATTGTTATTTCATCAGGCTCTTAGTGATTGATGTAATCTTTTTGTATATCAGAAAGCCAGCTTGTTCCTAATAATAATCATTATTAGAACAGAACACATTTCACACAGAGAGCAAACTAGCGATTAATGAAGGTCCAGATGTTAAAGCTGTTGATTCTACTTTGCACATATATAAATGTAATTACAGGACCAGCGATGGCTTCTAATGCTTATCGGCAAAAGTACTGCATCTCTATAGAATTTTCTATGAAAAATAACAGCCTAGAGGCTAATGTACATCTAGTACAGTAAAATGTGATCAATTCTTGTGTGATTGGTCATCAGTAGTTTAAAAGCTTTCTAATTTATGTTGGTGCATGTCAGTATTGTGTATTTCTACCGGTGCAACGGATCAAAAAACACACGTTTCGGATCATTTTTTGGATCTTTTCTAAAACACACTTTATGTACTTAGATACCACAGCAAAAACTACTAGCCTAAATGATAAAGTTCAAACATTATTAAACAAGTGAACAGTCAGTAAAAAACAACAAAAAGGCACTAATTATAGGTAGAGATATACAACATAAAGTTACAAATAAAGTCATGTTTAACAGTAGTATTCAGGCACAGAAGTGAAGTAATTAAATGTAAAATAACATTACAGTGTTCACTGTATAAATTAAATATAGATTAATCTTTGTTAAAGCGGTTTTGTTTGTTAAAGCAGATCCAATATAATGATACACACCCGATTTCTTTCTCAACAGTTTACGTTCACTAAAGACATAACCAACTGTGTTTAAGAGAATACTTACAGAGACTGACATTTTAATATAATTTATTGTGAATTTGTCCATTCAAGCGCAAGGAGACACAGAATCTCACGTTTCTCTGTGTGTGGCTGTGAGCACGGATAACAGTGCAAGAGTACCGAATCGACTTCTTTCACCTCTTCTTGCGCTTGAATGGTTTAAAATCACTTTAATACGTAAATTGGCGAGAGAAAATACGTGCAAATGATCAACTTTCACTCTACGATGGTTAAACTTTGAAATGAATCTGCAAATCACATCAGTATGGACCACAGATGGAAACTGGAGTCTGACTCGTGTTGCACGTAAGTCGCAAAAAATGACTCATGAACATGTCTGATATGGACCATGGATCAACTACGATCTGTTACTCTCCTGCTCTTTTCCTCATCACTGCAGTGAAAACCGACAGTCGCACCTACTGGCCGGAAGAGATAATGAGGACTTTAAAACTGCTGTGAGCTAAATGAACGAATGAACGTGTTTGTGCTTTTAAAAAAACGAAACAAAATGGAAAACAGCACGTTTAACTTGACACAATGTTTTAAAATGCAGCTTGAGAAAGCGAAAACGTATTTAACACTTTATGTTTAGATTTTTCATCACTACTAGGGAAGAGCGAACAAAGTAAGAATTTATATTAAATCGTAGGCTATATTTGACGTTTATAACGCGAGTCAATCTTCGGGAGCTTTCGACAATAATCAGGGGTTTGAGCCAAAGTAGCTACTCATCAATTGCAGATTACAAGAGGACAAAATGTCTGTTATCTTCGGAGCTATTCTGAGATGTGTCTGAAGTCCGCAGTCTTCTGCTTCATATTTAATAGCGCTCCATTATGATCGCTGTTGACGAAGAGCTTCATATGATCACTAATCGCTAATACGCGCCATACCCGAGCGTGGCGTAACTGACTCCTCCCCCATCAAGACCATTGTTTATACATCTAGGCAAAATAAAACATTTATTAAAAGGCGTCACCTTTCCAATTTTCTTTGGTATTCCACTGCATCTCATGTTTTTAAAGGCAAAAAGCACTCTGCGTGATCAGCGCTTCGGCATAAATACATTATGCTGTTTTGTTTGTAATTGTTTGCATTACAATTTATGAAATTATATTTCATACATTGCTTTAAAACAAACAATGGACCCTTTTCTCAGACTGTGATGACACGTTTTAACGGTCATCAATATAAATCCTGCAAAGTTTTTTTGTATTTTTCATTTTTTTAAAAATTATGAACATTTATAACACTGTATATTGTAATATATTACCTTCGCATCAAATGGCAAAAAACGAATTAACGCTGCTGTGAGGGTGTTTAATGCAGCAGCTGTGGAAGTGTCAGTAAAAATGACATATTTCTCTTCTGATTGCCGTTATCTATTTTTTTCCTCTTTTTGAAAGTTATGAAAACACAATTGTGGAGTTTCTTTTGCTCTCTGTGCAAATGGAAACACAAAAAATATATTTAATGAAGTCTCTCATTCACCACTATAAAAGTTAACCCAACTATGATGACTTCCTCTTCTGAGAAACCCAGAAATGTGAAAAGGGTCCATTTAATGAGATGCATTAATATTTTGCGCCCTCTTGTGGTCTCAGAGGACACATTCACTTAATCTTCGTTTAAGATACAGGAAAGATGATGTTTAGGTTTTATTTTGTTTTTCATTTCACTAAAATTATTTATTTGCCTTAATAAATTGGGTTAGTAAAAAAATACTGCGGATTTCCTGTATCCCCAATACAGGAAAAAAGAAAATAGTGAGCTAAATCCTGTGCACGATTTACTAGTTTTTTTTTTCTTGCGTGTCATGTGGTGGGCTCGTAAAATACAGTGGTTACACTCAAAACTTTTTTCTACTGGTCTTAGTTTAAAAAAAATTATTGATACCATATCATGATAAATTTCTTTAGCTGTTTTGCCCAGCCCAGGATAGAAAATGCCCATTTATTTCTAAATTATTTTGATCTAAAAAAATAAAATAAAAAAATATCATAGAAGAAACCATAAAAAAAATTAATTAAAAAATGTGGTTCCATGACCCCTTTAAAACTTATTTTTCTTTTTAGGTTTTTAATGGCCATTTATTTTTAATGAAAGTGACAGAGCAAAAAACAATAGGAAAATCTTCAGGAAATCCTTGGAGGCGATGTGCCGGTGCTATGAACATTTCTTATGGGGTTTTGATTCGTCGCAGCGGCAAGTTATAAAGCTTGAATTCTGAGATATAAAATCACAATTAACTTTTTATTCCAAGGTGGAAACAAATTTCCATACATTTTATCATCTGTGTTGAGACTGGACAAACAAACAGGATACAAACAGCAGTGTTTTGCTGAATGTTCTGCTTTCTGTTACAGTCAGTATCTTGGGTAAGAAAGAATCTGCCAGATTTAGTCCTGAATTTCCCATGTTTCATGTTGTAATACTAACATATCTTGATATATAATAGCCAACCTTAAAAAGTAAGAAACAAAGAAATAAAATGTTATTGTTTCTTTAACTGCTGTATAATGATTTAGGATTGCAGATTTTAAATCTGATTCAACACTTCTTCCTGAATAATCTTTGAAAATTATGGAGTGTTGAGAATTATTATTTCTACACTGGATTTCACAAGATGTTTCAAGTAAATATAAAGAAATGTTTTTTGATTATCATCCAGCAAGCATCAAACTGATTTGCATATATTTCTCAGTCAGACTGAAAGGGGAAGTGGTAAAAACTCTAATAGCAGTAAAAACAGGTTGTTTTGTCACACATCTCTCCCTCTATCCAGTGTAAAAGTGTCACAGTGGAGCGCTGCAACTCGGTCACTCTCTCTGGTAAGTCATTTACACTCACTAAAACTTCTGTCCTTTTGAGATTTTCAGTGTTTTGACTCTCTGAGGTTGTGAATACGTTCAAGATGAGCTTCTTACGTTTTTAATCTTTCTAAAAAGATTTGATTTACTATTCTGTATTTGTTCTCATGACATTTATTATCTGACTCATGAAAAATAGTTTTTGAACTTTAGAAATAATATGGGTTTACACCAACAGCTAAAAATTCATAGACGTTAAAAAACTAAACTGTTAAAAGTTTATATTCTCTTAAAAATAAATGTTCCAAAAGGGTGTTTTTTTTTTACAGCGATTCCATAGAAGAACAAATTTAGTTCCCTGAAGAACCTTTCAGTGAACACTTCTTAAAAGGACATTTTCTTCTTAATAAAAGAACATTTTAATAATCAAAAGAACTTTTTTTCCAGTATAAAAAAACCTTTTGAGGAATGGAGAGATGTTAACGGTTCTTCATGAAACCATCAATGTCAATAAATGTCTTTATTTTAAGAGTGAATATGATTGTGTATTTTCTGTTGTAAGGTGGAGTGAACGTACATGATGGAAATATCGGTGACGTTCCTCCTCACTGGATGTCTGATACAAGGTCTCGTTCTTATAGATTATTCCTCTCCTCAATTCATATTCTGAAAGCATTTTCTTGTAAGATTAAAGAGGAACAAGAGCTGCATTTATTCTGCATGTGAACTCTGTGTGATCAGTTCCTCTGTCTGTGTGTGTTTTAGGAGTTTTTTGTGAGTTTAATATCAGTCTGCCGAAGAGAGTAGAAGCTCTACAAGGATCCTGTGTTTTCATACCCTGCACTTTTGATATTGGTCAAGATTATGAAAGTGATCTCACTGATAATCTAAAGAGAATATGGTATAAAGAGCCAGATTCTTCCACTCCAGTGTTTGACTCCAGTAAGCCCAACACTGGACTGTTAAAAGGAGAAATATTTGGAACTCCTACAAAGAAAAACTGCAGCACACGCTTCGATAACATCATGCAGAATGATCAAGGGTCATATTTCTTCAGAGTTGAAAGCAGCGGTGGATTGAAACAAAGCTACAGAAAACCTGAAGAACAAGTTGAAATTGCCGTCATAGGTGAGTGTCATATTGTTCATGCTGCTTCAATCTGAACGTAAGTGTAACATGATCGTGTGAAGCTTCTGGTGTCATTCACCTGTACAAAACACTGATGCTGCTTTATATTGAAAACTTGAAATCATATTTGAATTTATCAAATCAAAAACAATGATTTGTAGCACAAGCAGTTTTAACATTTACTGCACTTTGTTATTCTTCTTGTTATTTCCCAACAGACCTTCTGTAGCTCCGCCTCTGATCCTGTAATGTTTGACTGTATCTCTCTGTTCTGTAGAGTCTCCACCCAATCCCACAGTGAGTCTGTTGAAGGATCAGCAGAAGGTGACGGAGAAGATTGAGGTGAAGGAGGGAAGCTCTGTGAATCTGCGCTGCTCGAGTAAGATCTTCTGTTCTTCTGATCCACCAGTTCTCAGATGGAGCTCGTCTCCTGAACACCTCCTCGAGAGCGTCACACAACAGCAGCATCAGAAGAAATCTAAGATCATCTCTGATCTGATCTTCACTGTAACTCACCGTCATCATTCAGCCACTTTCACCTGCTCCGTCACACACCAGCAGCAGATCACAAAACATGTGTCCCGCACGCTACAAGTTCAGTGTAAGACAGGGATTATTTCAATCAATTCTGTCGGATCATCCAGAATTAGTGATTTAAATCATAATTGCCTGAATGTTTTTCTCCTCCATTAGATGCTCCTAAAAACACATCTGCTCATCTAAATCCATCTGGTGTTGTTCTGGAGGGTCGTTCAGTGACTCTGAGCTGCAGCAGTGATGCAAACCCAGCCGTGCTCAACTACACCTGGTACAGAGACACTGAAGAACCCCTGAAACCAGTGCAGACCGGACAGAACCTGACCATCAACAACACCGACCCGACACACAGCGGACGATACGTCTGTACGGCTCAGAACGAACACGGCGCTCAGAACGCATCAGTGCAGCTGGACGTCCAGTGTGAGTATCAAGAGTCTGTTCTGATTTACTCACAATCATTACTGTCAGACTTTATACATACACACATATATACTGTAAATAAGCATATAAAATATTGGATAATACATATAATTTATTTTATATGCAGAGAGAGATGTAGTAAATAAATACACAAAAAATAAAATATAAACATTAAATAATTTATATATATATTTTTAAATATAAAACCTTCAGTTACTTTAAATGCAAAGATTTAAGGCCACTTATTTTGCACTTTATCAAGCGTTATTATAAATGATCTTCATTTAAACAGCCGTTTCATCCTTTACTAGAATTGTAAATGTTCAGCGAACAACAGGAACTAAATGCAAATAAACATTCCTTTAATTTATAATCTGTAGTTGTTTAAACTGCAGACAGCGGACCCTTTTAACATGGATGAGAAATGGGAAAGAGTTCAAATTGAAAATTTTTATTTTTCACTAATTACCTCCCATACTTACATTAGTGTTATTTCATAGCATTAATGACTTTATTATTCAAAAAAAATGGTGCCTAAATTCTTTTCTCCTCCATTAGATGCTCCTAAAAACACATCTGCTCATCTAAATCCATCTGGTGTTGTTCTGGAGGGTCGTTCAGTGACTCTGAGCTGCAGCAGTGATGCAAACCCAGCCGTGCTCAATTACACCTGGTACAGAGACACTGAAGAACCCCTGAAACCAGTGCAGACCGGACAGAACCTGACCATCAACAACACCGACCCGACACACAGCGGACGATACGTCTGTACGGCTCAGAACGAACACGGCGCTCAGAACGCATCAGTGCAGCTGGACGTCCAGTGTGAGTATCAAGAGTCTGTTCTGATTTACTCACAATCATTACTTTCAGACTTTATACATACACACATATATACTGTAAATAACCATAAATTATATGCATTATGCAATATTTTATATTTTATACGCAGAGAGAGAGAAATAGAAAATACACAAAATAAAATATAAACATTTTAAATATATTTTTAAATATAAAACCTTCCGTTGCTTTAAATGCAAAGATTTAATGTCACATATTTTGCGCTTTATCAAGCGTTATTATAAATGATCTTCATTTAAACAGCCGTTTCATCCTTTACTAGAATTGTAAATGTTCAGCGAACAACAGGAACTAAATGCAAATAAACAATTTATAATCTGTAGTCATTTAAACTGCAGACAGCGGACCCTTTTAACATGGATGAGAAATGGGAAAGAGTTCAAATTGAACATTTTTATTTTTCACTAATTACCTCCCATACTTACATTAGTGTTATTTCATAGCATTAATGACTTTATTATTCAAAAAAATGGTGCCTAAATTCTTTTCTCCTCCATTAGATGCTCCTAAAAACACATCTGCACATGTAAATCCATCTGGTGTTGTTCTGGAGGGTCGTTCAGTGACTCTGAGCTGCAGCAGTGATGCAAACCCAGCCGTGCTCAACTACACCTGGTACAGAGACACTGAAGAACCCCTGAAACCAGTGCAGACCGGACAGAACCTGACCATCAACAACACCAACCCGACACACAGCGGACGATACGTCTGTACGGCTCAGAACGAACACGGCGCTCAGAACGCACCAGTGCAGCTGGACGTCCAGTGTGAGTATCAAGAGTCTGTTCTGATTTACTCACAATCATTACTTTCACTTTCTTTCCTGCAAATACTTTCACCAGTGTTATTTCATAGTGTTTATGTCTATTATTTTACAAATGTGAAAATATGACATAATGCATAATATATTGAGGCATTCTGAATGTTTGGTAATCACAATTAGAAATCAGTTACTCACATTCAAGAGCACTGAATTGACTGATTTCTCATTATATACTCTCAATACAAAAAAGAGAAAATGTTATTTTGATTAGGATTTCATTTGCAAACCCTAACATTAATGATCCAAGTAATGAGGCCTGTCTGTAAACAGATTTTTTTCAGTGAACTGCAAAATTGTGTTCAGTGTCGGACATTTCCTCATTTTGAAGAAACTGAATTTAATAGTTTGGGCTCTGTTGTTAATTAATTGTAACCTGTAATATTATATTAATATGAAAGTAAGGGCTCCCTATATAGTTTACAGAATTAGCTGAGATAGATATTTTTATCCTTAAGAAAATTGTTACAATTGAATTTATTTAAACAGAAAGAGACACATTAAACAGTTTAATGTAAAAAAGACAAAGCAATTTTATGTTTAGTATTCTCAAAACCGAGGTACGTACCGAAACGTCATGTTTGTGTTCCGTTTGTATCTCCATAACTGAGGCTGATGCGATTCACTGCTATATTCACTCATTTAATCTGATCCCTTATAGCAAATGCATAACAATGCACTAGATTGCATTTGGATGCAAAAAGCTTTGCTTATGGTGAAAATAAAAATGGATTGACATTAAAAAGAGGCAATTTCACATGTGTGGTATATACGGTTTCACACAGTCACAACTGCACTTTCCGTACTGACAAAAGCATCTTTAAATAACTTAAACTTGATGTGTAACTTAAGTTGAAGACCATTTCATCATATAAACTACACAGCATTCTAAATGATTTAATATCTTATATGAAGCGTGCATACTGGCAATCATAAACAAAAACGTGTGACAGGCTGACGGTGATCGACGATACAGTAGACTGCAGTTCAGTGGCATGCTACTGTAGAAACACTGTGAAATGGGTGTAACACGACTGGTACTTTTGCGTGAGTGTTTTCTTCATTTACAGAAAATATACATATGGAAAGACCATAAGATATTTGGTTCCCCTTTTGTAAAAGCTCATGTTGCAAAGCAACATGTTCACGTTAGCGTTTTGAAATGCAAGATTTCAATATAACACTTTTGTAAAACTGAATCCAATTGCAAGAAGCTGTCAAAAACAGCCTTTTTTGTAATTCTAACGCAATGTGATTAAATGCTGGCCGACATCTCAAATTCTCCTTGACCATCACCAAGTCAGTTGATGACTTCATATTAAACACGTTAGGCACTTTATTTCATATTTTCAAATATTTTCTTCATTTTTATTAAATACAAATGCCTTTCCTATCTAATTTGTGATGGAAAAAGGGAGAAGAGAGAGTTTGGCAAAAAGGCGGATTCAAACCCGGTTTGATCACATCAAAAGCTACTTTCACGTACCCTATGGTTTACGCCACTGCAAAAGTTACACAGAATGCATCTTTTTACTATTTAACTGAAAACATCCAATGGCTAAATTACACCCTACATACATTCCATTGGACACCTGTTAGTATTTTAAGCATTAAATGAGTTGAATTCCTTGTTTTGGGTTGACACACGATAACTTCATGCTCCTTTTCTTCGTTCCCCTACCGCCGGGAGGTCGTCATCTTGTTTGAATTTTTTTTAAACGATACAGACTTCACAATACAGAATGTGGATGGAAAATGTTCACATTTGCACATCTCTAAAATGTCACTTATGTCAAAAAAGCCACACTTTGCTTTGAGTCTTTAATGACTTACTTTAGTTTTTGAGTGTTTTTTTTCACTTTTTTTGGTCCATTCAATGGAAGTCAATGGGGTCCAATGTTGTTTGGTTCCCAACATTCTTTAATGTATACTACTATAATGTGTTTTTCAGCATTTTTCACCAGGGTGTCGTGTTGTTGACTTACAGGAACCAACAATACCCACAACTTCGCATTGTGGCTTGTTTCTCTCTTCTGCTTCAGCTCACTATAAGTTCTCAGTTATGGGGTTCTCTTCTGTTCTTGCCATGATCTTATTCAATTTTTTCCACAGTAGGGCTTTTCACACTGCACTTACCCCAGGTTATAATCGTTTTAAAGAACTTTTCACACTTGTATAATTTAGAAGCTCCGTTAGCACTGGTTTAACCCGGGGTTAAGAAACCCAGCTCTGCAGCAGGATTAGCACTGCTTTGTGTCATTAACCCTACATTGCAGTGCCACTTGTGCATTGTGAAACTATGTGTTTTTAAGGTGATGATACACGGGACAAATTTTTGAGCAGTGTTGGCGAGCAATGTTGCTTGGGCACTTTCCCATTGAGAATGGGAAAACGGGTAATTTACCTCATTTAATGCTTAAAATACTAACAGGTGTTCAATTTAATGAACGCAGGCTGTACTTTAGCCAACGAATGTTTTCAGTTGAATACTAAAAAGACGCGTAGGCCGCAGGGTACGTGAAAGTAGCTTTTGATGCGATCAATCTGGGTTCGAATCCGGCCTTTTTGCCAAACTCGCTCTTCTCCCTTTTCCTTCAGATCGGAAATGCATTTATATTTAATAAAAATGAAGAAAATATTTCAAAAGTTGAAATAAAGTGCCTAATGTGTTAAATATATACATGTATATATTAAAGTATTTTTTGGGTTGGCATCACCACATCACTGCAGCGGCCGTAAGAAGCTCTGGTTGCTATAGAAACGGTCAGACTCCCGCTTCCTATAGATATGCAGACTTAAGATTGCGCATGTGCGTTAGCTTGATCCAGCCTGAAAAATAATGTTTTTTGTCATGATTCAAGCATTTAGAAACAAAATTTATGAGACAGTTGTTGTCAGATTTCTTTGGCGATTTGAAATTTAATCGAAAGCTTTGCGAACAGCTTTAGAGAATTTGATGTTTCCCCATTCAAAGAGACGGGAGCTTGCATGCCCGAGAGGCTTTTCTAAAATGGCCACAGAGTAAAATGACTTGTTTTAAAGGGACTTTGGCAACACTGTTCAAAAAGTTGCAGCCAACTAACAGCCAATCCCATGCTTTGGACAGTCACAGGTGTTGTATATACAGTAGTTTGACGTTTTAAGGAAAACGGTCAAATGGTGACAGAAAACGTGACAACGGGTGCAAAGAAGAGACCATTAAATTCTTACATTTATAGTCCAAAAAGCCAATTCCGGATAAACTTGATAGTTCCATCAACAATATACAATAGGGTTGGCACTCAACCCCAGGTTATAATCTGGCTAATTGCTGCACGCAATGCGACACATTTATCCAAACCGTAAATATGCAAATAAGAATGTTTAGGAAATGTACCGTATTTATAAATACCCAGGATTAAATGTTAACCTCAGTGTGAAACGTGAAGCAAGATAACCCAGGATTCTCTTAACCTAGTTATTAGTATGACCAGGGGTGAAAAAGTGTGAAAAGCCCTAGTTTTTCTTAAAGGGATATTTCACACAAAAATGTTCCCATAATTTACTCACCCTCAAGCTTTTCTAGGTGTATAATTTTCTTCTTTCTGCCAAACACATTCAGAGTTATATTGCACAATTCCAAGATCAAAGGTCACTCTTCCACTGGAACTCGACTTTCTCATAAACGAGTGTACAGCCACTGCTGGAAACCAGTTATTATAGTTTATAATATTTTAAATATGGATATTTTTCTTACAAATACCCATCACTTCCCTTCAGAAGGCATTTATTAAACCGCTGAAGTCCTGGAGTGTGTTTTATGGTGGATGGATGCACTTTTTGGAGCTTCAAACACTCCATTCAATACCATTTCAAAACTGGGAAGAGCCTGGATATTATTTAATACAACTCAGATTGCGTTCGGCTGAAAGAAAAAAAGTCATATACATGCTTTGGGTTTGGTTTGGGCGTCCAAACTCGGTCCTGGAGGGCCACTGTCCTCGACACACTTGTCTGGAAGTTTCTAGTATGTCTAAGACCTTGATTAGCTGGTTCAGGTGTGTTTAATTGGGGTTGGAGCTAAACTTTGCAGGACAGTGGCCTTCAGGAGCAGGACTGGACACCCCTGACCTAGGGTGTCTCGAAGGTGCCTTTAACTGCTAGAAAAAAAACCAACAGGTTGTCAAGCCGTTTTATTTTACTCAGATCCTACACAAAAAACTACAGTTAATGATCATATTCTCTCTTTCAGTTGCGCCCAAAATCTCCAGCTCTTGTAACCAAAGCACGGTCGTCACATGTGTCTGTGAGGCTCATGGGAATCCCTCGCCTAGACTAGAGTGGCGTCTATCTGGAAAGGTTCTCGCTAACTCTTCAAACATGTCCATCAGCAATGAAAATCCAGGAAACACTAGCTTGAAGAGTGTCCTGATCATCTCTCAGCCCCTCACAGACACGGCCATCCTGCAGTGTTTCAGTGCAAACACTCACGGCACCGCCAGCACCAGCCAACATTTTCACACCTTCAAACCAACACCAACGACAGAGACACGTGAGATTCACCTCTCTGACACGCACAACAAGCTTTATCTGATCAACACAAAGAGATCTCTAGAATAATTTAACCCTTCTAAAAAAGAAATGCTCTTAATTTGCGTTGAATGAGATCTTGAAGTACACTACAAATCTGAAAAGTTTCTGTAAAATGCTTCATATATAGAATATTTTAGGTTTCCCATCATGCGATCATTTTATGGATTTAGTATCCATTCATTTGTTTTGATTAACAGTTAATTAAATTTAAACATACTTAATCAGTAGAACAAATTGAAATAACTCATTAAAGTATTAGGCATTAATTTAAGATATTTCTCTTTAGAACCTTTTTGGCATAAAGTATTCTTTCAAATTTATTCAAGAACCCTCGACTTCTATACAGAACCCCATTACACTTTTTTATTATTAAAAAATTAAAAGTTTACGACCACTTAAAGAGAGTACACTTTCATGACTTTTTCTTAGACTTTTAAACAGTGCACTTTGTAATGATGCCAAGTAAAAGTTTTACTTTAAAGCACATTTTAAATTTAAATAATTTTTTATGCTTTAAAGATGTACACTTATTTTACACTTTTATTTTGTACTTAAGTACTTGATTATAATTTTAACTGTAGTTATTCAATATTACATTTAAAGTTAAATATATAAAAATGAACTCGTGAACACATTATTATCCAAATTATCACTCAAGTAATTTAACCATATATCACTATGTCTTTGGAAGGCTTTTCTTTCACCTTTTTTAACAATAATTTTTATTCAATTAAAAGTAATTATTTTAATGTAAATTCATGATTTAATTATTAGCTTTTCGTTTAACTCACTGCAGTTCCTTCATGAACTCCAGTCTAGTAATCTAATGTTTAATGCACTTCATGTTGTTGATACCAAAGAATGGAATATATTTATTTATTTTTATGTCAATATGGTACAGTATTCTCCCATTCAATTTAAAGGGATAAACCAGTTAGGTCACGAGTAATCTAAAAAGAAGTCGAATTACAGTACCTAAAATGTGTAATGTAATGGATTACATTACTAACTACATTTTTGGTCATGTAATTTGGAATGAGTAACGACCCAGCACTGATTAAGAGTGGCGAGCTGTAAATGACCAATCTCTGAGAAATAAAACACTGCTTTCCAGGTTTCCATCCTCCATCTATGCTGCTCGGAGCTGCCGTGGGCGCGTTAGTGGTGACGATCTGCTGCATACGGTGAGTACACCAGACAAATACGTTTTGAGGAAAGACTTTTTGATACATTTTTTCAGAACACTAGACTTTTATGTGCCATTTTGCTAGTCAAATAAATGCATCTTCATTTAAGAATGTTCAGATATTTATGCTGGAAAACAAAATCAAAATAATGAAATAAATAACGATAAAGAGGATTTATGATTCTAATTGACATTTTATGCACTGTAAAACCGAACAGCGAAATGAATTAAATGAAATGAGTTTGTTTCACTCAAATAATAATGAAAGTTATATCTTAATAGAAAAAAGTTTTGTGAACTCAATTTCACTGTAGTAAGGTGAACTTAATATGACTGAGTTGAGTTGCAGGAGATTTCTAATTCCCAGCATGCTTTGCGTCAGACTGTCAAAATAAATGTTGAAATAAAGTGTGTGTTTTTGCACAAGAATAACATAGGGGGACATAAGTTAGTGTTTAATGTTGTGTTATTTTGGGATGTTAGTTTTGTACGGTTACCATTGTGGCGAAGAGTAGAGCGTGTGGTTAGGTTGAGAATGGCTACAAAACATTTAAGACTGCATAAACTGAGTGTTTTACAACATGCAAGTATATGACAGTCTTTTTGAAAGTTATAGCACGTTACTCGCTATCTAACATTCAACCAAGATCTGTGTGATGTTAAATAAACTGTATATAATTAACATTATCGGGGCGAGGCTGAGAACGGTATTGTTAATGCAACACTAGGTTTGCTCCGCTTCCAGGGCTCACGGCCACGCCCCACTTGTCACAAAAAGTTCTACTAACTTAAAAAAAAATGAGTTAGTGTACTTTAAAGTTGAGTATTCTGAACTTGAGTTTTACAGTGTAAGAATCTATTTTTTGATGGCCTGACAAAATATTTTTTCAGAAGAAGGAATCCCAAACCTTCAGAAACCAGACAAGACGATAGATCTGGACTTATTCTGACTCAAACAGTGAGTTCAACACACTCACACTATTAATTCTCAAAGACATCACAAACGGCCGTTCAGCACTGATTCTGCTGTGTTTCTGCTCCATCAGGCCACTGCTTCCGATGGTGACGGTGAGTGCGTTTACGCCGTTACACATAAACCACCAGAATCTCCTCATTATTCGTCCATCGACTTCACGAGCACAGAGCCGGCATCAGAAGAGATCAGGGGCGTCTCCTCGCTGACCGAAGAATATGCTGTGGTCCGTCATCGTTCTGCAAGAGACGCAGCATCTGCGACGGACCTCAAGAAAGAACAAAGCCCACCAGATAGCAGGGCGAAGATCACGGATGTGTCATCAGAAGACATGATTTATGAAAACATGACCCGTCGCTTGGTTGTTTAAAGACAGAAAAGGAACAGTTGCGTTGCATTCAAAGTCAATCACTTCCCTGCTACTACAGTATTAAAAATAAAAACAGTATGCCAACAGAGTATTATGTCCGAATACAAAGTCTTAAAAAAACAAGCATGACCTACTATTTCTGAAGTGCACATTCGATTAACACTTTACTATCCCATGAGGCCACAGGAGAAGTGACACAACTGATGCTGTAGGTCACATGATAGTACCTACTCACACAGTATGCGATTTCGGATGCACAGTTGCAGGTTTCGTTGAACAGTAAAGGCATGTGTAGTGTAGACAACATCACTGATTATAATGGGCACTATTGTCTTTTGTTGCGTCATGCCGCTCGCATCCGGTGTAGACACGGTGCAAGGACAATAACTATAATGATAACCATAAAGATACTAAAGATAAACCATTTAAAATAAAAGATTTAAAAATCAGTCTAAATGGAAAGCAATAGCAGAGTCAACTCAACTATAATGTTGAAAATGCCCTTTTTTGAGCGAAAGGAAAAACATGGCATTTTCCTGCATGTTTCTTTAAATGTAAATGAGCTGCTGCTCCCTGCACCGCTTTCTTTTTTTATTTGCATGCGTATTAGTTTAAACTTATGTTTTTATATGTTTCGGACATGAACTTATTTTTTTTATGAGTACGCACACCCAAAGCATGCACAAAGAAAGCTGGCTGTCAGACAGCTCACTCAGGGGAGGAGCTATGCTAATAAGGCAGATTCAGCGTCAGTCATGGGCGGGGCTTGTGTAAGAGTGGGAGATATCTGAAACCGCTCATTTGGAGAGACTGTTTATGATTATGGGGATTATTAAAAAAATAATCGGTGTTCGAACACCTTACAAAAGTGAATTTTGCATAATTGGCCCCCTCTAAAGCGCTTGAACATTTAAAGTGGTAGACGGCAAAACTGTAGAGCACACATATATTAAACAACAATATCGTTCATTAGTTTGGGCGCTAATTTTGTTATAGTTATCGTTCTTGGTGTGAACGGGTCTTAAGACTGAACCCAAATCTTCATGAAGGATTTTTAGAGCGATTTAAAGGATATAATATTTTTCGTTCATGTTTAACAAGTAAAAACTTACTGAAAAGTGTTACCAAAATAAGATGTGAAGTTTGTGGCCTTTGGTCAGAGATCTTTTAGAAACTATAGGAGTCATAAGTTAATTTCTAACATGATAACATTAATAACATGAGTTTGAACTTTTCTTACCAGGTCAGCCGTGAGAAACGTGTTGTTTATGTCGCACATTATTTGTGACTGTGAACATCGTCAGCTTCTTCTGTTGTCACAAACAGACACTCCTTCAAAAATAAGAGCTCGTTCTACAGGGACAAAACATTTCATTTTAAAACATTATTTATAATATATTTTATTATGCACAAGTGTCTTAATTTTCTATTCAAAATGTATTTTTATTACTTTTTTTAAAGATCGTAATTGTAAACAGAAAATAAATAACAGATGAAGACTAACTTCTATTTTACTTGATTTTTTTTTTTTTTCAGAAATATCTGAAATGAAATATTGGCAAAAACATCAATGGTGTGAAATTAACCTCTTCCATTGAGGACATTAGTAATATTTCAATTAAAAACACATATTTATGTTCTGTTTGTTTGTTTAATATACATTTTAATACGCAATGTAATGTCAAATTTAATAAAGTCAATAAAATGGTCTTCAGAACATCCAAGTGATCAACTTTGATTCATGTCAATATATTTGTCTTTCAAAATCGCAGGCCATTTTGTAACGTGTCTGAATCAATACATGCAGCTCTATAATCATGAGCTACTTCTGAACACTGAGAGCAAATCAAAGGCTAAAATACCCATTAACAGCAATGAAGGGTAAGAGAAACTATATCTTTAGCAACGTTTTCTCGAAAAGTAATACAGGAGAAGAGCAAAACGGCATCCAAATTATTGTGGGTTCAAACCACTTACCTCACGAGGCCACATCGATGAAGGGTAAGTGAAACTATATCTTTAGCAACGTATTCTCGAAAAGTAATACAGGAGAAGAGCAAAACGGCATCCAAATTATTGTGGGTTCAAACCACTTACCTCACGAGGCCACATCGATTAGCGCGCGTGCGCAGCAGTTATGTTAAAAAACAGGCCTAACATTACCTGTGTTTAAAACTCATGTTCCACTTCTTTCTTTGTTATTTAATACAGCTGTAATCATGAATATACGTGTCACTGTCGTAAATAGAGCCTATGTTAACACAATAATCATCGAAATCAAGCAGTCCATTCTGACAGATCTTAAATTCGACATGAAACGGAAGCAGCGGTAGTTTTTCTTACATATTGTTACGTAGAGCCTTTATCCGAGCAAAGACACTTTTATAAGACCGTCTAATAATAATAATATCATCTCTAATTCGACGGAAAGGGCTTCTCGAACACAAACAAATGTAAGGCGGGACTTGATTTTGTCCATGGGGAACTGAGGTTTGCTATTGGTCGATCTCATGTGAGTGACAGGCCCTCGCGCCAGTAAGAAATAGGGAACGTTATTTTGATAAAAAATTGCTTGGTACATGAATTTAAAAAATAATGATGAATCATTTATGATAAATACAGGTGAAGGCTACATAAAAAACACACAAGAATTGTATAGTTTTATTTTATGGTAAATTTATTACATATTATAGCTCATTTTGTTCTGGATTACAGACGCAAGCTTACATGTCAAACACCCCAACAAATGGTTTGACATGCACAGTTTACTAGAAGCTGGCAGTTGTGGTTAGACACTTTGTTTAAAACTGCTTTTAGCTCACATCACAGCCTGGGAAACCACACCGAAACATTCAACGTGAAGAAATACAAGCCACTTCCTTCACAACCAGTTCATGTTTAGGAAAGACGATAAAATAAGGGCGTTTGCGCAGCATATTATATTCAGCATGTTTTTGTTTGTTTTTGCATTTCGTATGTGCTAAACTGTAATTTGGTCAACAGTAGCTCAACATGGACTACAACCAGCATTTTAATTTTATGGGACTTTTAAGTTTAAGCTTCTAAACTCTCTCTAAATTCTCTGTAAGATTGATTTGAAAAAAAGTTTTAATTGTCTGTGCAACTGCCTTTAACACATTTATACACATAACATCACAATCATAATGGAAACTTCATACAACGCCAGGGTGTTGCAACTTTGCAGGCATCTTCATGATCCTAAGAAATAGTCTCACAATTTCAAGAATAACATGTTAACCTCTACCGACAAACTCAAAAATGTGTTGAGGTTCAAATTAAATATATCTATTCAAATTGTATCATCAAAACCTGTTCTGACTGGTGTGTGTAAGTGTGAAGAAGACATACAGGACACACGAACATGGTCATTTCAGTTTATTTTCTCATGAACTCTTTGCAACTTACTTTACTTAGATGTTTCTCAGCCTGCGAACGGGAGGAAGCGAGTTAATAATTCAGCGATTTGATTAAATGAAACACACTTACTGATGATCAGCTTGCAAACTGATCTTCTGTTGAATTAAGCGTCCTTTTCTCTGGACAGGATTCAGTGTTTTAGGAGTGTCACCCATCAAGATATAATCAATACACAGCAATAATAGTAATAGTTTTATGTATATATAATTATAAGTATGTTAATTCATTTACACACAGACACATAAAATGTTATTTAAATGTAATAATAATATTAATATAACAGTGTTATTTTGGTTTCATTGAGATACTATTATGAATGTTTTGAATTAGATGTTATAATAATAATATATATTATTTTTATCAGGGTTATAATAATAAAAGTCTATTTTACATGTAATGCAAGTAAAAAATACTATATTACAGTACACTCAAAAAAATTAAGACTTTAGAAAATTTACGCAATTTGATTAATAGTGTAATGACGGGCTAGTCAACGGATGAGATCCAAATGTAGGCTTTTATTTAAGCACAGAGTAGTGTTACAGGCAGGGTCAAGCGGTAGCAAACAGAGATGTCGGAGAGAAGGCACAATCATAAACAGTAATCCAGGCAAACAGGTCAAAAGGCAGGCAGCAAGGGTCATACACGGTAAATCCAAATCAGGGCAATAACTGGAAGACAGACAAGGGAAACCCGCTCAGAGTTGTACCGGAACAGGAAACAATACTTCACAAAGTAGGTGAGTGTGAGTGGTGCTTTATAGTGGCGAGATAGGAATCAGGTGTGAAGGTAACGAGTACAGCTGGCAGGGTGATCAGTGACGAGGTGAGGGGCTTATGGGAAATGTAGTGTGGTGTATGGAGTCCATGATGTGAGCGGGCGACCTCTGGTGGCAGGTGGATGGAACATGACGGAGCGGATTCATTATAAATAGTAAAATTTAATAATTTAATAATAATTGAACAATCCTTAATCAATTGTTCAATTAAAATTCGTATGGATTATTCAATTCAATCTGATGGAATTTTACTATTAATTAAATTGTGTAAATCTTTAAAAAAAAGTCTTAAAAATCATTTGAGTGTAAAGAGAATCACTATTGAGAATAACTTAGGGTGCAATAAAATAATGCATTAAATTTGGGGGTAAATGTGCTTAATTGTCATGAAATAATGTCAAATATGGTGCTTTTTAGGAAATATTTTATGTTGCTAAACATAAGCTTTGTTTTCTTTACGAATATATATTTTTGTCTTTGATTTTAGGCTTATGTTTAACGTTTAAACCGTTGGATATATAGTTAAAAAATATGTGCCACAAAGCCGTTGTATGACTTCTGAAGCACAGAATTCTATCAGCTACTTTTATGCTTTATTTTGCAGGTGGACGTACTTTCTCAGGTGCTGTCTGGCGGCGGGAATGTCTGACATGTCCTCGTTCAGAACGTATTTCTTGGTGCCGATGCAGTAATTCTCGATGTACTCCGGCCAGTTCAGCTGGCGAACGTCAAAGTTGAAGGTCTGAAAGATCACGAGGATGAATTCAACACAGTTTTTCCTCTCTAAATGTTAGTGTTTGCAAGTTGCAACTCATTGCTCCCAAAGCTGTGTGTGTGTGTGTACCTTCCTGTCCTCGGCGCTCAGCTGACTCATCAGCATGTTCATGTTGTCAGAGTTCCACTCCCAGTCCTGACTGCTGAAGTACTCCAGCAGACTGATGGCTTTGTGCAAACGGTTGAAAATACGCATCATTCTGAATGAAAACACACAGACACAGTCAGCACCTCTCTGAACAACCCATGACAAATACGCTATTATAATGTGTGTGTGTGTGTGTATAATGTATTTCATGTATTTAATGCTATTACTAATTATTATTATTATTATAAATCAAAATGTTATGTCATAGAATATTATATTAGTAATATAATTAATATTATATTTCTATTATTATTATTATTATCTATATTTTTCTTTGTTTTATATTTTCACATTTTTTTCTTTACGTATATTATATTATATTAACAGTATAGAAATTGATGCCTGATGCTTGCTCTGAATCTTGCCATTCATCAACACTAGAGATGTAAAGAACTTGTTTTTTGTGCCTTTTGTTGAACTGAATCTGCACAGGAATGTTGAACGAGGAGTTGCAGTGTTGTATCTGGAATGTACGAGGATTCAAAGTTTTTGTGATGCTTATCATTTGCAGGTTTATGGAACGGTAAGTTTCAGCAATAAGCAAAGGAAGGGAATGTAATCTGAAGACTAATCAATGGAAAATTACCACAAGTGACCCTGATGTGAGTCTCATTCAGTGTAAACATTTGAAACGGGACATTTCAGTTTGGACAGTTAAAACATTATTTACTTACAATTACATTTACAATTACAACTAATTGATTTAGGGGCGTAACACAACAAGCCAATGTTCAGCCATCGGTGAGCGTCTGTCGGGCTAGTTTATGCGATGTTTGCGTGCAGCATTTTGGTCCAAATGTAGCCGATGCGAGGCAACAACCCAATCGCCTTTTGTCACCGCAAGTTCTTTGACGTTGGCTTGGTGCGTTACGGCCTTGTGAATGAGACTCAGTATCAGTGTCCAGAGTGATGTGCACATTTGCAAGTTGGTATTAAACTCTTTCTTTGTCTCTTGCAGCCACTGGTCAAGCAGGACAGCCTAGATACTTACAACGAACGTGACCCTTTCAAGAACGATGATGCCCGGGATGAGGAAGATGACCCAGAAGATGTGGACAGTGGCATCGAGGGAGAGGTCGACCCTCTCGACAGAGACGTCATCATCCAACCGCCGCCGCCGCCGCCACCGCTGCGGCCCCCGACTGAGAGAGTGTCCTTCCCCAAGGGTCTGCCCTGGGCCCCCAAAGTCAGGTAGCGTACAAGATCTTTTCTTCAAATGTGACTCTACAGGATGGCCAGAATGATGAACTTAGGGCTTTTTTTGCTTGTTTCAAAACACACACCACTCTGGATATTACCTGCCATTCATTTCCATTTAAATGCAATGCTTTAATGGTTGGTGACATATGTTTGGAGAAATTCCTGACATCCAAATCCTATGCTACCGACTTACCTACACTCTAAAAAATGCTGGGTTGAAAATGGACAAACCAAGCGATTGGGTTGTTATAACTCAGCTGTTGGGTTAAATATTTGCCCAGCCTGCTTGGTAGTTTTATTAAACTCAACTATTGTTTAAAAATTATTATATTGTTTGCTTAAAATGAACCCAAAATATGTTGGAAATTAACATTCATTAATGTTTAATAAATGAACATTTTATTAGCAAGTTTAAAGAATAATAATTAAACAATAAACATTTATTAAATTACTTATTACTAAATGTTTACTTTTTGATTTATTATTATTGCCTCTAGTAATTATGTGTCTGATTTTTAATTTCTATTCTATTTTGGGTTCATTTTAAGCCAGACATAAAGTCATTTTTAAACGCTAGTTGAGTTAAATAAAACTGCCCATCACGTTGGGCAAACATTTAACCCAATCGCTTGGTTTGTCCATTTTTAAACCAACTTGGGTTGTTTTTCACCCAGCAGCGTTTATTGCGTTTCATCTGCGCACAAGTCATTTATGATGGAGGAAAAAGAGCCACAGTTTCTTCCCTGATTGCAGCAACTTCAATTTTCATTGCAGATATTTTGCACCAGTTACTCAGGAATTGATAGTTTTGTTCTCTTGAGCACACGATATGGAAACGCAGCTTCATTCGCAAATGTTTTATGCGATTATTCCAATTTTGCGCACAAGTTAAACTCGCAACTTTGGATGGAAACATAGCTAGTGAGAACAGTAATATTCTGAAATATTTGTAGAATTTAAAATAACTATTTTGTATTTGAACATATTGTAAAATGTAATTTATTCCTGTGATCAAAGCTGAATTTTCAGCATCATTACTCCAGTCTTCAGTGTCACATGATCCTGCCGAAATCATTCTGATAAGATGATTTGATGCTCAAGAAACATTTCTGATCATCACTCTTGTAAACAGTTTATTTTTTTGTGGAAACTGAGATATTTTTTCAGGTTTCTTCGATGAATATAAAGTTAAAAAGAACAGCAATTATTTGAAATAGAACTCTTATAAATGTCTTTACCGTCACTTTTGGTCAACCTAAAAAACGTTTTGAGCGATACTGTATCTGATCGGCTTAGAAAAATCCACTAAAGCTCTTGTGCTACAAACACAGGCTGCAGAATGTCTGGCATGAATAATGCAGATTTTTGGACAGAGACAGATGAACAGGGAGGAACAGAGCAAGGGAAAGAGATGAATTTGAACAGTGAAAGCTGTGACAGTCACAATTTATCAAACCCTCTTGATCATTTGAAGAGTCATGCTTACCTGTGAACGGTAACGCTGTGCTGAGCAGCGCTGCCGCATGCAGATGAGCGCGAGAGGGCGGCGGAGGGGTGTTGCAGCACTTTAAAGAGGTTAGCGTAAAGACGATGACAGTCCTGAAGGGACGCCTTTACGTTGCTGTGTTTAATAAGTTAAAGCAGCAGTCCTGTCCTATCTGTTAATGGCCAAGCCATCTCCTCATGTAGTCCATTTGCTTCTTCCTTCCACAGAGAGAAGGACATCAAGCACTTTCTGGAGACCAGCAGAAATAAATTTATCGGCTTCACCTTGGGAAGGTGAGTCTTTGATCACTTCTCCTGGGCTGAAGAGGTTATGAATCTATGATAAACTATAATAAAGGTCACCTTCATTATTATAATTTTAAAAAAATTATGCTTTTTCTGGTTTACACTCGTTCTTTCTGATGTTATTTTAGTGACATTGACACTCTGGTTGGGTTACCCCGGCCCATACATGAGAGTGTGAAGACTCTGAAACAGGTGAGCATGGATACTGTTTTGTTTTCTTGTATTCTAGTATTTTTCTAGTTGAGGATGAAAGGAACTTATTATGACTCTTATTATGACTTTTTAAGATCTTTTTCATGCCCAAACATTAACATTGTCATTAATGTTCCTCCAGCGGGAATTATTCTCTATATCAGTGTCAGTGTTTCTAAACTCCCTGAAACGCCTCCATTGTAGTTTTCTTCCTTCACAATAATCGTCATTAAATAATTGCGTATAAAGGCATATGCAAAATAAAGGGGCGGGGCTTGCTTGAGTGAATTAGTAGTGTGTTGAAACTCACGGTTATTGTAAGAGGGGAGGGACATTTCCCAAACCAATCATAACACACTGCTCTCAGCCAACCAATCGGAGCACACTGCGCTATTCAGAAGGAGGAGCTTCATAGAGACAGGAACTAAACAGAGCGTTACTAAGAGATGGAGAATATGGGGAAAATAAGGTGCTTTTTTGAAAAATTAAGCATGAAAATAGGTGTTCTTTAACAAAAATGGTTTGAACATTACTATAAATATAGATGAAAACCAAATGCTTAAAGATTTTCTCTTTTATTGATACTCCATAAGTGGATTATATCTGCCGGGTTTACCAGCTGTTCTGCCACAGATATGTATTGATGTGGATCCAGTGGTCTAATGCATGCTCTATTGGGGCTCTTTCAGCCAATCACTGTTTAGATATCCATCCTCGGTCACCATGGCAATTCTCTCTCACTGATCTCTTTCTCTCTCAAGCACAAGTATGTTTCCATAGCGGAGGTCCAGATCAAGAGAGAGGAGGAGCTGCAACAGTGCCCCATGACTATGGTAAGTGACTCAAGTTCTCTGTTCTTTTGCATTTATTACTGGTCCATAAAGCTGTCAATCATAATTGGCTCTTTTGATTGGCTAGAGGGAGGAGGAGGTGGAGGAAACGCCTGCAGAGATTCTATATTTGGGAATGTTGCCCAGCCTCTCACAGTATGTTGTAAGTTTCCCTTATACTTCATCTTTCTTACTGAATCTTACACACTCAGATGCTTGTGAATATAACGCAGGCTTTCCACCAGAAAATGTTAGTGGAACGCTTGTGTTTTTGATCATCTTCTTCCTGATGATATTTTACAGTCTTTAAGGCGAGACGCCAACAGGCAAAGAATTTCATAACATAGTTGCAGACTAGTGAAAAGAAAACAACCGAAATACATTTTTAAATGTTTATTTATTTTATTTCACTTCCATCTATTTGCATCTGTTAATTTCAGAAATCAGAGTCAGAAATATGAAAAAATTATGATTATAAACAGCTTGAACCTTAAATATATTTTACAAATGTAATTTGAGACAAATCCAACTAACAGATGTTAAAAAATAAATAAACAAATATAAACGGTGTAATATGTGTAAAGCCACAGTTTACTTTCAGGTAAAAACGGATCCGAACGCAAAATTTAATTTAAGTGGTTGTATCGCTTTCATTTTTTGCTTAAAAAATCTGGAAAAAATAATGTGAATATTGACAGTCTTAACAAACGGTCAAAATTTTATTTTCGTACTAAAAAAAAATAAAAATGTATATATCGTTTTCGTGTCAAGTCGGACCCAAATACAATAATTTTGACCATATTCACCTTAATTCTATACATCTTAATTCTAGTCATCCTAAATCATAAAAAACAAAAATCATGCTGATATGACATTGCATTTTTGGCCATTAACATGCATTTAATTCTTGTGAAGACCTGGTATCAGAAAGCTCTTGGAGCAATAAAGAACACCAATGCTCCGATTGTCCAAAAACACGCTCTACACTTCAGCCAAAATCGTTAAACTCTGCTCTCTGATCTGCTTCCCAATACCGGATTATGCATTACATTTGGTACCAGTGTAGTGCTAAAAGCACGCAACCCTTCAGACAAACCAGGCAGGCTTGTTGCACTAATGTTAGTCTCTTTTTAGATTGCACTTTTGAAGCTGCTACTGGCTGCAGCTCCAACCTCCAAAGCAAAGACCGATTCTATCAACATCCTAGCCGACGTTCTGCCGGAGGAGATGCCGTAAGTCCACACAGCAGAGACTCTGCGTTTGATGTGTGCATGTGTAAAATGGTGCACGAACAGATCAATGCGGTTTGTTTTAGACGCACTGCAAACATTTGCTGTGTTTGTGTTGGAAACAGAATCACCGTCCTCCAGAGCATGAAGCTGGGCATTGATGTGAACAGACACAAGGAGATTATCGTCAAAGCGATTTCAGCTCTCCTGCTACTGCTGCTCAAACACTTCAAACTCAACCACATATACCAGGTCAGACTCTTTTGCTCTCTCTCTCTTTCTCTGCTTGTGTCTCTCTGATGTCTTGTACTTGACTGCAATCTGCAGATAGGCTCACTGTCAAAGCACCATTCATTCAATACAACACCAATAAGACAAGCACTTCAACTAAAAAAGATACTCTGAAAGCATCAGTAAGAAAGACAAATCTGTTATATTTCTAACTAAACAGAGTGGGCTCGACCGAGTGTAAACCCACTCGGATGCTGTGAAATCTGAGAATTTCTCTCCTCATACATCAGATGATTTTAAAATATTAGCAGGGTACAAGAACAAAGTGTCTTGCCAGCACAGTTCAGACTAATCCTGTATGATGAGCGTGACGAATTCTGAAAAATGAACGTGGGTGTTTTTTAAGTGTCGCCCTCTTTTGGTGCAGAATGGAAATATATGGCACTGCGGTGGGAAGAGTTTTATTATTTTCTCAAGTCAGTTTACCCTTTCTCACTCTGGACTTTAAGGATCACATCTTCATACAGCCCTAAAGAGTTACTAAAGAGAGTCGCGCAGATCTTCTCTCTCCATTTCAATTACTCAATCACTCATTTGCTCAAATTAAACAACAAGAACGACCGTCAGCACTGCTGATCTGCTGACGCATCCCGCTGAGCTGATGTACAGTTAATTCTGGGTCGCTCTTTGAGAGAGTTTGCCCATTAACATCGGAAGCCGTGATAAATGGAGAACAACTGGAAACAAATCACTCTTCAGTATGCATCTCCGTCTCAGATGAATGTCAAACAAATGAAAGCCTAATGAAAGCATTTGAGAACGAGGGAAGTTGGCAGTTAATTATAGATATTATGGGCCGAACTGGCTTCCTCTCTATGTAACGCAGTGGATTTATTAAAATGTAGTGTTGTTCATATGCTGAAGATTTCTATGAAGTACATTATTAAGTTCTGAATGTTTTTTTCTTCGTCCCGTACAGTTTGAATATGTGGCTCAGCACCTGGTGTTTGCCAACTGCATCCCCCTCATCCTCAAATTCTTCAACCAGAACATCATGTCTTACATCAGTGCCAAAAACAGGTAGACATTTAGATCTATGCTGAATCAAACCAACTCCTGTGTCCATTATTTATTAATTTATTTAAAACGTATTGTGTTTTCTAAATTGTAGCATTTGTGCGCTGGATTTCCCACATTGTGTGGTTCATGAAATGCCTGAACTCACAGCTGAAAGTCTGGTAATTTTGCAAAACTCCAGATTTAATAGGTGACTGTAAAAATATAAATGTCATTTTTGAATGTTGCTAAGACAGTGAATGTGTATTTGTGCGTGTAAACAGGAAGCTGGTGACAGTAATCAGTTTTGCTGGCGCAATCTCTTCTCCTGCATCAACCTACTGAGGATACTAAACAAAATCACCAAGTGGAAACACTCGAGAACTATGGTGAAAGGTTTAACGATTACAAGTCTCATTTTCTAATACATATCTATGTTTTTGTTACAATTGTTTTGTCTCTTTCCTTTACAGATGCTTGTGGTGTTCAAGTCTGCTCCAATCCTGAAGAGGGCGCTCAAGGTCAAACAGGCCATGATGCAGCTCTATGTTCTCAAACTCCTCAAGATCCAGACCAAATATCTGGGGCGCCAGTGGAGAAAGAGTAATATGAAAACCATGTCCGCCATCTACCAGAAAGTCAGACACCGGCTCAATGACGACTGGGCGTATGGGAATGGTACAGATCTGTTTTGTTTTTTACTGTTGGCTGATGGAGAAGAGCAGGGCCATTGAGCCAGACACTTAACTTTAGGGAGGAAGACCCTATGGAAGGTGTACTGTGGGATAAACTGATTAGATTCCAATTTAGAAAGTTTCAGATGTGTCCTGAAACATGAATCATGAGCCATTCACTGTTTTTGAAATTCAAATGCTTGAACAACGGTACGCCAACAGAGTAGTGTACCGAAAACATAGTATTTGAAAAACAGTAGGCAAAAAGTACCTACTTCCACAAAGATGATCCGAATCGGTGCGATTTTTATAGATTGTCCATAATAAAGAGTATAAACTAATCCAGCATATTTAGACTGGTTGTGAACCCTGTTTTTTATTTTCAGACAGTTGAATATAACTTTCTGTCAGCGCCGATAGCCTCGTGGGCAGCACCGATATATCAGCGACTCAAGTTTGAGTTCCTGATCCTGTCCGCCTCTCTCTCCCACTGTCCACTCTATTCTATCCTGTCATAATAAAAGGCAAAAATTGGCAAAATAAATCTTAAAAAAAAACAGAATAACTTTCCCAAAATGGTCTCGTACAAGAGTTAGCGCTGCTCGTTAGCGGCGGCTGTCACAGTGTCCTCCGTAGGCTAGACCATCCCATTGAACAACACGCGGATGGAGCCTCTGAATGCGGTCTACAGTATGCGATTTTAGTCACCGCGATATTGTTCCACATGACCTCTTCTCATCTGTAATACATACTATATGTCATAGCTACCAAAAGATCCTATATTTCTTTCTCTCCCACCAGATATCGACGCTCGACCGTGGGACTTCCAGGCAGAGGAGTGCGCACTGCGCGAGAGCATCGAGAAATTCAACACGCGGCGTTACGATAAGAATCAGAACAGCGAGTTTACACCAGTCGACAATTGCCTCCAAAGCGTTTTAGGTCAGCGTGTCGACCTGCCTGAAGACTTCCATTACAGCTATGAGATGTGGCTTGAAAGAGAGGTGTTCTCCCAACCTATTCAGTGGGAAGGTCTGTTGCAGGCCCAGTGATCCTGCTGTAATGATTTTAGGACTTTTGTTTCTTATTAAACCGACATAATTACTGTGGATTCACGAACGACATACAAATGCTCAAAGCCCTGAGGGTCAGCCGTTACTATTCTGTAATGAATTCTTGTAAATGGAGATCTATGGAACGGTGGTCTTCCTTTGGTAATTATAAATATAAATATGATATATATATATATATATATATATATATATATATATATAAGTATAAATATGTGTATGTATGTATGTATATGTGAATGAGTATGTGTGTGAGTATATAAATATGTACATACATATACAAATACATACATACATATACATGTGTATGTATGTAAATGCATGTGTGCACACACACACACGCACGCACGCGCATACACATACATACGTACATACATACTTATATTATGGAATGAAAGAATTATATCTTCTTTGACAACTAAAGCACACTTTATGTATAATAACAGCACAGCTACAGTATTCTAACGTATATACTATTCTGAAATGATCAAGATTTATTTATATGTTCACTCACTGTGTCTAAGTGTGGAAATGTTTAATCTTTATGTAAATATGAGCACTTCATGAGGTTGTGAGGCAGCCTCCCTCTTCTCTTAAAGCGGTTGTGTACTGTCATTCAGAGTTCACGTGTTAAAACTCCTCTGGTTATTTCTTTATCTCTGTGGCATTGTGTGTTAAAGAGGAGGGCGTCTGTGTTCTGGCAGTGAGTCTCCTCTTTGTGTCCTCATGTAGCACTACTGCACATCACACAAAGACCCCTGAGCAGCACAATACACACATTCAAAGTGTCCTTGGTGACTTTATCGTCACCCACACTAGACATGTTACTCACTAAATGGTGCTGGTTTTAACGCTTCATTTTATGTCCTTGTTAATTGCGTCAGATTCTCCTCTGAGATTTTATGACAAGTTCTTGTGAAGCACTGTAAGAAATATGTGTGTTCTCTCCATTAAAACAGTGCTGTATACAGCACCTCACTGTTCATCATGCTTATTTTACAGGATTTGTCTTGCATATCATTTCTTAATTTTTATATTCTCTTTGTTTTGTACTAAATTAAGGTGCTGTGTAAATGAAACTACCTATGATGATCCATGCCAAATACAGCACTACAACATTTTTATATGTACTCTGATTTGTTGTACTTGTACAGACTGCACTGTTAGTGAATGTGGCAAATTGATGTAAGAGTCTTTAATAAATTATAACAGATGTCAGTGTGGGCATTTGTTTTTTGTGATAAAAATTAGACTATGAACATATAGAAACACCATGAGCTATTAAGCCAAGACATGCATATAAAATAAAATACAAATTTGTGTTTCTGCGGCTGTCTGATATACATGTTGACCACCAGAGGGAGCCACTCATCACCTGTTTTTCATCTGTCTTGCATTTAACGTAATAAATAGTGATTTTTGTTGAAAATAACCAATGTATGAAAAGAACTCAACCAGTAACCCAAGTCATTTTCAGTGTGATGGTGGTAACACGAGTCGTCGGGTAGAAACTGTGCAGTTTGTCGTCCGCTCCTCTAGGGGCGCGAGCGGCTTCACGTTCACAAGGTCTCTGGATCCTTGCCAACAACACCTGATGTCAACCTGGCAGTCAACACACCACCTTCTGACTGTTTTACAGTCATAAAAGTACAGATCGTGCAGATGACAGCTCAGTGACAGACTCATAAAGTCACTCATAAAGGGAGCAGTAGATGGATTTGAACTTTAGACACAGTGATGGAAACACAACGCTTATTCCACTGAGACGAGTGTTTTCAATAGCTTTTATCAAGAGCTTTGAGATAAATGATGAATAACTTTAACAATTTTGGGATTTGATCCAGGACTTTCATGTTTGATAGGGAGACAAAGATCAACTGAGCCTCTTGAAGAAATATTTTTATTTCTGTAAAAAAACAATTACACTGCTGCAAATCGAGTATAATGAACTTAAAGCGTTTCGCCCTCCTGTGGTGATTTTTGTGAATTACACCACTTCAAATCGAGCCTAATTAACTTAGTTTCGCCCTCCTGTGGTGATTTTTGTGAATTACACCACTTCAAATCGAGCCTAATTAACTTAGTTTCGCCCTCCTGTGGTGATTTTTGTGAATTACACCGCTGCAAATCGAGTATAATGAACTTAAAGCGTTTCGCCCTCCTGTGGTGATTTTTGTGAATTACACCACTTCAAATCGAGCCTAATTAACTTAGTTTCGCCCTCCTGTGGTGATTTTTGTGAATTACACCGTTGCGGACGCACAAAACATGCCCTGAAAGAGGCGTATGCTACTTCTGACGCAAAATTAGCATTTGCCTACAATGGATGCCATTTGTAATAGCAGCTCTGTTAACTCTGTTATTAACATAAAAAAACAAACACGGGAGTTTGTTTTAGAAAGGTTAAACAGATTGAACAAGCTTTATTTGATAGGAAAATAACCGGCCAACATGTCACATACTCTAATTCTGTGTAAATGTTCAATTTAAATAAAACCACATGATAATTGTTTTGGAACCTGTAATCAGATCATAAATCACAAGTCTGGCCTCCACAGGCTCATCGAACAGCTTGTTAGTTAAACTCGTTACTGTAAACTCTTGCATATGTGTATTTGTTTTGTTTTTTGTGGCTGTCTGCAAGGCATCTTTACATTTAAACAATCTGTCCATCTGAAGGTAATTGTTGGGCGAGTTTAGTTGTCATGATTAACCGCATGTAGACATTCAGATCTGAAACGGATATCATTAAACCGCTTGTTTTCTCCACTGAATAGATCTTTTTTTATTTTATTTAACAGCTCTGTGAATCGATTTATGGCTGATCACGATTTTAAGAGGTTTATTTTGCTTAATCGCAGATTGTTTCGTCAGCAGTGGGCGGGACTTACAAGCAGTGATCCAATTGGCTGAAAATGTGATTAATATCCCAACAGCCTGTTGCCAATTTGCAATCCACCTGAGGACTGACACAAGGAAGTATTCTCTGAATGTTGTAAGTTGTTTTTAAAAACATTCAAGTAATCTTTAGATACTCTTACTCTCGGACTTCTTTGTTGTTAAGTATTTTCAGATTTTATCTGGTGTTTAATAACTTAAAAATGCAGTTTTTTCATATGTATGAGGTTGTAACACTGTTGTTATTTTATAAAAAAATTACTTGATTGTTTCATAAATATTCTGTTTTGATGATGTTAATTAACTTGAAAAGGAAGGTGTCTAGATCATGTGTCCCACAGACATCCATTGCAATTCATGTTAACTAGTTTTGGATTTTTCATATCAGGATGTGACTTCATTATATTGTGGAACTCTTACAGATGATGTTGCATTTAACCTGGAATGATCCATTCGTTTGATTGTTTGAGTGAGTGAAACATGACTTTATGCCCAACAGTGTAAAATTATTGTATTAATCATGTTCTTCTTTGGTCTGAGTCTTGTAGCTTCCTAAAGGATAGCTTCCTATTAGTGAAATGCGGCGCTTCCAATCGCCTCCCTGCCGTCTGCTTGTCGAGGATCTCCAGGTCAGAGCTGTTGAGGGTCGTGAGGAGGTGGCAGGAGAAGCAGTGAGTTTTGAGGGGAGCAACCACTGAACCCTTATTCGCTGGACCTTTCTCCGGAGTCAATGGAGCGCACTCTGTTTGGGCCTTCTAGAACTCTTGGACCTGTCTGATAACTGTGTGAGCTCATACCTGTTCCCTGGGATAAAGGCTGCAACAGGCTTTTTCTTTGGTTTGAATCCCTGTGTTTGAGAATTGAATTGTTTACAAACTGGAGTGATCTGTTTGTGTGACAATAAAAAGCTACATGTGACATTTGTGCTGTTCATGACTTCCAGCTGATCTCAGCTCTCCAACATCAACACTTGCAATCAGTAGTTCAAATGAGGGTTGGGCATCTGTCGTTCACTGGCCCACACCTGCAGTTTGTTTAAGCTGTGACTGATTTGTAAGATCATACCAAGCTAAACTCAATTGTCTTCAGAAGTGCCTCTTGCTAGCAGAGTTCAGATCTGAATGTGACGCAGCCTGAATTTTTCAGCATGGCGGTTTGAGGGTGTTTTCTCAGAGAAAGACACCATCAATGATACCTGGGGTGCTGAATTTAATTCTGAAGGATTTCTGGATCTGTGGTCAAGATTTAAGGGGACTGAAAAGAGTACAGCAAAGTGTTGACTTAGGTTCTGTCTGGAATTTTGTAAAGTATAATTGTAAAAATTGGACTCCTGCTCCATAACCGCTGCTGGATTTGGTCTCAGGAATCCCAGGGGGAGCGTCTGGATCTTTACTCCCCCCTTTGTGTCGAACCTTCTCTCGTCCTTCCAGTCATGAACTGATCCGCTCATTTTTGCAGCTTGTCACAGCTCACGACCGGATGACCATCACGCAACCATGCTTTGGAGACCAGATTGGGGATTGATCCCAGTTCCTTCCGTTCAGGGAGGACACACTCAGACCACTGAGCTACTGGCTCTTCCGTACTCTACCTTCTTTTTTTTGGATTCTTGTCTTTTTTTTCATAGAAAAATCAGTAAATTTTAGTACACAAATTTTAGACATCAAGAGAGGGAATCAAACCAGGATTTCCCACATCAGGGGCTGACATTCAAACCGTTACTCCACTGGTCCTTTACAGCTTACAGTGCTTTTTTGGTTTTCTTGTCTCTTTTTTTTTAAATCACAAAAACCCAAACAAGAAGCTAAACAAATACTCCACCTCTAGCGTGGAACTCAAACCAAGCTTTTCCACCGCTGGTCCTTTCACACTTGTTGGTCATTTTTTGGATTGTTGTCCTTTTTATTCATTGAAAAAACAGTAAAAACTAATTCAATCTTGAGGGAGATTTAAACCAGGATTAACCACACTTCTAGGACTGATATTCAGACCACTGCACCACCGGTCACATTGCACTCACTGCTAACCTTTTTTGAATTTATTGAGGATTTTTTTTAAATTGTGAACTCAAAATAAAAGCACAAAGTGCATGAGGTCTATTTTGATTTCATGTCGACTTTAATACTGCTGTAGTTAGGAAAACAGGAGCACATTCTGAAAGACTAATTTATAATCATCCAATCACACAGAAGAATCAGTGTCACCTGATCATCTGTCACACTACAACACAAACACATCAGATGGAAATGATCATAATATTTACAGTATTTAAAAGCACCAAGCATCCATTTTAAAATATCAGACATCTATAATGACCATCTTCAGTGCACACTGAAACAGAAGAGTGAAAATTTTTGGCATTTCAAGTCTAATGAACTTAGTTTCGCCCTCCTAATTTAGCTTGATGGGGAAATGTTTGCAATTGTGGGGCTTGATCCAAGCACCCCACATATGAAAGGCAAGTGATTTTTCAGTTTATCTACAGCATTAATTTAAAAAAACAATGGAATGTAAACAATACAGGGATTCAAACTCAGGACTCTCTGGGTAAAGTTGGGTAAAACACTTTATCACTTGAGCCACTGAATCCGACAAGATTAGATGTTTTAGATTGGTCTTTCTTGAGAGCTTTGTGTTACATGGTGAGATTTTTTGTTGCAAATCTGGGATTGGAACTAACTCTACATGTGAAGGCGACCGATTAAACAAAAGTTGAATTTGAACTCAAAACTCCATCATTAAAACACGCTTCATCTCTTGAGCCAGTGTTTGAGCTCAAAAAAGTGTTTTGAGAACTTTGTTTTATATGCAACAATAGGATTTGAAGAAAGAACTCATGCGTAAAATTCAATATTTGACAATGATCTGAGCCACAGAACCTTTTTATACATGGTTTTGTTTTAGCTGCTGTGATCTTGACTTTGTCAGCTTTTACTCTCTAAACTGACCCAGTAATTTCCTACACGTTATCAGTGTTCATTTATATGATTGTTTAATCTGTATGGAATCAATGTTAAGGTATTTTTAAAAATGTCTGCTCAATGCATAGACTGAATCTGCATCATTTGAGTTCTATGTACAAAATGTTTTGTCCCACATAAACTGATGTGACAAAAAAGAAAAGGGAAAAAGAATATTCTAAACCATTTATTAAACCGAGTTGTATCAAATGTGCAAACAATCACAAATGATCATTAAGAACTTTATTATCAAACTCAAACTGTTAACACATATGAATTGTATCACGTTATGCAGAACAGTCCTCACACCGACCAGCCTGAAGTTTTCTGTAATCCTGGGGACCATGATTATCTGCTGCAGCTGTTTTTAATGAGGGTTGGAGCTAAACTCAGGAAAGCGGCTCACAAGGAGCAGGATTAGATACCTCCTCCCTCTAATCTCTAATTCCTTCTGCTGCTGTTTTCATCGATTATTACAATTACACTTCTTGTCCACAAGGGGGACACCTTAACACACTGAGCTGGTCTCGTGCGTGTGCCCATCATCCATCCATTCATTCTCCAAACCGCTTGTCCTGTAGGGACCTATTTGGGGATGATGGAGCCTGATCCAGTGTCTCAGATCGAAGGCAGAGAAACACCCTGGACAAATGGCCAGTCCATCACAGGGCAATTCATCAGTAAAAAGTTCAAATTAAACACAATTTAAATGGTTAGTTGTATTATCAGTTTTTAGTTTATAAATTAAAAATGTCTTATATATAAATTAAAAATTAGAATGTCATCTATGTTCATGCTGCTTCAATCTGAATGTGTCATTCATCTGTACAAAACACTGATGCGGCTTTATATTGCAAACTGATATTACATGGAGGAAAAAAATAGTAGGTTAAATCCTGCGCACGATTTACTTTTTTTTTCTTGCGTGTCATGTGGGGGGGGGGGGGGGGGCTCATAAAATACAGTGGTTACACTCAAAACTTTTTTCTTCTTGTCTTTTTTTTTTTTTTTTTTTAAAAAGCTTACAAAAAAGTTTAATTATTGATACCATATTATAAATTTCTTTAGCTGTTTTACCCAGCCCAGGGTAGAAAATGCCCATTTATTTCTAAATTATTTTGATCTAAAAAAAAAAAATCATAGAAAGAACAAATCATAAAAAAGTAATTAAAAAAATGTGGTTCCATGACCCCTTTAAAACTTATTTTGTTTTTTAATGGCCATTTATTTTCATGAAAGTGACAGAGTAAAAAAAAAAAAGGAAAATCTTCAGGAAATCCTTGGAGGCGATGTGCCGGTGCTATGAACATTTCTTATGGGGTTTTATTTCATCCCAGCGGCAAGTTATAAAGCCTGACTTCTGAGATATAAAATCACAATTAACTTTTTATTCCATGGTGGAAAAAAATTTCCATACATTTTATCATCTGCGTTGTGATTGGACAAACAAACAGGATACAAACAGCAGTGTTTTGCTGAATGTTCTGCTTTCTGTTTCAGTCAGTATCTTGGGTAAGAAAGAATCTGCCAGAAGTCCTGAATTTCCCATGTTTCATGTTGTAATACTAACATATCTTGATATATAATAGCCAATCTTAAAAAGTAAGAAAGAAAGAAAGAAAATGTTATTGTTTCTCTAACTGCTTTTTAATGGTTTAGGATTGCAGATTTTAAATCTGATTCAACACTTCTTCCTGAATAATCTTTGAGAATTATGGATTGTTGAAAATTATTATTTCTACACTGGATTTCACAAGATGTTTCAAGTAAATATAAAGAAATGTTTTTTGATTATCATCCAGCAAGCATCAAACTGATTTGCATATATTTCTCATTCAGACTGAAAGGGGAAGTGGTAAAAACTCTAATAGCAGTAAAGACGGGTTGTTTTGTCACACATCTCTCCCTCTATCCAGTGTAAAAGTGTCACAGTGGAGCGCTGCAGCTCGGTCACTCTCTCTGGTAAGTCATTTACACTCACTAAAACTTCTGTCCTTTTGAGATTTTCAGTGTTTTGACTCTCTGAGGTTGTGAACATGTTCAAGATGAGCTTCTTCCATTTTTAATCTTTCTAAAAAGATTTAACTATTCTGTATTTGTTCTCATGTTATTCTCATGAAAAATAGTTTTTGGACTTTAGAAATAATATGGGTTCACACCAACAGCTAAAAATTCATATACGTTAAAAAACTAAATAACTGTTAAAAGTTTATACTCACTTAAAAATAAATGTTCCAAAAGGGCGTTTTTTTTTTCACAGCGATTCCATAGAAGAACAAATTTAGTTCCCTGAAGAACCTTTCAGTGAACACTTCTTAAAAGGACATTTTATTCTTAATATGAAGAACATTTTAATAATCAAAAAGAACTTTTTTCCAGTATAAAAAAACCTTTTGAGGAATGGAGAGATGTTAACGGTTCTTCATGAAACCATCAATGTCAATAAATGTCTTTATTTTAAGAGTGAATATGATTGTGTATTTTCTGTTGTAAGGTGGAGTGAACGTACATGATGGAAATATCGGTGACGTTCCTCCTCACTGGATGTCTGATACAAGGTCTCATTCTTATAGATTATTCCTCTGCTCAATTCATATTCTGAAAGCATTTTCTTGTAAGATTAAAGAGCAACAAGTGCTGCATTTATTCTGCATGTGAACTCTGTGTGATCAGTTCCTCTCCTCTGTGTGTGTTTCAGGAGTTTTTTGTGTTTATAATATCAGTCTGCCGAAGAGAGTAGAAGCTCTACAAGGATCCTGTGTTTTCATACCCTGCACTTTTGATATTAGTCAAGATTATGAAAGTGATCTCACTGATAATGCAAAGAGAATATGGTATAAAGAGTCAGACTCTTATCCTCTCACTCCAGTGTTTGACTCCAGTAAGCCAACACTGGAGAGTTAAAAGGAGAAATATTTGGAACTCCTACAAAGAAAAACTGCAGCACACGCTTCGATAACGTCATGCAGAATGATCAAGGGTCATATTTCTTCAGACTTGAAGGCAGTGGTAAACTGAGATATATAACTACAGAAAACCTGACTTCTCCCAAGTTGAAATTGCCGTCATAGGTGAGTGTCATATTGTTCATGCTGCTTCAATCTGAATGTAAGTGTAACATGATCGTGTGAAGCTTCCGGTGTCATTCACCTGTACAAAACACTAATGCTGCTTTATATTGCAAACTGATAATTATCATATTTGAATTTATTATCAAATCAAAAACACTGATTTGTAGCACAAGCAGTTTTAACATTTACTGCACTTTGTTATTCTTCTAGTTATTTCCCAACAGACCTTCTGTAGCTCCGCCTCTTTTGTCGTCTTCTGGTTTGTATTTCTTATAGATCTTACAGATTTATGAATGTACCGCTTTTTTTAAAATCTTCCCGGTCGACTGTTAATTACAACACTCCACTTCACCAGTGAATTACTCTTCAACAGCGACACCACAGAAATACTCAGAGCTACTGCAAAAACTGAAGTTCAAACACAAAATTCTCAAGATGGCCGCACGCTTGTTTCTCTGATGCAAAAGTTCTACAGCGGCCAATGAATCGGAGGTCTCACACATCCACAGAAAACAGATTACATCCTCAATGCAAAATGATTTGGATAGTGAGACTGGATATAAATGGAAAACAAATCTACTGCTGTACAATACTGTGAGATAAGATGATCCACATGATCCTGTAATGTTTGACTGTATATCTCTGTTCTGTAGAGTCTCCACCCAATCCCACAGTGAGTCTGTTGAAGGATCAGCAGGAGGTGACGGAGGTGAAGGAGGGAAGCTCTGTGAATCTGCGCTGCTCGAGTAAGATCTTCTGTATCTCTCATCCACCAGTTCTCAGATGGAGCTCGTCTCCTGAACACCTCCTCGAGAACGTCACACAACAGCAGCTTCAGAAGAAATCTAACATCATCTCTGATCTGATCTTCACTGTAACTCACCGTCATCATTCAGCCAATTTCACCTGCTCCGTGACACACCAGCAGCAGATCACAAAACATGTGTCCCGCACGCTGCGTGTATCAGTTCAGTGTAAGACAGGGATTATTTCAATCAATTCTGTCGGATCATCCAGAATTAGTGCTTTAAATCATAATTGCCTGAATGTTTTTTCTCCTCCATTAGATGCTCCTAAAAACACATCTGCACATGTAAATCCATCTGGTGTTGTTCTGGAGGGTCGTTCAGTGACTCTGAGCTGCAGCAGTGATGCAAACCCAGCCGTGCTCAACTACACCTGGTACAGAGACACTGAAGAACCCCTGAAACCAGTGCAGACCGGACAGAACCTGACCATCAACAACACCGACCCGACACACAGCGGACGATACGTCTGTACGGCTCAGAACGAACACGGCGCTCAGAACGCATCAGTGCAGCTGGACGTCCAGTGTGAGTATCAAGAGTCTGTTCTGATTTACTCACAATCATTACTGTCAGACTTTATACATACACACATATATATACTGTAAATAAGCATAAATTATATACATTATGCAATATTTTATACGCAGAGAGAGAGAAATAGTAAATAAATACACAAAAAATAAAATATAAACATTAAATATTTTATATACATTTTTAAATCTAAAACCTTCACAGTTACTTTAAATGCAAAGATTTAAGGTAAATTATTTTGCACTTTATCAAGCGTTATTATAAATGATCTTCATTTAAACAGCCGTTTCATCCTTTACTTGTAAATGTTCAGGGAACAACAGGAACTAAATGCAAATAAACATTAATTTATAATCTGTAGTCGTTTAAACTGCAGACAGTGGACCCTTTTAACATGGATGAGAAATGGGAAAGAGTTCAAATTGAACATTTTTATTTTTCACGGATTACTTCCCATACTTACATTAGTGTTATTTCATAGCATTAATGACTTTATTATTCAAAAAAATGGTGCCTAAATTCTTTTCTCCTCCATTAGATGCTCCTAAAAACACATCTGCGCATGTAAATCCATCTGGTGTTGTTCTGGAGGGCCGTTCAGTGACTCTGAGCTGCAGCAGTGATGCAAACCCAGCCGTGCTCAACTACACCTGGTACAGAGACACTGAAGAACCCCTGAAACCAGTGCAGACCGGACAGAACCTGACCATCAACAACACCGACCCGACACACAGCGGACGATACGTCTGTACGGCTCAGAACGAACACGGCGCTCAGAACGCATCAGTGCAGCTGGACGTCCAGTGTGAGTATCGAGAGTCTGTTCTGATTTACTCACAATCATTACTTTATTAGACTGGAGATGTCAGACTGAAAAGCTAAACATTTTTTTAAATTAATTAATATATAATTTTTATATTTATTAAATTGTTTATTTTAAATATTTTACATATGAATAATGTTCATATATTTATAATTTTGATATTAGAAATAATTTTTAAACCAACACAACATGACATAAATACTGTTAAGTTAATATAGTTACTGCATACCACGGTGCCAAGATGCACTCAGCAAATGCAAAGCACTGATCATTTAGATTAGGGTTGGGCAATGTCTACCAAATCGGCATCTTACGATCTCGCGGTCCGGATGGAAACATGCCGGAGTCCAGATGCCGACCACGGTCTGCCACTTGAATGTCAATGGTTTAGTTTGAATCACGTGGAATCGCGATGCCGGCTCAACATCGTGATGTCTGTCATCATTGGCGACCGACGATGGCATCGTGTATCGGCCCAACCCTAATTTGGATGCAAAGTGCATTGTTTATGGTCAAACAATAAACATGGCTTGACGTGAAAAAGATGCATTTTCAGAACTGAAAAGACACCATCAAATGAGAAGCCGCCGTCTGATCATCTGTAATTAATGATGTAAATCTTAATGTAATTGCCTGAATGATTTTCTCCTCCTTTAGATGATCATGTACATCTGTGTCTGTAAATCCATCTGGTGTTGTTCTGGAGGGTCGTTCAGTGACTCTGAGCTGCAGCAGTGATGCAAACCCAGCCGTGCTCAACTACACCTGGTACAGAGACACTGAAGAACCCCTGAAACCAGTGCAGACCGGACAGAACCTGACCATCAACAACACCGACCCGACACACAGCGGACGATACGTCTGTACGGCTCAGAACCACGATCATTAGTGTACTGGACTTCAGTATTTACACCACAATATATATTCATTTGTGAAAATGTTTGACTTTTTTTTTTTTAAAGAGTGGTTTTAATGGAAGTGTTATAATAGATATGGTAATTCTTATGATTAATTTATTAGTTTGGCTTAATTCCTATTTTATGCTATGATCCTTCTTACATGCTCGCATAGAAATGCTCTTCACATGGTTTAATAAGTCTGCAGCCAGTTGTATGAAACCTCTTAAGTGAGGGAACCAGTTTGCAAAAAAAGCGAAACGTTTACAGTATTACAGTTACGATGGAACTGGCCCCGTAGAAGTTAACCAAGTGAGAATCTCATGATGCTTACTCTACAGACACATTTTTAAGAGTGTGAAAAAGGCTGAAGTGTGAAAACTGTTTTTGTTACTGCGCTTACTTATAACCTACAAATGTAACGTTGATTATTGCAATTAATTAATAAAATTCCCTGTTTGCATGTCAACATTCCTTGTATGAAGTATTTTATATTATTCAAACATTTTCAGTTTGACAGAATGTTCTTCAAAGTGCCATGGGAAGTGTCACTCCTACTGAAAATGCTCATTTCAAATTCAATTTTCAACTTTTAACAAATATTGTTATTTCATCAGGCTCTTAGTGATTGATGTAATCTTTTTGTATATCAGAAAGCCAGCTTGTTCCTAATAATAATCATTATTAGAACAGAACACATTTCACACAGAGAGAAAACTAGCGATTCATGAAGGTCCAGATGTTAAAGCTGTTGATTCTATTTTGCACATATATAATTTGTAATTACAGGACCAGCGATGGCTTCTCATGCTTATCGGCAAAAGTACTGCATCTCTATAGAACTTTCTATGAAAAATAACAGCCTAGAGGCTAATGTACATCTAGTACAGTAAAATGTGATCAATTCTTGTGTGATTGGTCATCAGTAGTTTAAAAGCTTTCTAATTTATGTTGGTGCATGTCAGTATTGTGTATTTCTACCGGTGCAACGGATCAAAAAACACACGTTTCGGATCATTTTTTGGATCTTTTCTAAAACACACTTTATGTACTTCGATACCACAGCAAAAACTACTAGCCTAAATGATAAAGTTCAAACATTATTAAACAAGTGAACAGTCAGTAAAAAACAACAAAAAGGCACTAATTATAGGTAGAGATATACAACATAAAGTTACAAATAAAGTAATGTTTAACAGTAGTATTCAGGTACAGAAGTGAAGTAATTAAATGTAAAATAACACTACAGTGTTCACTGTATAAATTAAATATAGATTAATCGTTATTAAAGCAGATCCAATATAATGATACACATCCGATTTCTTTCTCAACAGTTTACGTTCACTAAAGACATAACCAACTGTGTTTAAGAGAATACTTACAGAGACTGACATTTTAATATAATTTATTGTGAATTTATCCATTCAAGCGCAAGGAGACACAGAATCTCACGTTTCTCTGTGTGTGGCTGTGAGCACGGATAACAGTGCAAGAGTACCGAATCGACTTCTTTCACCTCTTCCTGCACTTGAATGGTTTCAAATCACTTTAATACGTAAATTGGCGAGAGAAAATACGTGCAAATGATCAACTTTCACTCTACGATGGTTAAACTTTGAAATGAATCTGCAAATCACATCAATATGGACCACAGATGGAAACTGGAGTCTGACTCGTGTTGCACTTAAGTCGCAAAAAATGACTCAAAGACTCGTGAACATGTCTGGTATGGACCATGGATCAACTACGATCTGTTACACTCCTGCTCTTTTCCTCATCACTGCAGTGAAAACCGACAGTCGCACCTACTGGCCGGAAGAGATAATGAGGGCTTTAAAACTGCTGTGAGCTAAATGAACGAATGAACGTGTTTGTGCTTTTAAAAAAACGAAACAAAATGGAAAACAGCACGTTTAACTTGACACAATGTTTTAAAATGCAGCTTGAGAAAACGAAAACGTGTTTAACACATTATGTTTAGATTTTTCATCACTACTAGGGAAGAGCGAAGAAAGTAAGAATTTATATTAAATCGTAGCCTATTTATTTGAAGTTTATAACGCGAGTCAATCTTCGGGAGCTTTCGACAATAATCAGGGGTTTAAGCCAAAGTAGCTACTCATCAATTGCAGATTACAAGAGGACAAAATGTCTGTTATCTTCGGAGCTATTCTGAGATGTGTCTGAAGTCCGCAGTCTTCTGCTTCATATTTAATAGCGCTCCATTATGATCGCGGTTGACGAGGAGCTTCATATGATCACTAATCGCTAATACGCGCCATACCCGAGCGTGGCGTAACTGACTCCTCCTCCCATCAAGACCATTGTTTATACATCTAGGCAAAATAAAACATTTATTAAAGGGCGTCACCTTTCCAATTTTCTTTGGTATTCCACTGCATCTCATGTATTTAAAGGCAAAAAGCACTCTGCGTGATCAGCGCTTCGGCATAAATACATTATGCTGTTTTGTTTATAATTGTTTGCATTACAATTTATGAAATTATATTACATACATTGCTTTAAAAAGAACAATGGACCCTTTTCACAGACTGTGATGACACGTTTTAACGGTCAATATAAATCCTGCAAAGTTTTTTTGTATTTTTCTTTTTTTTTTTTTTAATTATGAACATTTATAACACTGTATATTGTAATATATACTGTATATTACCTTTGCATCAAATGGCAAAAAACGAATTAACGCAGCTGTGAGGGTGTTTAATGCAGCAGCTGTGGAAGTGTCAGTAAAAATGACATATTTCTCTTCTGATTGCCGTTATCCATTTTTTTCCTCTTTTTGAAAGTTATGAAAACACAATTGTGGAGTTTCTTTGCAAATGGAAACACAAAAAATATATTTAATGAAGTCTCTCATTCACCACTATAAAAGTTAACCCAACTATGATGACTTCCTCTTCTGAGAAACCCAGAAATGTGAAAAGGGTCCATTTAATGAGATGCATTAATATTTTGCGCCCTCTTGTGGTCTCAGAGGACGCATTCACTTAATCTTCGTTTAAGATACAGGAAAGATGATGTTTAGGTTTTATTTTGTTTTTCACTTCACTAAAATTATATATTTTCCTTAATAAATTGGGTTAGTAAAAAAAAATACTGCGGATTTCCTGTATCCCCAATACAGGAAAAAAAAAATAGTAAGCTAAATCCTGTGCACGATTTACTATTTTTTTTCTTGTGTGTCATGTGGGTGGGCTCGTACAATACAGTGGTTACACTCAAAACTTTTTTCTACTGGTCTTAGTTTTAAAAAGAGTTTAATTATTGATACCATATCATGATAAATTTCTTTAGCTGTTTTGCCCAGCCCAGGGTAGAAAATGCCCATTTATTTCTAAATTATTTTGATCTAAAAAAAAATACTAAAAATAATAATAATATCATAGACAGAAGAAATCATTATAAAAAGTAATTCAAAAATGTGGTTCCATGACCCCTTTAAAACTTATTTTGTTTTTTAATGGCCATTTATTTTAACCCTTTAAACCCGAACTGTTCCGCCGGCGGGCAAACCGCAAAAAATTCATAATCATATTACTAAGCAACCACTAGGAGGAATGACACAAAAGAGGTATCATTTTAAAGCTTAGAAACTCAGCTTTTTAATGCAGTCATTGCTTTCAACTCTTAACGAGTGCTGAGTTATCACTCTAAAATGGAGTGTACCGCCCGCGGGCAAATCATACCTATAAAAATATTAATAATCATATTTTTCAAAACTCCAGCCTTCTTCATCACAAAATAGGTATCATTTGAAAGCTTAGAGTCTGAATTTTACAATGAATGTAAGCACTTTGAATAAATCCAAAGTACTGCAGAGTTATTTACTGAAAAGTAAAAAAAAAAATTTCATAATTTATGATTTTGTAATTATTATTATGTTCGCCAATGTGTCAAATGCATCATATAGCTCAGATAATCATGTGTTATATGTCATTTGAAAGGTCTCATGGAGTAGAATACAACGAGCATAATTGTTTTGGGGCTTTGACTAAACTTGAGTGATTTTTTTGTACGTGAAACCCCACAAGACCCAAATGTAAAACATAAACTGATGCAGCATTTATGTCACGTTTAGGCTCCTAACGTCAAGAAACATGCACCGATTGTGGGCATCATTATTTACAGCAGATTCTCATGATTAAAATGAGTCCAACATCGTCATAATCCAATGAAGCGATCACGAGATATCGTTCGCGCAATTACGACACATAAACCTCCACAGGCGCACAGCTGCTATAGCTAAAACTAAATGTAGCTATCAAGTGGCATTTCAGCAAAAAACTTCATGAAACAGGCATAGATTGTGGAAAATAGCACATCATTACTTACAGTGGATGCTCCCGATTGAAATGACTCCAAAATCAACGGAGTACCACGTGTGGCTTGCATGCTACTCCACGTGAAAGTGCGATTTTAAAATTACCCACTAGGGGGCGACGAGGGCTAAACAAAAAAGGCCACCTTGATTCCAAATGCCAAATGATCCAAATGATCACCACAAATTAGATATCCAGATGCAGGTCTCATATAGAGGAACATCCCCAAAAAAGAATTTTCCTCCTACCTCATTTCATTTCTGAGTTATTGCATATCAAATATGAAATATTTGAAATATGAAATGAGAAAACTTTAATTTTTTTTTTTAGTTTTTCAGCGGTTTCTCAGCAAGACATTGTCCGAATTTTATTATTATTTTTTTATTTAAAAGAGTAAAAACTTATGTTTCAAATGATACCAACCTTTTGACTCTCCTTGTAAGAGATTTGGAGTTATGAGTCATTATTTCGGTGCATGTCAAAAATAAGATAAAAAAAATCAAAAATTTTAAATTTGTTCCAAATGCTGTAACTTTTGAAAACGTTATCCGATCACCTCAAAATTTGAGCCAGATACAGCTCACATATAGAGGAACATAACAAAAAAAGAATGAACTCCCAACCATATTTTATTCATTTTTAATTCCTTTTTAAATATAAATATATGAATTTTTTTCATTTTTTCCAATTTTCTCAGCATACGAATGTCCAAATTAAAAAAAAAAAAAAAAATTATTTGAAAATTTAAAAAGTTTCCTTTCAAACGATACCCACCTTTTGACTCTCCTTGCTAAAGTTTTGGAGTTATGAGTCTTTACTTTTTTGTGTGTCACTCAGAAAAAAGAACTCTGAAAATACCCTTAGGGTTTAAAGGGTTAAATGAAAGTGACAGAGTAAAAAAAATAGGAAAATCTTCAGGAAATCCTTGGAGGCGATGTGCCGGTGCTATGAACACTTCTTATGGGGTTTTGATTCGTCGCAGCGGCAAGTTATGAAGCCTGAACTCTGAGATATAAAATCACAATTAACTTTTTATTCCATGGTGGAAACAAATTTCCATACATTTTATCATCTGCGTTGTGATTGGACAAACAAACAGGATACAAACAGCAGTGTTTTGCTGAATGTTCTGCTTTCTGTTTCAGTCAGTATCTTGGGTAAGAAAGAATCTGCCAGAAGTCCTGAATTTCCCATGTTTCATGTTGTAATACTAACATATCTTGATATATAATAGCCAACCTTAAAAAGTAAGAAAGGAAGAAAGAAAATGTTATTGTTTCTCTAACTGCTTTTTAATGGTTTAGGATTGCAGATTTTAAATCTGATTCAACACTTCTTCCTGAATAATCTTTGAGAATTATGGATTGTTGAAAATTATTATTTCTACACTGGATTTCACAAGATGTTTCAAGTAAATATAAAGAAATGTTTTTTGATTATCATCCAGCAAGCATCAAACTGATTTGCATATATTTCTCATTCAGACTGAAAGGGGAAGTGGTAAAAACTCTAATAGCAGTAAAGACGGGTTGTTTTGTCACACATCTCTCCCTCTATCCAGTGTAAAAGTGTCACAGTGGAGCGCTGCAACTCGGTCACTCTCTCTGGTAAGTCATTTACACTCACTAAAACTTCTGTCCTTTTGAGATTTTCAGTGTTTTGACTCTCTGAGGTTGTGAACATGTTCAAGATGAGCTTCTTCCATTTTTAATCTTTCTAAAAAGATTAACTATTCTGTATTTGTTCTCATGTTATTCTCATGAAAAATAGTTTTTGGACTTTAGAAATAATATGGGTTCACACCAACAGCTAAAAATTCATATACGTTAAAAAACTAAATAACTGTTAAAAGTTTATACACTCTTAAAAATAAATGTTCCAAAAGGGTGTTTTTTTTTCATAGCGATTCCATAGAAGAACAAATTTAGTTCCCTGAAGAACCTTTCAGTGAACACTTCTTAAAAGGACATTTTATTCTTAATATGAAGAACATTTTAACAATCAAAAGAACTTTTTTCCAGTATAAAAAAACCTTTTGAGGAATGGAGAGATGTTAACGGTTCTTCATGAAACCATCAATGTCAATAAATGTCTTTATTTTTAGAGTGAATATGATTGTGTATTTTCTGTTGTAAGGTGGAGTGAACGTACATGATGGAAATATCGGTGACGTTCCTCCTCACTGGATGTCTGATACAAGGTCTCATTCTTATAGATTATTCCTCTGCTCAATTCATATTCTGAAAGCATTTTCTTGTAAGATTAAAGAGCAACAAGTGCTGCATTTATTCTGCATGTGAACTCTGTGTGATCAGTTCCTCTGTCTGTGTGTGTTTTAGGAGTTTTTTGTGAGTTTTATATCAGTCTGCCGGAGAGAGTAGAAGCTCTACAAGGATCCTGTGTTTTCATACCCTGCACTTTTGATATTAAGCGACAATTTGATAAGGATCTCACTGATAATGCAAACAGAATATGGTTTAAAGAGCCAGATTCTTCCACTCCAGTGTTTGACTCCAGTAAGCCCAACACTGGACTGTTAAAGGGAGAAATATTTGGAACTCCTACAGAGAAAAACTGCAGCACACGCTTCGATAACGTCACGCAGAATGATCAAGGATCATATTTCTTCAGACTTGAAGGCAGCGGTGGATTGAAATATAACTACAGAAAACCTGTCTTCTCCCAAGTTCAAATTGCCGTCATAGGTGAGTGTCATGTTGTTCATGCTGCTTCAATCTGAATGTAAGTGTAACATGATCGTGTGAAGCTTCCGGTGTCATTCACCTGTACAAAACACTAATGCTGCTTTATATTGCAAACTGATAATTATCATATTTTAATTTATTATCAAATCAAAAACACTGATTTGTAGCACAAGCAGTTTTAACATTTACTGCACTTTGTTATTCTTCTTGTTATTTCCCAACAGACCTTCTGTAGCTCCGCCTCTGATCCTGTAATGTTTGACTGTATCTCTCTGTTCTGTAGCATCTCCACCCAATCCCACAGTGAGTCTGTTGAAGGATCAGCAGGAGGTGACGGAGGTGAAGGAGGAGATGGAGGTGAAGGAGGGAAGCTCTGTGAATCTGCGCTGCTCGAGTAAGATCTTCTGTATCTCTCGTCCACCAGTTCTCAGATGGAGCTCGTCTCCTGAACACCTCCTCGAGAACGTCACACAACAGCAGCATCAGAAGGAATCGAAGATCATCTCTGATCTGATCTTCACTGTAACTCACCGTCATCATTCAGCCTATTTCACCTGCTCCGTCACACACCAGCAGCAGATCACAAAACATGTGTCCCGCACGCTACGTGTATCAGTTCAGTGTAAGACAGGGATTATTTCAATCAATTCTGTCGGATCATCCAGAATTAGTGCTTTAAATCATAATTGCCTGAATGTTTTTCTCCTCCATTAGATGCTCCTAAAAACACATCTGCGCATGTAAATCCATCTGGTGTTGTTCTGGAGGGTCGTTCAGTGACTCTGAGCTGCAGCAGTGATCCAAACCCAGCCGTGCTCAACTACACCTGGTACAGAGACACTGAAGAACCCCTGAAACCAGTGCAGACCGGACAGAACCTGACCATCAACAACACCGACCCGACACACAGCGGACGATACGTCTGTACGGCTCAGAACGAACACGGCGCTCAGAACGCATCAGTGCAGCTGGACGTCCAGTGTGAGTATCAAGAGTCTGTTCTGATTTACTCACAATCATTACTGTCAGACTTTATACATACACACATATATACTGTAAATAAGCATATAAAATATTGCATAATGCATATAATTTATTTTATACTCAGAGAGAAAAATAGTAAATACACAAAAATAAAATATAAATATTTTACATATATTTTTAAATATAAAACCTTCAGTTACTTTAAATGCAAAGATTTAAGGCCACTTATTTTGCACTTTATCAAGCGTTATTATAAATGATCTTCATTTAAACAGCCGTTTCATCCTTTACTTGTAAATGTTCAGCGAACAACAGGAACTAAATGCAAATAAACATTATTTTATAATCTGTAGTTGTTTAAACTGCAGACAACGGACCCTTTTAACATGGATGAGAAATGGGAAAGAGTTCAAATTGAACACTTTTATTTTTCACTGATTACTTCCCATACTTACATTAGTGTTATTTCATAGCATTAATGACTTTATTATAAAAAAAATGGTGCCTAAATTCTTTTCTCCTCCATTAGATGCTCCTAAAAACACATCTGCACATGTAAATCCATCTGGTGTTGTTCTGGAGGGTCGTTCAGTGACTCTGAGCTGCAGCAGTGATGCAAACCCAGCCGTGCTCAACTACACCTGGTACAGAGACACTGAAGAACCCCTGAAACCAGTGCAGACCGGACAGAACCTGACCATCAACAACACCGACCCGACACACAGCGGACGATACGTCTGTACTGCTCAGAACGAACACGGCGCTCAGAACGCATCAGTGCAGCTGGACGTCCAGTGTGAGTATCGAGAGTCTGTTCTGATTTACTCACAATCATTACTGTCAGACTTTATACATACACACATATATACTGTAAATAAGCATATAAAATATTGCATAATGCATATAATTTATTTTATACTCAGAGAGAAAAATAGTAAATACACAAAAATAAAATATAAATATTTTACATATATTTTTAAATATAAAACCTTCAGTTACTTTAAATGCAAAGATTTAAGGCCACTTATTTTGCACTTTATCAAGCGTTATTATAAATGATCTTCATTTAAACAGCCGTTTCATCCTTTACTTGTAAATGTTCAGCGAACAACAGGAACTAAATGCAAATAAACATTATTTTATAATCTGTAGTTGTTTAAACTGCAGACAACGGACCCTTTTAACATGGATGAGAAATGGGAAAGAGTTCAAATTGAACACTTTTATTTTTCACTGATTACTTCCCATACTTACATTAGTGTTATTTCATAGCATTAATGACTTTATTATAAAAAAAATGGTGCCTAAATTCTTTTCTCCTCCATTAGATGCTCCTAAAAACACATCTGCACATGTAAATCCATCTGGTGTTGTTCTGGAGGGTCGTTCAGTGACTCTGAGCTGCAGCAGTGATGCAAACCCAGCCGTGCTCAACTACACCTGGTACAGAGACACTGAAGAACCCCTGAAACCAGTGCAGACCGGACAGAACCTGACCATCAACAACACCGACCCGACACACAGCGGACGATACGTCTGTACGGCTCAGAACGAACACGGCGCTCAGAACGCATCAGTGCAGCTGGACGTCCAGTGTGAGTATCAAGTCTGTTCTGATTTACTCACAATCATTACTTTCACTTACTTTCCTGCAAATACTTTCACCAGTGTTATTTCATAATGTTTATGTCTATTATTTTACAAATGTGAAAATATTACATAATGCATAATATATTGTGGCATTCTGAATGTTTGGTAATCACAATTAGAAATCAGTTACTCACATTCAAGAGCACTGAATTGACCGATTTCTCATTATGTACTCTCAATACAAAAAAGAGAAAGTGTTATTTTGATTAGGATTTCATTTGCAAACCCTAACATTAATGATCCAAGTAATGAGGCCTGTCTGTAAACAGATTTTTTTCAGTGAACTGCAAAATTGTGTTCAGTGTCGGACATTTCCTCATTTTGAAGCAACTGAATTTAATAGTTTGGGCTCTGTTGTTAATTAATTGTAACCTGTAATATTATATTAATATGCAAGTAAGGGCTCCCTATATAGTTTACAGAATTAGCTGAGATAGATATTTTTATCCTTAAGAAAATTTTTGTTACAATTGAATTTATTTAAACAGAAAGAGACATATTAAACAGTGTATTAAAAAAAAAGACAAAGCAATTTTATGTTTAGTATTCTCAAAACCGAGGTATGTACCGAAACGTCATGTTTGTGTTCCATTTGTATCTCCATAACTGAGGCTGATGCGATTCACTGCTATATTCACTCATTTAATCTGATCCCTTATAGCAAATGCATAACAATGCACTAGATTGCATTTGGATGCAAAAAGCTTTGCTTATGGTGAAAATAAAAATGGATTGACTTTAAAAAGAGGCAATTTCACATGTGTGGTATATACGGTTTCACACAGTCACAACTGCACTTTCCGTACTGACAAAAGCATCTTTAAATAACTTAAACTTGATGTGTAACTTAAGTTGAAGACCATTTCATCATATAAACTACACAGCATTCTAAATGATTTAATATCTTATATGAAGCGTGAAAACGTGTGACAGGCTGACGGTGATCGACGATACAGTAGGCTGCAGTTCAGTGGCATGCTACTGTAGAAACACTGTGAAACGGGTGTAACACGACTGGTACTTTTGCATGAGTGTTTTCTTCATTTACAGAAAATGTATATATGGAAAGACCATAAGAGATTTGGTTCCCCTTTTGTAAAAGCTCATGTTGCAAAGCAACATGTTCACGTTAGCGTTTTGAAATGCAAGATTTCAATATAAAACTTTTGTAAAACTGAATCCAATTGCAAGAAGCTGTCAACAGCCTTTTTTGTAATTCTAACGCAATGTGATTAAATGCTGGCCGACATCTCAAATTCTCCATGACCATCACCAAGTCAGTTGATGACTTCATATTAAACACGTTAGGCACTTTATTTCACATTTTCAAATATTTTCTTCATTTTTATTAAATACAAATGCCTTTCCTATCTAATTTGTGATGGAAAAAGGGAGAAGAGAGAGTTTGGCAAAAAGGCGGATTCAAACCCGGTTTGATCACATCAAAAGCTACTTTCACGTACCCTATGCAGTCCCTCCAGAAAAACGCGGGATTATTTTGTGATTGTTGCGGGCAAAAATCCTTGATTATGCGGCACGTTTTCTTAAAAAATGCGATGGAATATGCGGGATATTTTTGCAATTTTATGCGATGAAATTGCGGGAACTTGCAAAAACTGCGGTTTTTGATGCAAAAGAGGAAAAAAAGGTGATTCCCCCCAACACCCTGTTCTCACTAGACTACAGCCTTCATGTAAAGAGGCAGGCTTACTAAATCACAGAATATTGAAGTTCTCATTCTGTTTTAGTTCAGACCTTAATCAACACATGGCTCAAAATTACAAAACATTGAGTCAAATAAGTTCTGTCGCTTTACAAAAGGAATATTCAACTTCTGTGAAAACGAGTAAATAAAATGTAAAAAAATAAAATGTGTGCTTCCTGTTTAACAGAGGTAGCTATACAAAACAGACATCTTCTGTTAAATGAAGTGCTTCAAGTGCATAAAGTGCAATCTTACTGCAACGTAAATTATTTTACATACTACTAATATACTTGAAACTGCAAATTAAAGTGGTTTTCCAGCGTCGACTTGCGTCTGTGGTCCAACACGCAGCTGCACAGAGTGCAAAATAATTTGCCCCCACTATAATATAAAAGAGCGGGAAACTGCTTCGCGCGGACTTTTGAGTTTATTTTTCTTGGCAAATGAGAATTATTGGCGTGCTTCATCATGGTTTCACCGCGGGGTTTACAGATGACGTTCACGTCGCGTCATTACGTCACTTCATAAGGTTCCCATGGCAATAGGGGGAAAATAACGCCGCTTTACTTGTGTGAAGTAAACGCAACATTTTTCAACTTTCTGCTAAGATATATGAGACTTTTTTGCAGCGAAAATACAGGGATTATGAAATCATGCTAGACCCGCATATTTTTCTTGCTGAAATCGGCAATTTATGCGGCGAAAGTGCGGCATATTTGAAAAAATGCGACCCCCGCATAAATATGCGGACTTTGGCTGATTATGCATGAAATCAAGCGATCGCATAATCGCGTTTTTCTGGAGGGACTGCCTATGGTCTACGCCACTGCAAAAGTAACACAGAATGTATCTTTTTAGTATTTAGACTGAAAACATTCGATGGCTAAAATACACCCTACATACATTCCATTGGACACCTGTTAGTATTTTAAGCATTAAATGAGGTGAATTCCTTGTTTTGGGTTGACACATGATAACTTCATGCTCCTTTTCTTCGTTCCCCTACCGCCGGGAGGTCGTCATCTTGTTTGAATTTTTTTTTTAAATCTCCAAGCCCACGATACAGACTTCACAATACAGAATGTGGATGGAAAATATTCACATTTGCACATCTCTAAAATGTCACTTATGTCAAAAAAGCCACACTTTGCTTTGAGTCTTTAATGACTTACTTTAGTTTTTGAGTGTTTTTTCACACTTTTTTTGGTCCATTCAATGGAAGTCAATGGGGTCCAATGTTGTTTGGTTCCCAACATTCTTTAATGTATACTACTTTAATGTGTTTTTAAGCATTTTTCACCAGGGTGTCGTGTTGTTGACTTACAGGAACCAACAATACCCACAACTACGCATTGTGGCTTGTTTCTCTCTTCTGCTTCAGCACACTATAAGTTCTCAGTTATGGGGTTCTCTTCTGTTCTTGCCATGATCTTATTCAATTTTTTCCATAGTAGGGCTTTTCACACTGCACTTACTCCAGGTTATAATCGTTTTAAAGAATTTATCACACTTCGTTAGCACTGGTTTAACCCGGGGTTAAGAAACCCAGCTCTGGAGCAGGATTAGCACTGCTTTGTGTCATTAACCCCACATTGCAGTGCCACTTGTGCATTGTGAAATGATGTGTTTTTAAGGTGATGATACACGGGGCAAATTTTTGAGCAATGTTGGCGAGCAATGTTGCTTGGGCACTTACCCATTGAGAATGGGAAAACGGGTAATTTACCTCATTTAATGCTTAAAATACTAACAGGTGTTCAATTTAATGAACGCAGGCTGTACTTTAGCCAACGAATGTTTTCAGTTGAATACTAAAAAGACGCGTAGGCCGCAGGGTACGTGAAAGTAGCTTTTGATGCGATCAATCTGGGTTCGAATCCGGCCTTTTTGCCAAACTCGCTCTTCTCCCTTTTCCTTCAGATCGGAAATGCATTTATATTTAATAAAAATGAAGAAAATATTTCAAAAGTTGAAATAAAGTGCCTAATGTGTTAAATATATATATGTATATATTAAAGTATTTATTGGGTTGGCATCACCACATCACTGCAGCGGCCGTAAGAAGCTCTGGTTGCTATAGAAACGGTCAGACTCGTGCTTCCTATAGATATGCAGACTTAAGATGGCGCATGTGCGTTAGCTTGATCCAGCCTAAAAAAGAACGTTTTTTGTCATGATTCAAGCATTTAGAAACAAAATTTATGAGACAGTTGTTGTCAGATTTCTTTGGCGATTTGAAATTTAATCGAAAGCTTTGCGAACAGCTTTAGAGAATTTGAGGTTTCCCCATTCAAAGAGACGGGAGCTTGCATGCCCGAGAGGCTTTTCTAAAATGGCCACAGAGTAAAATGACTTTTTTTAAAGGGACTTTGGCAACACTGTTCAAAAAGTTGCAGCCAACTAATAGCCAATCCCATGGCTCAAATTCACATGCTTTGGACAGTCACAGGTGTTGTATAAACAGTAGTTTGACGTTTTAAGGAAAACGGTCAAATGGTGACAGAAAACGTGACAACGGGTGCAAAGAAGAGACCATTAAATTCTTACATTTATAGTCCAAAAAGCCAATTCAGGATAAACTTGATAGTTCCATCAACAATATACAATTGGGTTGGCACTCAACCCCAGGTTATAATCTGGCTAATTGCTGCACGCAATGCGACACATTTATCCAAACCGTAAATATGCAAATAAGAATGTTTAGGAAATGTACCGTATTTATAAATACCCAGGATTAAATGTTAACACCAGTGTGAAACGTGAAGCAAGATAACCCAGGATTCTCTTAACCTAGTTATTAGTATGACCAGGGGTGAAAAAGTGTGAAAAGCCCTAGTTTTTCTTAAAAGGATAGTTCACACAAAAATGTTACCATAATTTACTCACCCTCAAGCTTTTCTAGGTGTATAATTTTCTTCTTTCTGCCAAACACATTCAGAGTTATATTGCACAACTCCAAGATCAAAGGTCACTCTTCCACTGGAACTCGACTTTCTCATAAACGAGTGTACAGCCACTGCTGGAAACCAGTTATTATAGTTTATAATATTTTAAATATGGATATTTTTCTTACAAATACCTATCACTTCCCTTCAGAAGGCATTTATTAAACCGCTGAAGTCCTGGAGTGTGTTTTATGGTGGATGGATGCACTTTTTGGAGCTTCAAACACTCCATTCAATACCACTTCAAAACTGGGAAGAGCCTGGATATTATTTAATACAACTCAGATTGCGTTCGGCTGAAAGAAAAAAAGTCATATACATGCTTTGGGTTTGGTTTGGGCGTCCAAACTCGGTCCTGGAGGGCCACTGTCCTCGACACACTTGTCTGGAAGTTTCTAGTATGTCTAAGACCTTGATTAGCTGGTTCAGGTGTGTTTAATTGGGGTTGGAGCTAAACTTTGCAGGACAGTGGCCTTCAGGAGCAGGACTGGACACCCCTGACCTAGGGTATCTTGAGGGTGCCTTTAAGTGCTAGAAAAAAAACCAACAGGTTGTCAAGCCGTTTTATTTTACTCAGATCCTACACAAAAAACTACAGTTAATGATCATATTCTCTCTTTCAGTTGCGCCCAAAATCTCCAGCTCTTGTAACCAAAGCACGGTCGTCACATGTGTCTGTGAGGCTCATGGGAATCCCTCGCCTAGACTAGAGTGGCGTCTATCTGGAAAGGTTCTCGCTAACTCTTCAAACATGTCCATCAGCAATGAAAATCCAGGAAACACTAGCTTGAAGAGTGTCCTGATCATCTCTCAGCCCCTCACAGACACGGCCATCCCACAGTGTTTCAGTGCAAACACTCACGGCACCGCCAGCACCAGCCAACATTTTCACACCTTCAAACCAACACCAACGACAGAGACACGTGAGATTCACCCCTCTGACACGCACAAGCTTTATCTGATCAACACAAAGAGATCTCTAGAATAATTTAACCCTTCTAAAAAAGAAATGCTCTTAATTTGCATTGAATGTGATCTTGAAGTACACTACAAATCTGAAAAGTTTCTGTAAAATGCTTCATATATAGAATATTTTAGGTTTCCCATCATGCGATCATTTTATGGATTTAGTATCCATTCATTTGTTTTGATTAACAGTTAATTAAATTTAATTAACTAAACAGCTCATACACATACTTAATCAGTAGAACAAATTGAAATAACTCATTAAAGTATTAGGCATTAATTTAAGATATTTCTCTTTAGAACCTTTTTGGCATAAAGTATTCTTTCAAATTTATTCAAGAACCCTCGACTTCTATACAGAACCCCATTACACTTTTTTATTATTAAAAAATTAAAAGTTTACGACCACTTAAAGAGAGTACACTTTCATGACTGTTTCTTACACTTTTAAACAGTGCACTTTGTAATGATGCCAAGTAAAAGTTTTACTTTAAAGCACATTTTAAATTTAAATAATTTTTTATGCTTTAAAGATGTACACTTATTTTACACTTTTATTTTGTACTTAAGTACTTGATTATAATTTTAACTGTAGTTATTCAATATTACATTTAAAGTTAAATATATAAAAATGAACTCGTGAACACATTATTATCCAAATTATCACTCAAGTAATTTAACCATATATCACTATGTCTTTGGAAGGCTTTTCTTTCACCTTTTTTAACAATAATTTTTATTCAATTAAAAGTAATTATTTTAATGTAAATTCATGATTTAATTATTAGCTTTTCGTTTAACTCACTGCAGTTCCTTCATGAACTCCAGTCTAGTAATCTAATGTTTAATGCACTTCATGTTGTTGATACCAAAGAATGGAATATATTTATTTATTTTTATGTCAATATGGTACAGTATTCTCCCATTCAATTTAAAGGGATAAACCAGTTAGGTCACGAGTAATCTAAAAAGAAGTCGAATTACAGTACCTAAAATGTGTAATGTAATGGATTACATTACTAACTACATTTTTGGTCATGTAATTTGGAATGAGTAACGACCCAGCACTGATTAAGAGTGGCGAGCTGTAAATGACCAATCTCTGAGAAATAAAACACTGCTTTCCAGGTTTCCATCCTCCATCTATGCTGCTCGGAGCTGCCGTGGGCGTGTTCGTGGCGACTATCTTCTGTATCATGACGATCTGCTGCATACGGTGAGTACACCAGACAAATACGTTTTGAGGAAAGACTTTTTGATACATTTTTTCAGAACACTAGACTTTTATGTGCCATTTTGCTAGTCAAATAAATGCATCTTCATTTAAGAATGTTCAGATATTTATGCTGGAAAACAAAATCAAAATAATGAAATAAATAACGATAAAGAGGATTTATGATTCTAATTGACATTTTATGCACTGTAAAACCGAACAGCGAAATGAATTAAATGAAATGAGTTTGTTTCACTCAAATAATAATGAAAGTTATATCTTAATAGAAAAAAGTTTTGTGAACTCAATTTCACTGTAGTAAGGTGAACTTAATATGACTGAGTTGAGTTGCAGGAGATTTCTAATTCCCAGCATGCTTTGCGTCAGACTGTCAAAATAAATGTTGAAATAAAGTGTGTGCTTTTGCACAAGAATAACATAGGGGGACATAAGTTAGTGTTTAATGTTGTGTTATTTTGGGATGTTAGTTTTGTACGGTTACCATTGTGGCGAAGAGTAGAGCGTGTGGTTAGGTTGAGAACGGCTACAAAACATTTAAGACTGCATAAACTGAGTGTTTTACAACATGCAAGTATATGACAGTCTCTTTGAAAGTTATAGCACGTTACTCGCTATCTAACATTCAACCAAGATCTGTGTGATGTTAAATAAACTGTATATAATTAACATTATCGGGGCGAGGCTGAGAACTGTGGGAGTGAAGGGAGGCTGTTGACAGCATTGTTAATGCAACACTAGCTTTGCTCCGCTTCCAGGGCTCACGGCCACACCCCACTTGTCACAAAAAGTTCTACTAACTTAAAAAAAAATGAGTTAGTGTACTTTAAAGTTGAGTATTCTGAACTTGAGTTTTACAGTGTAAGAATCTATTTTTTGATGGCCTGACAAAATATTTTTTCAGAAGAAGGAATCCCAAACCTTCAGAAACCAGACAAGACGATAGATCTGGACTTATTCTGACTCAAACAGTGAGTTCAACACACTCACACTATTAATTCTCAAAGACATCACAAACGGCCGTTCAGCACTGATTCTGCTGTGTTTCTGCTCCATCAGGCCACTGCTTCCGATGGTGACGGTGAGTGCGTTTACGCCGTTACACATAAACCGCCAGAATCTCCTCAATATTCGTCCATCGACTTCACGAGCACAGAGCCGGCATCAGAAGAGATCAGGGGCGTCTCCTCGCTGACCGAAGAATATGCTGTGGTCCGTCATCGTTCTGCAAGAGACGCAGCATCTGCGACGGACCTCAAGAAAGAACAAAGCCCACCAGAAAGCAGTGCGAAGATCACGGATGTGTCATCAGAAGACACGATTTATGAAAACATGACCCGTCGCTTGGTTGTTTAAAGACAGAAAAGGAACAGTTGCGTTGCATTCAAAGTCAAGCACTTCCCTGCTACTACAGTATTAAAAATAAAAACAGTATGCCAACAGAGTATTATGTCAGAATACAAAGTCTTAAAAAAACAAGCATGACCTACTATTTCTGAAGTGCACATTCGATTAACACTTTACTATCCCATGAGGCCACAGGAGAAGTGACACAACTGATGCTGTAGGTCACATGATAGTACCTACTCACACAGTATGCGATTTCGGATGCACAGTTGCAGGTTTCGTTGAACAGTAAAGGCATGTGTAGTGTAGACAACATCACTGATTATAATGGGTACTATTGTCTTTTGTTGCGTCATGCCGCTCGCATCCGGTGTAGACACGGTGCAAGGACAATAACTATAATGATAACCATAAAGATACTAAAGATAAACCATTTAAAATAAAAGATTTAAAAATCATTCTAAATGGAAAGCAATAGCAGAGTCAACTCAACTATAATGTTGAAAATGCCCTTTTTTGAGCGAAAGGAAAAACATGGCATTTTCCTACATGTTTCTTTAAATGTAAATGAGCTGCTGCTCCCCGCACCGCTTTCCATAAGAGGGCGGAGCCTGTACAACTCAAATACTCTGCCAAAAATGAACAAAACATCCATTTGGTTTTGATTATCATCTCTATTGCGTCCACGCTCATGAGACATTGCAGTTCTTCGTCATCACGGAAGTTATTATTTGCATGCGTATTAGTTTAAACTTATGTTTTTATATGTTTCGGACATGAACTTATTTTTTTTATGAGTACGCACACCCAAAGCACGCACAAAGAAAGCTGGCTGTCAGACAGCTCACTCACGGGAGGAGCTATGCTAATAAGGCAGATTCAGCGTCAGTCATGGGCGGGGCTTGCGTAAGAGTGGGAGATATCTGAAACTGCTCATTTGGAGAGACTGTTTATGATTATGGGGATTATTAAAAAAAAGAAGTTGACTGGATTTTTACCATTTTAGGTTGGTTGTTTACACACACATCGGTGATCAAACACCTTACAAAAGTGAATTTTGCATAATTGAACCCCTCTAAAGCGCTTGAACATTTAAAGTGGTAGACGGCAAAACTGTAGAGCACACATATATTAAACAACAATATCGTTCATTAGTTTGGGCGCTAATTTTGTTATAGTTATCGTTCTTGGTGTGAACAGGCCTTAAGACTGAACCCAAATCTTCATGAAGGATTTTTAGAGCGATTTAAAGGATATAATATTTTTCGTTCATGTTTAACAAGTAAAAACTTACTGAAAAGTGTTACCAAAATAAGATGTGAACTTTGTGGCCTTTGGTCAGAGATCTTTTAGAAACTATAGGAGTCATAAGTTAATTTCTAACATGATAACATTAATAACATGAGTTTGAACTTTTCTTACCAGGTCAGCCGTGAGAAACGTGTTGTTTGTGTTGTTTATTTCGCACATTATTTGTGACTGTGAACATCTTCAGCTTCTTCTGTTGTCACAAACAGACACTCCTTCAAAAATAAGAGCTCTTTCTACAGGGACAAAACATTTCATTTTAAAACATTATTTATAATATATTTTATTATGCACAAGTGTCTTAATTTTCTATTCAAAATGTATTTTTATTACTTTTTTTTAAAGATCGTAATTGTAAACAGAAAAAAAAATAACAGATGAAGACTAACTTCTATTTTACTTGATTTTTTTTTCAGAAATATCTGAAATGAAATATTGGCAAAAACATCAATGGTGTGAAATGAACCTCTTCCATTGAGGACATTAGTAATATTTCAATTAAAACACATATTTATGTTCTGTTTGTTTGTTCAATATACATTTTAATATGCAATGTAATGTCAAATTTAATAAAGTCAATAAAATGGTCTTCAGAACATCCAAGTGATCAACTTTGATTCATGTCAATATATTTGTCTTTCAAAAATCGCAGGCCATTTTGTAGCGTGTCTGAATCAATACATGCAGCTCTATAATCATGAGCTACTTCTCAACACTGAGAGCAAATCAAAGGCTAAAAAACCCATTGACAGCAATGAAGGGTAAGTGAAACTATATCTTTAGCAACGTATTCTCGAAAAGTAATACAGGAGAAGAGCAAAACGGCATCCAAATTATTGTGGGTTCAAACCACTTACCTCACGAGGCCACATCGATTAGCGCGCGTGCGCAGCAGTTATGTTAAAAAACAGGCCTAACGTTACCTGTGTTTAAAACTCATGTTCCACTTCTTTCTTTGTTATTTAATACAGCTGTAATCATGAATATACGTGTCACTGTCGTAAATAGAGCCTATGTTAACACAATAATCATCGAAATCAAGCAGTCCATTCTGACAGATCTTAAATTCGACATGAAACGGAAGCAGCGGTAGTTTTTCTTACATATTGTTACGTAGAGCCTTTATCCGAGCAAAGCCGCTTTTATAAGACCGTCTAATAATAATAACATCATCTCTAATTCGACGGAAACGGCTTCTCGAACACAAACAAATGTAAGGCGGGACTTGATTTTGTCCATGGGGAACTGAGGTTTGCTATTGGTCGATCTCATGTGAGTGACAGGCCCTCGCGCCAGTAAGAAATAGGGAACGTTATTTTGATTAAAATTGCTTGGTACATGAATTTAAAAAATAATGATAAATCATTTATGATAAATACAGGTGAAGGCTACATAAAAAACACACAAGAATTGTATAGTTTTATTTTATGGTGAATTTATTACATATTATAGCTCATTTTGTTCTGGATTACAGACGCAAGCTTACATGTCAAACACCCCAACAAATGGTTTGACAAGCCCAGTTTACTAGAAGCTGGCAGTTGTGGTTAGACACTTTGTTTAAAACTGCTTTTAGCTCACATCACAGCCTGGGAAACCACACCGACACTTTCGACATGAAGAAATACAAGCCACTTCCTTCACAACCAGTTCATGTTTGGGAAAGGCGATAAAATAAGGGCGTTTGCGCAGCATATTATATTCAGCATGTTTTTGTTTGTTTGTTTTTGCATTTCGTATGTGCTAAACTGTAATTTGGTCAACAGTAGCTCAACATGGACTACAACCAGCATTTTAATTTCATGGGACTTTTAAGTTTAAGCTTCTAAACTCTCTCTAAATTCTCTGTAAGATTGATTTATTCCGGTCAAATGATCAAAAAAAAGTTTTAATTGTCTGTGCAACTGCCTTTAACACATTTATACACATAGCATCACAATCATAATGGAAACTTCAACGCCAGGGTGTTGCAACTTTGCAGGCATCTTCATGATCCTAAGAAATAGTCTCACAATTTCAAGAATAACATGTTAACCTCTACCGACAAACTCAAAAATGTGTTGAGGTTCAAATTAAATATATCTATTCAAATTGTATCATCAAAACCTGTTCTGACTGGTGTGTGTAAGTGTGAAGAAGACATACAGGACACACGAACATGGTCATTTCAGTTTATTTTCTCATGAACTCTTTGCAACAAGCACACAATTTATCAAAGTACAGTTTTCCATTCAAAGACCTCGACCGCACACGTTTGACAGCACAACAGGGAGACAAACGTTGAGTAGAGAAAGGTCAAAATCCATGTCAGCCACTACTTCACTGCTGTGAGCATCTCGTATGTAAAAAGCAAACATGCACGTGTTACAAGAAAGAAACGTTTTCAGTAGGGGACATTTTTCTTTTCATTAAAAAACTTTTTTTTACTGCAATCCAGCTGGTCAAAACCAAGGATTTCACCACAAACGGTGCTGTAAAAACATGTCGGACATGTTTCTGTGGCAGGGCAGAAACGCTTGAGACTGTAAAGATCACGTTGGCAGTAGAAGCTTCATTTGAAAGCTCAGCTTGGCTCAAAACGAAGGGTTGCCATTATTAAGACACCAAGGTGTTCGATTTAAGTAGAAAAACGGCTGTGTATTTCACGTCTGGAATGATTTTAGTGTGCGTGTGCTTCTCTACTGAGACTGATGCTCTTAAAATGTTAACGTGCAGGAGAACAAACATCTCGAATCCGTCTAAAATAATCTCTACAATTAATAAGTAAGCTGAGGAAGACGTGTGGGTGGTAAACATGAATACTGTGTGCGAAACATACAAAAAAACATGAAGGAAGGCAGACACTTCATTCTAAAAATACAATTTGGCAATTGACCACCAGGGGGCCGTGTAGAAAAATGAAAGCTCATGATGTCCTCAAATAGTGTCATGATGCTAAAGTCACGTCTGTTGAATATTAGCCGTCAATTTGACCTCTGGCAGAGTACTAGATTCGTAAAACTGTATAAATACACACATTTTGGTTCATCTTTAAAGCAAATGTAAATAAATGAGCAAAGGTTTAAAAAACAAATGGTAACAGAACTATGTGCACATGTGCTGCATAGACACTACAAGAACTTGAAAAGTCAATGATTTCAGGAAACATTTCCCTGAAATCGGACGAATACGTTTGCAGGTAAAGTCCCCATAGATTCGGAGCACTTTAGACCGTGGTTAATAACAAATAAAACTTAGACTTCACACTTTTTCCTTCACTTTTTTTTGCTTTTCATCGAAAAATATGGGAAGCCCTCGGTCATTTCCGGAAATAGATGTTCTGACCAGCCATTTGATTCACCCTCGCAAATATACATTTGTACATTTTTTGGTATGTATATAATTGAAAAAGGAAAATATTTATATACTTAGAATATTTACAGACCGATGAACCGCTCTTATGCCCATCAGCAGACAGAAATATCTCATCTAATGCTCACAAAGAGAGGCTAAACTCATTGCGTTCTGCTGTACAAACAGTTAAGTATATATGTTAGATGATAAAATATCTATTATATACAATTTTATTCAAAATGTAATAATGGATGCATTAAATTAACGCATTAAAGTTGAGGATATATGTGCTTAATTGACCGTTGACAAAGATCCGCCCCCTTTAGTTACTGTTTCTATGCCTGACAGGGAGTGAAAAATACATCGCGAAGCAATGGACACTGAACGCGTCGACAAACAAGACAGAGCACGTTACTTTTGATATGAAACAAAGTTTCAAATGTCTAATATTGTAATTTTTTAAAGAAGTTTAATCAATAAATAGCGTCTAGTGTCGTGACAGATCGCTGTGGCTCCTCGTGAACCGATCATCTCTTCATTCTAGTTCATTTATAGCATCAAATAAACATGAATGAACATCAGAAGGAATGTTGTTTCAAGAGCGGAAAGACGTGAGGACACACAATTCTTCAAGTTAACCAACGTTAATCTACTAACTCCCCTGACCGCTTTTGTCGGACAAAATGGCAGTTTCCGGGTTATGATTGGTCAGATCGCCTGTCAATCAAACTCCCAGCGAAGGGTCTATGGTCATAAAAATAATACATCTCTTTTAGGCTCGATTTTTCTTCATGAATCAATATTTTTCTTTTGATTTTGGGTGTTTATGTTATGTTTAGTTAGTATAAGTGGAGAAAAAATTAGTTATGCTGCATCAGATCTGTGGCCTTTCCCTCTGAATGCAGCAATCAAAACAAGAAAAAAAGACAAAATCCAAACCAAAAATGCAGTGAAAACGCTATGTTCCTGTAGGCTTTAGTACCACATGGCTTGATTAAATGGTATTAGAACAGACAGGACCGCCAAAAGAAACACAAAGGTAGAGAACGCTGAAAACAGCAAAGCTTTGAGCTCCATCGGTGATGAAGATCCTTAGTCCTGTGACTAAACACTGTCTTTAGTCGAGAAGGCTAAAATCATCAGAAGACCCAAAGGCAACTTCTCCGGATTTTGGATGGTGACAAGAATGTAAAGGAGAAACAATGTCAAATGTGGTTGCATATATAATCGGTATTAAGGAGAGTCATTATAAAAGGACACCTTTAAAAATAGCACTCGCATCAATCATCAAGGATTCGGGGTGGGGTCGTGAGGAAAGCTAAAGAAACACCTGTGTGCGCGTGTGGACAGCTGAAGACACCTCTCTGGAGGAGGAAGTGCTCGGAGGACGAAGACACACACTTCCTGTGCGCTCCGGTCATTGGGTCAGCGTGCTGGAAGCTCTGAAGTACGACAGGAACTTGAAGCACAAACTCACGACGAAGTACCAGATGTTCCTGGCCATCTGAGAGCGAGCGATGAAGACGCGCCAGATGAACACGAGCAGCACGGTGTTGAACGTGTATCGGATGTTTCTCAGCCTGCGAACGGGAGGAAGCGAGTTAATAATTCAGCGATTTGATTAAATGAAACACACTTACTGATGATCAGCTTGCAAACTGATCTTCTGTTGAATTAAGCGTCCTCTTCTCTATGGACAGGATTCAGTGTTTTAGGAGTTTCACCCATCAAGATATAATCAGTACACAGCAATAATAGTAATAGTTTTATGTATATATAATTATAAGTATGTTAATTCATTTACACACAGACACATAAAATGTTATTTAAATGTAATAATAATATTAATATAACAGTGTTATTTTGGTTTCATTGAGATACTATTATGAATGTTTTGAATTAGATGTTATAATAATATATATTATTTTTATCATGGTTATAATAATAAAAGTCTATTTTACATGTAATGTAAGTAAAAAATACTATATTACAGTACACTCAAAAAAATTAAGACTTTAGAAGATTTACGCAATTTGATTAATAGTGTAACGACGGGCTAGTCAACGGATGAGATCCAAATGCAGGCTTTTATTTAAGCACAGAGTAGTGTTACAGGCAGGGTCAAGCGGTAGCAAACAGAGATGTCGGAGAGAAGGCACAATCATAAACAGTAATCCAGGCAAACAGGTCAAAAGGCAGGCAGCAAGGGTCATACACGGTAAATCCAAATCAGGGAAATAACAGGAATACAGACACAGGAAAAACGCTCAATGTTGTACAGGAACACAAAGTAGGTGAGTGTGAGTGGTGCTTTATAGTGGCGAGATAGGAATCAGGTGTGACGGTAACGAGTACAGCTGGCAGGGTGATCAGTGACGAGGTGGGGGGCTTATGGGAAATGTGGTGTGGTGTATGGAGTCCATGATGTGAGCGGGCGACCTCTGGTGGCAGGTGATGGAACATGACGGAGCGGATTCATTACAAATAGTAAAATTTAATAATAATTGAACAATCCTTAATCAATTGTTCAATTAAAATCCGTATGGATTATTCAATTCAATCTGATGGAATTTTACTATTAATTAAATTGTGTAAATCTTTTTAAAAAAAAGTCTTAAAAATCATTTGAGTGTAAAGAGAATCACTATTGAGAATAACTTAGGGTGCAATAAAATAATGCATTAAATTTGGGGGTAAATGTGCTTAATTGTCATGAAATAATGTCAAATATGGTGCTTTTTAGGAAATATTTTACGTTGCTAAACATAAGCTTTGTTTTCTTTACGAATATATATTTTTGTCTTTGATTTTAGGCTTATGTTTAACGTTTAAGTTAAAAAATATGTGCCACAAAGCCGATGTATGACTTCTGAAGCACAGAATTCTATCAGCTACTTTTATGCTTTATTTTGCAGGTGGACGTACTTTCTCAGGTGCTGTCTGGCGGCGGGAATGTCTGACATGTCCTCGTTCAGAACGTACTTCTTGGTGCCGATGCAGTAATTCTCGATGTACTCCGGCCAGTTCAGCTGGCGAACGTCAAAGTTGAAGGTCTGAAAGATCACGAGGATGAATTCAACACAGTTTTTCCTCTCTAAATGTTAGTGTTTGCAACTCATTGATCCCAAAGCTGTGTGTGTGTGTGTGTGTGTACCTTCCTGTCCTCGGCGCTCAGCTGACTCATCAGCATGTTCATGTTGTCAGAGTTCCACTCCCAGTCCTGACTGCTGAAGTACTCCAGCAGACCGATGGCTTTGTGCAAACGGTTGAAAATACGCATCATTCTGAATGAAAACACACAGACACCTCTCTGTCAACAACCCATGACAAATACGCTATTATAATGTGTGTGTGTGTGTGTGTATAATGTATTTCATGTATTTAATGCTATTACTAATTATTATTATTATTATTAATCAAAATGTTATGTCATAGAATATTATATTAGTAATATAATTAATATTATATTTCTATTATTATTATTATCTATATTTTTCTTTATTTTATATTTTCACATTTTTTTCTTTACGTATATTATATTATATTAACAGTATAGAAATTGATAATAATATTTCTATATCTATTTAGTTTTATAGATATTTTATTTTTTTAATAATAATATAATATAAAAATAATAATTCTTTTTTTTTTAAATTCTGTAGATATTTAATTTTTATAATATAATATTACATAATAATGTTATTATATTAACACTATAATCATGAATAATATTTTTATTTCAATATTAACAGTAGTGTTTTAGTTTTTATTTTATAATTTCTATTTTTTCTATAGATATTATTTTTCTAATATAATACAATTCTGTATTACAAAAACATTTAGCTTTTTCCTTTTTCAGTTTCAATTTTTTCTGTAGATATTTGTTTTATACATATAATATAACAGTGTATTAAATGCTGTTGATATTGATTAATATTAATAATCATTGTTATAGTATATCGTAATAGTTTATTAATAATATTTATATTCAATTCATGCTGTTTTATTTTCTACTTTTTCTATAAATATCTATTTTTTCAAATATATATATTTCTGTATTAAATATAATATAATTTCTATAGATATTTTATTTTTAGTTCTATAAACAATATCGTTCGAAAGTTTGGGATTTTTATTCAGCAAGGACACATTGAATTGATGAAAAGTGACAGTAAAGACATTGTTACAAAATAGTCATTTTTATGTTAGTGCTGCACAGAACAGAAATGATCATGTTCTCACTGCGGTTTCTGTCCGGACAGTCTGAGGAAGAGGTCGTAGAGCAGCGCTGGGAACTTGTGGCTGACGAGGATCCAGTACTGGTTGATCAGGTAGTTGGAGGTGATGTTGGCGTTGGGCCGGCGGAAGGCCTGTTCTAGAGGATTCCGTTTGAACGTGGACATCACGTGATGCTCTGTAAAGCAAGTATGTGCTATAACATCATACTGGAGCTTGAGTTATTATGTAACGTCTTAATGGCACTGCAAATACATTTTACTGCGGTCACATGGCAGCTGGATTTGATCAGGATTTCTGCTTCTCTAATAATTAAGCATAATCCTCGCGATTTTAGCTGAACCGTTATCCTGCAGGACTACGGCTGAGAAATGCTCACAGGAAGAGGACGATCCTCGGTGGAATCTGCTTCTGCCCGTTGGCATGGTGATGTTGGCTGCCAGATGTTGCTCATGGTAAACCGCCCATTCTGCTGTTACCATGGCAATGCCAGAATCCTGTTGTTCTGCCCTCCGGCACCAACACGCACCACACAAACCGTAGGCTCTGATCTGATATATTCCTTTTATAGTTTCATTTTTTTATTTTATTTTAGCTCATTTATAATATAATATAATATATTTTGTCAATAGATATTTAATTTAATTTATTTAATATAATAATAATAATAATAATAATGTACAATAATAATATAAAATATGCTGCTTTATCTTTTTGTTTTCTCATACTTTGTTTTTCTATATTTTTCAACACAAAAAATGTGTTTGTTATTCATATAATAATAAACCATTTATTTATACTTATATTTTTTCTATAACATAATATAATAATATTTTTTCTATTGATACTTTATTTTTATATAATAATAACAATAATAAACATAATATTATAAAACAAAATGATTTATTTTTTATTTTATAATTTCTATTTTTCTATAGCTAATTGTTTTTCTATAATAATATAATATTTTCTATACATATTTTATTGATATAATAATACAATAAAATACAATTATTTTTTTCCATAGTTAATTAATTTCTGTAAAATAAATTTTCTATAGATATTTCATTTTTATTTCAATAAAATAATATACACTACAGTTCAGAAGTTTGGGGTCAGTAAGTCTTTAAATCAGGAAGGATGCATTCAATTCAAAAGTGACATTTATCATGTTACAAAAGATTTGACGAGATGAATAAACATGAAACGTTATGAACCCTGATCTCCCCTTTGGCTCTTCATTTGATCATGCTGCCAAAAGTTAACAATATTTGCACTCAGAACTGGATTAAAAACTGTTTCAGCTATTCTGTTTCATGCAAACTGTTGCATTAATTTGGTATTGAATCGATTTTCTCTCAGGAATTTTCACAAATAATTGCAAAGAAATGCATGGCGTTTTTTGACAGTATATGCAGTGCCGGTCAGAAACTCATGTTACGCACCGATCTCTCCCCAGTGGAAGGGGTTAATGCCTCCAGTTGTGCAGTTGTACACCAGTGCAGTTTTTGGTCTGAAACGGGAAGATAAAATGAAAGAAATCACAATGTGCTGCTTGTGAACAACATCGCATTTTCCCCTTATGTAAATATGCAAATGCAGAGGGATATTCCAAGCTTATATTGCACGTCTCTATCCGTTTAATCACCTGCAGGTGTAACATAAGCAAATCAAAGCGGTTTTGAGAGGAAGCTGCAGGTGTACCTGTGCACCGCGGTGTACCAGCCAGCAGCCAGTGTCAGGTTTATAACCACATCTACGGGAATCAGATCTGCCACCGCGTCATTACTGGCTCTCATGGTGCGCAGGATGCCCTTCCCAGCCTGCGTCCAAACACAGAAAACACACGCTCATTCAAAGAGGACGTAACTGAAGCCAGAAGCACCATATGCCTTGGTTTGGCGGTGAGGTCCATGGAGGCGTTTAGGAGGCTAATGAAATACAGACTAATTAAAAAGAAGGGCAGATTGTTTTCATTGCTTAGGTCAACGAGTGATGTGAGGGGAAGCCAAGTGTGACATTTATTGGATGTTGTTTTCATGCTTTAATGTTCAAAAAACACAATATTTTTCACATATTTTCCTATATTGCAGCTCCTCTCTTCCCAGTCAATCAGTAACGCTCTGTTTAGTTCCAGTCTCCAAGAAGCCCCTCCTTCTGAAAAGCACAATGTGCTATGATTGGTCGACTGGAGCAGTGTGTTGTGATTGGTCACTCAAACTTTCACTTAAAAGCAAGATCCCAATTTTAGGCCCGAATTGAGCAAAAACATGCTGCAGATGCTGCAGTGAAATTCTAACAGCTTGGAATGTAAATCAATGAGATCTTATAACATAAAGTGCGTATAAATATCAGTCATCACTCTGTATCTGCCAATAATGTCTAAGTAAGATGATATTTAAATGCTTAGATTTATGATCAAAGCTCTATAGTTTTAAAACATGTAATGCAATGCAATAATGATTGAGAGATCCTAATATTTGATACTCACAGATTTTTCTTAAAAAAATGATATCTGGATCTGGATAATCAAGTAAACCTAAGCTGCTTCAGTCCAATAAGTGTTCATCTTGAAATATAAAGTTATAAAGGGTTAATGCCGCTCTGTGAAGTCTTTGAGATCTACTGTAGCACATCATGAAGCAGAAGATAAATACTTACAGCGATGAAAACACCACTTGGTCCATTAAAATTGTCTATCCAACCCTGTAAAGAACAGAAATAAAATTGTGCATTGTATTTTTATATTTTCTTTCATATATTTAATTTGTTATAGTAGTTGTGTTGTGTTTTTTGTCATTTTTATTTGTCTTTGTTTTTCATATATAAATATATATATGATTTTGTTTTAGTTATTTTAGTGCTTCAACTTAAATGAAATATAAATGATAAATGTTGCTTTGGCAACTAGCTGAAAAAATGTGAAAAGTTTTTTTTTCATGTTTAAAACCTATTAGGTTTTGCTAATATTCTGAATTAGATTTATCTTAATATTTTATTTTAGTATTTTTTTTTTTGTACTTCAACTTAAACTAAATGAAATAAAATAAGTTAAAATAAGTTTTTGTTAATATCTTTTTAAGTTCTTTTCAATATTTTGAATTAGATTTCTCTTTATATTTTCTGTTTTAATTTTATTTAAATTTTTGTCATTTTTCTGTGTGTTTTCCCCATCTTTATTAGTTTAAAAAATAAATGTTTATATTATATGAGGTTGTTTTTTAAAAAAAATTTATTTCAAGTAATTAACACATTTGTTTATCATTGTAGTTTAACTAATGATAATAACCCTGCCTCAAATGTCTCTATGATATTCTGCTATGTATAAATGCCTATGGTTTATGCAATCATTACCTACAACCTCTGAGTTACCAGCCCAGATCTTTAACCATTAAGTCCCAGAGTTCTGAAAGTTGTAAACTATTCCGGTGTAGCGTCTGACAGCAGACCCGTCACTCACGGGGAAGGGCTCCTGCCAGCTGGCTCCGACGATGGAGGGCCGTATGATGCCGATGTTGAGTTTGCCGCTCTCCTGCTGGACCACACACTCCGCCAGCGCTTTGGTGTAGGTGTACGTGTTGGGTCGGTCACCTATCAGGCGCGGTGTGATGTCGCGGATGATATTGTCATCCATCCACCTACACACACACACACGTCAGTTAAGAACGACAGGCAGATAAATCCCTGCTCTGCTTCAGGGTCAGTACAGTCTGTCAGTCAAAACATCAGCGCTCTATTGCAATATGGCTTGTCAGTCAAATAACATGGAAAATCAGACATGCAATAACGAGTGGAGTCCATGGAAACAACTATATATTTATATATGGGGGTCGCTTGCATGAGGATGATAATATTTGGAAATATGTAAATATTAAAGATATTTTCTAGTATTTTATACTAGAAGTACAGTTTGGTTTGATTTTGCATGTAAAAACCTTATTTTGCTAATTAAATAAGCTGTTTAACATGTCAGCTAGCATTCAAAATTTTGAATAGTGATTATTTTATTTCCAGATTTTTAGGTTTATCGTTATTTAGTTTCGATTTATTTTTCAGCATACAATAATTTTGATCACCAAACCATTATAGTTAAGTAAAACTGCAACTGAAGCCATAAAAAATATGAAACAAAATAATTGGTAACTGAAATATGAAAATAAAATGTAGTGTTTTTTTTTATTTCAGCTAGTTGTAAAGGACTCATTTCTCAATTTAATTTAGTTAAAATACAAATTAAAGGTGCGATATGTAAGATTTTTGGAATTTTACTTTAAATTAAAATGGAAACAGAAAACATGAAAACTATTAAAGTCTTTCAATGATACTGCAGTAAATCTCGCTCACTAGAGCGGGACGTTTCATAAGCTTGTTACTGTGGTTGCAGTGTAATGATTCCGTAATTGAGTTTTATTTGATGATATACTGAACTCACTCCAGAGAGTCGATGAGCTTCTTGGGCTCGACCGGAGGAGGGTAGATGACCTCATCGATGTGTCTTCGGTTGCAGTTGGCATAGGCGGTGGAGATGTGGATGAACGCTTGCAGGTGCTTCATCTGCTGCGCCAGAGAGAGGAGCTGCTGCGTGGCGATGACGTTCAGCTGCAAGGCGTGCCTGCGGGAGACACACGTTACAAACACCACTGGATACTCTCGTGCAAGAAAAGGTTCTATATGGAACCTTTAAGGGTTCCGTCAGACACTTCATCAAAAAATAAATAAATAAAGTGTTACAAAACTAGTTATTTAAAAATATATATTTACAAAATATTCATAAAAACTACAATAGCATAGCAATGATACTAAAATAACAGTGGTCCGTTGTGCTGCTGGAGTGAGAGGACTAATTACAACTACTGCATTCTTAAAACACATGAATGGCAAGAAAGCTTTATTTTCCTTATAATAAAAATGATGCAAAAGGTCCCTGGAACAGATGTGTGTATAGAGGAGAATCTGTGGGTTCGATGAAACCTTTCATGCTCTCGAGTCAGCAGTTCACTAATAATTCCCTCGTTCTTCAAGCAGTGTGAACATCTGTTCCTCAGCCGGAGACACGACACAGCAGAAGCACATGCTCTCTCTCTCTCTCTCTCTCTCTCTCTCTCCCTCCCTCTCTCTCTCTCCCTCTTTTTCTTCTGATTCTCTCATTTCCTCCATCTTAAACAAGTGTAGCTTTTCAACACACTACCATTCAGAGGCTGCATCTATTTGATCAAAAGCAGTAAAAATTATGAAAATATTATCTGTCATCTATCCACCCACCCATCCATCCATGCATCCATCCATTCATTCACCCACCCATCCATGCATCCATTCATTCATACATTCATCCACTCATCCATCCATACATCCATTCATCCAACCCTCCACCCATCCATCTATCCATCTACCCATCCATTCATTCATCCATCCAACCAACCACCCACCCACCCATCCATCCATCCATCCATCCATCCAGCCACTCACCCAACCATCAATCCATTCATTCATCCACCCACCCATCCATCCATTCACCCACCCATCCATCCATCCATCAACCCATTCACCCAACCATCAATCCATTCATTCATCCATCCACCCACCCACCCATTCATCCATCCATTCATTCATAAATCCAACCACCCACCCATCCATCCATTCATCCATCCATTCATTCATCCAACCACCCACCCACCCACCCACTCACTCACTCACTCACCCACCCATCCATCCATCCATTCACCCACCCATCCATCCATCCATCTATCCATCCACCCATCCATCCATCCATCCATTCACCCACCCACCCACCCATCCATAAATTCACCCACCCATCCATCCATCAACACATTCACCCAACCATCAATCCATTCATTCACCCACCCACCCATCAATCCATTCATTCATCCACCCACCCATCCATCTATCCATCTACCCATCCATTCATTCATCCATCCAACCACCCACCCACCCATCCATCCATCCATCCATCCAGCCACTCACCCAACCATCAATCCATTCATTCATCCACCCACCCATCCATCCATTCAGCCACCCATCCATCCATCCATCCATCCATCAACCCATTCACCCAACCATCAATCCATTCATTCATCCATCCACCCACCCACCCATCCATCCATTCATCCATCCATTCATTCATCCAACCACCCACCCACCCACCCATCCATCCATCCATTCACCCACCCATCCATCCATCTATCCACCCACCCATCCATCCATCCATCCATCCATTCACCCACCCACCCACCCATCCATCAATTCACCCACCCATCCATCCATCAACACATTCACCCAACCATCAATCCATTCATTCACCCACCCACCCATCAATCCATTCATTCATCCACCCACCCATCCATCCATCCATCAACACATTCACCCAACCATCAATCCATTCATTCACCCATCCACCCATCCATCAATCCATTCATTCATTCACCCACCCATTCATCCATCAACCCATTCACCCAACCATCAATCCATTCATTCATCCATCCACCCACCCCCTCATCCATCCATCCATCCATCCACCCAAATGAACTCCAAGTTGACGTCCTCATGTAAGCTAGCTGTCAGTTCCTCTCTGAATGGTGACTAATGTTGTGCACGTGTAACTGCTGTCCGGCTCCTGTCACTCACTTCAGTGGTTCGTCGAAGCGTATGGTGGCGGCGCAGTGGAAGACGATGTTGATACAGGAAGAGAGTGTCTGTACATCCTCTGAGCTGATGGCCAGGCTGGGCTGCGTGAGCTCGCTGCTGATGGGTTTGATCTTCTGATGAAACTCAGGGTTATCTTCACGCACGCGGTCAAACAGCTGCAAAACCAACACACACTCAAATCAGTATATCGTCAGAAAACATCAAACATTATAGTCATACAACCTGGGGAGTGTGTGACTGTTATGCTAATTTTGAATGAAATAAATATTGTATTATTTAAAAACCTAATGAGAATCAACACTGAGAATAATAAGAATAAATAAAAAAAATAAATAAATAAATACTGTATTATTAGAAAACATAATGAAAACCAACACTGAGAATAACAAGAATAAATAAATAAATAAATGTTTTTATTTGAAAACAATGAGAATCAACAATAACAACAAAACAGCATAATTTTCTTTATTTTCACCTCAATTCTTTTCATTTCGTGGTAAAATGCAATCTGTACACGTTTTTGGTCACAAGATATTATATAATTTTCAGCTGGTCAAGCCACAAAATGCAAATGACAAATCTCTTCATATTATGTCACCGACTTCAGCGTTTATGTAATAAAGAAAACTGCAGGCTGAAAGTAAGATATTTATTCACCGCATCTTGCATGCAGGGTGACGTGATGAGACGGTACATGCGTGCGCTCGTAGATCACGAATGTGCTCGCATGCGACTTCTGTCAGCGTAATCTGATGTCAAAAGAGGATTTGCAGAGGCTCTGGATCCTCTCAGCTCGAGCTGACACACATGTGCTGACTTATGTTACCCACAATTCCAAGCGTCTGGCAGTGGCACATTCCGACAGCCACAGCCAATCAGAATCATTTCTCAGTACCAGAGATGGACATAATAAGAGACCCGCCGTAACCCCACCAGCAGGCACCTGCCGAGGGCGAGACAGATGCTGCGTGACAGCTGTTTTCCTCTCACACACACTCTAGCACAGCCTGTGTGACGATTTACATATTTATCCATAAGCAGATTTGCATTTCCTAAAGGAAACGGTGTTTGCACGGCATTATAATAAGAGGGGTAAAGTTTCAATTTAAATGTCATTTTGTTGTTTTTCTCTTCTTTTTGTGTTTTGGATAAATAACAGTGGATCAGAGCTACTTCACTGTCATCAATGTAGAACCGATCAGCATTCAGTATGCAAATTGAAAGAATTCCAACTGCAGTTTGGAACACTCTTGAAATAAAGGTTCTTTATTTTATACCAGTCACTCTTCCACTTCTTCTTCTGAATCAGTTTTTAGTTCAAACATTTGTGGTTGAATTAAACCAATATTTACACTCATCATTGTGCAGCTTCTACTGCAGCTGAGCAGTTCGAGCGGGCGTGAGTGAGTGGAGGCGGGGACTAATTTGCATATTCATGTGTCCACGTATACTACATGAATCAGGAGTTACATTCAAGCTACTTTAATTTTGACAGGAAAACAATGTCATTTTGTTTATCAAGGGATGAAATTACTGACTGCAGGGAATCTTTCCATTCCACAAAACTTTCTTTATAGTGCAAAACTGTTCTTTAGATTTTTAGAATGTTCTTCACAATAAGGAAACATTTTTAGAACTGTTCACGGAATGGCTCTTCTGTGAGCTCACTGTGAAAACCCCCTTGTGGAACCTTTACATTTTTTAGGAGTGTATGCAAATACTGACTATAATATACAATTACATCATTCTAGTCATGTTTTGAATTCTAGATTTGATTTTGGAGATTGAACACTGTAATGAACACAGCTGCCCTGTTTACTGTAGTAACCGAACTGTTAAACACCACATCTAACCCTTCCCGAAGGACGAGAACTAGCAACGCACGTCACAATCCAGGCTTTTGCCCAGAATTGCTGGGAAATTCTCTGATGCCGTGTTGTAAAGTCTTGCTTGCATGTCAGGACACAGGATGATTTTATTTGCTTTCGCAATGAGTTGGTTTAGTCAAGCTGAAGATATTGTCAAAGGCGTGAGATGTACTCAGTCAGTTGTTTCTCACACTCTTTTTTGCAAAATTAACAGGAAATTTCACAATTTCCAGGTAGAACTGTTACTACAGGAGTTTTTTCTTAATTATTAAACCATGAATTGAAATGTCAATGTTTTTAAATAATTAAAAATATACTTACACACACACACACACACACACATATATATATATATAATGTGTATATATTATAATATATATTTATATAATATTATAAATTCATAAATTTATTACATTGATTTATATATTTAATAAATCTTTGGCCAAATAAGTTTGTGCTGACTGTCTGATCCAGAAACAAAGAGAAAGATGAATAAAAAACTAATAAAAAAACAAAGCACATAAACCCTATTTGGATACAATAATAAGCAACTATCTCCGCTTTGACAACTTGACAAATGCAAACAAAATTGTATGATTTTAATATGGAAAACCATTATTTCCCACAGCTGCTGCATCCTCACACACTTAAACATACAAATAATAATGGGAATGAAGGCGAATAATGTAATCTGAATGCATAAGTGTGGCCATAACTGCCATTCACATTGATTACTAGAGAGATCAGACAGCATATGGGCCGTCAGTGTAGTCTAGCCAACACACACACACACAGAGAGAGAGAGATTTGGAGAGAGAGATTTGGAGAGAGTTCAGTGGATGCTGGGCAGAAAAGCATTTAGAAGGTCAAGACACACACAGAACTACAGAGGAAACTCTGCTCGACTCAAACACGAGGGGATGTGAGGCGCTGGATCCCTCAGACATGCGAAAGAGTTTCAAAAATGCACTAAGTGAAGGAAACGGAGAGCAGTTACCTCAGCCAAACTTCCTGCTGCGGTTTGTGTCGCCGGGCAACAAAAACACAACACACTCCGCATGCTGGCATAGAATGAGACCTCCACATGCCTGCAGCACACCAGAGCTAGAGCGGCTGCTCTCTTCATCACTGTCAGCAGCTCTTACATGTAATACTCTCTCAGAATATATGTGCTGGATACTTTAACCTCCTCGCACGTGTTCACATACATACTTCACAGTCATCTGAAGCTTCCAAATTAATAGAAATTTGTGTATATCAAATATCAATGCCATCATGGCCTTAATGCCCTTTTAAAAAATGTTCATTTGAATTGTTGTCCCGAATGCTTTCCCGTTTTCACTGCCTGGACTTGGATATATATGTTTAATTAGATTACTTTTATAAAGGCTAGATAGGTGTATATTTTATATATTTTTATAAATGTACTTAATTTAAGTTTATAAATTATAATGTTTTATATATATATATATATATAGTTTATGTTATAGTTTATTTTATGTTTTATATAGCGTTCTTAAATCCATTAATAGCATCTAACATAAGTTTGTAAATATATAGTGTGTGTGCATATATATATATATATATATATATATATATATATATATATATATATGAAAAAAATCAAAAATACTAATATCTGGCAAATATAAAATATAAATATTTATGCAGACAAAATCATCAGCATGGAGTATATTGAATGCATTTGCATTGCAGACAAAATCATCTAGTTCAGACGATTATTAGACTCACACAAGGACAAAGTGCATTCGGAAAAATCCTCCGACAGTTCAAACTCATTGATTAAATCTGTAAGAGAAAGGAAGTGGCATGCGGCACACGTTCAGTGTATTGAGGTCAGAAGTTCACTGAGGTCGACCATTGCAAACATTTGCTTTCTCTGTGGTGGAAAGAGCAAATGGTGCATTGTGGGATGGCGTTTTGTCTGTGCCAGTCTACCACCGGCCCTCTGGCACAAATAATCCAATTGTGTGCAAACGAGAGAGAGCGAGAGAGAGAGAGAGAGAGAGAGAGAGAGAGAGAGAATACTTCATCAGTTGCTTTACAGTTGTGCCCGTGGGTGAGTGGTAAACATACACAAATGTCCTCAAACTACACACACAAAAGAGTACATTTCTCTCTTTCTTATGTGTTTGAAGAAATATAAAGCAAGATCACATTAGACTAGGAATGAAATGCCTAATGACTAAAAGAAGGATGAAGGTTCGTGACTGAATGAGCTAAAAAGAAAGGAACGGGATGATCTGATGGCAGAAGTTGAGTTAAGAACCGTTTTATCACAGGTAGATCAATATCCTCCTGAACGAGACTGAATAATTCACTGCGAACACTCCTCACTGCACATTAAACTCTCCGAAACACGTCCTACAAACAGAGAAAGTTCATAAAGTGAGTCTTGATTCAGTATCTCGTCCCATTCACGTCCACTAAACACTTTTTAAAAGCTAATTCCTAAAAAGCAGCGCTTGAGTCTGATATATTTTTCATGTTTTTGTCTTGTCAAGGACACGGTATGAAATGATCTCGACTACGACACTGAAAGGTTGTGAAAACTACCTTGAAGCCATGTAACGTAGAGATATTTTATCAGAATATAATCAAATTGTGTCATATTTTGTGAACACAAAACAGAACAAAACAAAAATGTAGTATATCATTTCAAAGCGATAATTTTGACCCAATCACTGAATTGTTGGCTATTGCTACAAACCCATGCAACTTATGACTGGTTTTGTGGTCGAGGTCACAAACACTGTATCATCTCTGTTGGTCTGGACTTTAATTGTTTAAAGATGAGAGCACAGGATCTGCTGAAAGGCCTTTAAATGACCAAACAATAGACACATTTGTTTGATGAGATTGAACAGCATCCCACATTCGATATTCTTTTCCCCCGAACACACAAACTGACACACAATCTGCCTGTTTGAGCTTCTGAGCATTCTTTACATGTGCGTCCTACACACACACACACACACACACACGAAGGGCTTATATCAGAGGTCACAGAGTTTGCGCAGCGCTGACAGAATCTGTCCATCCCACTCATAACGCTAATCTGCGTCTCATAATAATCTGCTCCGTCACAGCAGACGAGTGCGTGCTGAGACCAAATACTGGAACTTTTAGCATTCCATAAACCATTAAACCTGTCATGAATTGTGAAAATATAATATAATATAATATTAGTGAGTGTTTGTGTGTGTGTATATTGCTTTCTGGATACTAACTGGCCCAAGTAAAGAAAAAAAAATCCCTGTGCCTGCAATATATACCTTTTTTCCATGATAATATCCTAAATTGTAAGTGTTGCTGCAGTAAACCACGCGAGCAACTGCAGCAAACTGCCATAAAAAATCCTTTACTCTTGCGCTCCATTATTCCTGATATGACTCATCATCAACAAACTCCGATTCCATCCCTGCTTTTCCCAAACACAGTGCCACACCTCTAACATAAACGCTTGAGGACGGATATCAAACAAGAAAGACAAAACTCTTGTGGCAATGCATCATCTCATTGTGGTCTCACGGCGTGTATGGAAATGCCATTTGACTTCTGAGCGATACCATATATGGAGGGAGTTTGTGGCTGGGTTGCCACAGCAACAATCAAAGAGCATTTTACAGCGTAGCCCTAGGCAAAGCAGTGCATGAACTTTTCCTGCCAGTTTTCAGAGTATCAAGTTCAAGGAAAACAATAAAGATAAACCCTGATGACCGCATACGAGTAAACACAGATGGATTCAGGGGCTTCTCTGGAAGGCTTTGTGCACCTGCACCGGTTCTGCGCGGTTTGACGTAACTAACTATTTAAGGATACACGTCCTGCTCAGTTAACTGGAAGTTGGGACGCGATCAAATGTCATTCGTTTACAAAGCCAGAAATATCCTGTGACAGAGACACAGCCCTGAAGGACACCAGACAATACATGGCATAAAACCTGAAAAGGGACAAAAGTGTAGAAAGGAAACAAGTGTCTTAAAGTGACCTGAACATACAGTTCCCCATGTGTTAAAGTAGGGCAGCTCTAATGATCGGAATAAAATGATACGATTATCAAAGGATTTAATTAAATAAATATACGCACTGCATGTTTCATAGTTTGAGTTGCTTATAACATGCATTTGAGAACGAAACATCTGACAACCACATATATATATATATATATATATATATAAATATATATATATATATATACACACACTCACACATTTTTATGGTATATAAATATATATAAAAATACTATTGTAATTTTAAAATACAGAGTAAAGTAACTGTAAAATACAATTAGTATTATTTTTTCTTAATACAATAGTAATATTTCTTATTTATTTTGTTTAGAATTTTTAGTTAGTAAAAA